>JAOXJM010000023.1:31698674-31765137 GCA_026413425.1 Tringa solitaria | reverse complement strand
AATCTTTTTATTGCAGTAGCCTATTTTTTTATAACTCTGTGACTTTTATGACATGCAAGCTAATGCTTATTGGTTAGCAGGGTGCTGGCAAATGTTGCACCTGAAATCTTTCTGCTTGTTCTTCAGTAGAAGAACCAATTTTGATATCTTTTTGCTGCCCACCTAGTGTTCTTCAGAGAACTAAAGGTGAGATCCAGAGCTAGGGACTATATAGGTTATTCACACATGTACACATGTAACTGACACCTTCCTTCATCCCACCTTAACCTTCCCTCTCATTCTGAAAAGGCAAAACCTTTGACTTAGTGAGAAAGTAGTTTCTGAGTTACAGCTCAGCAAGGAATCTTTGATGCTTGCCTGCCTATATCTCTTATTTTTTCTCTTTCAGGAACTGGATTATCAGAAGAGACGAGTGCGGGAATCAGGGGACAGGTTTGTTCCTGTCATGAGCGATTTCATCACCGTGGCCAGTTTCAGCTTCTCAGAGTTAGAAGACCTTCTCAATGAGGCTAGAGACAAGGTAAGAATACTTTTTGAAGTGGTTGGGGTTTCACTGGGTCAGTAAAAAGCCTGAATCAAAATGGAAGTAGCAATTTCAGCTACTGAGACTGTAGCAAAAACTACAGAAGAAGGTTCAATGCTCTTGCCCACTTCTTGCTAATCTTCCTTAACATTATCTGTGTGTGGCATAGAATTGCGATGGCAATGTCTGTACCAGGATAGCACACCGTGCCATAGTGTGAAAGGGACAGCCTTTCAGCAGCCTCTCAAAAAGAGGTCCTTTGGTGATAAATGATTGTGACCTCGTATCTTTTACCTTCTGCTTCTGACTTGATCCTGCTCTGCTCATTCACCTGGGAACATTTGTGCTTCATTTCTTTTCTTTAAAAACTCACCTCTGGGTCATTTGGTAACCCTGAATACCTGATATTTTCCACTTGGGCTTCTCTGTTACTGCTTGTATTTCATTGCAAAGATAGAAATTCCACACATGCATGGTTTGTCCGATGTTCTTGGATCCCTCTTACACAGACAGCACCGTGTGTGTTACTCTTCAGGTGATGATGTGATCATTCTGTCCTTTCACTGTCTGCACTTCCATTCCCAGATTTGTACAACTAAGGAGGAGCGTGTTCTTTGCTGATGATTGGAGTCTGGCACTAATCCCTCTGCCTCTCAGCTGAATGAGGAAGAATTTATATGAAAAGATCATAAGCATATGAAAATGTTTAGAGAAGAGCAATGTCTAAAGTAAACGATATGTAATGGCAAATCTGCCCTTGTTGGCTGGCATGTTAAAAGTGCTTGGCTTTATGAAGCAAATGTGTTATTTCTTTTGGATTGAATTGTTTCCACTGCTGGTGTCAATCCTTGCAGCGTTAGGGGACCTATTGCATTATTAATGAAACCTGTGCTGTTAGGTTGGTAGGCCTTAGATTTTGAAGGATAGGCAAAATGCAGGCTGCGGCTCTAAACAGTAAGACTCCTCACTCATCCATTGGCTCTGCAGTAGTGTCATGCTGTAATTCAAAAGCATTTCCTTGCTGTGGAGATAAAGTTGGTAATACTGACGTGCAGCTGCAAACACCAGGGGCTACTGGCTGTCAGCTAGAGGTAGCTGCCCTGGCAAATGCCAGTGGGCCAATAGTTGTTATGACACTCAGAAGGCAAAGCTGAGCAGTCTAACGCTTATTAATGTTGTAAGGAAATTTTGTTGAGAATAACGTGTCTAATTTTTTCATTGTTCTCATGTTGCTTGAGAAGATTCAAACCAATTCCAACGTAATAATGTTTACACCACACTGGCTTTATAGTCACAAAACAAATATTTTACATTCTATGCTTCCGCTAAATTTACTGAGAAAAGCTCAGTTTTCTATGGTTTGGGGGCCTCTCTTTTATGACAGGATAAATTTTTTCGCTTTCTTATAGTTAGGCGAAGCAAATTAATTCTGTCCTTGGCTTAGAATGCCCAGTTTTCATTCAGTGTTTTAGATGGTGGTCCTTTCTATTTTGGCACAGTGGGGTAAAAAGTCCAATGTTGTTACTTTACAACATCAGTCAGGGGTTAAAAACCAGCAAGTGGTACATGTCCAGTGCTGCAATGCAACTTTTCTTGATCAGGCACTTGCAGGAAAAGTACCGTTCTTTTGCTTTAAGAATAACCAGAGAATCTCCCTACAGACGGACCAATATGTCTGGAAGTTGTTGCACGCTTTTTTAGACACAGCCAATGTAAAGCACTCGACATAAAGAGATGTTTTATTTTAATGATTATAACATGCTTAGGAAACATTTTTCTACCTTCTCCTAGCACACCCTTACTATGTTTGAACATACGCTGTTCCAACTTCTGCTCAACCTATGGCTTTGGTTCTTCCACTGGCAAAAAGCTGCTTTTGGACTCCTAAAAGGGAACTGTCTGTCCTTACGAATACTGAGCTATTTCTCATGTTTGCCTCATATTATTTTTCCCCTCTCTTCTTCCTCTTTTTCCTCTTTTTTTTCTTAAAAAAAGAAAAGAAATAGAGAAAGAAAGCTGGAAATTTTCAACAAACCAGATGTGCTTTGCAAACCCTGTAACATCTTCCAACCTCAATGGGCTCTCTGTTTGTTGAATCTTTTTTCTTACCATGGAAACCTACAATATTAGGTTTATTAGCCAATTAAAGGAAGAGAGGGACCAAGACATCTGATTATGCTGTTCTTTTTTGATTTCTCAAAGCAAAGCAAATTGAAAAAATGATAGTGGGAGAGAGAGGACTTTTAAAAATATCCTAATGAGCCCAGGAAGAATTGGTCTGGTTCACAGATTTATTAGTAATAATGAAGCCCTAGTTTTAACAGCTGGAGTTGGATATCCTTCTAAATATAGATGTGGCTAATTGATTGCCATGAGTTAATCAGAAACACATTTTCTCAGCTGGGATTTAAAACAATACAAATTATCTTCTCAAACTTGGGCAGTTTTTATTTTTTTAAATGTCTTTAGTATTAGCAACAGTCATTTCTGTATTCCTTTACGTTATGGAAACAATACATTACCAAGGTGTGGTGCTGACCTTCTCTGTAGAGGATATTTTTCACAATCCCATGCAGTACTTTTTTTTGGCCTTTTTGCTTAAACAGGACCATATACAGTTACTGGCCATGGGGAGGAAGTGATATTTTAAATTTAAAGGGTCAGGTTGTCAAACACAGGCATCCATGTTTGCAGAGGAAGCCTTGTAAGTGTACTTATCTTCATGCAGTAAACAGATGGCTTGGTTAAGAACTGATTGAAAACTTAGACCGACTCTTTAAACAGGCTCCCTAGCACAGCTGGTTCTTGTTCTTTTTGTGTTTTTCTCACTTTCAATGCCACTTTATAAGGGAATATATAGACTAGATCAAGGGATAATGTTTTCTGCCATTTCTCATAAACTGGAAGGTGGGGGCAGAAGAAAGTGAAATTCTGCCCTGGAATCCTTTGCCAATTTTTGTGTGTTCGAATAGATGAAAAATTGACTTTTTCACATCAGAAAGAACAGAATGTCATTGAATTTTGTTTGTGAAAATTTTTCTCTGGGGGAAAGAATAAAAATACCCAGGCAGGGAAATAGTGATCTCCCCTGGTGTTAACTCTGTTATTTTACTTGAAAAAAGTGACATTTGCCCTATATGAAGCTACACAACATACTTAAATGTTGACAGGTATGAACTTAGATTGGTAAACTGCTTCACAGCTGTTCTAGTTTGTGCTTGGATTATAACAAACCTGAATGTTTTGGATCTTCTTAGAACAAAGTCTGCTTAGTCAGGTATTGCCAGTCCTATGATGAATATCAAACTTAAGCCTCTCTATAGGCAGTGGCAGAGAGGAGGCCACTGCCTGGACAAGGATGATAAGGAGGGTAGGCAAATTGTCATCCCCAGTTTTTCTCATGACAGCTCCTCTTCAGCAGGGTGTTTATTATAGAGACTGCAGTTCAGACTCTGCACATGTATTTAATAAGCTTAGCACATATAGTTACTGTTTTGAAGAACAGCAAGGCAGTGAAAGCCAAAAGCCATTTAAGAAAATAGTCATTAATGGCAGAATGCTGTGAAGCACACAGAAATACTGTAGTCCAAGAGCCAGGTACAGGCTGTGCACTTCAGTAATTCATTTTGGGGAACCAGTGTTTTCTGTCAGCCACCAGGGCTAATGACTAAGGAAGGGATCGGGACAGAGACTGAGGGAGTCAGGATGGGGTGTGTTACAAAGGACATGGGCAACCACCACAGACTGCTGTCAGAAATAACCATTTGGTAAATAAATAACATAGCTGTTTTACACCAACTTAGAACCGCAGATGCCTTAAGGCAGGTTGGCATCTAACATATCAGAAATGTTTATAGCACCCCTATCTTGATTTTGGGCCTGACACAGTCACTCTCAAACTCCTAGGAGAATCCTATAACAGCGTTTAGGTGCAAGGAGAGCTGGGCTCAGCCCTCCCTGAAATCGGCCAGGCTACTTGTCTGAGGAAGACAGTTCATGTTGCATGGCTACATGGTGTAATTCATTTCTGCATTGGCTCATTCCTCAATAGCAGACAGGACAGACAGCAGGAAATTTTTATCATGGCTGTTTTTCCTCCTCCTCATAGAGCGCCGGTCCTGCCATTTCCAGAGCTCTTCTGCCACTGTTTAACATTTCGTTGGCAAGCACAGCAGAGAGTGTGTGCGCTGCTGTCCCGCTTTCCCTCTCCTTGCTAAAATGGCTTTTTAAAATAAACAACTGTCTAAATGATTTGCTTTGGCAAAAGGATGAATTCAGTGGAAAGTTTGGCAGAGGAAGCGGAGCTGGCACTGATCTCGTGGACCTGTTATATCATGGAGCTCGGGGGCCCTTATGGTGTGGAAATGAATTTTTTAATGAAAAAAAGAGATACCATCCTGTATTACAGTGGAAAACCTGCTGAAACACAGTTTTCCATCTTGCTTTTGCCCATGTCCTCTGTCCCCAAATGACTTCAGGAATAAGTAGGTTTCAGCCCTTGTTGCACGATATTACAGCACGTCACAAAATCCTGGGAAGAGTTTTGTGTGCGTGAGGACTTAGCTACAGATTCCACAATGGTGCACAAGAGCAGGTACTGTTTGATGGGGAATCTCTTCATGGAGCAGTTGAGTGATTTGTGCAGGGTGACACAAATCCTGGAGCAGAGAGCAGAAGAAAGGGCTGGGGTCCAGAGCACCTCGGTCTGCCCTGAGTGAGGCAGACACTGTGGTTTCAGCCGCTGTGGGCAGGTAGGAGCCCTGAGTTTCGTACCACGGCTGTGGAGGCTGCATAACAGCTCCCTGCCCCTCCTCCCAACACCGGTGCTTTAAAAAAGTACACACGATTGCAGAACCAGAGCTATGGGAAAGAGAAGTTGTATTAAAAACAGAGGGATCTGTTGCATTTTAAGCCGTGAAAAAACAGCATGGCTCTCTTCGCAATAGTGCATTGAATAGGTGTAGCACCCTACAGATGTGAACAACTGATTTTCTTTCAACTTTCTGTTCTGTAATGAATGGAGAAAGGAAGGCTCAGAGAAGGGAGCATGAGTTCCGAAGCCACATCATGGGCAGAGTTGGCAGCAGATCTCCTGACTTGCCACCTTCTGCTCTGTCAGCTTTTTTCTGGAGGCGGTAGAGAAAGAAGGAAAATGGTTATTTCAGTGAACTGCAGATTTCTATGTAGTTATTTTTGTACATCTAGCTCACAGATTTTTGCTTTTCATCTTTCAGTGCTTTACAGTAAGTGATTGTGACCTACTAAGCCATGTTACAGGGCACCAAAGATGGGCTGTCCTCAGCCTCATCCTCGCTACAGACCATAACACCTTATACTCATGAGTGTCTCTGGAAGGTTCCCAGGTTGCTGTGTCTTTCCAGTACAGCAACACCATTCCTCCTCTGAGCAGCAGTGGAGAGGCAGTGGCAGTAGCCCCTCTGCCAGTGTGACAAGGACTAGCTGCTGCTGGTAGTTGGGTGACAGGCCATGTGTAGAACATTTGCAGACAACACCACCCTCTAATGGAGACCTCCATGTATGTGGGATCCAAGAACCCCAAGCAAGGACCCCCTCTTTTTCAGCCCTCAGCCTCCCTAGGAGACTAGGAACCCCCTGTGGGCATTCATGGGCTCAAACCCACCTGGATCCTGTGTGCCCCCTCACTCACCTTTGCTATGCACAGAAGGAGCACAGGGGATGAGGGCAGTGCAGCTCTTGGAACAACAGCCATCTCCTGCGGACTTCAGGCTTCACAGGAGCTGGACAAGCCTTCCTTCTATATGGTAGCTCTAGTCACTGTTCTTAACTTGTGCCTTATTTCCAATTTTAATAGGAATTAACCACAAGTTAAATGGGAAGAGTTTCCAGGTAGCACATCTTCAGGTGCTCTGTGTGCTCAAGCAGCGGTGGCAGTGCCTGTGCTGAAGTCTTTCTCTGGCACTCCTGCTCCCCTGGCTGACTGGCACGCTGGAGCAGGCAAGCAGAGAAAATATAGCACATGGAGATGCTTTATCTTCCTCTGTGGTATTGAGAGCCTGTATTCTCTCTGCTCAAGAGCTGATGCTGGTCAGTGTGGATTTAGTGTGAGACTGCTGCACCTTCTTAATATTCGAGCAGACTGCGTACCTTATATCCAGAGAAAATACATACATATACAGAGAGGGGTGGAGAGAGTGAGTAGGTGTTCATATTTATGTGTATGTGTCTTCAGAGGTTTCAGAGAAAAGGAGTTAAAAAAGAAATATCTGTTGCTGTTTCCATACTCTGAAGTCCCTTTATGACTTGCTGCTGTAGTGCTTCCTTCAACTGCTGCCATGTTTGGTAGCTCAAAGCAACTTGCATTTCTTCCAACACTTTTTTTTTTTTTCCCAGATACTTTGGGTTTCTTTGTTTGTTTCTGGCTGAGAACGCAGCCTTTTTAAAGAAAAAAGAAGCTATTGCTTCAAACCGCTTTGTGGGCCTGGCAGGGAAAGCAGAGGAGGAGAGATGCTGAATCTCTCAGGCTGTGCCAGAAGGAAGCTGCTTTCCTTGGAGATTTCTTCCCCCTGCAGTTGACTGGGAGACATTGTTTATGCTTTACATGGTACAGGGCCAGAGGGGTTTATAAGACCTACTTCCAAACTCATTTTTTGCTTGGGATCGGAGCCTGAACTGATCTTACTGTCTTTTCCATTCTGTAAGAGCACCCAACTAAGGAAAGGGAAGCTGGGCTGTGTTAGTGCGAGCTGAATACATGCACAAGAGAGTTTGAAGGCAGTCCATAGCCTGGGAGTATCTGGGTTTGGTTTGGTAAACGTTGAGGTGGGTAAGGATGCTCTGCTGGTTAGTGGTGGAGTGTCAAAGTGCTGTCAGGGAATGCCAGAGCAGCTGTGCATCAGGGCACCAGGGCCATCAGGAGTGTGTTGCTGGTGCTGCCTGTTGCAATACAGAGGCGCATGAGTGAAGGTAGTTGGACAATGATACTGCTTTTGGATGTATAGGACTCAGTGGACATGTGCATACAGTGGACATGTTGACAGACTATATGTGCATGCATTTATGTGCGTTTTGGTGAATTCAGAGAAATGCTTGAGAGTGTGAGAGAGCAAAGAAGAGAGTACAACTACTGCAGGACTGATGTCAAAGAGCCAGGGGTTGCTGTGAATTTACCATATCCCAATCAGGACTGCCCTGTGACTGAAGTCCTGCCAGTTGGCTGTCTCCACTTGCATCCTGCAGCCTCAACATTTGCCTTTTAAAATAAAAGCCACTTGTGATGTATTCACTCTCTTTTAAGTCTGCCCGGGAGCCCTGGCTGCTTTCCTTGTCCCTCTCTCATGCCATGTCTGTCCATAGTCTCCTCTCTCCCAGGCAACACCCTGACTCAGAGGACTCCGGAGTGATGGATGACATGGCAAAGGGCTCCTGAGAGGACAGACTGTAGCAAAAAAACTTCTAACTCCAGCCATTTAAAATGTGGATTTGAGGGGAAGGTGGAAGAGGAAAGGATGGGCTAAAACTACTTTGGTAGTTAGGATGGACTAAAGCTACTTGCTTCCCCAGCTAACTCACTGTCTTCCATGCTGCTGCTGTCCCACAGCTGCAGCTGAGATGTGGCCGGATGGTTGTCCTCTGAAATTACTCTCACCCTCAGGCATTGAACATGAGAGGAGTTTTAATAAGTGGGCAGCTAGTGCTCTCCAGCACGGTGGAGAGCAGACTCTTCAGGGGAAGAGGCACCTGCCTTTAAGGCAAGGCACTTCTGTTGCCGGGGGGTAGTTTTCACTCTTGCTGCATGAATGCTCAGAGGGTATTGAGTTACATGTGTGGTTACTCATAATCTTTCCTCGCTGTCTTCACCAAACTGCCTGCCTAATTACTGCTCTTGTGTTTTCTGCCCCTTTGACAGTATGCCAAGGCACTGAAGCATTTTGGAGAGAGCGAGGGCAAGATGCAGCCAGACGAATTTTTTGGCATCTTTGACACTTTCTTACAGTCGTTTGCAGAGGCCAAGCAAGATCTGGAGAATATGAGGAAGAAAAAGGAAGAAGAGGAGCGCAGGGCACGCATGGAGGCCATGGTGAGGACCTGGGCACAGGAAGGTGTTTCCTTCCACTGCCTTTTACGTCTCAAGAGAACAGCTGAGATAGCCAATTCCAATGCTTATGTCCTGTCACCCTTTTATGTCCTTTTCGCTGCCACCTCTCTTTGGCATCCTTCTCTTCACAAATTATGACTTTTTTTTTCCCATTGGCTGTCCTGTCAGCTCTCATGGGCATACTGTGTGGCTCCTAAATTATCCTCTTTTCGATTCAGATACCAAATCCAGCCCTGCCTGTTCTGCCCTGGCACTTTGCAGGGGGGTGCTGCCCCTGCCCAATGCCACACTGCCCTGCTTTTGGGCTGCAGGCTCTGTTGAAAAGCTCTGGGAGTCAGATCTCCCTCGGTCCTGCCAGCTGGTCGGCTTCCACTCAGACTCCATCATCATCTTGCTGTGTGCCTGTTGCCTGACAGCGCATGGTGACACAGCGAATGCCCTGGCCCCTGCTGCGGCCCACACTGGCAGTATTTCTCTCTGGCCAGCCTTAACGGCTTGATTACCGGGGCTGCATCTGGCCTTGACGTGGCGAGAAAGTTTTTGTGCATCGTTGATTTTGCTTCTGGGAGACAGACGTGTGTGTCCCGCGGGGTTTGTGTGAACCAGCCTCCCTCTCTAAGCTCAGCCTTTCCTGAGGCCTGAGAATGGCTCGGCAGTCCCTGCCTCCTTCCCCTCTGGCTGCCACCATGGCCCCAGGCCTCGCCGTGGGGAGTCGCTGCTTTAAAAGTTTGCTGTGCCAAAAGCACTACTTTGTGCCTTTCAGAAGAGGAGAGAGAGGTACGACGCCAGGATACCAGCTACCTTACTGTTGGACACAGGGATAAAAATGCCAGGACTTAGGCTCAAGTTTCCTCTCAGCCAGTCTGGGAAGTGCAGGACCCTGCTGTCAAAGCACTAGGATGGTTTCATAGGCCTAATACACCGTGAGAAAGGTTGCAGTTTGCTTATGGAAAGCAATGTGGTCCTGCAAGATGGGGCTTGCACGCAGAGCAAACGACCCGCTTCCTGTCAGCTGCATCCATCCCTTGCCATTCCCACTAATCTTGGCGCTGAGTAGTGGAGGGGGATAACCAAGCTCCCTGGAGCTACTCTAAGGAGACCGAAGGCAACGCATTGACAGGTGGACCTATCCATTGGTTTGTAAAATCAGCAGTTCTGTTTCATTGCTATTTGTGTTTATGACCAATTTGTCTTTCCAGAGTCAAGGCAACGTGCCTTCCTCTTCCCTTCACTGCAACATGCTGCTTCCATCCAAACATGGGCCGTTTGGCGGATAGAGTTTCCATTGATGTTTTGATATCTCAAACAATCTTCATTCTGCAGTGTGTTTAGCTTGTGGCTTTCTGTGGTTTTTCCTTTCTTCTTTTCCTCCTTCTGCAGCCTTTCTGCCTGTCAGTTTAGTTAGCTATGCCCCAAGGGCAAAGCTCTTTGTGACTGTAGTAGTGACCATGGTTTGTATAGACACATCCAGACTTAATTTTAAACTCACTAGGTTAGGCACAGTCAGCATAGTTGGTGCTGTCACACTAAGGTCACTGCAGGCTTGGTCCCAGAAGCTGGGTAATTACCTGTGCCAGCATCCCTTGAAGACTGTCATTTGGCACAGCTACTCTGACGGCACTGTCCTACTGTAAAATTAATGCAAAACAGCAGCAGCATAGACAGATCCCATATGTCCTCTTTGCTCCAGAGCAGTAGTGCTTTGTGAGGCAAAACATATGATGCTACTCATTCCTCATCTTCTGCTCCCTGCTTGCCTGTGCAGAAGAAGGGAAACCCAGCATGGTTGCCTGTTGCTCTTGGCACAGGTGACGGCCTTGTGGATAAGTTCCTGATCTCTTTTTTTTTTCCCTGAACTGTACTGATGCATCTTAGCTGCTTCTTGGCAGTGTACCTAGTGATCTGGCATCTCGGCTAGCTAATCCTAAATCTCTGTATCTTTCTTCACAGCTAAAAGAGCAGAGGGAAAAAGAGAGGCGACAAAAGAAAGCAAAAGCTGGAAGCATCTCTGAAGAGAGTGGGGAGTTTGATGACCTGGTGTCAGCATTAAGGTCGGGTGAAGTCTTTGACAAAGACTTATCCAAGCTCAAGCGTAACCGCAAGCGTTCGGGGAACCAAGGCTTAGAGACAAGCCGGGAGCGGGTGGTGACAAAGCTAAATTATTAATTACAAGAAGAAGAAAACTAATCAACCAAAAGAAGGTGACAAAAAAGTGCAAAACAAGGAAGATGAATGTGTGTGATGGCGCCTGGCTGACAGTTGCCCCAAAGGATTTCTTTGGCCTGTGGCTAGAGACGTTACCTTTCCATGATCAGCTTTCCTCTCATCCCTCTTCTGTGCTCCTAATTCAAACCATTAAAAAGTGCCTCTGTGGAGCCAGCAGGGCCTGTGACTGGGCCATGTAGACCTGACAGATTTGCTTCTGGGAGTTTATTGTGTCATCAGAGGCCTCATGGTGATGACAGAAAGTACTTGGGACTTGCAGATGACTGCCTCACAGCTGGAGAGGGATAATTATCTGTGTGCCAAAGTGAAAACTAGTCATGATTTCCATCTTGCTGATAACAAGCAAGACTAATTTCAGAGCAGCTCTGTAAACACCTGTCACTTCTTCAAGATCTAGTCTGGCCTTCAGGAGCTTGTCAAGATGTGGTTCTCAAGGTTTCCAGTTTCCTTCCAGAAATGGATATTACAAGCCATTGATTAGCACCTGAAAAATGCTTTTGATCTCAGGTTCTGAATAGTATTTTTATGTGGCCTACACTGTCCAAAGCAAGTGATGCTCAGAAGGGGGTAAGCAGGTTCTGGAACAAATTGAAATTCAAGAATCAGGACCAGCATAAATACTCTGCAGAAGTCTTTTGGATTCTGCTTTTCTAGAAGCAGTTTTCTGAAATTTTGTAGCCTCAAAGCTACAAAATGCATCTTCTAAGAGAGAAGCCCAGGCTTTTCTTTAGAGTACTAAGCCACTGCCAGGTTGGAATTACAAGTAGATGACTGTGGAGCCTGTTGTCATTGCTGGAGCATGGGAAGGAAGCAATGGAACATTTCTAACCTGTTTGTGCAAGATTTCTTAGTGCAGCCCAATGGAAATCAGGAGCTCCCTAGTATCATCCACAGGTCACAAGTAGCAAAAAGAAAACAGAGTCGCTGAGTGCAAGAAATGAAATTTCTTTTCCACTTGATGCTGGCTGTGATTGCTGTTGGCATGAACTGGTCTTTCTGTCTAACAGGCTGACCTTCACTGCACAGACCCCACTCCTACCGAGGGGAATCATGTAACTCAGTAAAATATGAATGGTGTCAAATGAGAGCCTTGGAGCCCACAACCTTTTTCATTTTGAAGGGATCACTTGGGATGAATCAATGGAAAGGTCTCATAATGAGAACTGAGAATTCTTCCAGGAGGACACAGAATTGTGTAAGCCAAGCAGGTTTTGGAGATGGTTTAATTCATAAGAAAAAAAAAATTGTATTTAAGCTACAAGTATGAAGCACACAGCGAAAAAGCAAAAACCCCATGGCTTTTTTTCCCCATGGAAAGGGATTGGATTGTGTGGGCTGTCATGGGCTGGTTTTGTTTGTTGTTTTTCTTTTTTTAATCTTCCTTTTTTATTATCTTCCCTGGAGAAAGAAAAGAAGAAAAGAAAGAAAAAGTGATGGATTCTTCCTCTGAGACAGGAAGAAAAGAGACAACATTTGAGAAGAGGGACACACCATCTATAAACTATGTATGAATAGTCAACAGCACAAAATGTCGAGGAATCCCAGGGAAGTGAAAAAAAGCTGTATTTGTCACTTAAATAATTTGGTTTGATTTTTCTCTGAATGTCACTTCAGGCTCTGCACCGAGTCTGCAGAACAGAACTTCCTCTGCTGTGCACGCTGCCAGATCAGTATTACACACTACCGATATTGGAGAAGCAAACTGTGGTGGTTTTCTGAACACTTTGAGAGTAAAATAATTATGTAAACTATGGAAAGAAGCAAAAAAAAAGTCAGAATTGTTAAACTCTAATGTTTCTTTGTTTACTGAATTTTGAGTCTCCCACCCCAAAATTTCCCTATTTACGACATTCCAGACTGCCGCGCCTCTGTATAATACTCATCGTAAAGAGCTGGTATCTTACAAGAGCTGGGTGCATTCTCCTCCCTCACTATCCTACTCCCCTTCTGGGATCAGCTATTAACAGCAATGCCCATTGCAGCGGACACACGCACCTTGTAGAAGAAAGACTGTATTTCATAAAGGTTTTTGAAAGTTGAAGAAAAACTCTCACTTTTTTAAGCATTTTTATTTTAAATTACAAAATGGATTTTAGAACTGTCTCTTGTAAATTATATTAACAAGCTCCTTGCTGCTCCCTGAATTAGACATGCTATATGCCAGCCCTTTTTGTTTGTCTTGTTTTAAAGCATGCCATATAGCCTATGCCATGTAAGCCATATGAGAGGTGGTAATATGTGCCAAATTGGTATACAGTTGAGTTTAGATTTGGATAATCCCTGACTTCCAAAGACGATGCTTTTAGGGATTAGAACCTTGTAGGTTTTTTCCCCTCTGTTTTTTTTTCTCCCTGGGTTTAGGACTCGCCCAGAAATTCAGGTGTAGTGCCAAGGTCAGCCCTGGTGCAAGTTGATGTGACTGTCCAACTTTCAGCTGCTTGCTCGCTCCCCAGGTACTTGTTTGCTGAGGCAGACTGTCAGCATGGCAGTGCTGTCAGAGAAGAAACACCTCAGGGCAAACCCCTTGATATAAATACAGCATTCCCCCCGCCCCAGTATTTGTCCAACCAGGATTGTGCTGTGCTTTTTTAAACTGAAGTCACTTTGCTAGGCCACAAATGTAGCAAAAGCAGAGAGAGTGATAAGCCCTCTGTCCATTTGTGCATACAGTTCAACCCCGATTTAAAGAGATCCTGTATGATGGTACGCGGCGCTTGGGCCATGCTGACAGTCTGTAAAGAAAGCTGCTGTAGTTCTGCCACCTCCTTGACTCATGCACAAATAATGAGAGGTTGTGCAACTCCTGTAAATCAGCTGTGGGATACTTACTGGGATGGACAGAAAGCTCAGAGTCATGCCCCTGATTCACTGCAGCTCAACTTTCTCAGCACTTCAGTGCCCAGACTCCTGTCTTAATGTGTGATGGTGGCTGAAGTCTTCACTCAGGATGCTGGACAGTCCACCCTGGCTCTTGACTCCATGGTGAATGTTCATAAAGAGGGGTTTGGAAAAGCTTAGTTACACACTGAGACAAGCAGTGGTGACAAGTGGAGAGGCGCATTAGTAAGTCTGCTGAATGAGATGAGGCTGGTCACACAGAAGATAAGGAAAAAAGTTGGCTCTGCTCTAGGGCCTGGCGTCAGATTCTTGCTGAAGCCAAGTCGGTCCTTTTTTCTCATCTCTTGGGTACTGTGAGTGCAACTATGCTTGATTCTTCAGCAGCAGTTGTGGTAGAGTTATTGAGAACTGAAGGAGAAAGGAAAATCTTATCCCTTGTCCTCTAGTGCTAGCAGAGCCTGAACAGGTAAGCAAGCAGTCGTGAGGTGTGACATTGCGGCATAACCTCTTTATCACACTGAGAGCTGGAGAAGAGCTAGGGTCTGCTGTTGTCCTTGTGCCTGTGGCCAGCACCAGCATGAAATCCCTCTGACTTTGGAAATAAGTACAGGAGGAGGAGATGTGAGAAAGAAGGGTATAATCGAGGGCTTGCTCTGCTTCCTGCAGGAATCTAGTCATTGCTAATTTTATTACAAGTTCTTCACACCTAGAAGAGAAGGTACTTTCTAACTCTCTAGACTTTGTCCTTAGAGGTCTAATGCTTGCTCACTCACTCACTCACTCACTCACCTCTGTGTCTCTGTGTTGTTCTTAAGCAGGTTGCATTAGGATGATCCCAGAAAAGGCTGAAGAACTCCCTCTCCCTCCCAGTCCCTTTGTTCTGGGTCACTCTTCTCAGTCAGCCTTAAGTCTCGGGAAATGCTACAAGGTAAAGTGACTTCAGGGCAGCAAGGCCCTTCCATGCCCTGCAGCACAGCTATCGTCCGGGCACCAGTTCCCTAGGAGAGCAGAAGTAGGACTAGTGTTCAGGGGTGAGAGACTCCCCACGAGGGAGGCTTACCTGAGTGCCCTTCAGAAGCATTTCTGTAACGTGTTCACAATGTCTGAGGAAGGGAAAGGAGTCGTGAGGGGTCCTGGTGGGAGACTGTGGGGCAGGTGTTTCCGTAACGGTCAGCCCCACTGGCCGAATCTTCCCTTTTCTTTAGGAAAGCTCACACTGAGCTGGGTGGCATGGGAGAAGCTTGTGTCAGGAGTTTCTGTGGGGGGAAAGGAGATCAGTTGTACAGTTGATGATGTACATGATATATGCAGTTTTGTTTCTGGGTTGGTTGTTTTGGGCTTCTTTTGTTTGTTTGCTTGTTTGGGGGTTAAATGATTTTTTTTAAAAAAGGTTTTAGGAATCTCTAAGGGGAACCTGTAAATCTGACACCTCTATTTATTTTGCCTTATTTTAGTTTGCTATGTTTGTATGTATACACTGCATTACAGCAAAGACTATTGAGACCGTGCCGGGGCATTACATCGGCCAGACAGCTGGCTTAGCAATTGCGCAGCAAGCTGAGCACAGGGCAAGGGGATGCGGCTGAGCAGTTTTGGTGTGAGAAGGGAGGGAAGGAAAAAAAGCTTTCCTTTCCCTTTTGTCATAATCACTCTGCCCCTGGTGATCCTGGTTCTGGGAAAGCATGCATTTTAAAGCGTGTGGTGAATTGATGCAGGTTGGTTATTTTAGAACACTTTCTATAAAACCTGTTTATTTCTCATCAAGTTAAGCTGCACAGTTGCTCATTCAAACTTCACCCTTCCACACAAATTCTGTCCATGCCAGAGAAGCTTGGATAGATGGGCAAAAGAGGTTCATGCCCTGGAACTTCTTACCAGAGTTAACACACTGATGAGACAAACTGAGACAGTTCTCCTTCCTCAGAGCTAATATTCCTTCTTAACTTCAAGGCCAAGGAAGAAGGATTTCCTCTACTTCCCCTCTCTCCTCCACCCCACCTCTCCAAATTATTCAGGATAAAGAAAAATCTTTCCACTGGTTGGTTTTTTACCAGTGGAGTTTCTCGCAATCACCAGGTGTTTGGCCATGGCTCCTTGACTTCTCTACTCGACATAGGAGATTTCTGGTTGCCTGCCGTCCAGACAGGTAGCCTCCATTGGCCACCTTAGCTTCTGTTATCAAAGGTTGAAGAGGCCAACCTGGGTAACACAATTTGGCCAAGTGAAAATATAGAATTTATATATGTGTGTGTATATATCTACAAAAGCTATCTACTACTCTAAGTAGTAGTTTTGATGGCCAGTATCCCCTGAAGTTGGTCAGATTTTGCTTGCTGTGCCTGCTGAGAAGGATGCCATTAGTGTAGCATGGTGTTTCAGCATCTCATTTCATGAGAGAGTCTGGATGCTTCCAAACCAGAGTCTTGTGTTACTGGCGATAATGTAGAATAGATCCACTGTAACCAGTACAAGTTTCTCTGGGTTTACACCAGTGTAATTCAAAGCAGCCTCTGGATCAAAACACTCCTTTAGGCAGTTTCGACTTTTACAAGATGCTCCACAGAGCTCATGAAGGGCTTTCAGCTGTCCACCACTAGAAGCTCTCAGCGAACTGAACTAGACAAGCCATTTCCCCCTTTTCATGCTTGCCCTTAACCAGGGTCTTTAAAAACCTTTGCAGTTTTAGAATTGTAAGGGGATGTCAGGTACCTGAGCCACTCTGTGCTCAGCCCCTCCCTTCCAAACCATCCTCATTCTCCTCCCCTTCCAGCTTGCTCAGCTTGACACCTGCAGGTCACTTTGGGAGGTGACCCTGCCTGCCAAGCCAGAAAGCACCCTGCTGCTTACTGAAGTGGGAGGTTGTGTGCTGCTGTAATGCCTTGGTGTATCCTCATTTCTTGTCAGTTTAAGACTATAAGTGAATTAAATGTACAAATCCTGTAGTGTCCTTTTTATCTGTATCTTTTTATAAGAATATACTGTAATACTAAAAAACAAAAGCAAAAAAAATTAAAGATATATTGCCCCCACTACGTCTCAGTAAATTTCTTTGTAGTCGTATTTTCTGTGCATTTTGCTGGAGAGTCTTAAAGATGAGTTGGAATCTGGGTACACTTTTATGCTAAGCTCTGGGTCTTTGGTCAAGAGCCTGCAGCTCTTTAGGTGATACGGTCACTGCAGAGCTGGTGAGAAACTTCACAGGCTGTTCTGGGGGAATAAGCAACATGGTGGAACAGAAGCACGTCCTCCCCATGCCTTGCAATGGCAAAGAGCTAATCATGGAGCCACCAGGTTACCATATCCAAGGGTCCCCTTTTAAAAAGAGCATGAGTAAAGCATTCTTTCATTGCTATTTCAAACAACAAAGGGAACATAGGAGTTCACTTAAAGAAAAAAAAAATTAAGACATTCCTACTATCTAAGAGTTCATAATCCATGTCTGGAGATGACTAGTCCAAGAGGGGAAGGGAGTGCAGGGCTGCAGTGCTGCCATAAGCTCACTCTCTTAAATGAGCAACATCCTGACAGCAAGAGCGTGACTCAGAGGAGGGGGCAGGACAATTGCTTCAAAGGAAGGAGTTAAATAAGGCCAGCTGAAAAGAAGCCAGGAAAGCCAACATCAGGAGTGAAGCCTTCAGGAGTGTGGGAGGGGAGACAGGAGAGAAGTTAGACACAGAACAGCAGGGTGAGCAGGAGGCACACAGGGGCAAGGGCTAATTTGTGGCTGAACTGAGGGATGTGCTGAGGAATTCCTTGGAGCTCAAGGGCAGAACCTTGTTTTCATCTTAGATGCAATGTGTGCAGCTGTTTCATTTACACATGGATCCCCCTGTCTCTGTTCACGGAAATAGCCTGCTGACAAAATTCATCCTTAAGCCACAACTTTTTGTGTTTATCTTCAGCCCATCAAAGGGCAATGTGAACCACGAGCTCCTGAGAAGCTCATGCTCGGCTTCAAGTGGGAGCCTTGCTTGCTGTGCAGCACATTCCTGCAGTGTGTGGGTTCCCAGGAACCCCAAACAAAGCCCCAGCTGTTGGTTCTGGCTCTCAGGTGGAGAAGGGCAGTGGAAACGAGTAAAAGTAATCAGGGGATAATTGCTTGCACAGGCTGAAGACCAACAGGCAGCAGATGGGAATCTTAGTGCAGTGTGGGAAGGTTCTCAGCTTATATTTGTTAAAAAGTCTCTCAGTTTCTTTATTTTGATCTATTTGGTTTAGGCTTTGCTAAAAGTCTGGCTGTGAGGTTCTCCCTTTACAGATGCAAGGGCAGAGGCAAAGGGGTGTTTCTGAAATCCGTGCATTGCACAAGTGGCAGAGGCAGGATGAAAATGTAGGCACTTCCCTACCTTGTCTTTTTCTCTTCTTTAGCAGCTGAGTTTTAGCAGAGGAGGCCAAGCTTTTGCATTTCCTATTGTTAGAGGTGAAGCCCAGTGGCATCTGACTTCTGTTTGCTTTGACCAGCCAGAGGTGTCCCTCCTGTATTCTAACAAGAAGATTTTTCTTTCTTTAACGTTTTCACTGGGGTTGGAGCCCACAGCGAGGGGCTGCTGTTCTGCCCTGCAGGACAGATCTAGCACAGAAGCCTCCTTCCGTCTTCCTCTTTGGCACCTTCCCTGTGGTCATGGACCTCCCTGTCCTTGTCATCGCTGCATAGAAGCAAGGTAAGTGACTCGTGGCTTTCTCTAGGCAAAACTAGTGTTGGGCTTTACCTGTTCTGAATGACTGGGAGCGAGGAGGAGGGTAAGGGGAGCTCTTTGCTCTTGCTGGGAAGGGCTGGGCATGTATTATTCATTGGTTTTCCCTTTTTCTTTAACCTTTGGTTTCTTTAAAAACAAAGATGACTTTTATCTCTGCCGTAGCAGACATGGAGCTTTCTGGGAGAAATCTGCTTGGCCCTTTGGGAACAGATTTCTACTGCTAGGAAACAAAATAATTAGAGGCTTCTTTTTTTTTTTTTTTCTCTTTTTTCCTCAAAGCCCAAAACTTTGGTTTTCAACATTGTTGTGTTAGATTTTGGTAATTTGTTTGATGTTTCTGTAACTAATGGGTTTCTTGCTGTTTTCTGTGAGACATAGTTGCTGTTTATCTCTACTTTGGTCAGTCTCAGCACAGATTGCTTAGGGAAAAGGGGAGTGATGCTTCTTGTGGAGTCATATAACTCTGCTAAAATGTTTCTTTTTATGCATTTTTTTTGAGATCTGCTGGTCTGTGTGAACACCAGCCTGGCAGACTGAATTTTCGTATAAGGTAGTGATGTAAAGTTACATTAAGAAAGCAAAATACCTTGCTCGTATGTGCCTTGATGAGGGAATGAAGCAGAGGAGGAATAAACCAGGGTAGGACATCAGTTTAGGGTACCCAGTTCTAATTTTTTATTTGTTTCCTGGCAAGGTATGTTTTTACTGTTGCTATAAAAAAACCCAAAACCAAAATAAAGTGTCTTTGAAAAGAATTGCAACTAAGGTTCTTCTAAAGGGTTAACCTTTGCATTTTAAGGACAAGTATTTGTTCTCTTCTCTCAAAGCTGAGCTCCCCTCTTCCCTTCTATGCTTAATTAATGAGGAGGAGTTGTTTGGCTAAAAAAACCTTTCCAGTCATGATCAAAGCCTTAAAAATGACAAAAATTTATTGAGGAGTTCCAGCTTATTCACTGCCTGTGGGCTGGAGGCTGGCTGGGGGTGAGATGGGGACCTCTGGGCTGCTGGTGGAAGCTGCAGGCACCTCCCAGTGTGTGGGCTGAGGAAACCAGTTGTGGTGTGGGAAGGTTCCTGGGGTTTCCCATTGCATGTGGTTATTTGGGGCAAGGAAAGGGGTGACAGACATCCCCCAGCAGCCGGCCTGCCCAGGGGAATGGGGCATCTCAAGGCCCAGTCTCATCCCCAGCTTCTGCAGCCCCTCCTTCAGGTGACCTGTTGCCAGCTCTGTTGCCCAGGACTGTTGTATGTCTCTGCAGGGCTGGAGCTTAGAAGATGCTTGGCTAAATAAGGTGCTAACCAAGATGCTTGGTTGCTGGTGTAGGCCCTCGCTTGTATGCCCCACATGCCGGTCTCTTAGAGATACCATGTCAGGTAACTACTCATATCTGTAGACACTTTTTGCTTTTTTCTTTCTTTTGAAATGGTGGAATTTAAAATGAGCAATTAATTGTGCTGCTGCCTTTCTCCCTCCAAGCCAACATTTCTCCACAATTGGTCTTGGATAATCTTTGTGTGAGTTGTGGGGTTTGCAGTGAGCTGGAAGCTTGCCTTGAGAGAGCTGCGTCTTTCCTACCGTGACAGCATTGAACGCTGGGGGTCCGAAGGTCTCCCTTCATGGAGATAGAATGGAAATGGCTCTTCGGAGCAATTCCAGTAGTGGCTGAGGCAACTGCTAATCAGGGAAAGCACAAGAAGTGCAGAAGCTGCAGGGATCTGGGGAGCTGGGCTCTCATCAGCCCTGGATGCCCATTCCCATGGGGCAGGCAGGGAGGTGAATGTGTTGGGAACTATGTGATGTTGCTGCTGCTGCCTGTCCCTGTGGAGAGGAGGGCTCCCTTCTCTCTGTGTTCCTTGAGGAGGTTTTAAAATATTCTGGGGGAGGGGAGTACAGCAAGGCGGGTGGATGACGACAGACAGACGGGCCAAACTGGTGATTGTTAGGTTTCTTAAGATAATAGGGTCTTGTGTCTGAGGGACCTGGGTAATAGGGATCCTCACTACTTGTTTGTAAGTAAGCAAGCTTGCCAGTGGGTCTGCAGGGGTTTTATCATCCTCTAAAATATCAGGAGGATTGTAAGAATTGGCTTGGATGCCCCATGAGAGATTACCTGAGTAATTGTCTGTGGTGAACTTGTAGCTCATGCTCTGATTATCATACTCTGCCAGTGTTTTGAAATTTGTCGTTCCTGGAAAGACACTGATCTGTGAAGGTGGTCTGTGGACAGTGGCTGAGGAAGGGAAAAAAAAAAAGATCAAAAGCTTTTGCACACTCCATCACCCACACAAGTAAGCAAACAAAATGAATGTCCATCTGCTTAAACCTTAAGCTATTTTTCATTCGGTTATGGCATCGTGGCAATACTGTAAAAGAATAAAGATTTCCCTCCAAGAAGGTTCAGTGGTCACTGGATTCAAGAGATAAGAAATGGTGCTCTAAAGCATCTCTTTGCTGCTGCATGTGGCAGTGACTGTGAGCAGGCTTGGTGCCTCGCTGGCTGCTCTTTGTGTGCAGTGGCCTTTGGGCGTGATGGGAACTGTCATCTTAGCCCCTGCAGAGTCACAAGGTGTTCAGCTGCAAAATAGGAACCAGCCTAGTGCTTGCTTGCCTGCCTCTGGGCTTACAGCAAGATATTATAACTGGGAAAGAGTTTCCTTGGGTAACATAGACCGTGTTTGTGTCCCTAGGCAAATCTGGATCTGCTCTTACTTTGTAGAAGGAGATGGTTAGCTCCCAAAGGCAGATTTTTCCCAGGGTTCTCCAATGCAAAGTTTTACTTTCTTTTGGGCTCCCAAGCAGGAAAATAACTCTTCAGAGACATGCCCTGTTCTGCTGTAAACTGCCCCTTGCTTCTGCTCCTGTTTCCCTTCAACATTTAAGCCCTGTTCACCTCCCTTTAGTGCCCTCACAGGTCCTTTCTGCTGCCACGACCCTTACGTCCTTTCTGCTGCCACGGCTTACCCACCATGGGAGGATCTGCTGCCCTTTCTCCATGGCAGTAGTAGCTGCTGCTGCTCAAGCACCTCAGGCTCCAGGTGAAGCCTCTTGCAGAGGATTTTCCCTGGTACAAAGGCTCTGGCTCTGCTCTCAGTCTGGCTTCACAAGCAGGTGCTGCTCTAATGGGGCAGGAGTTGGCAGGCAGAGGAGATTGCATTTCCTACCTTCCTGTTGTACTCCTCATGTGATCTGCTGCTGGTGTAGCTGCTGATCATCCCAGGAACGAATGTTAAATATGTAGTTTTGCCCTTTTAGAATGGCAGTTACATCTTCCCTTGCTCTGGTCCTAGAAGTGACAGCTTCTCCCTAAGTAGAGAGGAGGCCCTTTCCGCAGCTAGAGCTGCCTCTGGAGTCACAGGGACGGGCAGCCTTTCACCGCAAAAGCAGCTCCAGCACTGAGGCAGTAGGACATTGGGACCAGAGCTAGCTGTGGCCTCAGGGATGCTGATCTTGTGCCAGCTCCTGGGGTGTCAGTGCTGGGATGCATCAGCAAGCATGTCTTGGACTTGTACCAGGGTCATGGAAAGAGAGTCCAAATTGCAGCTTGTCCCATAGCCGCGATCTTGTCCTTGTCAGGCAGCTGCCAGTTCTCTATCTGTTCCTGATTAATCCTCTCCCAGGGGGATGCTGACCAGCACATCCTGAAGTGGGATGGGAGGAGGAAGGGGATAAATCACATTTTGAGGCAATCCTACTCTCTAATTTTTAACCCATACTGGCACCCTAATACAAACAGGAAGGCAGCAGGAGTTTGAATAAGGGTCAGTAGACCTGACTTGGTGCTGCGCAGAGCAGAATGAATATAATTATGGGCAAAAGGACATAATCACAGAAATAGTTGGGCTCTGATAAGGGGCAGGCTCTTTCCTGAGAAATTCTCGCAGGAGTAGTGGCCAGCTCTCTTCCCTTCCTATTCCTGCCTGCCCTTTCCCTCAGCTCTGCCATGAGCTTTGCCACCACTGAATGTGTGCAGCTCTTGCAGTAATTAGAACAGGATCTGGGCTGTCACCAATGCCTGCGGAGGTTTTCCCTTAGGAGGCAAGGAGGTGAAATCTTCCTTTAACATTTGGGAGAAACCGAGGGACAAAACCCTCATCTGCTAAAAGCAACCTTGTCGATCTGGTGGTAAACATTACCTTCTCAAGGTGCACTGAGTCTTGCAAATCTGTCTACAGGCACTCACTCTGAGTGCACAGAACAAGAAGAAGACCAGGTTAGTGTCCCCATCTGCAAGCAGTAATTTGTGTGACTTACCAAGCATGACATATTGGCCTGGCCCACATCCCTGTGGTCAGGTCCTCTTGGATCACAGTCCAGGCCTGTAGTGGTGGGACTGTCCTCTTCTTCCTGCCTTGGTTGCAACAAGCTTCCTGGGATGACAGGGACTGTTTTTGCTCATAGCTGGGGGAGCAGCAACTCCTGCCTGTGGTGGGGACAGGGCATGGTCCTCAGGCCACAAGGGAGCCAGCACATGTGCTGGGGGGCAGCAGCTGCACCCCTGACCTCATCAGCATTTTCACCTTTTTCCCTGTAGCTCAGCCATCCCCATCACCTGCCACCTCCATTTCTTCCAATGTTGGTTTGGGTCTGGTTCAGACTTCTTTGCTGTCTTTCCTTGTCCTGCATCTGCATGAGCTTTCTGGTGCAGAGCGGTGAGGTTTGGGGCTGAACCCCACCATCCTCCCCATGGCCCTTGTGGAGCCACCTCTGCCATTTCTGGAAGTTTTGCTTCCCAAGGTGCTCCCAGCACCAATGGGTGTCGGGAGCTCAACCAGTGTCCAATCAGTTCTTTGGAGAGCTTCAGCTGTATGTTTGTGGAGACATTTTGTCTGAGGGGTGAAGCTATATCTAGGCCATGGTAAAACCCCTGAAGAGCAGCTCCAGCACCAGCTGCTCCCATGAGCTGATGCACTTGTTTCTGAGCTGAGCTACTTGCTGATGTAGAGGCCCCTGCAGACGTGTGTCAGGCAGGGGAGCAGGTGCCAAGAGTGTCTGGGGTGAAATCCTTGCTGGTGCCATGCGAGGCTGGGGAACACTTGAGTTTTCCTTTTCCCTTCTATAAATGGTTTTTGTGAAAACAGGTTTCTTAACTTAGGTTACAAGAGTGAGGGGCTGAATGAGCTTCACTGTAAGGAGGAAGCTACCAGTGACACATGAACTGGAAGAAAATCTTGGCTGGATTAGGTAGGAGATGAGCCTCAGAAATGCAGCCTGACCTCACAAATTGTATTATCTCCTGGCCAGACTTAAACATGTGTCAGAGCCTGGTGGGATGCCTGCTCTCCTGCAGTGGAGTAAGGGCTTTCCCAGGGCTGCCAGAGATGAATGTGCAATCACTGCCATTGAACCCTCATCCCCGTCATAGCAAGTGGTGGCACTCCTAATTTTGGGTAAGGTGCTTGCTCTGAGGCTGGCTTCCCAGAGAGCTGCCTCCCTCATGGCTGAGGACACAGGGGGCATTTTTCCAGGCTCTCCTGCAGCTCGGTGGGGTGGGGGAGTCCAGGACACAGGGAGTGAGCCCTGTTCCCGCTGCTGATGGGAGCACAGGAGTACTCGCTCGCTTGCTCCCCGCTCCAGCCAGCTGGGTTTAATTTTAGAAATGCAGTGCTATCTTGGGGCATCTTTTTCCATGGAATGCAAGTCTTTAAGTAAATAAATAACAGCTTTGTGGAGGTGGAATGACAGCCCGTAACCACACTGCAAAACACGCACCGAGCGAGTCGAGCCCCATTCCGCTTGCATGTGGAACTACTTTGTACAGTTACAGTGGCTGCGCCGCCTCCCTCCCCTCCTTCAGCCCCCTCCAGAGCTGGCCATGTGCATTGATTAAAAAGAAATAAAAACACCTTGAAATACCAGCCTTGGAGAAGTGGAAATGAAAACCCCTCCAGCTGCTGGGGTTCAGCTAGAGTTCTCTGGCGTAGGTTTGCAAAAGCCATGGTTTACCGGCGATGGGCTCGCTGTTACCAGCCTTTGCTGCATCTGGGACATCCCAGAGGGATGTGCTCTGAGGCATCCTCAGCGAGCCGGGAGGGAAATAGCAGGCTATAAAGATGAAGGCAAGAAACTTGTGTTTAAATACCCCTCCCAGTCTAGCTGTCCAAGAGCCTTCCTGCAGGCAGTGTGTTGCTGATGGCTGAATGTCCTGGGTGTGTCCCTCAAAGCATGTTTGCTGGCTGGAAAATCCCATTAAAGCCATTTTACCAGAGCAAGAGCCCATTTTTGCTGCTCAAGTCCAGCAGCTCTGAGATGCCTGCATGGTATCTGTCGCATAAACTGCTGGTAACCCTGTCCCCCTGAGTCAGCAAGGTGACATCTTCTAAAGCTCCTAGTCTAAGCAAGACTGTACCGTGATGGTGTTCTGTTGTAGGGTCTTTAGAGATGCACCTAAACCTGCAAGATGGAACAAATGGTGTCAAAATCACCCAGGCTGCTGGCTACTCGCTTTGTTCTGTTCCTGCTGCACATTTCTGCTCGTGCTGGGACAAGATGGTGGCTGAGATGCCAGAACACTGTGCTTATAAGGGAATCATATCAGGAGCACCCATCTTGGGTGCATCAGGAGTTGGCAATAGCGCTTCTGGGTGCCTCCTCAAAGCCAGAGGGGTGGCTAGACTGTGCCTCATCATGGAGGTATGAGTGAGCTTTGGCAATGGTCTTTGGAGCAAGCGGGCTTGAAATGGGTGTCTGCAGGTTGGAAAAAGCATGATGTAGCATCCTGATGCCACATGCAGACAGAGTGCTTGAAGATTTTTTGCTCTGGTCTTTCTCTCAGGAGAAGATAGGCCTATCTTCTCCTTTTCCCATAGCCCTTGGAAGGAGCGTTTCTGTGCAAGACTGTGACAGTTGTGCCCATTTGTTCGGGACTGGTTGTAGTATTTCGATTCACTGCAGGGACTGGGGATTGCCAGCTGCCCCTCGGCCCTGCTGGTGGTTTCCCTTCCCCACAGGCTGCGAGGGCGGGAGGATTTTCCACGTGGTGTGGTTCCGCCTGCTCCTCCTCTGCAAACTCCTCGGCTGAGCTGCCTCCTCTCCCCCTTGGCCTCAGCCCGCTGCTTCCACCGATACCACAGCTCTGGAGGGATTTTTATTTTATATTTTGTTAACCATGTGAAGGCCCTCTCCTGTGGGGCCAGGCAAGCTCTGCCCATGTTCTCTATAAGCCCGGGATCAGGGCGGCCCTGGCAGCAGCTTGTCTTTTCCACTGATCCCAATTAAGATTCAGTCTTGGCAGGATGAAGCCTCTCGAGCTGCCAGCTGCAATAGGAGAGATGAGGCTTCGGGGGCAGCAGAAATTATTCCCTTCCCTCAGCTCGGCTCATTTCTTGGATCTGGGCTGAGGATGGCCTCAGGAGTCGATCTGCAGAAGCCAAATGAGCCACGCAGAGCTAAAACATTTCCATTCAGCGTCAGGCCCAGGGTGGGGAAGTGCAGCTCTCCGAAGAGCAGAGACCGTGGGTGGCAGGAGGGATGCGATGGGATGGGAGGGAGGGTGCAGCCCCATGCGCTGCCTGGAGACAGCAGC
Organism: Tringa solitaria; assembly: GCA_026413425.1. Taxonomy (NCBI): domain Eukaryota; kingdom Metazoa; phylum Chordata; class Aves; order Charadriiformes; family Scolopacidae; genus Tringa; species Tringa solitaria. Next base: position 31,739,256 of record JAOXJM010000023.1, on the reverse strand, counting down.
AATCCCAGCCTCGCAGGGACTCTGCGTGTGGGGAGGCTCAAGTGCCGAAATTACCCCCTTAATGAAACTGGGGTTCGTTAAGGCCTTGGCAAGTGGGAGGAATGGCAGGTCAGAACTCTGCAGCTGAAAGCCCAGATGCTACCCGCCAGGCCACTGCCTGATGGGAGGCTGCCCAGCTCTGCCGATGCTGGTGGAGCTTTGCTGCAACATGCACCAGCTGGTAACTGGCCTGAGGCATGACTAATGGAGCGGCTGCCTATCCGATAGCATGTGTTATTTTTCCAAGCATAATATTAACACAACTTTACAGTTGCCCGACCCTTCTGCTGTCTCCACCTCTTTCTCCCCCGCCTCCTGTCGCTTATGTCACACTGCAGCCAAGCTGCCCTTGACATTGGAACTAGAAACTTTTGCTTTTCCTGGCCTTGTGTCCTTTCAGCTGTGCACCCTGGAAGTGTCACAGGGATAGAAGAGAGTGTTTCCATTGCATTTATTTAAAGACTAAATCCCTATAGGGACAGCTTAGTAGTACTGAGAGTTTCTGAGTTTGAGCAGGTTCTCCAGAATTTGAGAATAAGTTCTGTGTTCTGTTGATGAAGCAATTGTCTCTGTAGTACTGTTGCTAATTTGGGGTTCTGGAAGCAACCCTTAAGCCATAATGAAGTGTGGAGCTTTGTTCCATGGAGCAAGTGTTGTGTGGATGGCACCTGGGCGAGCCACAGACACTGGTCAGCTTGTCTGATGGCCACGGCCATGGTGTTGCAGTCGAGCTGTGAAGGTGAAGCTGAGCAATGCCTGGTTTGTTGGGCAGCTCTGCTCAGAGCAAAGCTCAGCGGTGTCTTGGGACATCCGTCCCTCCTGCTGAACTTGCACTCAGCTGCACTTCCCCACTGTTATTTTGGGCACCCTTCACTCCCCGAAGGAGCAAATAGGGTACAAAAATATTTTTAAGTATATTTTAAAGTATATATTAATATATACTTTAAGTATATATTGAAGTATATTTCTATTTAAGTACCAAAATAGAGATGCTAAACTGAAAGCTTTCTAAACATGGCACTTGGCAGCGTGAAGGGACAGAGGAAAGTGGAGGTGGCTGGATTTGTCTCTCAGTTACCACTGTATAAGCTTGTTGTGATCAAAATGAGAATCTGCTCTAACGACAGGGTTCACCGAGCTCCCCCAAAGCCGCTCCCCGTGAAAAAGGGTTCAGCTGCTCCAACCTGTGCCTTTCCAAGGAGTGTGCCAGGCACATCAGGGTTTGCCTACTGTGGCCATGGCTTTGCCGTGCTCCTCACATCCACTGGCTGCTGAGACCAGAGCTAAGGCTTTAATCCGGAGCCTCAAAAAGAAAGACAGCTCAGCCCAGTGCAACCAGCAACTTCTCCAACTGTTTTTAGGTTCCCTGAAATGCTAAGCCTCTCTTGGAGCAAGGCTCCAGTAAGCAGAGGGAAGTGAACTGTGTTTCTATTTAACTAATTAGCAGTCCTGTGTCCTGGCCAAAGCACACACGATGTTACAGCCATTTTTAAGCTTTTACACGCCGGCATAACTGCTGCTGAGGCAGCCAGAAGGAGCTGTGAACTAGCAAAGAGCCAAGGAAGGGCTGGGACAAAGGGCCAGATTCTGTTCAGTCAAATCCCGTGTAAAGCTGAGTAACGTCAACGACTTAAGGAGAATTACTGCAGATCACCGGTAGCTTAGAATAGCTAGAATTTTGTTCCTTTTTTTAGTGCTCAGCTGTTGTTGCTTTTTGAGTGGTTCCTATTCAGAAAGAAGCAGTCCTTTCTGAAGGTATTTCAAGACACATCTTCCCTCTGTGCCCCACTCTTCTTCCCTCAGCACTTTCTGAAAGCGTTCTTCTCTTTGGCACAGATTTAATCTCTTGAACACTACTTAGTGGCTAGCTTCTGCTGGCTTCTCCTTTGTATGCCACATGCAATTTTTTCCAGGACAGTCTGAGGGTGGGGTAACCAGCCTCAGGATGTAGCTGTGAAGGAAAGGCCAAACTGCCACAAAAGACACAGGCTGGATTAGCAGCGAGCAGACAATAACACACAAACGGAACATTAGCTGGGACAAGCAAGTTTCCAGGAGGCAGGGGCTGTGCTGCCCGTGCCTTGCGAGGGCTGCCACGGTCCTGCAGTGTTTGCTTTGCGTTCCTGTTGCGTTCGGGAGGCAGTGTTAGTGGTGATGTGACTTGTGCACTCCTGGCACCCTTCAGGAGGAGGAGGTGGCCGGCTCACTGCTTCATACTGTTTCTTTTGGTTAAGTCTTCAAAAACCTGGTTCCAAATTATGAAACAGGTCATAAAAAAAAGGATGTGAATCTTTGTGCTACCATCCCAGGATCAGCAGCACTCAGAGGCTGTACCTGGAGAGAGAGCAAGCCCCTCCAGCAGTTCAGCCCCTGTCTCTGCCCTCTTTCAGGGCCTGCCCTGGGGCTCTTGGGTTCCTGTGGGGTTGCAGTCTCTGCCTAGTTACAGCGAACAGCTCTATTGACTGAACTTCCTCAGGTAGGAGCAGGCTTTCTTAGAGTAGAAGAGGTGAGAGCTTTCCTGGAAGCTCAGCCAGATCACGAGGGGAATTTTCCTTAGACTCATTCGTGACTCAGGAGGGATGGATTTCTCTGCAGGCACTCCCCTGGACCTGTTCCAGCACGTAGTCACCCAGACTAAGGGAGAGCTCTGGAGGCACCAGTTCTTTATGTTACTCTGCAACACGAAGCAGTGCTGTTATGCACATCCACTGACTCTGAACAGGCACGTGGGAGAAGCTGGGATAACGATGAGATGATGAATTATGATGCTAAACCTACGGGATTACTCAGTTTAAGAACAGCCAGATAGAGATGAGTAGAAATAACTTATTATAGTAAGCTATTAGTAAGGCATCTATTATTGTGAGTAATCCCTTGCTAATTGCTTGACTAATCATTGCAACTTTTAAGGGCTGTCTTGTTGCTTGTCCTGAGTTAAGTATTCATAGAAGCTCATAGATTAAAACACAGATGTTCCTTTGAATGAATAAAAAGGGTATACAAAGTAATGCAAACCATACGCCATTACAACTAGTGTTTATTAAAAATGCAGTGGACAAAAAAGCAAGCCTTCAAAAAGTAGTTCCATTGCCCACTCAGCACCACTGAAACATACAGTGCTGTTAGCTCATTTCTCTCACAAAAAGTTCTGTTGATTCATGCTTGGTTCATTATCTATAAATGTGCATAGTTTCAAGACTTGATAATGTAACATGAGCATAAAATGGCACCAAAGTCTGTTTGCCCGAAGCTTCCAGCCACTCTCAACGCAAGTGAGTAGTGAAATGTGCGTAAGAAGGATGTGCGTGGCGGTCGTGTGCGTGCTCTGTGCTCCCTTGTACAGTCTCGGGTCCTTTGCGTGAGCTTTACAGCACGACAGCAAACTTCTCAGAAGCCAAAGAATCATATGCCCCAAACAATCATTTTATTACTACTGAGTATGTCTACTTTCCTTTTAGTTTTTAAAACTCTCTAGAGACTGAGTGAAGGCAGGGAGGGCAGGGTGTATTGTGCGTGGTGGAGGGGAATTAAGTGCTTGTGTAAATCAGTGAAGAGGTTACAGACGTGCTTCCTTTTCCTGGCAATTTGTTTCCGTGATGATGAGTTAGGGGAACATTTGGGCTGTAGGCACAGCAGCTCCACAGCTGAACACGGTCTCTCACGTTTGCAGGGCTGGGACTAGTGCTCAGTAGGGCAGTGCTACGTCCACTCCTGGGAGGAAGCAGGGGTGCCCCTACTATTAACTTACAGACAGACGACAGGAATCAGGCCTGTAACACTGACTGCAGGTGCACAAATGTTTATGGAGTTCAGGCACCAAGCTTTCCAGGTGACTCCTCCTTTCAGCTGTAGCTGCTCTGTGTGTCATTGCATGTGCATTATCTTCCAGTGACAATGAATAAAGAATCAAATTAATTAATCTGCAGTGGAAAAAGTGCCCTTTGTGGTAGCTAGTGTATGAGATTTGTAAAGGATTTGTAGTAAAATCACTTGCCTCCTCATCTCAGACCTGTGCTTACTTTAAGTGATCAGGATGCGTGTGGCAGTGTGGTGTGTGCTTTACTGACGCACACAGTAATTTAACCTTATTTCATAAGAAGCAGCTACTTGCAAAGTTTAAGACACTTTTTCAGTAGCCTCTTTGTTATTAGAGCTATCTTCAACTCTCTATGTGTATGGAGAGGGAGCACCTTGAATCATATGAAACATCACATTAGCCATAAGCACTAGAAAACAAGTAAACCAAAGTTGAAAACACTCTAGAGCAGCATTTAAATTAACATTTGAAAAGGAGCCATTGGTATTAACAACAATGTCAAGTTATTTCTTATCTATACTAGTCAATTATCAAAGCTATTTAATGCTACATGACAGTGGCCACTGGTACATTTATGGGAACATTTAAGTGCTCTGAGGCCAGAAAACTTAATGAGAGCAAATTAGAGAAACATGCAGGAAACACCCTGGCCAAGGCAACAGCAACTACCTTATTCTTCCAAGTGGCAACTAGTCTTAAAAGTTTATCTGTCAGGGCTATGCAGGTTGCTGGTTACTAGGAGCTGCACTACAGGATTAAAAAATAGGCCTTGGTGTCATATCTATTTCTAAAGTCAGGGAGAGCTGACACCTACCTCTGAGCGTGGCACCATTAAGCCCCTAAGCATGCAGACACAGGGCCTCAATGTATTTCAGCGCTAAGGTCAAAGTGCTGGGACATGCTTCAAATATTATAAAAGGTATCTTTCAGATCAGCAAAATAATTATTCCAAACCTAGAAATACTCTGTTTCTAAACTGTGTTTTGCAGAGTGCTCAAGGCAGAGCTGGGCAGCTGCCACCTTTTTTTTTCTTTTAGAAACAGATGATGGGGGTGTTTCCCACTCATGGGCAAGGGCAGCAGTAGCAATGCAAAGGGATGGGAGCTGCCCCTCTGACCCTGGCTGTTCCACAGTTACAATCTCTGCTAAGGTAAGGTTCCCAAGCTATGTTCTTGTCACTGTCACCTTCTAAATTCAACTAAGGGGGTCAGAGGGGTAGGCGGACAGACACAATTCTGAAATCTTAATCCTTGATTTAAAAATAAGTTGCCAAATAATAGCACTTTCAGCACTCGCTTAATTTCCAGAGCTCAGAGCTGCCTGGTGTGATGACAGCAGCTGTGAATATTTCACAGCAAGAAGGAAAAAAACAAAAACCCAAACAACCTCTGTGGTATAACTAAGAACCTTTGCTCAAGCTCATGGTGAGGATACTGAAATGAAGGTATTGGCAGAGTAGTGAAGTCTGTCCTCTAAATATCCACACAGTTATCAAGAGGGATGAGTGGCTCCACAGATCACCCAGCAGTAAGCTGACAGGGTAAGGCATACCTGGAGTTGTGTGGGACATCTGCTGAGGTCTCTAAGCCTAACAACTGAACAAAAGTAGAGGCTGAACATGAGCAGTGGTCACCTGGAGAGCTGGTGGTGTCTGGATATGATTTAGACCCTTGAGAAGTCTCCCCTCTGCCCACCTGTCTTACTGAGCAACTTCACCTCTTCAATCACGATGTCATGAGTAACTGCTTTGCACATGTCATACACAGTCAGGGCAGCCAGGCTGGCAGCTGTCAGAGCCTCCATCTCCACGCCTGTCCTCCCCCAGGTCTGACAGGAGCTGCGAATCACCACTGCGTACCTGGCCTCATCCAGGCTCAGAGACACCTCAACATGGTTGAGAGGGATGTTGTGACACAAAGGGATCAACTGGCTGGTCAGCTTGGCACCCTGAATTCCTGCAATCTGGGCTACTGCCAGAACATCCCCTTTCTTCACCTGGTTCTGCCTCACCATCCCAAATGCCTTCTCACCCAAGCGGACCACAGCACCAGCAACAGCACTTCTTCTTGAATCTAGCTTCCCTCCAACATCAACCATCGTGGCCCGTCCTTCCTCATCAGTGTGAGTCAAGTTGTCAGAGGAACGAGGTACCTTGGTGGAAGATCCTGAATCCCTGGTAAGGAATTCAGATCCTGGACTTGCCTCTTTGGACTGACAGTCCACAGAAACTCGGCCAACAGGAGAAGCCTCAAGGCACTTTGTGTCAAACGTGGAGCCTGGGTCCTTCTGGAAGACACAGCAGCCTCTGAGCTGGGTTTGTAGAATTCCTGTTCTTATATGCCACTGTTGCTCTGGGTGAGATCCTGGCAGGAAAAGTTGTCCTGTAAGCTTATTTTTCATTAATGCTTTTCCCATTTGTTTGGGTAAACTTGCTCTCAAAGTCAGCCGATGGCTAAATGTGTGGTCCCGCTGTTTTGAATTTGGGGGATTCCGTGGGGCATCTTGGCATAGTGGGAATGACAGCAATGCACGCTCTAGGGAAAAAAGAAAAGTAACATGAGAATACATCTTACTAACTGGAAAGTTAAGCTAAGTTTGCAGTAGCTGAGACCTCTCAGAGCACTGGTCGGGACTCTGTATTGCAAAAACCTCAATAATCCTGCAAACATCCACTTTTATCTGCTCTTTATCTTTTCTCTCATCAGTTCCCTACATTTGCTGGTTTGTTATTACAAACCCCAAGCCTCAAAATACTTATTTCAAGGTCCCTGACAAGAAGAAACAACTTGCTTTCAAAAAGTATCAATACTTATTGAGAAGCAACAGCCAAGAAAGCTTATAGGCTCATCAGTTCTGAAGAAAAGCAAGTCATAACACCTCAGCAATCCATCTGAGATTGTCCCAGCACCAGTCTTTTGAAAGCCTGGCAGGATTAATAGGAAATTCTTGCACTGAGATTCTCAACTCTGCCTTTCCACACACATTCCTGCCAGCACAGGTGGCTGCACTTCCTGCTTTCACCTCCTTCTGCAGGGAAGGGTCATGCCAGCACTTGAGGACAGCAGGGACCTGGAGCACTGCATCTGCCACTGCACTGTCTGCAAGCTCAGAGGGTGGCTCTGTGATGGGAACCTCTCTTGTTACTGCCAGCTCTTACCACGTTAATGACAGCTGAAGTTTAAGCACTGGAAAAACCACGCTCCCCTCACTGACAGATAGATATTAGATCTACTCAGAAGTATGTTCCAAGTTGAGCTGGCAGAGCTCCCAGCTGGCAGAGCAGTAGTAAACCCTCCTGCCCCTTTTCACCATTTAATCCCTTGGTTTTGGCATCTGCACAGGGCTAGATGCCAAGTGCCAAGACAGAAGGAGTCTTTTTCACATAAAAGAAGTGATTTGTTTTGTAAGTAAAGAGAAAGCAGTACAGAGGTAAGTGGCTAAGCCCTAGTTTAATAGCCTCATTGATAAACAGGTTTCTCTTTTTCTGGAGCTCCTGCTCTCTTTGCTCTGAGAAACTTGGAATTAGGTTTTGCTCAAAACCGTCCTTTGGTAGTGCTGGTATTTATCCCTTACTCATGAGTTTTCAGACTGTCCACAGGTGAATCAAAGCAGCTTCCTGGCCCCTCTGCACCTTGCTGAGCTACTTCTGCTGCCCTGACCCACAGGTATCACCTTGGACTGTCCACATGGCAATAACAGATAACGGTGTGGACAACCCATTGGTTGTTGGTTTGTTTTTTTTTTTTTCAAAATGAAGTGATCTCTTGTTAGCCCCAGCCTGTCCTATAACAACACCAATGCTCTTAGCACCTTTTTCGGCCAAAGTACCCTATAAACATTGATATGAAAGTGCCCATTACCGAAGCTTAAGTCAACCACAGATTTCATGATTATTCTTTTTTGAAATCACTGCAATAGTCTAAATTCAGTCAAAGGCCCTTTTTTATCTACAGCTGATGGTGTCTCCACTAAAACTAAGATACCTGCGAGTTTACTGGTAATGCGTTTACCTTCAGAGGAATAGGATTAAATGGACATAAATGTTTTGAGTGCAACACTGCTTTGCTTTAGAAGCGCACAGAAAATTGTGCTTATTCTGCCTTTCTTTCCCTCTCTCTTTATACAGTGGGGCCTAACCTGAATATTGTTTTTAGAATCCAGAAACTCAAAGTACTCCATTCTTCTGTATTCGTTGATTAGCGTTAAAGCTGAAGCTAAACCCCTGGCAAGTTATCTTGTCTTCAGGAGAAGCTGGACTGCAAAGGCAGACAAGTGCTTACTTCCACAGGGCAAACACACGTGGGTGGGAGCAAGGAAAAGAAGTACTGTTTGCTCAAGTACAGAGGTGAGTAAAAAGACAGCAACAGACAGTAATGCATGCAAAGCATCTTTGCTTTTCCTAACAGCCTACATTTTCTTCAAGTTGTACCTAGTCATCTCTAACTTCACCCAAACTGCTCATATACCTACAAAAAATAGATAATGGTTTTCTACAGTACTTTATATAACATAACTAAAACCATCTAACAAACTGCATTTCCTTATATTCTATTACTGCACCTGAAGTTTAATTGTATTAGCTTCCAACTAGCACAATCTCAGGGGCTGTGGGGGAAGAAGGCAGGAGATATTTAGATTAAGGAGGAAACTCCCATAACTGAAGTGAACCCGTGAGGAGAACAACCTGCCAAAAGGAATATTTTGATTAAGGGAAATATGATACAACACATAGCAAAGAATCAGACAACAGCAGTGCAGTGAAGAAGCCAGGTTTGTCTTACTGGGACTAGGAAAGCCAATTAGTGATTTCCACAGCATTCATTAAGTTACATTAAATTAATTCCATACACACACACACCCCCCCACCAATGACTGCTTGCACGCCAGCATTATTTGAAGTTTGTAAGTAATTAAAAACACAATTAGGAAATCTCCTAATGATTCCCCATGTGTCACAGTGGTATACTCTCCACTCATCTCCAGTCTCTCCACTGGTACAGTGACTGCCAGCAGTTAGTCTCAAAGGGACAGGGAACAGCTGGGGAAGACCTGGACAGGCTGCCTCTTTCACTGTATGTCAGACAATGTTAATGCACTTTTCAAAAGGAAATTGGATGGATCTGGTCTGTAGACATCCAAACATTGCTATGAATGCTAACTCTGGAGTGTGAGGATTCTTTCAGCGGCATCTTGAAAAATTATGTAGGTCCCAGTGAGCTGTCAAGAGTTTAATATAGTACTTTTCATTTAAAAAAAAAAAACAGAAAATTTTTCCACATGCAGCAAGTCAATACACACTTTAAACAAAGTGTGTTCTTTCTTCCTGGACCACAATGCAGCAGTTGCCAAACACAAAAGAGCTAAAGCAAACTGGGGGAGACAATCTTGCACCACTGAATCCACTCACTTTAAAACTCAATGTGGAAAATGATGGTCCTTTAAAAGGGGGCATCAAGTTGAAAAAACTTCCCAGTGAAAACCTATTTTAAAAAACCTCTATAGGGTGTATTTCCTAATAAAGGCAAGAGAAGTACAAGCACTAGGGTCTTGGTTTAAAAAAAAGAAAAATTAACAGTTATTATATCACCTGTAGCAAAGACCTGCAAATTAATGCATGTTACCCTCCAAAAGGGTATCTGTTTTAAAATCTGTGTTTAAAGCTGCTCAGCAGCTAATCTGCTCTAGAACATCAATGGGAGGGTTTGAAACATAATGTTCATCTCTCTGATCCTTGCTGCATTGAAAAAATGTTGATTTTTTTCCTTATCCCCTTGTTGATAAGAAAAACCATAAAAACAATCTCACAATGCTCACTCTTGCAACCATTTCTTAAGTCTAAGGAAGGAAAAAAAGTCCTTGGGGATAGCTACCTTACAAAACAGGGAAACGGGGGCATGCAGGAGGTAAAACCACACTGAAGATGTAAGCCAGCAGTAAGAGAACCCCAGCAGTGCCATATCGCTCATGAATAGAGCTTCAAGTAGAAGAGAGAGCTTGCCAACACCTTCAAAAGACACAACAAGGAGAAGAAAGGTTCTTGGTTCATAGGACTGGTCAGATACCAGATACTGCAGTTTTCATGGTTACATTCTGAGATTTTGCAGCAATATGAGGATGTTTCAAAAGAACAAAGCCCCAACTTTGAGATTCTGAAGTAAAGAAGTTGTGAGGTGGGAAAACCTACATCTCTGTCAGGTCACTGGCTCTATACATTATAAGCAATGTTGACTTTCTTAATCCAGGCATACAAGTCCATCCCGTACCCTTTACATTTATATGGCAAATCTGGTCAATTCCATAAAACTCACCCCAAACTGCCTTTTAAGTTATTGTACCGTTCTTATTAAGTAAAAAGGAAGCAGATAGATAGCAAGTAAGATAGGAAAGCTAGTGATCCCTTTGGAAAATGTAACAAACTTTCAAAATTAGAGAAAACAAAACCAGTGCTGCCAATCAGAAGACTAGATAAGATTTGGTAAATCTTTCCTCCTCTTCCACTTCAGCACGTTAACCACAACTGCCTTGTAAGAAACCCATTTCTTTGTCTAAACCTAAGCCAGAACCAAATACAAGTTAGACCTAAAAGCCCACTCTGCTCCCCGCAAAGACAAAAACCAAACAAAATCATTGTATTTATTACGTACTGATTTGTCACCCACCAATCAGGATCATTGGCCGGTTTTTCATCTGGGAAATGTTAAACATGCCTAGAAATAAAATAAGGAACACATAAAAATCCTAGCTTTTTAGGTTTTAAGTCATGCATCTGGTTTATATATTTAGTTTTCTGATCTTCACAGTGCAACCTGCATGTGAGGAAAATAAAGACTGAGGGAGCTAGAGGAGGGAGAATCTACCGTGTTATTATTTAAAACCATAGCTGCCACAGCCTCCAAACATCCAGCTGCTATGGGTCTATCACGCTGTAGAAAACCCTTTCCCAGAAAGCTTGATCTGAATTAGAGCCTATCTACTACCGAATTCAAATAACTTTGGACTATCTTGTTTCTTAACAATAGCATTTAACTGTACTCATTCTGTGGATAAGCTGTTTGCAGTGTTCCAGTTAAAAGAAGTCCAATCACAGAAGGCCCCAAGGACAATACTTGGATTAATACAATTTGGAAGAAGGCAGACAATGTCAGGTAAATGCTGCTGATGGCAAAATGCCTTTAGTAGAGGCAAAACCACTCTTCTTCCCCCTGCCCACCCCTTGCTTTCCCAAATCAGAAATTAATGCTCTAAAAGAAAAGGAACTAATCTCTCCACCCCTTCCTTTATGTTTACAAGGCACTATTTTATCTGGGTCAGACCAATGTACTTTGCAAGTAAGTCTACGCTCAGATTTAAAAACCTCCTTTAAATTTGTTTTATACATCATGAAAAATGGCAAATCCAACTGTTAGTAATCTGGCAGAATCTGCAAGAGAACAAAAGGGCCAAAGCATATTTTTAGTGTAAACTGGACTATTCCATGATCATAGTCAGTTCATGTACAAGAGGTCAGCATTCCCTGCTGCAGCCAGATTACGAAAATAGGGTGAGTTTCAGATGTGACTGAAATACAGTTTATATCAATATAAATTCAGAAAAGACTACTACAGCCTGAGGATGTGACAGCATCATCACAGACCTTGTGTCATGACATTATGCAGACCATTAGATGAGAGGCTACAAATTTTTTCCATACTCAAGAAAAGATTTGTCACTTCTAGGAACATGTTAACCCAGTAGTTGGACTGACAGCTCAATTTAGCTTTAGTACTTATTTTACAGCAAACTAATTTAAAAAAAAAAAAAGGGGGATCCAGTACAACTCCAGTTTTTGCTTAGCTTTATGCTTTGCTGTTGGTATCATGAGCAGTGACATTTCCATCTCTTTGAAGACAAAAATCAGTCTGAAAGACTTTTAGACAGATTGGATTCTAGCTCATGTGGAAGGTTTGAAGACTCAAAACTCACATCCAAGTTTTGGAATAACTGCAGGACTGGTACGTTACCGGCTTTCTACTAGGCAATACTCTTATAAGACGGGAAAATTCTTTTCTTAGTTAATGCGGCTTCATTGAAGCTTTTCTTTCTTTCTCCTGGCAAGCTAATGCATCCCATGGCAGTACCAGGACATTGTGTTCCCAAGTCACTGTGGTAATTTCTCAGGTACAACAAACATACCAGCATGCTGTTTCTTTTTTCTGCCCACTGCTGCTCCAATGATTTGAACCAACTCTTCCTCTGAGGCACCTGACCGCAGGTGATCTCTCAAGGACACTTCTGAATTCCCAAAAAGGCACACCTGCAGCCAACAAGGACACAAAAGAGTAGAAATGAGAAAGAATAAAGTAAATAGCTTCTACAAGTATTTTGTACTAGCCTCAGAGTAAAGACTTTTGAAGAGGCCTATCCTATTGAAGAAAGAGAACATTTATGGAGATTGTTTTCTTTATCTGTCTTCATGTACACAGACAGAAAGCCTGGGACATTTATGTAACCCAAGCTCATTGGGCCTTCAGGCTACCTCGGTCATCTGACATTAGACAGCAGCACAGCTGTTGTCAATATCAGGTGACAATGCACAAGTGCCAATTTTTAATTGAAAACTTTAATTTTCCTCCAGAAACTGCCAGTTTCAACGTGGCAGGAAACAGTTATCCCTCCCCCTTCTACAGCCGTTGAGCAAATGCACAGGCTGCTATTGAAGGAGAAGAGTTGCAAGAAGATGTTTGGTGAAACAAGACAGGATCCTTGTGGAACACCAAAGCCAAGCCCTCACAGCTGCTTGGATCCTTTTTTAATGGGAAATCATCTGCTTGTCACATGTTTAAGATGATTTTCAAAGATTAAAATAAATGTTTATATCTACCAGCCTTGCAACCATGTTTTACAACTGAAGTTAACTATGTTAGCAAAACAGAGAAACCAAAAAAAGATGATGTATCATCTCCCCAACAGCCCAACAAGCTTGAACAAGAATATATACAGGATAGATAAACTGGAGTTAGCTGGTAATAATTAGGCATCTTTCCATTCTACTTTAAATCCCAGCTACTTTTAAGGGAAGCAAGGCTGCATGAGAGCAAAGAGAATCATGTTTTATTACCAACCTTTAGGTTCCCATCTGCTGTTATCCTCAGCCGATTGCAGGATCCACAGAAGTGCTCTGACATGGAGGTGATAAAGCTGATTTGTCCCTGGAAATGTGGTACCTTATAACTCTAAAGAAATACAGACGAGAAAAAAGGAGAGTCAAATATAGACTCCTCACTTTTAAAGTTCCACCTGCCCAAAGGCATTTTAACACAGGTTTTCTTTGGTTTTAAGGTCACATGAGAGGAAAAAAATTAAAAATAATAATTTAAAAAAAAAACAAAATGAGCTTTGTCAGGTGTTCCCATCTATTCTGCCCCATTCCTGGAAATTCACAAGGTTGTTATATGTTTGCTTTTGTACTCATCAACTGACAGGTAATGCCAGCAGGCATGTTCTTTCTCAGGTAACCATGTCACAGTGTCCACCATGTGACATTGTCCACTCTAAAGCAATACTGTTATTTCACTGGACAACTGCTTCACAAGGCTTAATGTGCAGACATAGACTGACAAGAGTTTCAAGAGCTGTAAATACAGGATACAAGCTTGTCATTCTTTAAATCTGACCAAGGCATCTAGTAATCATGTTGTATTTCTAGAGGTAAAGATTATGACTAGCGCTTAAGAGTCAAAGCACGTGCAGGTACCTTCACTGAAATCCCAGAACTACTACAAGTATTTTTCACTTTGCTTGTCAAATATAAATACTAAGCTTGGGAGAATTCTGGGATTCAGGGCAGGGAAAGAATGGGGCACATTTCACATGGGGAAAGAATGGGGACATGCTGTTAGTCTATCCCTGTACCTTGGCTGTGCTGGAAGCTTCACAAGGCAATTTCTCCAATTCAGGCCACCGCTGTTTAATTGTATCAAGCATTTCTTTGTAGCTCACCATCTTCTTGAAATTCCATTTATTGCCTAGAAGTAACAAAACCAGCATAACTTTAGACTGTTGATTTAATTTTTTTAATTAGCAAAGAACCACCTTTACACTCTCCACAAATCTCAGTTTTCTCTGTAGGTGTCCCAGCCCCAACTAATCCTGCTACCAATCCTTCTCCAGCTTATTCAGGGAAGACAGGTAAGCTGCAAAAAAACACAACATAGAACTTAAGGCAATTCCTAATTCCCCAAAAGAGCTCACCAAAACTTCCAGAGACAAGCCCACAAGGTGAAAAACCACCAGATTCACCTACATCCAAGGCACACCCTACGCCACGAAGAATCAGGCCTGCTTACCATCAAAGGGCATGTATTCTATGAACCGCACATCAACAGGCAGATCCTTTGTGAAATCCACAAAGCCCAGCAGTTCATCCTCGTTAAAGCCTCGCATCACCACACAGTTTACCTGCAGGAAAAGCAGACACTTGAAATTAGTGACCAGAGTACGACTTTCTACCCTCTTACACTAGGTTTCACAGTCCTAGCAGCAGCCAAGGTAGATAAAAAGAACTCTTTTTTTATTTTGGGGGGGGGGGGGGGGGGAATGTGAGACAAGTTGGCAGGATTGAAATAGTATAGATGATAATTTCTGCCAAACTTGCCAGCAAGCTTTTGCATCCAATCGAAGTAGTTGCCTTGCTAAATGGAGAACAAATACGAGCTAGGTCAGACAAGTCCCAAATCGATAGAGGGAATAAGAAGAGGCAAGCACAGAGCAGGACCACCCTGTAGCCGGCAGCTGGGCCACTGATGGGCTTTGTGGCAGTATGAACCTGTACCCTCACCTGCACAAGGAGATTATATGAATTTCCCCTTTTACCTCTTGATGTGATCTTCAATCTGCTAAAATTTTTCTTCAGTTTTAGCAAATATTATTCACAGAGGAGGGAATAGTGAATTCCTCATCAGGTGAGCTGTATCTTTTAACACAATTTATGTTAAAACACAACAGTTTCACTGGCTTTACCTTAACAGGACGGTAGCCAAGCTCAGTGGCTTTATGGATCCCTTCCATTACCTTGTGAAACCCTAAGATATAAAAAGAATAAAAAATATATTTTTCTTGTTTAAAAACTAAATGCAAAAGGAGGTTATTAAGTACAAGACAAAACATGACAAATAAAGCCCAATCTGATTCAGTAGACAGGGCTGCAAGTAAGAAGAGCTGCAAGTAAAGAGACTTCAGTTCTACACGGTCCCCCCGAAAAGGCTGCCAAGTCTTACTGTGGTCACCAAGATCAATTTTTTAATTGGTATTTGGGTAGTCAAAAATACTGGTACACTTTTCTGCGTCTTTAGACACCCATGGATCATTAGCATATGATTCTCCAGTTCCCCATAAGTCAGCTTTTCCTTGTGTTACGTTCTTCTTAAAGGGAAAAGAAAGCATTTGTGAATGGCCTCCATATGCAATGGAGAAAGAATAATAAATCAATGTTTATTTGATAATAACAGCACGTCTTTGCTAAAATGGCAGAATCCCACTGTTCTGAGTCAGACAGCAATTTTGCTAAATGAATTTTAAAAGGTTCTTTCTAAAATGTGTGTGGAGTGGGAGTTAGGAACAAACAAAATTTCCTTGATTCCCTGTTCATTCCTGGCTACAGATGTAAAATTGGCTTCCTAAAGCTACTGACTGTCCATTAGTTTGAAGAACACAGGCAGCATTTTATAGGATCATGTGTAACTGGTGAGCACAACGTGGGGAAGGAGTTACTAACTATAGTTAATTCAGCACAAGTATCTTCATCCCTACATACACCTCTTAAGTTTGGAGGAAATATAATGCAACAATGCAATTCTGGAATTCCAAAGGCCTTTAGGAAAGCCTATTAATCATCTTATTCAAACCAGACCTTCTGTCAACTTTAAATAAGATATCAATTTTAGATTTGACATATTATTCCTTCCCTGCCACACTCAGCAGCTGGCAAAGAAACAAGGTGATAGTAGCAAGAATGAGACAGCAAGCTCTGGGTACACATTTCTGGTGCACGGGTGCGCTCAGCTGCCAGCACTGTGTTTGTGAACGTCTCTCCTACCTTATCAGGTACTAGACTAAGTTCTCTCCCTGTCCTGCACACTGAACTCTGGTAGGAGAGACCAAGCACTGTAAGAGACTGAGCTGCTTCTTCCAAAGCTGTAGTCTTCAATAGCAAATACTTTACACATGCTAGTAAAAGGGCAATATCTTCCAGAAGTTTGCGCTGACAATCCTTGTGCTCTTCCCAGTCACATGTTTTCCTGCATAGGTCTGTCACCCACCTTTCCCTATCTCTCACTTACTGGAAACTCATGTGAAGAGATCATATCTTCATTAATCTGTAGGTGCTTTATCAGAAGCAAGCAATAACTCAGTAATATTCTGTGCATAATATTGGATAATATTAATATTGGATGTGTTCAAGATCAGGGAAAAAAAAAAGGACAGAGAAAATTTTCATTTAACTGTTTTCTGGCTGGTAAAGGCATAACAAAGCATGGACAGAGGAAAGCAGAAGATACTGTTTCATAACCCAGTCCTAATGCTAGTCCTGGCTGCAAAAAGAGAGATGACGAGCAAGAAGACAGTGAAACAACTCTTGCAAGCAACTGTTTGAAGTTCTGACTTGTCACCCTTCTCCTTCACCACCTACTTGTTTTGCATGCGCCCAGGAAGTTTGCAGCGCCTGTGGTAGCTTTTGTTCCAATTAAGCAAGTTCTCAGACTCAATGTGGCAACAGAGATAATGACACAGTGCTGTAAGCACTTCTCAGAGCCACAAATGGGATCAAAATGCTCTGCAACAGCTCAGAAAACCTTATGTGCAGCTTCAGGATTGCAGAAAGGTGAAACTGAACTGAAAAGGCCCGGAAGCAATCACTGGCAAGCAGCAGATCACCAACTCTGCATGTTCGAAGACTTGCATGCTTGGGCTCAGCTCGCTGTAGAGGTACAGAACAGGGTTACAGCTCAAAATGCATCTACCTCAGTGTCCTTCCCGCTTCTGCCTCTTACCACTAGCACAAGACTATGGTTTAGAACAGCTATCAAAAAAAGTCTACGAACAAAGCAAAAAAGTAAGCTATTCCAATTAACAACAACTTCGAGCTTGTTTCCACTAAAAGGTTTTGGGGACTGGATGATTACTTAAAATAAAAATTTTAAATTATAATAAATAAAATAATCTGTAACTGCATTTCATATTTTGATGTTAACTGTCTTCTGTTTTTTCTTCATGGAAAACTATTAAGAGTTCATTTGTTTTGCAGTTCATACTTACTGAAACGTCCCTTTTAGATCAAAGTCCTTGTGTGGTAATGGAACAACAAAAAGAATAAAACCAAAACATTTCAAAATATTAGAGCAGAAATGAATACTAGATGTCATTGGGTCAGGAAATATTATCAAGGCTAAGAAATTCTCCCAAGTTTTTGTTTGACGTTTCAAAATGACAACCCTCCTGCTCTTCCACCCAATGAAAAATTTCAGTATTTCCACCATTTCAGATTTTTTCTGAAATCATAACTTTAGCCAATTTTAAAGCACAGAGAACCTTAGACACATCGAGAACAATCTTATGTGGGCCAACACCTCCTAACACTTAATCTTTACCAGAAGAAAGGCTTGAAGCCAATGTTTATTGATTCAGTTACAGGACAATATTTTCTTATTTTCATTGTACTGAATAAAAAAAGAAGGGACAGGCTGTGAGACAGGTTAGATTGGCTACCTACAAGGAACTACTTTTCATTTGTTCATCCCTTAGAATGTGGTAGATGGGGAGAAGTAGAAATATTATAGTCTTCTAATGTGCTTTCACACATCAGTGAAATGTCTGATCATCTCACAGTCATTCCTTCTATCCCAACCATTTGAGAATAAAAGCAGGTGTAATGCAGGTCCACCTGCCTGCACCAAAGATACAAAAATTACAGCCTTTTCTTAAAGCCCTAGAAAGTTTCCAGAGGAGCAGAAAAACTGATTCCAAGTTTCTTGAGCTCCTGGTTAGCTCCATAGTCACATACATCTTTGCTTTCCACAGAAGTTACCAGTCTGTAGGAGTCTAAGACCAGGAATCCCTCTCACCTTAATACAGCTATATCTTGTCGCCTCTGGAACTGCCACAGGAGACAGGGTAGCACAGTAGGGCAGGCACTTTATTCTCTGCTCATTCCATACTTGGAAATCTCCTATTAAATAAAAAACCCTCAAAAACAATAAAAGTGTTTTTACATAATTTCAGCCCTGAACAAAAGAAAAAAAAAACAACCAACCTCAACTCAGCATTACTATTTTTACCTTATCTCCACTTAAAAAAAATGTATCTATTATTTGGAGACTTCATTCTCCTCCTTAAAAGTACTGAGTCATAGAAACTTCCCTGTTCATTTCTATGCCATTCAGCTGATCAATTTCTCTTTTTGTGATTAAAGAACACTTTTTCTTTAAAGGGGGAAGAGAACATTTATAAAAATAAAAATTCCCCTCATCCCCCAAATTCTTTTAGTTTACTTCATAAGCAGCACATTCCTAACAGCTTCCAATCAGATACGAATAGTTATGGCCCCATAGCCCAGGAAGCTGAAGGATCAGGTTTGCCCTTTCAGTAGCAAAGGAAGGGCTTGTTTCCAGTGAATGTCACAAACCAGGTAATATTCAAATGCAGAAAGCAGAAGGGAAGGATGCAGTCAACACCTGCTTGTGATCAGATACACCCAGATACTTCTCTGGGAGCCAACTGTGCCATGTCATAACCAGATCAGTATAATAGCCTATGCTGGAAGGATAATGCTCCAGTCAGATTTATGACAGGAGCGGATTTCTGCACCATGATGTAGAAACCTGAAGAAGTGTTCTCAGAGAGACTGTAGGCAAGGACACCTTTCTGCACCTATCAGCAGAACTTTGATTTGATAGTGGAATGATTCAAATGTTGAAATTCTCACAGCACCCCAGATTTCAACATCCCTTGCCCTACATTTATCTTACCTTGTGGCACCATCTAGTGGCCACTTGGGGGCTTTGAATGAATTAGAAGTTCACAGACTGCTAGAGTTACATTATTGGACAGAAACAGAATGATTGAAATCAAATCAGTTTTAGGTTAGAAGGAAGCCCAACCATGGAGAAGAACTTCATTATGAGCTTTAGGATTCATTTAAACAAGAATCTATAATGCTGGGGACATCCAAGCATTTTTAAAACTTCATTTGGAATTACTAGCTCAATCAGAGAGATGTTACAAAGCTAGCACCCCTCCACAAGTAACCTTAGGCATGGTTTATGTTTACTCATATTAAAAATTAGTGGAGATAGGGAACATCACTAATCACAAGTGAGACCACTGCTAGCATGCCCCAAAAATAACTTTCAGAAACTGCCGCTACTCGCAACAAGTTAAATTCCTGTGGCATCTTACTCCCCGGCTGCTACAGCGGGAACATCTGTTTTTTGAGCAGTATTAAAGACCAGCAACACACAAGACCAGCACAAGATTTGAAGAGTACTCTTTATATCCATGGCTAACCAGTAATCAGCCAGCTATGGGCAGCTGCAGTCACAGTCCCACTGACTCTGGCATCTTCTAATCCACCAGCTCCATATAAAGGGGCTCTACCTGCCTAAGGGTTGTAGAAAGAAGCGAAAAGAGTCACTATCAAATAAACTAGTACAGATTACTTCTCCTAGCCTCAGAAGGACAGCAATTCACTCCCCTCCCAAACTGAGTGTGAAAACACATGAAACATCACAACATCACTGCAAGTATTAACACTTAGATGTTGCCTTAGATGACAAGCCTGTACCTTTCCTCCGGACAATGAACTCAAATTTAGCTGGGACCAAAGTATCCAGGCTAATGTTAATGGCATTCAGTCCTGCCTCCTTCAGTCGGGGCAGCAATCTGGCTAAGTTGATCCCGTTGGTTGTGACAGCAATGGTTTTAAGCCCTTCTAGCTTGTACAGTTGACCTAGGAAGACAAAAAGTAAAAAGAACACTTTAAAAGAAGTAATTCAACTGCAAATTACACAGAAAACCCAAAAGAAGATTTGTGAAACAAGCAAAGAAATATCACCGAGGGTGTGAAGCAAACAAGGACACTTTTTCCAGTTGTATTGGTTTAAGACATCCATTTTAGCACAAATCCATTTCAAAAGGTATGAAAGATGGTAGTTTATTGCAAGCAACACTGGTTATAAAGAACACTGAAAATGGTCACTAATAATGTTCTCCATTTCTTAAATAGCTTCTTTATTGTTAGAAGGCAGCCTCTGATTTTGTTTGCCTTCTTTTCCTCAATCTTGCTTTGCAAACTGAATTCCGTGTTCCACAATAAACAGCAAGCCATCCCCTTCACACCTGAGACCTGAACTAGCTGTCTTTATTGAGTAATGTTTATCCTACTAAGCTTTACCAAAAAGCAGTTCTAACCCAGAGATAGCTGCCAGCAGTAGCGACCTTAAACTGCTGAAAGAAATACCACATATACTCTTAACTAATCAGAAAAAGGTCAACATATTAAACCATTATAGAGAAACCAAGGCAACAACATCCAAGGGACAAAACACTTGCACTTGACAACTGAAATATTTCCATTATCCACAGTGGTAGCCCAGCCAATTGAAGAGGGCTTACGCAAGACACTAAAAAAATGGCTAACGAAAGAAAACCACATAAGAAATGGTTAATATCATGAGGTTAAGATTTAGAAAATAACTGCCTCCTCATAAGCCAAATGCAGAAATCCTCAGCATATCAGATCTCCAGAAGGCAGGCTTTCAAACCTCCAGTTATCAGTAAAATAACAAATAGGAAAAAACCCTCATAAACCACTTGAAGAAGCAGAGCCACGGCAAAGTAATTTTCTTTCCTTATTTTCTCTCCTCCCTTCTCTCATAGCCTCCACCCTAATTAGTTGGGAAATATTTGAAGAACCCTTACTCTTGAGGCAGCTTTAATTACAGCACAAATATTTCATAGTCCCTTCTTCCCTCCCTGTTTTACCTCTATTTGTTCATGTTGATAAGGGCTTTACTTCTGCTTTATCTCATTTCCCAGCTATTCTCAAAATATTCAGCCTAAGCCAGGCCCAAAACTCTGGAATGGGACAAGCCAGGTCACACCAAAGATACTGAAGTTTATAGCAGCAGCATTTTGCAACATGATTAGGAGCCCTGTAAAGACATTTGGAACCTGGGGCTGTAATGAAAGAGCAATCTTTACTAAGAACTAGATTTTTCTGGCATTAACCTCTAACAATCCTCCTCACTGACCAGGAATAACCTCCTCCTAGAGGATGAGTGCTATTAACCCAATTTTGCCAAAAATTATTTAACACTAGCTACCACTAGCAGCCTAGTCTTTGTTAGAGCATAGGATGCACACTGCAGGCAGACGATAGAATAGGAATACCACTACTTTTATTTACAGCCTCAGAACACACAAAATGCTCAGCCTCCTAACAACAGAGGAAACAAAAGACTAGCTGCCAAACAGGCTTCACTATAACTGTCAAATGGATAAAGGCGTTGAATAAAACCAAAGCCATGCTACAGCCTAAAATGGAAAAATTAAAAAAAGTAGCACCAGCTGCTTAGGTGAGTTAGTGCAGGCAGCAGCTGTTGTCAATGCATCATCTTCCTCATCAGACAGCACAAGATACAGGATGAGACACTGAAAAATATACTAATATGTGGAACTACCTTTAATAACAAACTGGATAGAAGCCAACTGTGAGAAATTAGAGATGGAGATTTAACACCATTAGGTTAAAAAGAACTAGTTAACACACTCTGCCTCATTTGTGCAAGCTAAGAAGAACAACATTTGCAGTTGCCTGGTTTCTTGGCTTGTTGACCTCTAAATTCAAAAGGGATTAAAGAGATTTCGTAACTTTATAACTCACCTTGTACCCCTATTAAGTCTGTTTACTGAACTTTGGTCACTACTTTAGTAACAAACAGCACCACAAGCAACTGATAAAATTATCAAGTAGAAAAGGAAACAGAACAGATGCTGTAATTCAACACATGAAACTAAAAGCCTTTATGTCAGGCTCAAGCCATCAAGTAAACCCTTTTAACATTTACTTTTTCCTTTAGGATCAGGAGCATCTTCTAAAATAGACAAGTTTCTTACATATTCTCCTCCAATCGTTTCCTCAATTGCACTTCACCTGCTTGAGTCCAGAAAAGATATGTTTATCTACTAATACATGAGTTAACAAGTCTACCCTGCACCACTTTACTCTTGAAATGTGTGTTGCTATAAAAACTCATCCGTGGTGGTGGTCTGTCCCCCACCCCATGGGAAAATTTTGTCAGTGGATATGTGCACTTCTCAGACTATTAATAACAGTCTGAATAACAGTCTCCTACAGTAGCTTCAAATCACATTTGTTCATTGAAACAACAAAAACATTTGAGCTTGACTATTAGAAAAATATGGTAATAGTAATCCAGCATGAATATTTTTGAATTTTATTGGAATTTCACAGACCATTTACGGTTAAGAGGAAGGTTTGCTGAAAACAAACTGAACTTGAATCTCAAACCTATTCAGCACCTGAGATACTGTAGTCAGCTTCTGTAAACCATCTCGGAATTCAGATCAACTCTACGTCAGCCCAAATCAATACATTGTGCTAGGATGGCTTCAATAAATGTGCCTAACTCAAATGCTGCAGAAAACATTTTTGGGCTTGTTTTCCCTTCAATGAGTGTCCCTGCAGTTGTTACATGTGATCTATTTAGGTTTGAGACTGTTATCTTGATCCCAAACTTGTACACCATAGAGTAACACCAAAATCTGAGAAGATAGAAAGTGTTTATAGACTTAATTCGCTAATTTTCAATATGCCTTAGAAAAAAACAGCCAGGCTAATAAAAATTCATGACAGAATGAAGTAATGCAACAGGAAAATCATCTTAATATCCATTACCCTTACCCCAAAATCACTACTACTATCATCCATTAAAACGATCGCTATGAATCTGTCAAAGTTTAGCTGTGAACAAGAACCCAGGCAGAATAATGAGAGCCCAGTGGTTCAAAGAGATCTCTCTCCCTCTTTCCACCACAGAAATAAACCTTTGAGAATTCTATCACAGCAGTAAAACAGACAAACAAACAAACAAACAAAAGCTTCCTATCTTTCCGATATCAATACTTCAGAATTGCAGCAATATGATAATTATTTTGCAGTGACTTGGCTACTCAACTTACACCCTCAACATCAGAGTAGCTGTGTTGAGTATAAAAAGCAACCAGCTACCACTGACAAATCAAAAAGATGCATACACCAGGAAAGAAAGTTCTGCACTGAACTGACGACATTGTTTATTTTAAATCATTCCCATGCCAATATTATGTGCTGAACTGTAAAGCAAGGTTGTGTTTTAAAATACAAGCTATTTTGGAAATCTGCCTCCCTTCTGGCTGGTGAAGTCCAGCTAAAAATAATTAAACCTATTATTTACTAGAAATGGATAATGTTTTCTTGAAAGAAACGGGTCTCTTGATAGGTACATAGTGCTCTCAATCCTAAATAAAAAGTAACCTATCATACAATCAAAATGCCCTAGAGAATGGTATTTCAGAGTTCCAAAAAGATGACATTAGTGCAGTTTCAGGACTCCTCACAATTAAGGTTCAAGGAGACCTAAGCCAACTTTTCTTTGGAAAAGGCCATAAAGGTCTTCCAAATACTGAACAAAACAGAGCTCAGTGTACTTGAGGTCAGGAACTACTACAAGCTCAGTGCATTGGTAGGCAGTTACTCTAAGACCTTCATCTTCCATATTAGCCTTTTCTTATGTTCAGTACTTCTAAGAGTGTTTGTGCAGAAACAGACAAGTTCAGCTGCCTACAATCCACCCAAGTACACCCACCTACACAGCCTAATCTAATATACTGCCATTACACAAAGCTATTGTAATGGCCATAACATGTGAGGCTTTTGACAACGGAAAAAAACACCTGCCTCAAGAAAAAAACCACAGTCAGTCAACACAATACCAACTGAAGGAGATAGACTTCTAAAAATTACCCAGTAATTTATCTTCCATTGAAGTAACAGCCTTCATCAATAACTGTAAAACGTAGGCATTTACATCATTCCTTATTAAACATAGACAAGCAAGTGACATCTGTTGTCAAGGAAACAAAACAAAAACACATCTCCCCAAAAATCCAAAAGAAAACCTGCTTTGTTTGTGAGCACGTTATCAGCTGTTCTCCACAGTAAGGACTAGGTCACATCAATTCTTGACTTTTCATGCCAAGGCTGCGTTATTGTAAGCTATTCTAGCAGATGTTGAATATGAATTCAATGCTAAGTTCAGCTGTTATAATATGAAGTTCAATCCAAGCAGGAGAGCAAAATGAGAAGTTTTCTGAAAGGAACTACCCTGCATTTCACAATTTGGTGAAAAAGCACTGTTGTGTCACGTATAATTATTCTTTGGGTTGTTGGACTATATTAGTAGGTAGTTATAAGTGTACTTCTTGGATCAACATATAGCAAGTCAGTTTGCAACACAATATATTTATTGGGAACTCACCCACAATATCAACCACATCAGGTCGGATAAGTGGCTCTCCTCCTGTCAGCCGGATCTTCTCTACACCTTCTTTCACAAACAGTCTGGCTAGACTGATTATCTCCTGAGCAGTAAGTAGTTCTGATTTGGGGGTCAACTGAACACCCTCCTCTGGCATACAATACTGACCTGAAATAAAGAACACAGGAATACATGGGGAAAATTAGCCAGTAGCAGTTAATCTAATATTGACAGGAAAAATGCACCAACTGCATCTTTCTTTAATGGATGTCAAATGACTCTACTTTTCTGAAATACAGATAAGACCTCACACCAAATCTTACAAGCAATCTCCTAATACTTTCCTGTTTTCCTTCAAAAGAACACCCAAGACTCACTTGAGGAGGTCTCAAATTACAATGGATCCACTTTGAAGGAAAAGCTGATCTTACTTCTATCTAATCTGCATTCAAACAGGGACACCAAACTGAACTGG
This sequence comes from Tringa solitaria, assembly GCA_026413425.1. Taxonomy (NCBI): domain Eukaryota; kingdom Metazoa; phylum Chordata; class Aves; order Charadriiformes; family Scolopacidae; genus Tringa; species Tringa solitaria. The sequence continues at coordinate 31,714,352 of JAOXJM010000023.1, read as the reverse complement.
CAATTACTGGGACATTGCCACAAACTTTGCAGATGTAATTGTGGGAATGCCTAGGTACAAGCTGTCATGCTTACCCCACACTTTGCGTGTGGTACACAGACACCCTTAATCACCATCATCCAAACCACACCAAGTCTGATGAAAGACCTGTCACTCACACGTTCACTCGCACATGTCTCTGGCAGATCCCTAGGCTTGCTCCTGCTTCCCCATCCCACCAGCAGCTCAGCCCCAAATCAGCCTCTAACTATCCTTTGCCATTATTTTGTACTACAGAGAGCACAGGGCCAACACAGCAATCAGTACCCTAGCACAATTCTTGGCCTTTCCACAAGGTGTTTCAATCTACTGGTACGCAAGGGCTTTCTGCAAGAAAGCAAGCAGACACTTACACCTGAGGTTGCATTTCTCAGTCAAAGAAATTCGCAAGTAGTTGTGCTGACGCCCAAAGCTGTCCGTCAAAAAAGCAGAGAAGGGCGCAGCATGTTCCAGTAGAAAGCGTCCTCTTCCTGAGCTTTGCAATTCCTGTAAGAAAAACAAGCAAATGCTAAATGTTTGAATAGTTATCCTCGCTACCAACTTTATTGTAGAAATATTAACTTTGAACTCAACTGATAATTATTATTCAATTTTTCTCCATAGTGACAGCGGCAGAAGAAGAACCTATGACTTGTCTTTATGGTCAAAACTGGCTGCTCAATGATTGACACCCTACTTAATTCCACAGAACTGAACTACAATTTTCCCTGTGCACTTTAAAATACAGCCACTTCACCACAGGTGCCTCAGGCTTTTTGTAAAGAATAGCAAGCAATTTTTTCAATTGTGTGTCTCTTCACTTTCCAGAATCAATGACCCAGGACTACCCTATCTCACCACAGTCCTCAGATAAATAAAATCATATACAAGGGTCCCTGCACTTTAGCACAAGAGAACTAAAAGCTGATGAAACTCTGCATCTCTGCTTGTGTCCCTACCAACTTTCATGTGCAAGATGTAACATTCTGTTAATTGCAAAGCCAAATTATTGCTGTGTACAATTGTTTCACGATGTCTGTTTCAAGACTATTTCCAACAAGGACTTTTTGTCCAAATTGACACAACAGAATACTTCCAAAAAGCTTGTCTCAGATAAAATGCAATAAATAATACAGGGTACAGTGGGACTGGGAGAGAAATGTATGATCCTGACCTGTTCAAGCCTGCATAAAAAGATTCAGAATTTTAATAATGTCTTTATTAGCTGTCATGAAGTGAATATTAAAAGTGATTTCTACTTACAATTTTGGGTTTTTTTTAAAACACAGTGTAACGTATTCTAGAGCAACACAGTTTTCAGGAATTACTGAGTATTTGCCCTCCAGAATGAGGGCTGATCACTTTATCTATCCAATGAAATATCCCAAATTAGTAGCTGCTATTGGAAACAAATACAGTTCAAGTGTATAGGAAGCATCTTTAAAACATCACTACTGTCCATAGCAGAACACCGTTGGTTATAGCGAGGTCGAAACACAAGGAATCCCACTGCCTTTAGTCCATGACTTTCAAATTACCGTGTTATATCTCTATTTTTCTACACCTGTAAAGCACAGCTGAAACCACTCTGCTACTTTTGAAAAATATTGCAATACCTTAAGTGAAACATACAGTAACTGAGCCAAGTCTTATCACAGTACTGCAGAAAAGCAAAGACTTACAAACATACTTTAATCAGCTGGTGGATACCTGGTTCAGGCACTACATACAAACGTCTGCAAGCAACATCATTCAAACCTTGTGAAGTGTGGTGTCATTTAATTGACTATATCATAGTTAAATTAACAAATTAACATTTTATAGGAGGCCAATTTAGTAACTCTAACAGAGGCCAGCTGCATAGAATCACAAAACGAAACAGAAAAAGCAGGATCAAAATAATTAAAGGAACTACCCTTGCTCTGTCTTTATTAGTTAACTACATACAGACATTTAATAGCCAGCTAAGAAAACAGGAAGAAAGCTAAAGCACTCCTGGGCATACAGTGAACTTCACCTCCAGTGAAATTGCAGATACAAAACCATTTCTGGATACACCATGTTCACAAAGTTAAAAAAGTGAGGGGGGAGCAGTGGAAATCAACTGCAGAATCATGCCTCGAGTCAAAATTGGGCTGACTAGTCTTGGCAGGCTGCAGCAGGCAAAGGACTAAATAAAGTTTGACTTAAATTTAAGATGTAAAATGAGGAACTGGACAAAATGACCCATTAGCTAGCATTCAAACTGCTTAACTGAGCAAAAGTCATGATTTCCATCTAGTGAAAAACAGACCCATGAAATCTTCAGACGTACTGAAATTGGCATGTATGGGATAATGCCAAGGGACTGGGCAGAAACACACAGAGCCGCGGCCATCATCTCCCTGGCTCTGGTCATCACTAGTAACCACAGGAGTTAATCCTGCACGGTATTTCGAAACAGGCCTTGCAAGAAGCCTGGAAAATGATCAGCTAAAATGTTAAAACAACCCAGGTATGCGGCCTTAAAACATTTTATTCTGAATGCATTTGTAAGAAAGGTTTGGGGGTAAGCGGAAGACAAGAGAGGGCACCCCCAGTGACCACAACAGCCAGACAGCAAGGGTTATCTGGGGAGAGGCCCAGCTTCAGCCATCAGCAGCTGCAGCAATTTTGACTCCAGCTGCGTTAACACCACAGCTGCTGCTAAACTTATGAGCAGGAGCAGTCTTTCTTGGCAGCCCAGTCTTTCCACTAGCTTTTACACAATCCACCACACTTCTTGATCCAAACAGCCTTGTGGTTAGGTAAGATCTCCAAGAACATCCCTGGCCACTGGGGGGTTAGAGAAGATAAAGGAGACGCCATAAAGTGGCTGTTCAAAGCCCAGAAAGCATCTGTTTGCCCCTGATAAAACAGCAGTACTAGTCTCCATGTAATTGCTTTTCTGGCGGAAGAAAGAAATCTCTTTCAGTTTCTGTTTTGTAGTGGTGGCCACAACAGCAGCCGGATAAGTGGCACAAGGCCAGTCCCCCCCCTTCCCAGGCCAGGCCTTCCCTCCCTGCAGCACCAAAGATGGTGGTGGCCACCTCTGTGCGGCCACGGGCGCTGCTCACACTCACACACAGCCTTACATCTCCCTCGCCTCCAGCCTGCACAGGCAGAACAAGTTGTCTGGTTTTTAATCCCCCCCCCCACCCCTGGAAAAACGCTCCAGCCTGGGCTCCTGCAGGTTGTTTGTGAGCTCTGCACAGCTTCAGTTTCCCCCAAGAAATCCCAGTTTGGGAACTTGCTGTGTTAGAAGCGCTGGCTCTCTTGCACTTATGGTGAGAGTTTCTCAGAATACGATCAGGGTTAAGTTGAAGAGTCCAGCTAAACATCCAGACTTCATTTCTGCTGCTTCTCCAGTTAGAAAACTCACCCCTGAAAAGACTAAATCTGAAGGTATCTTAAATACTGCCAAACTCAGAAAAAACAACACAGAAGTATTTTTTCTTGAAAACTGCACTGCTTTCTGGTCTGATGGGATTTCTGACATTCTCTTTCCTATTATTTGGGAAAGGTGTTCGCACTCAAGAGGGAAAGCACACCCATGCTTATTAAAATTGTTTTAGCCCATCTTGTAGGAGCACTCCTCTCCTGTTTCTTCCTCAATAACTCATTTTCGCACCTTTTCAGGATCAGAGTTCCTTACCCACTCCACTTGAAGACAGAATAGTAAGAGCCTCCTGCCTCCCCATTTTAGAGCGTGCATTACAAGGAAGAAAAAAAGTGAAAAGCTGTCCTCCCTGATAGAAAGGAGGCAAGAGAGGGAGATGGTATGGATGCTAAAACTGCATACTTTCAAGGAAAATTACAGACTTAAAGTAATTTCTTATTTTCAGGAAGGAGCCATCACTGGAGTGGGACATAAGAGACAACGGTTCTGTTTCTGGTCTGCCATCCATCTGCATGGCTGTTAGATGCAAAGAAGCTGAAGTAAAAGGATCACTGGAGGAATAATACTGCCCTTCATTAATTACTTGAAGTCAACTGTCAAGAAGCAGTGTTAAAAGAACAGGAACTCAACAGGCAGTTGGTGTCAATATACTTTCAAGTTCCTGTTGGAAATAACCAACTTTTGCTCTCTTGCTGCAAAATAGTGGGAGTTGGGATTGGGGAAAAGAAAAAAAAAGGTTTCCAGAGGTAGTAGAGCTTTCCATCAACTTCTTGTGGTTTACAGTTATGGGTTTGTCAGGGAAGGAAGAATGACTGGAGATGGAATTTTTAAGCTGTTAGTTCAGTTTCTGTCCAGTTTGATGTCAGCAAGGTCGAATTAGGAAACACTCACGAGGAGTTCAGTAGCATCAGGTTGAGCTCCAGTGGGAGCAGATCCTTTAGTACCAAAACCGTCACTGCACACAGCACTGACTCAAGTTTTTATCAATTCCACAGGGAAGGCCAAATATAAGAGATGGAAACTCAGCTGCCTTCCTGGTAACTCAGGGCAAGGATAAAGCATTCTCTTAGGTAGTTGCGTAAGTAGGATTTTCCAAAGAGAAAGAATAGGGTGAGGTTAGACCTAGTCACTTGCAGCCTCCATGAAAGCTATTGGAGCAGGAAGAAAGCAAAAGCTGTCTGCTACAGTTACCAGGTTACAGCGGAAAGGATTTCCCTGCAGTTGGAAAAGATGGGTGCCTGTTAGTATTTTAATGTATCAATGCTCAACCCCATAACTTTTTCACTCAAAAGGGATGGTTGTAATCCCCAAGTCCCACTCCCCACTCTCCATAGTTGACAGGAGACATTTCTGCACATCAGAGGAGTATGCCCTGTCACACAGTGCTTTATCTGATCTGTGAAAAAATAGTTTCACTCTCTGGACTGTCAATCCCATGTTCTATACTAGTGCTGAAAGAATGAGAGCTTAGATGACTGCACCTAGCAGCTATATTTTGACAAGCTGTCAACCCTTCAGACTTGCCAATTCACCTGTGATTTCCAGAAGAACTCTTCTAACAACACAGCAAAATTGGAAGCTGTCACCAGAGATATTAATAACTACCAGGAACACCACAAACTGACAGATACTGGAAAGGCTCAGTTAAAGTCAAGGGGGAAGAGAAGAGAGCTCTTAACTATCTATCAAGCTGAAGACTGAGTACTATACTTACTCTACCCTTCCACCTTCACCTTATCCCCAGTGATATTTGTGCACTATGAAACAGTAATGCTTGCAAACACTTCTGCACAGGCCTCAGGGGGCCACCACAACCGTGTATATTTATGACACCATTCGTGCTCCTGCACTCGCTGGCTCTTTCAGCTCCTGCAATCCTGTTGGGTTTGTGCATCAGCGCTGCCGCCTCAACTGTAGTGCCTAACGCTGCTGTGCCAGCATCAGGGTCACAACTCAGCAAAAGCTCTTCTGTTTCATGCCTCCCCTTTAGTATCTTAGCCTGTAGGAAAGCAGTGACATAGCGTCCTTGTTCAACCTGGAAATTAGACAACCACAGAGGCTGAAATGGGTCTAAATAGGCCAGGTGCCAGAATGAGGTCTGAGCTAAGAAGTCCAAGACAAATGTTTTTCTGAGGGCTCAGCAGCTGCTGCCCAACATTTGACCCTAAACAGCATGCTACAGTTCTGGTTACTGGCACAGACTGTACTGCTCAGGGACTTTGACCAGCTACCCACAAAATGGAGCTCCAGCACACAGAGAGTTTCTGACATGACTGGCCAAGAATAAGGGCCATATGAGGTCTTTCTAGACAAGCTGGGCTCTCCCCTTCATCCCAGTGGTGAAGACTTCACTGTGGCCACAGAAAGTTTCAGGTGGATATGTTTGAATTACAGGATCTACACCGACAGACGGATCCCGAAGATCTTTACTAGAAATCATCCATCTACAGCAGGATTAAAAAAAAAAAAAAAAAAAAAAGGAATGCACATTTCCTTAATGCTATTGCTCTCAAGTCTCCCTATCTCGAGCCCTCTCATAGTCTTCCTTTGTTTCAAAAAGCCAGGGGATTTTGCATGTAAACTTCCAGCTTACAATAAAATAAAAACAATTTTAAAAAGTACAAGACATTTTTCCTATTTTACTGGAAAATACAGTTTTGTAGTAGAAATATGTGATCCTATATGATTTTTTTAATTCAAGAATATAATTTGGACATGTGTCATTACGTGTACGAGATTAAAGGATGGCATCAGACTTTCCTTTGTTAATTGTGAATTAGTCAAGAAATCCTTGCACACAAACAAACAATCACAAAATGTTGCTTTCAGAGTGCCTGTTGCTACCTGCCTAACGTAGTCTTAGAAAAAGGGGCTCCACCTTGTGTGCACATCTCTGAGACTGAGAACTGTATCTTAAATACCAAGATACAAACAAAATGTTCAAACATGTGGACTAACCAGTCCAATAATAAGCTGATCAAGTTCTGGGTTTTATTTGTAAACAATTTAGGATCCACCTCCCAGACATATCCAATTTCACCTTCAAAATTGACATAAATTTTCACAGCCTCATATATGCTCAGTCAGGTTATGTGGTCAATATCATTTCACTTCTATAAATACATCAATTTTCACCACATTTCATATATGGAATATATATATGAAAGGCCATAAGGACTTTAAATCCATAAGGAATTTAGTGGACAGTCAAAACACAAATATAAGCTCCTAAGTGTTTCTGCCAGAGGGAGTCACTTAACACGGTCTATAAATGCTTGGTATGACAGATACCAAATGCAGGATACAGAATATGCACACAAATATTCTCTCACTGTCTCAAAAAACAGTATGTAGGAACAGGCTAAAAACACCATAAATTGAATATAAGTTCACTACACAATTTGAATACAGCAGTTGTACTGATCGTACTGTTTTTCAACTAAAGACTTATAATGGATGGCCTAGGACGTAGCCTTTCAGTTGTCTCCTGAGGCTTCTGAGTTACAGAGTTCTTCCTTCCACAGTTGGAAGGAATATCTTAAAAGGGGATGAAATACACAGCGTGTAGTGCTCTCTTCTCCCCTTTGCACCCCCCTCCCCGCACCCAACTGAAATCTCACGAAACTAAACAGAACCCACGGACATCTTCAGATCCAACCCAGAGGACAGCCCAGCAGTATCCACAATTGTTTTGAATGGCTGAACATCCTGTCATCTGAAAGCACGTTTCACTGTCCCCCACGGCTGTAATGCTAATTGCTCCTCTCTACAGACGAATCCGGTGAGAGACCGAGAACAGAAAGGAGCAATAAGTATATTACCACTGCATAGTTGCTAAGTTTGCACTGTCTTTGCTTTTCCATTAGCTTGTTTCTCAGGCCCTGCAGGGTACCAGCCAGTGCCCCGGCACACTTGTCACAGTTACTAAGCCACACACACAAATCACCCATCCCATTCTTCCAGCCACTGTGGCTTTCATCCTCTAAGGGAGCAGGGCTTTCAGAGATGGATAGTGTAATCAAGCTCTCTCAAAAGTATTCCTGAATGTATGTTAAAACTACTCAATTTATAGAAAATAGTTAAAAGTAACTCTGATCAGAATTTCAGAACTCATAAAAAAAGTATATCGGTTGTGCGGGGGGGGAGAAGAAACTTAATAACTTTTCTAGATTCCTGAGCCAAGTAAGCATTCAATAAAGCAACGCACAAATCCATTCGACTTTCTGTAAATAAGTAAGTTGTAGTGAATGCATTCAATTCTGGCAACACAAAAACTGTCACTAGTAGCTTTAGCCTATTTTCTGCTTGTTAAAGCCAGCCATGCAATTGCAAGTAAATCAATAAGTCATGACCCAGCTGGGATTACTCTGCATGTCAACTGATAGACAGTTACAGAACCTTTGCCTTTCTGTGCAGGTTTTTCTCCTGCATTTGGACCCCAAAAGCCAGAATCCATCTAGGGGACCAAAAGTTAAACCAGGTGGAACTAGATCTGGACAATACCTGTGTTGATTTCACGCCATTGACAGAACAAACAGGTTTGTTGCAAATCTCGTGTGACTGTTTGGAGCACAACCACCGAAAGCTGCCAAAACACTTCATTTTGAGCTAGGGAGATCAAATGCCGTTGTATAACCTCTCTTTTGACTGAGAAGGAGCACAGAACTGGTTCAGTTCAAGAGAGACTGAACGTCCTACTTACTTCCAAAGTAAGGGTGACATTTCAATAAAGTAAGGACACAGAATTATATATTACTCCATGTTTTGCTGACGCCCCCCCCACATCATCAAGTCATGTTGGCCACACAAGCTACCGACCCCTCTGGGACAGGTTGCAAAATTAAGTATTTCTATTAGAAAGCAGGAGGCAGAATTTCGCCGTTCCCTGACAGGCTCCAGCAGCCGGACCCCCGCGCTGCAGACGATCGTGGCAGAGAGACCCCCCCAACCCACGCTCCTCTCGGGAACCCCGCCGGGCCAAGCCTGGCTTATCACGGCCACCCCCCCACAAACTACCTCTCCTTAATTTTAAGCGCAAAGCGCCGGCCCGGGACTCAAAACCCCACACAGGACCTCCGGCGGCCACACGCCTCCCAAGCCTCCCCCCACGGCAGCGCCACCCGCCCACCACCGGCCGCCAGCGACCACCTTCGGCCCCAAGCCCTCCACTCGCCCGGCCTCGCCCGGAAACCCTCCCCCGGCTGGTCCCCTCAGCGCCCTCCGCTCCACCTCACCTGAGCCGCGGCGGAGGGAGCCCGCACCGGTACCCCAGAGCTACAAGCGCGGCCCGGGGCTGCCCCAACAGCCCCACGCAGAAGAGCGGAGCCGCCGCGCCGTCCCCAGGCCGCCGTCGCCGTCACCGCCGCCGCCATGGGGCCCGCCGGCCCCCAACATGCGGGGGGCTGCAGCGCGGCCGCCAGCCTCCCACCGTCACGCCGGGGTAGGCAGAGAGACAGCCAATCAGAGCGGCCGCAGGTGCGGCGGTGCACGCCGGGAATTGTAGTCCGCTTCCCGCATGCAGGAGGCGGGAAGCCTCGGCCACAGGCGGCCAGCAGGCCTCCTCGCTGCTGAAGTGCCCCGCTAGGGCAGGGGTTCTGAGGAACTCCTGTGACCCCCGCGTCCCTCAGCAGCCGGGGCAAAACCTGCGCTGGCAGCCTTTATTGTCAGTTTTGCCCTGCCCATGCCTTGGCCCTCCAAAAGCCAGGCGTAGAGCCCGAGGCCTGAAGGCCAGCCACGACTGCTGGCTGCCTTCGAGGGAGACACAGGTGTTGAAGGGCTTGCACACAGGATATGTGTCCCGGCAGGGACAGTTAGTGGAGCAGGAAACACAGTTATCCTCAGCTAGGGGACATTTCCTGTGGAGAGGACAATTCCAACCACAGTTCTCCCAAAGTCTCAAGTAAAAGCTGTAAAACACTGTCAGAAAATGGGCATAGGAATTAAATGGGGTCTAATGGGTCTTAAGGGGCATAAGAAAACAATATTTAAGTTTTCCAGCCTAATATGCTTTCCCCTATGCTCCCAGTGTTTCACAGACAAGGGCCTTATGGCGAGATGTCCAGTGGCCCACTGTCCACCTCTGGGCAACGGGCCTGCAGAGCATGTTCACCCATTGCTGAGCAGAACTTGAGACACTTGTTCTGAACCTGTTTCACACATGAAAGGAGGGCTCAGATGCCCAAAGTTTGCCTGAATCCCCTTCCCCCAAATCATGTCAGCAACTCTTCCAAAAGTGACGTGTTTCCCTAAATGGCTTTTACTGCTCTTAGCCTTAGAACTGAGCAGCAGTTGTACTGCTGTAGCTGTTAAAACTCACACCTTTATACACAATGCTGCTTCTATGATAACTTCCAGTTTAAATAATTTTGTTTTCCCTTACCAAGTTGCTGTGTCAGGGGTATTTGCATTTGCAACTAATGGTTGCAAAACCGTTATCGATACTCTGCATGGTCTTAATGCTGTACTGTTTGACCTGTGCAGTACTTGTTGATCTGTGAGTAACTGGGCCTTATAATTGCTTATATCAGCCCTTATTTCAAGACTTAGTTATATGTGCTGGCATAGAGTCAAATGTTTATGTTATGGTAATGTCAGGTTATACTTAAATCTTTGCTCTGTAGCAAAATGTCGCCTTCTGTCAGATTCAGTCTTAAGGATTTAGACTTTAGACTTTATTTAGTCTTTAGGGTGGATAGAAACTAACATGCAACATCGCCTTTTTTTTTTTCTCCCCAAGCTGAAGGCATTTGAAAAGAAAAGCAGACTTGAATGACCGGTGATGTGGCCAAATATCTATTCTGAAACCACATTCATCAGTATGAGTCAAGGTAACATATACACAGATCAAAACAATATAGACGATAACAAGGGGAAATATTGTTTTTAATTACAGTTTTCAAAGGTTGCAGAAGTAAACTTGATGTTTACATTTACTCTTTATGAACCGTCACTTTTCCCTGTAGAACTGGAATAACCCTAATCAAAGGATTTCCTGAATTTAATTGAACAGCAAGTGTTAATGAAGGCTGAAATACAGAAAGCATTTTAGCTTCATATTAAATGTAGTAATTGTTCAATTCAGTGAACCTTTCAATTGCAAACAAAAGTTCAATTAGATGTAAAATGAGTAAAGATCAAAATTTATTACAGCCTCAGAAACAGAATTATCATTTGCTTAATCAGCATTTAAAAATTCTGCAGGATCTCTAATACCTTTATCGAGTAAATGTTCTTACCTACAATGAAGTATCTGGTTCCATGGTTCTATAGTTGTTTTACTTAAAGACTATGTCAAGCTTGACTTACATCTGTAATCCAATTGAATATGGTGCGGCTGAACTGAACAGGAAAGTTACAAAATTAAATGTCTTTGCATACTTCAAGCCCTGTATTTTTCCAGTTTTATCAGTTTGTACAAATATAGGCATATCTTATTAAGCAGCATATAAAATCAGCTTTTACACCTCCAAAGGCAACTTCTTCCTCTCAGAAGTAGGTAGTGCTTTTTGACAGAAACATTTGCTCAGAATTAAATGAAACCATAAAATAAATATATTGGAATAAGTGCATCTGCATAAGATATGATTCCGTTTTAACTTTACTGGGATACAGTCATGTTATGTCATGTGATAGATCATGAAGATGTTTTGCACATGTGAGACAGCAGCTGGAGTTCTGATTCCTTTGCTTTTCTCAGCAGCTATCTGAAGTACTAGTACTCAATAAAAAAATGAAAGTTTTGGGGTTTGTATATTTAGGCCAAGGTGCAATGCAATGTCACACCCTTGCATTGTAACCGAAGTTTGTGTGATATTCTACCATGGCGGAATAATACCTATCTACATTGAGCTGCAGAGACCACTGTCACTCTGGTGAAGTCCAAGACAGTTGTTCAAGGCAATTCCAGGATCCACAGAAACTCTTGCCACTGGTCTTTCAGTCGTCTTCTAGACATTATGCAGACATTCACTTGTGTTTGGCACAGACTAATTCTGTAGTCCAAATTCCAAAGCAAGAAATGTCTTTCTTTCTGACTTACAGGGAGCCTAGATTAGCCATGTCTTATTTAGCTTTTTATCTCTTTGAAGATTTTGCTGAATTCACACTCAACGCCTCACAGATCTCATTCAGCATTCTTGCACATTCAGATTCTCCTCAAGAGACGCTGCACTGTGCCATTTGTGAAAGTCTGTGTGCCTGCCAAGGGGCATTACACCCACATGGGCAACTGAAGGGCAGAGTCCAGTCTGCGTACCAACATCCTGTCGGAGCCTATCCCAGAACAATACAAAAATGCAAAGTGCTGGACTACTTCCAGTGCCATTCATGCTTCAAGTAAACACTGAACAAAGTTTTAAAGATATGTTAATAATGAATTAATAATAATAATTAAAAAATCTCAGTAGAGAGCACAGCATGTGATCTGGATGCATCTGCTACACTGAATCACAATTGCCTCATTGTCCAAACTAGGCATCCATTAAGAGTTTCTCAACATCTTCCTGAAACTTTGGACTACATGCCTGAACAAAAAACAGGGCAAAGTGGAAGACCTCTTTCTGTCCTCACGTGGGGCTGGAACACAGCCAGGGCTTGTGTTGGGACTGCAGTTAGGAAAGACTGCAGGAGTGCTTAGTCTAGTGCAAGGCAAGGGAAAGCCTCTGTGTTTACCTTCCTGCAAACTGAGCATGAAATAACTGTTAGGCTTTGCAAAGACACTCTGATTGTTTCTTGCAAGAGCAGAATATAGTCCCTCTCTGCATTTGTTACTAGTAAGCAACATAGACAATCCTTTAAAGAAACTACTACAAGGATAGACGTTCACTGTTAAACTTCAGGGCATGTGTGAGGTATGAATTACTAGCTTCAAACATTGTGAGTTTTACTGTGAGCTTGACCTTATAATTTATGTACGACCATACCCCTCTCTCTTGACTTCCTTCCTTTACATGAAATACCATCATCACACCTTCAGCATTACACAACTGAGGAACAGTAGTACTTTGTGCCCCCCTGTTTTTTTATCTAGAAGTTTTGTGAAGTACAGGACAGCTGCTGAGCTTTTGTTTATCTGGAGCAGGGTTGCACAGTTCCACCCTTTATGCAACATTCCTGGTAAACAGCCGGTTTATGGGCTGACCACAACAATTTTGCTGGTCTAACTAGATGTGTATCATGTTTAATTCCTGAGACCTGTGAGAATAGTTAATATAGTGACACACACAACTCCATCTAGTAAAGTTGACACAGACATAACCAAAGGAAAGTTTAGACAAAGTCATACATTGTCTCAGTTTAACTCTCTTAACTTATTCTGCCCCAGGCAGCTCCATTTGTAGGGTTGGGGTTAATCTGTCATCTTGCCTACATTTTTTTTTCATAGTTGACTGAATTCAAGGACATGATAAAAGGAGGTGCCTGAATGTTGGAAAAGAAACAAGAGACTTCTTTTGCCTTTCCCACAGATGACCTGGACTACCAGTGCCCTCCCCTCTCCTCCCATGATTAACTCTCATTCCTCCTTTCCGTGTTAAAGAAATCCTGCTTAATTTAATGGAGTGAAGCAAACTGTGTTGCTGATATGTGATGGTACCTTACATATCAGCACCACTGACACTCCATGCATAAGGCAGTGGGTCAGTGGCGTGATTCACAGACCTGAGAATTCAGCTGTATTTTGTACAAAACAAATCATGACCCCACTTTTTTCCTCAAAGAGCAGATCCAGATTCTTGGTCTCTTGGTCTCCATCTACTCTAAGAGAAGGAATTATGCCTTCCCTGTTCCAAGAGAAATGTATTGGTCTTCAAATGGGAAGAAAAGAAATGAGCAGGAATGAGCCCGATACTGCCTCTGTCCTTAAGCATTACCACCAAAAAAAAAAAGAAAAAAAAGCCTCTTTCCTAATACTGGTGCCGTCTTGCTCTCTAGCAATATGATCTTATGAAATATGATGAGTATTTCCCATTTAATTTGCTTTGAAGACAGAAACTTCATGAATAACAACAAAAAAACCTTCTCCACATCCCAACAAAATGATAAGAAGGATCCCCAGACCTTCAAGAAATTGTTTGTGCTGGAAGAGTTTGATATGACTTGGATATCAATTAAGTTCAGTCAAGATAATGAAGTATACCTGTCTTCTCTGTTTCAAAACTAGGTGGTAGTGTTTATAGCCAGGTTCTTAGTCTACTTAGGATAGGATTTATTTTCTGCTTATTTTTTTGCTTATTTTGCTGAAACAAGCCAACTTCCACTTTGTTAAGCATGCCATTAAAATAAGTGAAACTGTAACAAACAGCACCCTGAGAAAGTTAATTTGTATCCAAAGAGCTTTATCAAGTTAGAAAGTCGTAAGGCAGCAAATGGAACAAAACAAAATAAAACAAAATTATAAAACTATCAGGGCATCTTTGTGTGCTGTTGGCATTTTTGTTTTGTAGATGCTTATATCAAAAACTCTATTTTTTCAGAAACCGTTAAGTCACTTCTAGATTTAGCATCCCACATATAATTCTCTGTCATTTCAGATCCCCCAGGGCCCTTCAGTTCTGTTCAGGTCTCGCAAATCACTATAAAGAATTGTGATCAAACAAACCGAATCTCACTATTTCCCTCTTTCATATCTTTGACTATCATCTTGTAAAAGGAAGACAGAAATTTGTTGTTTGCAGATTCACTCTGTTCTCTCATCTCTTCTTCCCAGTGTTTTCTGTATTGCCAATTTCTAAGCTGATTTCCAAAAAAAGGTGAAAATGTAACAATGCCTTTGAATGACTTTATTTGAGTTTTCAGGCAGAGGATCATTACTTTGTTGTGCACTGTTAAATTACTTAGGTGATGGAAAAGTGGGCCTGAGATGCTAACTTTAGAGGAGAAGAGAATCCTTCTCCCCTGGTTCCTTCCACTCACCTTCACACCAGTGATTACAGATAACCTGTAAGGTAGCAGAAAAACAAGCCCTTGAGATGCAGCTGCCTGAACAAAGGCACTCAATCTAACCTCAGAGAAGCCATCAGGTCAGATATTTTAAAGGTTATAACAACTATGATCACTCCATTTGAGAGGTCCTAGGCTTTATTTTCTGTAGGAGCAGCTCTTCCAAAGCTTTTCACTCAGTACAATGGTACACTGGGCCTCTGAAATACTTCGTTGTGGGGAAATGAGAATGGGCTACTTATTTCACAGGAAAAAGGCATGTAGGACAATCTATTGGCCTTGTATTTCCTCATGGTTAGTGATGTATTCATTAGGATACTAGGATCCCGGCCTGGAAATCTGGTCTCCTGCCCCAGTTATTTTAATTTCAAATCCTGTGGGTCTAAAGAAAATCAATTATAAAAGAAAACAAAAAAGTGGAACAGGCTGATTTGATGCTGATCTGGATGGGCTCTTGTTTGCCAGAAAGTCTTTCCATCTTAGCTGGTGGAATGCCTTCATTTTTTTTAATTTCTTCCTCTAACAAAAGAGAATAACTTTATCTTAATGAAATCTTCCTTTTCCAAAAGACATCCAACAACATTTGGCAGTACTGGCCTGTCAGTTGGTGTCTTGCTGTTGTACAATTCCTTCATCTCTCCACATGCCACTCATGTGATACCCGTGAGGAAGGTTGAGCACCTTGGTTAAATACAGAATGGCAGAAAAAGGAGAGAAAAAGAAGGATGAAACAAGAACACAGCAGAGAAGTGGGACTGAGATATCTGATCTTAGTATTTACCTTAAGTTTCAGATATAGCTGAAAATGACACCTACAGCCAACAGCCAAACACTCTTAAAACCTGCATGACCTGGTTTCTAGAATGATCTTGTACCTTCTCAGTTAAACAGTATAATTGTTC
Source organism: Tringa solitaria (assembly GCA_026413425.1). Lineage (NCBI taxonomy): Eukaryota > Metazoa > Chordata > Aves > Charadriiformes > Scolopacidae > Tringa > Tringa solitaria. Next base: position 31,699,076 of record JAOXJM010000023.1, on the reverse strand, counting down.
CATTAAACTTCCAGTGTACTTTAACAAAAGATTGTTTTCTGCACATAACTGCAGCTTTCTCTGCAGTGCAACATAGAAACTTCTGAAAAGCAGTGAGAGTCCTTAAGACAGGAAGGGAATAGGTGAAAGAAATACATCAGTCCCAAGGTAAAGAGAGGAATAGATGAAATTACTGCTGTGTGATTTCAGATGTCCACTGTTGGGAATCAACACCCTGATAGATAACAGTAGTCTCCTTTATTTTCTTTTTGTCATCCCCCCACCCCCAGCAAAGGTTTAATCACAGAATCACAGAATCTTCTAGGTTAGAAAGGACCTTAAAGATCATCTTGTCCAACTGTCAACCCAACTGACAAAAATAGACGCCCACACAACAAACAAGGAGCATCACCATCACTAAAC
>JAOXJM010000023.1:31668458-31698574 GCA_026413425.1 Tringa solitaria | reverse complement strand
CTCGTGAACCCGTGCTGGCTGGGCCAGATCGCATGGGTGTCCTTCATGCGTTGCAGAATTTTAGAGAATTCCCCTCCACAGCTAATCCCTATGTTAAAGTTGCAAAATCAAATACTTAGGGAAAAAACAAATAGTCCTAGTTTTGGCATTAATTTCTGCACAATCTTAATTCATTCCCTTACATACGTGTCTTTATGTTTATTTGCCTTATTATCTTTTCAATTCTGCTAAGTTCCTCTCTGAACTTCTGCATGCCTGTCCTACACTCGTCTCCTTTTTTAGCCTCCTTATTTCTAGTCCCCTCTCATTTAAATTTGTTCCTTCCCATCTGCTTGCTTTGCACCTGAGGTTGGGGAATGAGAGAAATGTGTTTCCACATGAGAATCTATTAGTGAGCAGAAATAGATACTCACAGTTACAGGAAAAAAAAAAAAAAAACCACTGCAAATATCCCCAGGACAGCTTTGCTGTCTGAAAGGTCAGATGCTCATGTATTTCATTGGTGTGGACCTCTGATTGCAATCCTGAGATGTCCCGTTACTGGCGTCTGAACAAGCGATGTATCTTCTAACTAGATTTTTGTCTTGTGTACAATCCCTTTGGCAGAATGGATAATTTATAACCTCATTACCTGTAATTTCAGAAGGCTGCACGTGGAACATTAATTCCAGTCTGTGAATGGTTTGACTCTCCTTCTATCTTTCTTTGGCTAGAATATGTACACCAGTCCCAATGGCAGTTAGGAACTCTATGTAGCAACAAGGACTGGTAACTAAACAAAATAACTTCCTTCCTGGTTCCCTTCTTCCCCCTCAGTTTTCTAAGGAACATTGATTTAATCGTTCTGATCAATTCCTCACATTTCATTATAGTAACCTAATGTATTTTACCTTCACTCACTTGTACGACCTTTGTTATACACTTTGTCTTTGGCAAAGTTATGGACAATAGGAAACCTACATAGTTCAGAATCCTTCTCCAGTACTGAATTTAGAACAAGAGGTGACTTTGGGACAAATATAAAAGCAGCTCTATGCCTCATTTCTTGGCAGTCCAGAAAAAATCCTTTTTCAGTTTACACATCTTCAGAAGGATAACTGGCTTAAAAAGCAGCTTGTGGTGTCAGCAAGGCTTCCAAAGAGTAACTCTACTCTTTTCAAGCTGGAAAACCATCTGTACTGCACAACGCAGCAGGGCCAGGACTCTGCTAAGCTGAAGATAATAGGGCAGATACAATCACACAGAAAACTGCCTGGATCTGCAGAGGTACCAACTCAGATCAAGAGAAACACAGACATAGTGCCACAGCACCTGCATCCTAACAAAGATAATTTGTGTGCACGCAGCAAAACACTGATTAAATTGTTCTGCTTCTGGAGCTACTACTTGACTGCTAGCCCAGAAATCTCTGCACTGTGCTGCTTGTGTGTGGCTGACGTAGTTTTATAAGGAGTGACAAGACAGGTGTAACATAGACCAAATAGTCCTCAATTAAGGACATGAAATCAGACTACTTGTTTGATTTTACTGCCTGTACTTCCTTCTGCCTTCTCTCATCATTGTAATCTGGTACATGGGATCCTCCAGCCCCTGGCCCACAGTGCAGCTGCACTGTCTGCCCACTTGTTAATTTTACCAGCATTTCATTTATTTAGCTCCTATGGGTGGTGAAGAAGTAATGTTGAAGAGAAATTGCCACAGCACTGTCACAGAGCCAAGGTACATCCTAATGCTTCACAGCTCCAACAGCTAGATGTGCATGAGTCCAGGGTAATAGAATGCAGATGTCTGAACCCTCCATTTCCTGCATTAGGTAAATGATCTAATCACCTTGCAGCCTAGACCTGCCATGGCACATCAGCTTGAAGGTCCTTAGGATGCGGGTTTGTATTCATCATCAAGTAGGCATTTGAACATATTCTGGAAAAACAGGAATAGAGTGACATCCTTGGTGGTTGGTAAGAGCATGTAGAACTCCCACATGAACAGAACTATACAAGCAAGAGCACAATTCCCACTAAAATCCTGACATACTTAAGTCTTTGTGCTAAAGCACTCTGTATGTATAGGGACCTGGGCTCTACATCAATATCAGAGGAGACAATGCCCACCCTGAAGAACTTAGGCTTGGCAAGATGCGTGATGGGAGGAAGGCAAGGGAGGTGGGGAAGAGACATAAATGAAAAAAAGGAATGACCACCAAACCTGCAGTACCTGGCCATAATTCCTGTATTTCCATCCAAGTGGAGCGGCTCCACTTTCTGTAAATCACTAACAGTGAGTCATGACAAAGAAGTGTTCTGGAAACTTCCATGTAATTTCTTTGTGCTGCCAAAACATTTGACTGGCATAGAAAATTATAATCTAGAACATAGCCATAATAAGGCACTCCCTTTAAGATGATTAATATGCAAGGAAAATAAAAACTAATTTAAGCCTATTTTACTTTATCAGGACAAAACAGAGCTGTAGGATTGAATGAAACATTCTGATCAGAATGAGCCAGAGCTCATTCCAACCTGTCATCTTCAGTCTATAAACTTGAGTGCCTGGAGAGAATATTTGATCTGTTCATTTCCCTATTGACACTTTAAATGTTGTAAGAGTTTGCAGATTTTCCCTGAAATATACTGCCTTTCTTTCTTTTCTTTTTTTTTTCAGATTTGCAAAAATATGCAAAATATAACAAAATAATATCAAGCTTTTTCTCAGAAATTTCCCATAAAAATTTAGACTTCAGAAAAGTTTCCAATAGAATATGCTCCCCCTGGAAAAAGGCAATTGAGCAGCCAGTTCATCTGCCATTTCAGACAAGCTAAACCATTTAACAACTCACATTATCTGTTAATACAATTGATGTTTGAGACAGAACAGAGAGTCCTCCTTTAAATAGAAAATATAATCTAAGCAGTTATTTCGTCATTGACTTCTGCCTTGTACAATAATTTGCAATCATCTTGCATGGTAAATGACAACATGAATGAACAAGACTACAGAGTACTGAGCTCTTTGACCCAATTTTACTCCATCTCAAATAACAAAAAAAAAGTTAGTCCTTGGATTAATAGGAAGGATATGGCCCTAGTCCTCCTAATTTATTTATGATTAGGATACTAACTCAGTCTTGAGGAAGTTTACAAAGACTTTATTCAATTCACATACAGACTTGAGAGTCTGGAGAATGAGAATATGGAGACATTGATTCTAAGAACAGATATATTACAACAGAGGTAAGACCAAAACAAAAAACACCACTATTTCAGACTCTCTGCTCATATTTCCAAGTGATTCCAACTTACTGTGATTTCTAGAGTTTTACACTTGTGTTTCACTGCCTGCTGGTAGCTCTTTGTCTCTTTTTCAGATTGCTATGACCTCCAATAATCACAGGGGTACCTGTCAGAGGGAAAAAATGAAGCAACGAGGGGGAAACCTGGTGGGAAATCTTCCCTAAGAAACTTAGTAGGACAGGAAAGGACTTGGAGAAAGGACTTGGACTCGATGGCTATAAACCTTCTTCTTAGTTTTTACCTAAAAAAAATTGGAAGTAGTTTATGTATAAGTTGGTCCCTGTCTTACATTCCTCTTTTCATAGCTTTCCTTTCATGTGTACCCTTTTTCAGAGTAGATGAAGCACATCTTTTTTAGATTTTTCTTATTAGATGTGTTGTTAGGGTAAGCAGGGAAAGCCTTTTTTTGCACTTGTTCTGCTATAATTCATTTTGCTCTTGGGCAATTAAATATGTTCTTACTATTCCTTAGGTGCTGTGAGCCAGATAAGTATTGCTACTTTTTGGCAAAGTCATTCCTGGAGGCCCTCAGCTACAGAACAGTGCTATAAACTTCCAGTACAATTAGTTGTGACATATGTTGATCGTCTTTCTACATGACCCAACACTTGCACTTTTCCAGAATTAAGGAAGAAGAAAATCCTTTTCTTCACCAGGGTGGCCGGCTAGAGATACATTCTAAGATACAACTTTCCAGCATAAGTCTGAACTCTGCCTTATGTATTAAAATGATTCCCTTCTCAATACATTGGCTGCTGGAAATCTCTTTCCTAATATGATCCTAAGATATATTTATCTTTTTGAAGATTGTATCACGTTGCTGGTAATAGACAAGCTATGACTAACTAGTAAACATAGGATCTTCTGTCATTTCATCACTAAGGAACAAGCAATAATGTGTGAAGTAAATGCATGACCTTCTGCTTTGTGTGATTTAATTTCACCTCATTTCTATTACTCAAGGCCCCATGGTAATCCAGTTTTTCCTGTCTGATATTCTGTCTAAATTCCCTGGTATTTTCTTAGTGTCTCTGCCTTGCTCATTTGTATTGAGTAATGGGTAGTACAGGGCAGCAAAAGCACTATGTGTGGGTTCTTTGATATGCATCAGAAAAGAGGGTAGGGCAGAAAAGCTATGAATGATTAATAACAACCCAGGGCATAATTTCCTATAATTTCTCTATAATTGTGAAGGTTTTGCAATAGGTTGTTTGCTTGTTAGCAGTTACCCTCACTTGTTTAGTCTGGAAGTGTGAGCTAGTAAGAACAGTGAATTTGGTCCCAAGCCTTTGCCCTGAAATTCATCTAAAAAGCTTCCTGAAGATCAGGAAAATTTCATTACATTTGAATTTTTTTTCTTAATTTCTGGGAAAAATCAACAGCAGGGCTTGGTGGACCAGAGCTGTCAGGATACAATCTTGCATTAAGAAGGATGCAAGAAATTCACTGAACTTTGAAAAACATTTGTGTATAGTCCAGTTAAGAGAACTCAGAAATCAGCATCTAAGTTTCCAAGTCATCCAAAGAAATGATGAAATGCAGAGCAGTGCTACCTCTCCAGTTCAAACAGCTCACCTTGCCATACTGCAAAAATAGCCTTTCAGTGTTCTTAATAGAAATTTTATAACTCTCTGATTAATTGCTAATAGAAAACTTGCTTGGGGAGAAAGTATGCATCCTTCCTCATGTCTGTGACAGTGTTCTTTTTGAGGTCTGAAACATGAGATTTAAGGTGCTGGTACTATGATCTCTTTTTCGCCTGCTTTTTCTTCCTTCAGCTTCTAAAATAAATCTTCTGAAGGACATGTGTGAAGGAGCTAGCTGCATGCTGAGAAAGAACAGGTCCAACTGTGCTAAAGCTGTCATTTTGACTTTTCTGCAGGAAAACAATACAGAAAGTAAAGTCTATACAGTTTATAAGTCTCCCCAAGAAATTTTGCGCAATGGCATAAGTAAACCTTGCATCCATATTACAAAAAGACAAGGAAGCTGACACGTCTAAAATGCCATCTCTAAGAAAAAGAAAAGCCCCAAACTATTCTCTGTTCTCTAAAACATGTACTGCATCTTCCTCAAAGGCATTTTTCTGAGCTCTGCCTGAGATGAACATTGACAAAGAAAAACATCAGCTTTCTGTTCTTTCACCAAATACAATAACTATTAATGGTATAATGATCATTCAGTCATGAAGACTTTTCCATTACAACTCAAGCATCTTTTCTGACTGTAAGTGTATCCAAGGCCACCAAGTTCATAAAAGACCCATTTTGTAAATGTCAATTTCTACCTCTTTTATGCCAAGGTTTCCGGGAAACATACCAAGACTCTTCATTAGGTCTTGGTATCATACTAATACATCTTGATGTGTCTCCTGCCTGCTCTGTGGAGTTGGCTAAATAACAGGGTATTTGATTTTGTCCAGTGGCTGTAAGAAATATCCCAGGAAAGAAAAGGCAGGCACATTGGTTTAGATTAACGTAGAAATGAATATCTATTTAAAGAAAACAGAAAAAATGCCATTTTATATAGAGTAAGGATGTTTCTTTTGACCCTCATGTTAAGAGCGGTGTTTCATTTCTGTGTTTACTTTTTCATTTAAATTTGAAAAATATGGGTGTTTGCTATTAAACAAAAATACTTTTGCCATGCTTTTGAGAAGTTGCACAAAAGAAGAGATCATTTGGGAGGCTGATATTTCTTATCCCTTTCTGGGAAGTTGAAACTGCCAAATTTGATCCATAGAAAGAAATACTTCTAGTTTCCAAAAAACATCACAGTTTGGTACACTTATTTGTAAACATTTTTTTAAAGTGTAGCTGTAATTCCTACTGCAAAATATTTATTTTTTTTGCAGGTGTTTTTAGATTGCTAATTCTTTTTTATTTTGGGGATGATAACACAATTTTGTGACTTAACAGACACATAGCTTCAGCATGTGTTCGGGTCCAGAAGGAAGAAATACCAATTATGCTCTTGGCTCAGATGAGCAGTCTTGTACTTAGAAGTGAGCCCTGAACAGTGAGTTCTTTCCACCAAATCAGTGCATATAACTAAACACTGATGTGCCATCCTATAACAGATCAGTGAGATAAGCCAACCTGTGCAGAAGACTTGGAACAGGTCTGGGGAACCATAGATGAAATTATAAGAAGATTTGAAGTCAATACTTAGCCTGCTTCTTATTTCAGTGCTAGCTGCATTAAAAAGGTATTTTTTGAAGTGAAAAAATAAAAAGGAAGTGTTTGCAGCTAGGTGGTGCCACAGGCTTACGGAATCCCAACCAAATTAGTGATGCTTTTTAAGACGGCTTCCATTCTACACATGACATTGTATGAAAGCAGGCTGTGATCTGGGAGTCAGAAACTGCTTCAGAGAGTCAGTTTTGCTGTTTGTAGTAATACAGGAACAGTAGCCACTTCAGAATTATTTCCTTCCCTGTGGCATCCCCCAAACCAAATAGAAATTACAGTACAATCCCTCTGTGGAGTAGCAAAATTGAGATACTAATGGGAAACTTCAGTGACAGAGGAAGAAATTTGTTTCCTGACAAATACTGAAATTTGGTATGAGCTCTTCATCAAATTCATGCATAGAAGTGCAAGACATGAAATATGATCTGCCAGAAATGTTGCAGATTGTCTTGCTTGAACTGGAGTTGAACAATATGAAATGCTAGGAGAAATTACAGACTCTGATAATTTGCTTTAATGCTTAGGTTCTTTAGCTAGTTGTGCACGTGGAAGCACATGCTCTAGTGATCCCCTTCTGCATACTATATTAAAATTTTATTCTTTACCCTTGAAAGTTATCCAGTTCTTTCAGTTACTTTCCTTAACTCCCATAACCTCCTCAAAAATAGCAAGTATTTTGTTAAGAAACTCCCACAGAGATCTTATGTAGCTGGGGGAAACAGCAAGCTAAGCACACTTATGTGGTTTATTTTCCAGATGGTGTACTTTCATACCGCTCCTGAGGTTCACAGAACTATTTAGGTTGAATCTGTTCTCTGCTTTCTAGCAATTTAGTTTTTGAGGTCAACTTCTAATTTTTTACATACAATGTAACACAATATAAATGCCACTGAACATGAATGCACCATCACTACATGAATGCATTTGACAGAGCATTTGAACTGTGTGGCTCAGCAGCTTGAACCCAATAGTAAAATCTGAAGAGAAGCAACACAATTATTAGAAGGCAGAGTTCGTCCGAACTAGGCAACATCATTTCCTTGAATCTCTTTCTACATAACACATGTACCTCTCTAGAAGTCAGGTTCGTTTTCTCTATTGCTCTGGAATTTACTGCAGTGCATGTTGTCACAGTCTGTCTGGAAGTTGTGCATTAGCAGACTAGAAATGCCACTGTTTCTGAAATGAGATTTGTCTTGAAATTTAGGTATCAAAAGGTTCAATGAGCTATTGAGACCATCTGTCTTCAAGTGCTACCTAAAATGTATGCCCATGCTTTGGGCCACGAGAATGACACCTAGTGTCTAATCTTGAAGTCACTGAGGATTAAAATCCCCCCTGCACTAGAAGTGTCTCACAACTGAATTTCTTAGCTAGGGTGCCTTTCCACTAGTTTATGCATTTCATTTTCCTTTTGTGATGGAGAGCTGTGTTCTTTCCTCCTCTTTCTACTTCTTCTGCCTCCCTTTTTCCTCTTGAGTCACCACACTCTGTGGAACCGTATCATCAGAAGAAAAACAATTTATCTTACTGCAGGTGATCTGTTCCTTAGTGTTCAGTACTCTCTTTACACTTCAATAAGTACAAGTTGTATATCTTGCAGTAAGATGGCTTTTGTGTTTATTTTGTGCTCTTTACTTATTTGTGCCTTGATTATATAGTTCTTTCTTATAGTGACATTTGCAGTGAAAATGTGTACAGAGGAATTGTATGGAAAATTGTTACCTACTGCTTATCTGTACCGTGTCTTGTTTATTTTTATGCATTTACCAGTCAAAACTCCCTGAATGTAAAGGAATGACTAATGCCATTAGAAACTCCATTATTGTAATCACAGGGAACCTGGGGCAGTCAGGCTAGTGATAGGAATGAGGAAGGTTTCCATTTGTGCTTCTCCTAATCGCACTTGCAAGCTAATGTGTGACAATCAGGTACCTTGATGCCTTACTCAGTGAATGGCAAATGCAGTAGTTTTTACTCAGCCTCTGGAGATGTTGTGCATGCAAACCTGGGAATGCAGCCCTTCATGTGTTACAGTAGGTGGGGTATTGCAGCTGAGGGCTGTGACAGGCTGCCCTGCCTCTTTTCTGTATCCACAAGGATGGCCTCAGCCACAGCCAGATCACACCCTTCAGAAGCATGCTAGCATCCTGTTGGGCCCACCTATGCCACTATGCACCTTTGAGGTAGCAGGCTGATGAAGTGTCAAACAGAGCACATATTGAGCCCTTCTTGGAACCTCTTTGCCACTGTTTATCCAGTTACTCATTAGGGGATGATGCTCTGATTTTCAGCAGAACTGTTTTTCCACTATCATCATGCAGCCAGGTGTTGGTCAGACAGCTGGGCCGTTGGTTATGCCTGGTCTTTCATAATGCAGTGCTTTGCACAGGCTTTTGCCAGCTTGTTTGAAAGAGTTAATTGTACATGTACATCTGTCAATACAGAGTAAGTCAGTTCAAGGTGCTCAAGAACAAATGGACTATGAGAGTTACTATGTTGTGTTTGGTTTTTTTTTCTTTAAAAAGGAAAACAAAAAAGATCAGGGAAGTCTACTGGCAATATGCCCTGCTAATGAACTTCATTGCTACTCTTTGCATGATATTATATTAATTTTAACTCATTTTTAGTGGAGCTGGCCAAATGCATTGAGTCACTTCAGCATAAGAGTAAGGTGATACCCATTTCCCTACTGCAGTGCAAATAGTTACACTATCTCTATATATTAGGAAGCCTTCAAAGCTAACATGCAGATACCTAACATGGAATATGCTGTTGCTGTAGAGAATAACCTGAACACTAACTGGAAAGTAGATCCCTTAAATAAAACAAGGGCAATCCATATAACTGAATCTCAGAGACTTATTTTCCCCAGCATAAGAGCTTCAAGGCATGACAAATATAACTCTCCTTGCTCCATCCAGCATTTGGGAGTACCACACACTGTGCAGAATAAGCAGAATTCAGATTCAAAAGTTTCTTGGTATCACATCTTGTCTGCTGCAACACAGAGGCAGCTGTCAAGATGACCAAGGAACTGTTACAAAAAGGTAAACTAACTGAAGACAATCCCCCACAGGCTGTATTTCTAGGCAGCATCCAGGTGTAGCACATGATATCATACCTGTGCCCTCCTTTGCCTTAAAGGACAATTATTTGAAGTCAGCAATAATGGAGTCATTGAAAGACTTCTGAGAATGACTGCTAAGCAGGTAGACACAGGTGAATCAATTGTGTGTTTATAGTCCTTCAAAAGACCAACAAAACTCTGCAAAAGGCAGTTCCTGCTTAAGAAGGACATGCAAACACACAAAAACAAACAAAAAAAACTACCGCAAAGAAACAGACATGGAAAAAAATAAACCAAAAGTTAAAAGAAAAACTAAAAGTTACTTGCATGATAGGATTCATAAAAAGTGATAACTGTTTTGTTCATATTGAGAGCCAGTTTTTCTGCCTCCTCTAAACTCTTTCTGGAACAGCAGCAAATGTGCTTCTGCCTTTCTGGCACACCTTTTGAGAGGCTATGAAGTCATTTCTCTTAAATAAACCTTTTGTGTTTTCCCTCCTACTAGACCTCTGGGTTTGCAATGAACCGTGCAAAGTCTTCAGGGAATTTTCTACACACATTTTTTAAACATATTCAGAAGTTCCCTCTGTACATATTTTATTAATTTCAACCTTCTCTGTACTACTTCAGTGCCAGACCTTTCTCTACCATCATGTGAGAGCTGAGAACTTGTCTGTTATCTTTCTGTGTCATCAGCTGAAAAAGATTTCCTAACTTCCTTGCCTGCCTGGCTTTTAATTTCTCCACCCTTCTAACCAATTTAAATTCATAAAGAACTTTGAGATCACATTTACATCAAAGACACTCCACAGGATACCTCTGTATTGTGTTCATGTTCTGTTCATTCATCAAATACTCGCCCACTCCATTTGGAACACACACTATTGAGTTTCTCCCTCCTTTCAAAACACCAGGAGTTAAAGAAAGAGAACCTGCATTTTAAAGCCCAAATGTTTGTGTTTTCAACAAGGCACTTCACATTATTTGGATGGTTTCTCCTGTTTATCAGGAAGGTTTGCATCAACTGGAAATAAAAACAACATCAAGCTTCAATAGGTTGAGATGGTGACAAAAATCGAAAGAGATACAGAAACCTTTCAAAGACAATAATAAATGAAGTGTCACTTTTATCTCCTATCAGTTGAATGACTCTGATGGAAGTCTAACATATTTTCTGTGCCCAAGTCCTGATTAGAATTTTGTTTTAAAGAGAAAAAAATATTCAGGTTTTGAATGCTTCTTGCTTTTTCTTTTTTTTTTAATTTTCTCCCTCCTTCTATGTGAAAGCCATTTCCAGGATCACATTTTTGTATATGACTTTCCCTTCTGCCTCTACATGTGCATCATGTAAGTTGCCTGGGATCTGTACACCCTGAAAGTGCAATAATAATTCAATATTTTATTTATCAAAGTGTGGCAAATGTTATGTACTCTTATCTCAACTAGGCTAGTTTATTTCATTTCACCTTGCTTCCTGTGTATCTCTGAAGTTTTGTTTGCATCTACCCTCCAATTTTGACAGCTGCCTCTAGTAACATTCTTTTTTGCTGTAATTCTCTTGTAGGCACATAGAGAGTCCATAGTACATAGGAGCTTATCAGATGCAGTTGTTTGTGTTCCTGTTACCATTCATCTGCTGATGGCATTTTTTAAAAGGGAGTGGTCAGTGTAGCTTCAGCTTTGTGCAGCATGGGGAAGTTTGCCAGGTACCCTATACTGCACTTTCCATCTTCGTCTTGCAGCACTTCATTATTCAAGTCCAGAAATTTCTGTTATGGTTGTCTACCATACTTCACTTGTGATTTGTTCTGTACGTAGTACTTTTATAACTCCTGTCATCTGACTGAAACAATCCATAAGCTGTTTTAACCTTCCCGTCCTGTAGATCACAATTATCATCTCCATATTAGAGATGGAGAACCGAGGCAGAATGGAGAGCTAACAAATGTCCCTGTAAACCCACCCAGGGGGGTGGAAAGCAGACTAACACCTTGATTGTGGTCCTGTTTTCTTCATAAGGGAAACAAGGGCCATCAAGAAGGCAGTACACAGACTTTTCTGACATTTAAAAGAAAATGTTTTCAGTGAGCTGCTGTCAGTAATGAGATGATCAGAAAAAGAGGCAGAAGAAATGAAAACAACAAATAAGGGAAACCTTGTTAATAGCCAGGCTTTTTGGTTTAATAGAAGAATGGCACAAGGACTGACTAGTTGACATGACAGAATGGGATGGGAGTAATTCAGATTTAGACAGAAAACAAAAAGTACAAGGCAGAGTACAATAGTTTGAATATATAAATGCAACCTGTAAGTTAGTAATTAGAAGAAAGAGAGAATACTCAGCTTTGATGATCACAAATGGGATATATGATAGCCTCTTACAAAAATTTTTGAGTTCAGAATATTTCCTTATTTCTGTGCTAATATGCCTGATGTTTTCCATATTGTCTGTCTCCAGATAAATGGCTGATACTTATAAATATATGCAGCAGAGAATACATTTCACTTTTAAGTATTCTAGGAGTTACCATCAACTGACTTAAAATTCCCCTGCCAAAGCACACTCTCACCTAACACAACTCTAAATGAGTATGTATTGAGTCACTTGTTGCATATTTAACTTACATTGTTATCCTCACCACAACATTCAGGCTGGGACTGTATGATGAAATATATCAGCCTGATGTCCCTAAGCTGTGTAATTTAAAGTAAAAAATAAATTGAAAGAATGAAGCAGAGAAAATATTTTTAGCTGGGTACCATTTATTCTGTTCTATACTAATCACTCCCTGCCTTTGTTAATTAAGTGACTCATTTTAAACACTGTGCTGTTAAACTCGTGCTGCTTAATGCTCTGTGTGACCAGGATCTAGATTGTGTTAGTCATTGAATCCCACAGTTTAGAAGTGACTGAAATTCAACAACGTTCTCCCCTTAAAATAAACACTTATTAACGTACCCAAATAGGCAATAAGAGAGAGAACAAGCTTGATTCTGGTGCAAATTCAATGAAGTCAATGGAATGACTCCTGTGCAAAACCAGCATGCAACCAGAATAGGACTGAGTACTAACAATGATTACTTCCTCATCAGATCAAAGTCCTAGAGTACACTGCACTGCAATTTGCTGATTTCTTGGTCCATATTCCTCTTCAGAATAAGTCCAGTAATATCAGTAGGATTTAACACAAGTTGTAATGGTAGGAATGCACACTGAGGAATGCACAGTAATTTGCAAAACTCAGTTAGAGACCATTGTGCAAAGTTTAAAACATAGTTTGCAAAGTCTTCAGTGGGCACATACATTTGAATCAGGAGAAATCACAGAACCGCTTTTCCAAAAAGGAAAGAAAGCATCCCCTAGACTTCCCATTATAGGCATTGATTCAGGAAGGCATTTAATGAATGTTAAGGATTTAAGTTACCTCACTGAAGCCAATGGGCTTGCCATAATGCTTAAAACTATAGACACATTGATTAGGTTTTCCCTGGTCAGAACTATTTTAACCCCAATATGTACTTGCTTCTTGCATTGTACTCTTGAATCTGCTTGTGTGTGTTAAAAGTGATGTATTCAGTAAAAAACTTGAATGCATGTTCTTTTTTCCCTCCTATAATAAAGTCAAGATCACAGCTAAATGTTTCATGAACATCATTCAAAAAACCAACCCAAACCCATAATTGACAGTATTCATTTATTTGAACGTAAAACTAAAGACAATTGCAAAGACAGCCTCCCCTTATTTGTATGTTATTGAAATGCTTGAAACTATTTAAATGAGAATTTAAGTACATCTTGAAATTTCTTGTGTATTTGCTCCTATCTTGAGATTCATGTGCTTTATCAAATATCCCAACTCCTACATCAGGTTGTACTGCTTCTTGTTGTTGAACAGAACCCATGGGGTTCTTTTTAATATTTCACATGGGGCAGGGAGACAACCAAACTAAAAACTTTCCAACCTCCAACTCTCATACAAGACCAACTAGCTGGAAACCTTCCTCAGATTGTTTACCTTCTCCTTTAAGCTACTGATGAAGCAGATTCTGCATTTCTAGATTGCCTGCCTCATAGTATGCAACTCCTCATAGGTGATCTAAATCTCTGCTGAAAATACAGTCAACTTTTCTTGATTTCCCTTGGTATATATAAAGAATCTTTTATTCATTAGAAAGCTCATCTCTCTCTCTCTACATTTTTTTTAAAAAACATGAAAACAAATTCAAATCTTTGAACATTTCCTCATAGTTGTTATTTTCTCAGCCTGAGATTGTTCTATTTCACCTCCTTTAGGCTCTTCACCACAACCATCTTATTTGTTTTAAGATTATCAGTGGGTTTGTGATTGCTTGTAACATTTTAGCTGAATAACATGTTTGTTACAAACAACGAAAAAAGGACTTGACTTGCTTTCTCTTAGGCAGGTTTACAAACAGAATGGACTGATTTTATAAGCAAGGAAGAAGGAAACAAAAGAATTAGAACAGGGATGAAAAAAAGGATCCTATTCTTAAAAGCTGTATTCCAAAATTGTGCTATTGACAAGAGTCACAAGGCACGTGTATAGGATAACCTCATTTTAATTTGGGTGGCTTTCACTTCCCTCACTAAAATACAGGGAATGCATAAAATGATGCACGGTCTGGTGTTGTAGTATCTACCTCTTTTAGCAGTTTCGTGATTTGGCATGTGTTGAAGACCTTGGTGGTTCTATTTACATATTTGACCTGTTAGGAGGCCTCAGTTATATGCTTGAGAGATTATGTGAAGGCCTCCATATTCTCAGTACAGCAGAGAAACCTGCTACATAATCTACATACAAACTGAAAGCCAGGATTAGACCTTTTGTCCCTTATCTCTAAAGTGTACAAGCCTTACTGTCAAAACTAAGAGACAACTTTGATGGGCAGAGTTAAAAATGTTCTTGGTGCCTGGGGCTAGGAGGGGACATGACTCTGGTTAGAAAGAGGACATCATTCCACAGCCATGGGAAGGAAGTCTGCTAAAGTTGTTTTCTCTTAGGCCATCCACTGCATGAAGGGAAAAGTGCTTATTTGTTCTGGATTCTGACCAGAATGTGCCTTTTCTCAAACACCTACCATAAAATTTCAAAAAACATGCATTTGTGTCATTAGGTCCTACTCTTACATGCACTGGAACTTTCACTCTCAGGCTAAGATATAAGCAGAAGATGTTGAAGACAGGATGATATTATTAGAAGCAGAGGCAAGCCAGCAGGCTTTGCTTTATCTGAATTATAGTAATATATTTATCCCCGCGTTTTATCATCTTTCACATATCATGAATAAAGCAGGATCTGCCTTGAGAAATGCCTGTTTATCCTGCAAGATAACAATGCTTTGAATTTCTATACGGACCCACATCTAAGGCTTTCAAAAAGCTTTACAAATGTTAATCCATGAAGTATCAGTGTAAGGCATTCCCATGAGGCAGGTGTTTTTAATTACCTCCATTTTACAGAGTGGAAACAAGCAAGGCACAGGGAGATCTAACCGCCTTATTTGTAAGGTAACAGCAAATCAGAGCACAATCAGTGAGAGAACCTAAGAGTTTTGGCACTCAGCTCTGCTGCAAATTTCAGTGCCTTTGATAATTTTTATGTCTTAAAAAAAACGATGGCAAGGAGAGAAGTTTAGTAATGACATGAACTGTTTAGATTTTGGCATAAGGTTACACCGTATAAGAACTGGACAGAATCTTTGCCCCGTGGATCTATAGTCAGACTGCAGCCCTGAATATCATTAAGCATGCAGGAAAAAAAAAAAAAAAAGGAGAAAAGAAAAAATGACAAAAGAAGTATCTACCCAATTTTCCTAAAGGATGCTATAGGAATAGGCCTCACTTCTTCAGCTGAAGCATTGTATGTTCGGAACCAGACCATTAATCTGATATCAAGCCTGCCATCAAGAAACACCGGCATCTCTCTACGTTTTTCTGTGGTGACCTTCTTCAGCAATTGTTTTTGATGCAGATGTAGAACAACATTATGATCCCACTCTTACAATCCCTCTCTCTCCATGCTATTGTCAGGAGTTTCATATATTCCAGAGGAGGCAGAAGGTAATATATAATATTGTTTATGGTTTTACAAGGAAGAAAACAAAACAGTTTTGATGAGAAACTGGGTTTTGGTTATCCTCTTCTAATAGAGACACTTAGGGTTCCTTTTCTCTGATATTTGTTTTCATAGTCTTATGGAAAAGTAGATGTTCACATGAACACAAACAACATTCTCTCCTCCTCGAAGGAGTAAGAAATTGCCCTACAGAGCACCTATTTGAACATTCATAGACACATTTTTTCCTGAACTGCTCACCCAGTTCTGTGTGATGGATAAAAAGACGCTGCTTCTTATTTGAAATTATTGGAAACTGATTAGTGGAGTATTTAAGTGGAGTTACAAGGAGAGGACAATATATCAGTAATAAAGATACACACAAGTCTTTCTCAGGTAACCACTGAACAGGCATGGAAGGTTACAGGTAGGAGTACTCCTGTCCAGTGATCTTACCAGGGCCTTTTTTTTTTTTTTTGGCTAAGTATACTGGAGCAGGGACACAAACCTTCTTCTCAGTTTTCATCCTAGCAGGGACATTCAGCATTAAAACACAACTTTTAATAATGTTATCCTTCGTAATAATTCTGAATAATCTTATCCTTTATGATATCTAAAATTATCTTAAATCTCTTTATCTTCCTCAAGTACCTTTCCTGTGATTGAATCACTAAAGACTGCATACCTACAATCATTTTTTCTTTTAGGTCTGTGTCATGATATGTCTTTCTCAGTCCTTTTAATCATTCCTACTACCCAGAATACTTTCACTTTGAAACTAAGTCAAGCACTCTGGTTTGCACAGCACTGCTGTCTCTAAGATATATGCCATCAATAGTATCATCATCTGCCATCAACCTGGGCTCTGTAGTCTGAATAAGATAGATGTGTTCCATCTCTCATATCCCATGCTGTTGTTTAACATGGTGAAGAGCGGTCTACTGATAGCGACATTTAAATGGAGTAACATTTGTTAAAATTACTTGCTGGAAATGCAAATGTATGATCACTTGGAAATTCAAGAATGCCTTTTTGTTGTGCATTATTGCCAGAGAAGAAACACATCTTTGACCTATCTGCTCCAAGAACAAACAGCCCTCAAGAGAAGTTGTACTAATTGCTGGTAATGCAATACCAGCAAATAATGCAGCTCCGACAGAATTAGCCATCACTACTCACCTTTACTGTGCCTACCGTTTTCAGCCTATATATCTAATCTTCCTTGCCACAGACTTGAATTAGTACCAGAACAACCACTGAGATATTTTTACTTTGGCAATGGCAAACACCAAGCAGCACAGCATTTGGATAGAATCCAATGTGCACTAACCACGACTTCCTTTACACAGAAATACGTTCTGTCACTGTGTGATGCATTTGCTAAGGAGCTCCAAACATGTTTATATATTAGACTATCCACTGTCCAATAAGCATGTCGATCACATATTTGGCATAGGTCCTCCCTCTTAGCTTTAGAGGGCTTCTGATACGTAAATGCATTTTTAGAAAATTGTGCATATAGACCGATTGTAGCCCTACCCTTGGTCAAGTGAACTGCAGGCATCTCATTTTTGCTGGTGTTACTGAATTCATTGTAGATCTCTCCAGTAGCTGACAGCTTCCCTGCTAGTTGCCATGCATAATTTTGATGATCAGTTCAGCCCAGGTCTGCAATATATGTCAGGGGGCTGCTGAGAAAAATAGCATGCAATCAAGGAACTGAAGTATGCCATAATAGAGACGCAAGAGGACTGAACCAAAATTCTGTGTACTGCCATCATTCTGCCACTTTCTAACTTTGCACTGGAAAGTTGCAACCTTAATAAAATGCTTTTCACTTCTTAAAGTGTGTAGATCTAATTTACAATCAAGAGAGAAGTATACTTGTTGCTTTCTCAGCTATGGCATTTAAAACAGAGAGCCTGTGCTTTATCTTGTACTACAAAAAACATAGGGCAACAGTTCAAGCCTGAGAAGCTCTAGAGAGGCCTTTGGAGGAGGTGATGGGCATAGAAGTGACAATTGATTTCCATTTATTTATTTTCCTCCTTGCTCATCTCTGTCCTGTGTTATTTTTTTGTACTAGAATTTCTGTTTCTAAACATGAATTGCCTTTCCTTTCACCTCAGTTTCTTTCAGAATTTTAATTTGGACCTGGGGATCTCTTTTATATATTTACGCAATGCTTGATGCAGCATAACTCTGATCTCAGCTGGGCCCTCTGGAAATTTAAGTTTTAACTGTTGCCTGTAAGATGCAGAGTTTAAAAAGAAGCCCCTTGTAGCCTAGCTTTAGGCCATACAAACAATACCCTTAGAAAAGTGCTTAATAGCTTGGCCAACAGTGATCATTCTATTTGCACTTACATGGAAAAGAATAAGGATTTGAATGATACACATGTGTCTATGGCAGCTATACTCTGTCTTCTGTGCTTCTGTACTCAGAGGAATGGTTCTTGTGGGAGTAAGCAGCATTTCTATATTGTAACACTCGATTTCTAATGTGTGATTAATCATGCAAGGAAAAATGATGCAGAAATCCACATTTGGCTTTGCACTCCCTTAATCATAAGGCTAGTCCTCCATTTTTACCATGCTATTAGGATGGGTCTGTTCCATCACAGTTTGTGAATGGATGGAGAAGGCAAACACGCATTCCTGCGTTCCTCCAAACTGCCCGGTACCTGTCACTGTCATTTGATGGTGATGAAGGTTGGGCAGTGACACATGCAGAGCTTTTAAGAGACTGAACTCTTCTGGCTGAGGCCAAAGGCTTGGCGCTGACCGAAATTGGAGTAGGTGACGCTCCTCCCCTCTAACCCTCCTTTATTGCCTCTTCAGTAGTTAATGCTGACAGTTCATCCCCAAACTGCTGCCATGAAGATGCAGTTTTTCCTGTGAACCACTAGATGCCCTGAGATCTCTTTGGTTCAAGATTTCTTTCAGCAACCAAAACTTACTAGGGAAAAGAAAGTAACAGCATCCTAGCTAGGCTGTGAGAACAATGCCATGTTCGCTGGTGGGGAATATTTTCTGGATTAAAGTAATATCTGCTTTATAAATGTATTCAATTCAAGCACAGAAAGGAAAGCAGTATAGATATTAGGGAATTTATCAATATCTCTTTTGAAAGAGGTTGAAAGATGGTTCCTCAGGGCCATGCTGATAGAAGCCAAGAATTTAATATTACAGTGATGGAAATCTCTCAATTGCCCCAAATAATAGACAGTTCTGCAGAAATTTAGCATTTCTGGCAAAGGTATCCTCAGAAGCGCAGAGCACAAAAGAAACAGTTAATACAGTCAAGTTCTGGTATTACCACACAGTGGTATAAGATAAAGTAATGCCACTAATCTCAGTGGAGTTATTCTAGCTTACATCAGTGTTAAATGAAAGCAGAATATGACTCCTCGAGTACTAGACTTGTGCTGGATCAGAGCACAAGCCCTCAAGCCACAGGGCATCTTTACCCAGATACAGCAAAGCCCTTCAGTTCATGCTAGTCTTTAATTCCTGCAGGGAGACCCTTGCTGACTATGGCAGGAATACGCTTCTACTTAAGCATGTGTGAACTTTGCTCTGACATGACCAAGCCCTTTAGCAAACAGCACCACAGGTTGTGAAAGGGCTGTGATCCAGCAAGCAGGCCCTGCCTTGCCAAACTGCCAAATCTAGATGATCAGTAGCGACCATACAGCATGCTTGTCCTGCAGCTGAGACATAACTAAGTTATATATCTGCTTTTTTTTTAAGCATGAATTCATCCTCAATCTACTCGATAGATGCTTTGGGGTAGATTTGAGTGAGGTAAAGATCAGACATCAGTTATTTCTCAAGACATTTAAAGACTGTAGATAAATGTTTGTTATATGCAGCTTTATCTCAGGTTAAAAGGTTCTGTCTGAACTAGTGTAAGCTGACAGAGCTTCCTTGACTTCCCTTGGCTTTCTCATGATCTGGGAATTCTGTTTAATGAGGGAGCATTCATCTTCATAATATAGGTGCTTCTACCCAAGCATTTCAGTGGTTTTCACATAGTAAGAAAATGTTGGGAGGCTTGTTTTTAAAAAAGCAGGGCTTGCAGCAATCAGTTCTGCTGCTCAAAGATACCCAGCAAATTAGTACTAGAGGTGGAAAACCAGAAAAGCTATCTGGACTCCTGCCTTTTTGCTTTGAGTGTTTTATGACCCTGCTACGTTAGCACATCTGCAAAAGATCACCTTGCTTTATTCTCTGGGTTCTCTGAAGAGCTCTGTGAAACAGCTTGAGGGATCCCCACTACAGAAGAAAACTCTTCTGGTAAAATAGGTAAAACTGCTCTCAGCTGAACAGTTGTTCCTCATTTCTTCAAAAGCAATCATCATATTATAGGAAGCAGCTTTGTCTCCTATTGCGAAAGAGAATGTTGAGACAAGGTTACCTGTGCCAAGTTTTAAGGCATCACACTCTTCTCCTCTCATTTTTTTCTGATATTAGAATGCATTTGCTCCGGACTGCAGCTTCAGGGTCTTGTAAAACCTCACTTTTCTGGGGAACTCCAACAAGAAAATCACTAGGCAAGTGGTTCTCAGAATTAGCTAACAGAGAGATGAAACTCAGCCAGGCACAATGTTGTAGTATAATCACTGTAATCAGGCTTACACTTGTGAGTTTATACATTATGCATGCACCCACCTGGATTCTTCTCGAAGTTCGACCTTTCTGAGTGTGAGGGGTGAAAGCAGCTTAGTGACCTGGACTGTATTTTTTCCAGCATGACTCAGAATGTACTGTCCCTTTGAGAAGTGTTATATTGAAATTGTACTTCACAGGGAGTGATTAGCTAATTTAGAAGTTGCTTTGAATGCACAGATGTTGCCTATTTCCTAAAGAGTTCTTCAGTCCTGAATATGAATGCACTGAAAAGCTTGCTAAGCTAAGGTCTTATACTTGTCACATACAGAGACTGAACAAACTCTTTAATAGAATTATAGAATCATTTAAATTGGAAAAGACTCCTAAGATCATCAAGTCGATCTGTAAACCTAAGACTTCCAAAACCACAACTAAACCACATCCCCAGGAACCATGTCTACACATGTTTCAAATACTTCCAGGACTGGTAACTCAACTGCTTCCCTGTTCCAGTGCTTGACAACCCTTTTTGTGAAGAATTTTTTTCTAATGTCCAATCTAAACCTCCCCTAGCTCCACTTGAGGCCATCCTATCACTTGTTACTTGGGAAAAGGGACCAATCCCCACCTTGCTACAATCTCCAGTCAGGTAGTTGTAGAGAGCAATAAGGTGTTCCCTCAGCATCCTTTTCTCCAGACTAGGCAACCCTCAGCTGCTCCTCATAAGACTTGTGCTCTAGACCTTTCACTAGGTTCATTGCTCTTCTGTGGACATACTCATGTCCTCATACTCACTCAGGGTTTTGGGCCAAACTGTTCACAACCTGCCCATCTCCCTGTTCTCCCCATCTTTTTTTCTTCACTTTACTACTTTTCTCGCTTTTTAATTTTTTTTTCCTTTCTGAATTACTCGCCTCCCATAGAAGCTTAAGGCAACTACAAGGCAGAGCAGCTCTGTGCTCAAATAGCAGCACCACACAGAAGACACTGCTCTGTAAGCAGAACCATTAGCAAGAATCACAGATAGGCTCTTAAGCCCCAAACAATTGCTAGCTTTTAGCTAAGGGATTAACACTGTTCAAAACTACAGCAGTAAAGTTTTAGCAGTTCTAAACAAGAAAAGCAAATAAAGACTCACCTTTTCCCAGACCCCCTCACCCATGTGACAATGTAGAAAACCACCTTGTAAAATCTGATGCTGCTTGTAGAGGACCACATAGAGTATTTAATGGCTCTGATGAGCAGAAACAATTCAGGTATTCCCTCTTAGGGGTTTAATTTGATTATGGACACCTGATTTTATACAAACAAAAGCAAAGGAGGTCTTTTTTTCTGAAGTTAGATGGTGCTTTCTATATCGACAAGACAGAGGTACTAAAAGCAAAGTGAGGCAGATTTTGCTTGACACGCTTTACTGCTAGGAAGGAAAGGGTTGTTTTTTAACTGTAGCTTTCCTTGTGAAATGAGTGGTCAATATTTATAGATTTTCACTTTCAGAGGAGGAGATTGAACCTTAGATTCTCATAGGTTTTAATACCAGAATGGACCAGAATAGTTACTCCGTGTGGCTTTCTGTACCTCAGTGGGTTTGGGTTTCTGCTCCGATTTGAGGCAATGCCAGAATCAGAGTAAACTATGTCATCTTGTGATCTGATTTTCTCCTCAAAGGCTTTGCTCAGGCTTCAGAAAATGTCTTTTTCCATTGGCATTCCACTCATCCTAGGGTGTGCTGGTTTGTGTTCCCTGACTGAGATCTGCTCAGGCAGAAGCCTTTCTTAGCTACAAATAGCTGCATTTTTTACATATACCTATGCTTCCTTTAGAATGCTTCAGTATGTCCACTTTAATGGACATTAAAGTCCAAACTTTAATGTTAGTTGGGAATCAGAAAGTAGGACCCCTTACCTGGAATAAGCCTGGAGGAGGCACTCTTCCAATGCAGTTATAACAACCACAGTAACATATGCTTCATAAAGCATCTTGTCCATGCCTGTTCTTTAGCCAAGCATTAACGCAGCCCTGATCCCTTCTGGATGGCAAAAGCACAGCGAAGAAAACAATGTTGCCTCTCTGGTAACTACAAAAGGGAAGCAATCTTTAAACAAGTGTAGGAAAAGCAATCTTGGAGTATCTGAAAGTGGGGGTCCCAAACAGTCTCACAAAGGAATGATTTTAAAGTAAGTACAAGAGAGTAGGATGACGATATATACATTAAGAGGGAACATTTTAGCTGAACAGCAAGAAATTAGAGCTTTTAGGTTATGGGCTAGTTACCAAGGGATGTGACGGAGGCTCTGTTACACAGGCTATTTGAAAAAGCAGACTAGACAGAGTGCTACTGAGTACACTCCAAGGAAACATCCCGTCTCCACAGGAACCCTGACTGTTAATGGCCTGATTTTCTAAATGTATCACGTGGCTGTTCCTAACACTGACTTTAGCAAGACTTCTGGGTGTCAAATTCTTCAAGAAAATAACAGGTTATTGATCACCAGTGACTACACTCCCATTTTGTTGGCCATGAAATCTGTGTTGGATTTTTCTAGTCATGCAACGTGCATGACTTTTTCTGGCTGGAGTAGACCACGGCACTCTATTTGAAGGGCTAGTGTCCCACTGTCTTTTTTTTTATATCCTTATAAAGTGCACCAGCAGAAGCACCTGGTACCACCTGCCTTATCCATATGATGTTTGAGCCACCATCTGCAGCTGCCTGGGGCTAGTAGAGTTGCCATGAGCAGAAGAGGTGGATGCGTGGCAGAGCCAAGCGGTTCCACGGAGTGGAGAGCAGCAGGCCTACTTTAGTTCTGCAAGGTTTTCTCTGTCTCTCCTGGGTAGGGAATGGCACATGTAATGCCAGTACTCCAGTTAAATATTTAAATTTCATTTACTAGAGCAACAGGGGAAGCTGCAATTATGTTTTATAAGGGAAATTATTTTCCAGCATGCAGGTTAATTTTTAATTTGTCAGATCTTTCCTACCCTTTTCTCCTCCCTTAGCCCTCTCATGCCTCCATTTTTAATTCCCTTTTAATTTGCTTGAGTGGCAGAGCAAAAGGTGGAGAACTGGAGGTAAAAACCACCTAATGAAACACTTTTTGCTTCTCTGTAGAAAGCAGGCTTGGTTTTACATAAGTCCTCTGGACCAGACCCTACAGCTTTAAGGATCCCCACCGTTCAGATACACCTACTCCACTATGCAACTCCTCTTTAGCATATATGGTCTCAGGCTCCTTGTGGACAAAGCAACATAACTTCCCATCTGCATGTAACAAAAAATAAATCAATCTGCAATACAGTCAATAAATTAAAAACATTACAAACAGGCCAATTTCTCAGCTATTTAAAATACAGGCTGCTGGTACCCTGAATGGCAATATATGTACACAGAGAGCAGGATTTATGGTGGCTTGCGATGCCCTTTAAATATCATGAAAACCAGTCAGTTTCATTTTGTTACAGCCTAAATCTATCTTGGCAGCTCCTGCTACAGCCTAGTTCCTGTTGCAACACAGGGCACTGAAAATGGTACTGCCTGTTTACTAAATGGATTTAATAACAGATTCTGGGAAGGACAATGGCTCTTAGTTTTTTAAAAAAATGTCAGTAGGTGATACAGAGCTTTAGAATTCAGTCACTGTGAATTAAGTGATTGTCTGAGCTGGTCTAAACGGATGTTCTCATCTCTCTGTCTTCATATCCTAATGCACATGATCTGGCTTCTTATGCTGATCCTTCACAATGGTATCCAACCTGTTCTGTGGAGGAATAAGAGTGTGATACAGTGTGCAAATATGCTGCTCCTGCCTGAAACTAAATTAATTTTACCATTTCTTTCCATTATTGCTTTCTCTACCTTCCCTGAGCAGTAAAACATACCTGAAGGCTGCAGTATACGCTAGGCAAGAGGGAAAGGCCCTGCTTGGGTGGTACCTAGGAAACATCTAGATAAGGAAAAGTTAGTCTGAGCACCAGAAATATCTTCTGTCTGGTGAACTGTGGATTCATCACAGGCACATCTTGGGGCCTGAAACTGCAGACTACTTAATATCTTAACTCTGTGCGATCCTCACAAGATCAGCCCCAATGGAAGAGCAGAAACATTGACTATTCCTTTTCCTTTTGCATTTTTGAGAACTTCACAAATGTGAGTTCTGTGCTCAAGTGATGAACACAAGGCAACTTCACTGTAGTGTTTACAGGACTGCACTCACAACAATTTTCCTGGTAGTAATAATTATGTATCTGTATTTCACAGCTGCAGAAATCCTTCCAGAGAATCACTGTCAGAGAGATGTAAGACTCTGCAGGGTAAAGCTCTAGGGAGCGGCTTCCAGTGGGTTAGTTACACTGATCCTTCAGGAACCTTTAAATCACTTGTTGTGTAGACATGAGTAGACTTCTGCAATAACCAGAGGTGTCAGCCGGGAGAAAGCTCGTGAGTCTACTGTTCTGCAGCAGGGTGGATCCATGCTGCACTGCAGCAAGGCAGAGCAGGAGTCAGAGTGCCTTGTTTGAAGCCATTTCTCTGGCTTCATCATATATCATTTCTAGATGTCTTCATTTTAATGTCCCAGTCAGTACCAGAAAAGGAAGAGTGACACTGTGGATGTAAGGAATTGCCAGGAAAGCAAAGCAATATTTATAGCTGCTCTGTGCTACCTGACTGTACAGATGGCTGAGTCTGGTCTTCATTAACAGACCTTTACAATCATCTGTTAGGTAAATCTACAAGGGGACCAAAACTACCTCTTAAGAAAGTCCTCACATACCCATCCAGAGGCATGCCAGGGAGATGATCTCTCCGAATGGAGGAAGACTGTTATGAGATGATTTTGGAAGTCCATTTTGCACTGTTATCTGTGAAACAGGATTCTGCACTGAGTAGTGTAAGTGTCTCAATGACGGGCAGTTGTAGACAACTTGTCTTTCAGGACAGCATTATCCCATATTCAGAACCTGTAATAAAGCCATAAAGCTTTCTACGTCTCTTAACTTACGTAGGCTGTCAAATCAGTATATGGATGTCTTCATTATCCGTGTAAATTTTCAGTTCTTTCTTCAGTGTTGATAAAATCTTAGGTTTGGTGGGTTTTCATGATGTAGTAGGTGTCACAGATTAACTCTAGTTTGTTTTAAAACCTTCTACAATAAATTGTTGCCTTTACTGCATTGTGTGTGGTATTTTTTGTTGGGGTTTTTGTCGGTTTTTTGTTTGCTTGTTTGGTTTTTTTGTTTTGTTTTTTTTTTTTTTCATTTCGTTTTCTGATAAGAAAGTTTCCCTGAATTAGTCAAAAGTCCAGAGCATCTTCCAGGAGCTACTGGTATGAGACCAAATTCTCAGAAATCTTCTCCATCATAGTGTCTCAGTTCAGGCCAGTGGAGTGCTGGCATGCTGATCCAACACCTGTGCAATTATTCTGTGAAATTAGTGCCTGGGAGACTTTTAGTTGAGGCAGAGGAGAGCTCCAAGCAAAAATCATGGCTTT
The DNA here is from genome assembly GCA_026413425.1 of Tringa solitaria. Taxonomy (NCBI): domain Eukaryota; kingdom Metazoa; phylum Chordata; class Aves; order Charadriiformes; family Scolopacidae; genus Tringa; species Tringa solitaria. The sequence continues at coordinate 31,672,844 of JAOXJM010000023.1, read as the reverse complement.
AGTCCTCTACTAAATTCTGCTACTTCTTGTGTTCCTGGATTATGAAAAAGTGAAATGCTGAGCTTTTTCCACATGACAAAATCTTCATTGCATTTTTAATTCAGATGCAGTGTACTGTTTCATTTTCAGGAACAAGATACTTCAGTATTTCCAAATCCAAACACTTTGTTGCAATGACTCAAAGGTATCCTTCATTAAATTGTATTTTCTTTGAGTGCTGCAGTGATGATGATATTTTCTAGAGCAGGAAGAGAATCTATGTCTTGCAAATCTATTTGCTTTCATCAGCCAGACATATTGCAGTTTTTCAGATGCTGCTTTTTTGTCCCCAACTCATGTTCATTGAAAATTTCTTCTCAGATCTTCTAGATACTTTTTCTTTTTCCCAAGCAAACATCCACTGTAATTCACACTAATTGTCTTCCCTATTGTCAGCTTCAGCTGTGAAGCTGATGATTAAGTGGTCATGAATGATTAACTCACAGCCTTTGTGATGATTGCAGTGGGTCTGTGTTCAGGCAGGGGGCCAAAGACAAAGTTACGTCTGAATGGTAAGACTGCATAGCACATGGAGACCCAGAGATTTAGGTGGCTTGTGAGGAAGAAAGAAGTACAGAAACAAGCAAATGATTGCTGTAGTAATATATGAATTCTTAGTGAAATAGAAAAAAACACTTTATAATGCTGTTGTCCTCTTTTGAGCAACCTGGCTTTATTTCTTAAATACCCAAGCGTGGTCTCTATTGTCTTGATCAAATGCAAACAGATAATAAAAGGAGAGGCAATTTTGTCCTTCAAAGCCCTTTCCTGCTCCTTTCCCTTAATACCAGGGCTGTATTGCAAAATCATTTGCCCCATATAAACTAAGTTTGAAGTTATCTTTTTCCCTCTGGCGATTTGTATTTACCATTAGAGATGTCTGTGACTTGAACTTCTCTGTGTTTATGAATTACCTAAAGAGATCAAAGTGACATTTTTAATCTGTTAATAGTACCAGGAGGAGGGAGTTGATAGAATGGATAGCCCCGGCACCTAGAGGCTTTACCAGGTAAAAACCCTCCAACTACTCCTCCTCACTCCCAATGAAGTGTAAAGACAATTTAAGACTAGAAAACTGAGCAGACAATGTGTCAAGTGTAAAATCTGAATCTGCAGGTGCACTGCACATGCAACTCCCTTTAAGGTTCAGGGATCCATATAACAAACTGATAGTTTTCCCCAATCCTGTAGATGGCCTAAATTGGAGTTCTATGGATTCAGTACGTCCGGTGACTGGGCCTGGATCTCAGCCATCATCTAACATAATATCAACTTCACTTTCCTATTTTAAGCTAAAGCTGTTGAAGAAGCTGATCTGTACAGACTTGAGGATATTAAAGCTGGAAGGGATTATTGCTAGGTCCATCTGACTTGACTTTTTGCACAGCACAAACCATATGGTTCACTAATTAAATTCTGTATCAATTCTACTTGAGATATAAAATATTTCAGCGGTGGAAGATAATCTTAGAAATATTGAGGGTGGGGGCAGGATTCATCCATGACTCAGAAGTCAGAGCTGTCATCAGAAAAGAGGGACAGATGGATTTCCTGCTAAAGCAATGATGTGCAATATCGTCAGGCCTGTCCCATCTCTCAGTTCTTAGGACTCTTCTCCTTACTCATAGTTTGTAATGTCTTGCAGCCATTTTTCTGGTTATAACTGATGCACAAATATGATCTGCTTTTTTTATAGTTTTTCTCTATTTACACTGTTCCTCCACTGGCTATGTTCTGTGTGGTTTGGAATAACTCTATTGCTTAAAGTCTCATGACAAAAATGATGCTTTTGAAGTGCTGATAGTAAAGAAGATTTTTTTTCTGGCTTATTTTCTGACTGTTTCTCTTGTTTCCAGTCCCCACAAGCTTCCTGTATCTTGCATTTGAATAATTTAAAAATGACTCACAAATTACTATACATCAGACTATTACCTCCTCTATGGGTTAAACTTTAGCCAAAACTCAGCATAAAACCTGCCAGTTGCCTATCCGTACAATAGTTTGTTGTTTTCTGCAATGTGAGAGATGATAGTTTGTACCTAGAAGCAAGAGATGCATAACCCTTGCTTTGCCTGACTTGGCTTTTATGGATATAAACTTTTCAGACTTGGATTCTGTCCATGATCTCACAGTGAGGCTTCTTCAGAAATAGTTACCTTTCATTTGGTGAGCAGTTGCATTTACTTTTTCGTCTTAGTGCATGCTTAAAAAATTACTCCTAAGTTTCCTCCAGTGGTGGTGCTTCACTTGGATACTCTCAACAGAGGCATCACAGGTGTTATAGGCACCACCCTTCAACAACTTTGCTTCTACTGAAATATTACTTTCAGTAAGGAAATGTAAATTTTTAGATTTTCTGATGGAATGACATTTCCCTGGCTTTTAATTTTGTCTGAAGACTCAGCACCAAGGTTTAGCACATTGGATGCCAATTGCAAAAGATTTTAGATTATTTGATAGGCAGCAGGATAAATGCCCAAGCTGCCTAGAACAGAGAGATGTTCTGTACTAATTTTAAATGAAAAAGAAAGAAATCACACTTTGGTTGGTGTCAGTTTTTCCTCCTTCTTTTCCTACATGATAGAGCTTTATCTGGCAATGCTCTTGAGCCTAAAGTTTGCCTTTTCTCTGTTGGATTGCTGCATTATGCTAAGTTTCCAAGTTTTGAAGTACTCATATTCTGTCTTCAATCTGTTAATTTTGCACAATTTGCATCTGGGAAAAAACACATCTTCAGCCCTCACATTAAAAGCCTCAAATTGCACAGTCACCTTTTCTCTATTGCTACTGACAGTTTCATCATGGATTGATGCATTGTTAGAATTCATTTTTTTTCCTGAAATACTTAATTTAACTCTGCTTGCCAAGTATGGCACTTTATACACTTTGCCTTACCTTATCAGTTTACTACTGCTGAATAGAGAAAAGCATTATATTTCAATAGATAGAAACAATTTCCAGTAATATAAGAAAACACAAATGTTTTCAAATATTTCTGTTTGGTGTTTAAAGAGAATATCCATTTACAAGGAATACATGATGTAGTCATATAGGATGCTCCTGAAATAATTTCTTCATCAGTACTAACAAATAAGGTACTAACAAATAAGTACTAACTAAGTATAACAAATAATTGCTTAAATGACCTAATAGAGTCATAAGGGTTAACTACATAAGTACTTTCCATCTGCATTTGACCACTATTGAGTCATTCTTGGAATGTGGTGTCCTGATTTGATATCTGAAGGCGGCTAAAGATATTGATAAATCACAGATTTCAGTATTTCTGCTTCTTCATCAGATTTCCTTGCACAAGAATGTGTATTGCAGCTCTTCCTCATCCGGCCCAGAGCTGGAGAGGTATGTCAATGCTTTACCTCATTGCAATTATTATATTCCAAGTAACTGAAGTTTATTTACATCACAGGTGCTTCAGCTGGGGCTCCACAACATGGTAGAAAAACACTGATTGCAAGGGAGTTTTTTCTTTTAGTCCCTTCAGTTTGTGCTATTATGGAATATCTGTCTGTGATTTTGAGAAAGAGTTCCATCCTAATTTTAAGCATGCCTTTGAAAAAGGGATTTCTACAATAAAAAAAAAGGACGTCACTACTTTATCTCAAGGAATAAAATCTGGAACCAACCACTGGCAGAAGTTTCTTTCTTCTTCATGCAAAACAGCTGCTGCAGTGGAACATGACACACTTAGCCAGGGTATTATAAATATATTTGTGTTTTTCTTCTTTGAGGCTTTCTCAGCAAATTATGATATCTAAGACATTTGTCTTACATCCACACGTCAAGTTTCTTGAATGCTGGGAGAATTAAATTTGTCCTCCAGCCTTGACAGTAGTGAGGTCAAGATGCTGTATCAAGTCTGGGTGTAGTCTAAGGAAAAGTCAGCCGAGTTGTAGTCAAAAGAAGCTGGAATAGAGGCTTCTGTGTGAAGAAAGGTTAAACACAGTGGGTTTTTCAACTTGCAGAAGAGATGGTTGAAGAGGAATTTGATAGACCCCTATTCATTCTCAAATAGTGTAGATGTTCTTAAATTAAGAAATGAAAAGGAAAGTATTTTTCATACAATGAAACTGAAAAATTTTCTACTTCAGATTGTTGCAGGGGCCCAAAGTATGAGTGGGTTCAGAAAAAAACCAGACATATTAATGGAAGACAAATCCACCAAGGGCTATGAAGTGTGAAGATGCAGGTACAATCTCTAGCTCAGGACATCTGTAAACTACTGATTGCTAAAATCTTGGATGTTATAATAAGGAAGTGTCACTGTAGACTTAGTGTGGGAAAGTAACGGAAGATTGTCGAGGAGGATTGTAAATACGCTCAAGTGAC
>JAOXJM010000023.1:31641167-31668358 GCA_026413425.1 Tringa solitaria | reverse complement strand
TGTGTTCCTTTATTTGCGGTCTCTCGTTTGTTCCTGGGGTCTGCCTGCGTCCACTAGACACTTAGCTTAATCTTATACTTTTCCTAAGTTTGTACTGTTAACCCATAATAGGTTCTAGTTCAGTATGGCTACTCTGGTATTTTTAGTTTCTGAAACAATACAAGAAGTGGGATTTTTTACAAACTCATTGAGTCTAGTTGGCGTAATGATCTGCTGTGGTTTAATAATGGAATATACTGCATTCTTTCCTGAATAGTGAGCAGGATTGACATGGTTGTCTGCAAGATAAAACTAGTGAAAACTTTTTTTAAAAAAAAAAAAAGTTAAAAAAAGAAGCATGAGTGAATTACGGCAGCAGAAGCAGCAGCAAGTCCAGCATGTTGCAGGGAAGCTTCATGATGTGAATAATAAATACAGGATATAAGATGAGAGAGATACAGGGAAAGTGCTGTATTGAACAGTCTGACTCCTGATGTTCTGGAAAACATAGAGTCTGCTCAGCAGTGGCTTTGAAGGTCTGCTGCCAAAATTTAGAATCACGTAGAACAAGAGAACATATACATTCTACACAAGAAGATGTAGGATTAGAGTCCTGCTCTTCTTGTCCCTAAAAGACTGATTTCTCTAATGGCAAAGAAAATATTGCTTATAGTTTAAATACATGGACATGTTCTAGAGTAGCATGCAAGAGCATGGCAGTTGAGCCATGGAAGACACTTGTGTTTTTGGTTTTGGCTGACGGCAGTTGAGAATTACCTCAGGTTATCTTTCTTCCTATTAGAGTTGTCTAATGGTTTAGATATATGAACAAAGTAACATAGCTAACAGGGTTTTGTGCATCAACTAGTCTTCAGTAATTGCTCTATGCATCCTCTTAGCCTGAAGCAGATGCAAAAAAATTCAACTTAGCCAAGGTGTCAGTGAAATATAGCTAAAATAACTCTTGATCCAACACCAGAAGAAAACATCATGCAGAAAGCCTGTTCCATATTCTACCCATAGCACTGATGCGTTGCACTCACAGCCTGGAGCTGGGCAGTAAGTCTCACAAGAACAGGCACGGCTGTTGGGAGCTCTACCATTCCCGTCTGTTTGATGGCCAAGGAATGGGATTCAGTTATCCTGATTCTGTGGCCTCTACTCATATAAAATGCTCAGATCTGTAGGACCAAGATGAAGGTTCTGGGATCTGGAGGAAGGGCCTGGACAGAAAAAAGAGACCTATGTCTGCAAATAGCTTTTACTGGAAATATTTTGGAGCATATCTGGGTGTGCTCAATGACTGCAATTGTGCTTCTATGTGTGGGCTGATCTGAAGCAACAAGCTCATTCTTTTTTAGCTGACTGGCCAAAAACATCTCCTTTGCCTCTCAGCTCTAGGGTACTGCAGAGTAGGATGGGGAATTTTTTCTTTCTCTTTTTAGCTATTAATGACCTAATACAAACTAAAAAAAGTGTATCCAGATATCATGGTGATAAGTGCCTTAAAAGCATCTGTAATGATAAATAATTCAAATGATGATGTTCTTCATGAAGCTTTTAAAGTATATTAACCAGAAACTTATATAACCAATGAAACCTACTTTACACACACACATGCATATGCAAAAAGTAATGAGTAGATGAAGGAACACATCTGCAAGAACAGAACAATTTTTTTTTAACTTCCACATTCTAGTTCAGTCACTTGTTCATCCCCTTCCACACCCTTTCCTGCAGGCATAGCAAGTCAAAATCAAAGCTCCAAATCAGTTTACAAAATGAGTGTTCATAAGTGGCAATAGTACATAATAGCAGCATTTGGTGGGATATACTACCCATGGCAGAAGATAATCTGTTTAGGAGCTTTTTAGATAAATTGGACATATGCAAGTGTTACACAGTCATTTGTGAACAGAGTGCTTATTTAAAAAACAAAACAAAACAAAATCAAATCTGTTGGGTTCTTTGGATGTAATGTTCATGTGAGGGATCAGAACTCTTGGGCAGTACAGTTAGTTTCTTTCCAGACAATAAAAGGAATTGCCTTTCCAAGGGGCTTTTTGATCTTCAGCTGGACCAGGTGAGACATCCCTATCTGCTGTTCTGCTGAAGTCTTGTACCCACCTACGAAGTGTTTAAATTACAGAACTGCTGGATTAAAAGCAGGATCTTGAACTCACATCCTGGCCATTAGTAATGGATTACTGACTTACTATGTGTCCTCGACTCTCTATATGTCCATTTAGATATATGCACATGTCTGTATGTCTCTATATGTATGGAGAGACGACACTTTGCATAAGTCATTAAATATGACTGAAAGTAACAACACCTAATTCTACAGACCATTATCTGAGTGATTTATGAGGCTACAGATGTTCAGTTCCCAGATCTAGTCATTTTCCTTGTACGCTGTATTGGGAAAATACGATGTTTGGGGCTGAGGGTTTTCCAAAGGATACAAAACATTGTTTGAGACTGCTTTTCTTTTCTATCTGTCTCTGTTCACTATCTATATATTGGACTCATTCATATAAACTTTTTACATCTATTATCTCTAAACAACATATGTTTCTGACTGCCAACTAGTAAATGTTGCATATTTACAGCAGCTTGAAAAAATGTTCCCCTTCAGCATTGATACAATTAACTCTGAATAAAAAGATTATGCATGTTACTTATGGAGGAAAGATAACTCTACATACACACACACCCCCCTTTTTAAATTGCCGGAATTCCTCAGGGAATGAGTTTTGAATTTGTGTGTGGGAGTCTGTGACACACCTTCTGCCTATGATGAAATGAAAGTGAGACCACCTCCTGCCAGAGCCTGGGGAATAGCAGCAGCTGCCTTTAGAATTATGCTGTGTCTCCACTGCAGATTACATGCAGGAATGATCAAGAACCACTCCAGGCATCCTTCACCATCACCTTGAAGGCTTCCGGACATACCATATTGCTTGAAAGATAGCTGATGTAATTCTTACTTACGCTTTTTTCTTTTTACACTGCCTGGAAACTGCAGAGAACCCTCAAAGTCTTTTGGTAGCTATTCAACACAAAGGTTGGGTTACAGCCTCTGGCTCAGGAAGTCTTTAAACTGTGATGCTGGGGTGGAAAGATGTAACAGGGGAACGACTACCATAGGCTTGCTCTGCTTTTGCACATGTGGCTAGCCAGTCTTGTTGACAAGCCAGGGAACTTGAGGAACATGTGGCAATCCTTATGTTCTAAAGAGGTTTAAATTACACTTATGCTCACTTGAACTCTCCATCAGATATCCAGAGCAGTGAAACAGACAACTTCTTTAAACATGAAATAAGTAACAATTACATGCTGTGCTGTCTCCGTTTCCAGGAACTAACTAGTAAAAATGGACAACAACAAAACACGCTGTAAACAGCTGCTGCATATTCTGCCCCAGAGAACTGACAGTTCCAGGATCTCCCAGCAGCATTAACAAAGCATTCGATGTTGAGCACCTGTATTTTAGTTACCTTTTCCTCTGTCTTTGTCTTTAGGCTCACAGGAAAAATAACCACAACACATTAGGAAGCAAGTGTAAGATTGCTTTGGACAAATTCAGTGAGCTTCACTGTAAGACTTCAGCAAGCTGTAATTTAAGGACACAGGTCTATGCTTTTATCTATTTGTAAGATTCATCTTTTTGCAGAAATGTGGTCAGAGACACATCTGTTCCAAAAGCATCAGAGCAAGGATCTGACTTAGGCTTTTCACGTGGGTGTATGACAGAGAAGAAACCAGTTTAGAGATCTGAGAGAAAATGGCACATGCAGTGGGTTGTGATGATTTCACTAACACTGCATGCATTGCAGGATCGGTCCTGCCATTCACTTTCCATTCGATCCTCCCTGCAACTTTCTCAAGATTCATTCTTTTCCTGGAAGAAAAAAAAAGAAATATATTTAATAATTTTTCAGGTTTTCTCCTACAGTTATTTCTACCTTTTTATTAAGAAATTACTTAGCCCCCAGGATCACTTTCCAGTATTCCAAGTGCATTTTCTCTCTCAGCTGAGAAAAAATTGTGAAGTCAGTTCACATAAGACCATTAACATGACAGCTTGAACCATTCTACAAGCCACACTCTAAACTCTTAGTGTCTCAGTTTATCTGTTTGTAAACGGGGATAATCCTGTTGACCATCATTTGTGAAACATTTTGTGATCAGTGTGTGAGTAAAGTTAAAGAGAGAAGTGCAATGCATTGTATGTGTCAAGCACTACTTTAGTGCAAATTTGCAGAAACCATATTTCAGGATATGTGAAGTTCTCCTGTAAGGTCACATCTAACCAACTCAAACGAACAAGACTAAAAACAGGGATTTGGAGATGAGGTGTCTTTAGACAAATATGTCTGTGGGTATCTGTTATTGCAGATGGTCCAGTCCTCTACCTATAAATTAGGAATAATAATAGGCTCAAACCAAGATCAAATTAACATTGCCTGTGTTTGAAGCATTTGAAGCATGTTCGAAGTGCAGAAAACCACCTGATGAACTAATATGATACTGCTTTCTGGTGACGTAATGGGGAGGGGGGGAATAAGGTAAAAAGCAAATAGATAGCTGCTTGTTAGTCATGAGAGTCATTTCATTTAATTTAAATCTTCTAAAAGTTCTGTGTCTAGGCTAGTCATCCAGGGCAGGACTCAGCTAACCAGCTGTTAACTCCTACACTGTGCTATAAAAGGAGCATGGGCTGACTAGCTCAGAAGTGAACACCTACACTGTAGACTTCTAAAGGTAGACGAGGTGAATCTCAATGCCAGTTTTCTTATGCAATTAATGCAAAGAGAGAAGGGCATTTTCAGGTAGCTTCCTTGGCAACTTCTAACCAGTTCACATTATTTTGTTGCTTAGAAAAGATTTACTAAGTTTTCTGTAAATTTTAATGGAACATAAAAAAGGAACATCCCCAACTTAGAGGTAACTTCAAATGAAAATAAGAAAGTTTCTCCTTTCTAGACCCTACAGAACTAGAGTTTCCAAAACAATATTCTACAAGAAGTATTCTAATGTGTCGGAAAATGCCTTCTTGGAAATGGTTGAAATCTCCTGATTGAAACTTTAAATAATGAGCTTATAATCATGGAATTCAGGTTAGAAGAGACTTCAGGACACCTCTAGTCTGACCTCCTGCTCGAAGGAGAGTCAGCCATTAGATCAGGCTGGTTTTATCAGGGTTTAATTCAATGTGCTCTTGAACATCTCCAAGGACAGAGACTGCATAACATTTTTTCTGGTTGGCTGTCCTCATGTTGAAAAGGCTTTTCCTTATTTTCATTCAGGCTCTCTCTTGTTTCAATTTGTATTTATTGTCTCATCCTTTCACCATGCACCACTGTGAAAAGGTTGGCTCTCTTCTTGATGAACTCATAGGTACTAGGAGGCTGTTGCTACCTGCCCATGAAGTCATTTCTTCTCGAGGCTAAACAAGCCCATTTGGTGTCTCCTCACAGGACAAGAGCTAATGATTGACAAGTGAGGTGGAAAAATCACTTCCTCCAAGCTCCTTGATGTTATGTTAATGAAGCCTAGGATACTGTTGGACACCTTTGCTGCCAAAGCACACTGCTGGCTCATACCTGGCTCGCTCTCTGCCTGGATACCTAGATCCTTTTCTGCAGAGCTGCTGCCCAGGTCATCAGTCCCCAGCCTGTACCACTATAGGGATCTTTCCTTCCCCATTGCAAGACTTTGCATTTGTTCTTGTTGAATTTACTGAATTTACTGTTCCTGCAGACTCTCTAGGTCTCTTTGAATGGCAGTCCTGCTCTCATGCATATCGACTGTTCCCACCAACTTGGTGTAACCTGAAAACTTCATGATGATGTGCTCCCCACCTCCTTCAGGTCACTGATAAAGCTTAGGAAAATGTTCAGGATAACAAATCTCAGCCTGGACTTTCAAAGTTCAGGAAAATCATAAGAAAGTGAGAAACAGGTCTTAGCATCAAGGAAATCTAATTCTATAAGGTATGGCTAGACATGCCTATTTTTGCTTCATGTTACCTAGGAATTTCATAGCAGGCATGTGAGAACATAGCATTCTTCGATGTAAGCAAGCTTCACAAAGAAGAAATTGGATTTTCTCCATGCAAGACAAAACTTTGGTATGAATTATGGCAGTTAATAACATAAAGTGGCACAGGAGATAAAAGGGGTATAAAAATACATAGCAGAAAGTGATAGCTAACACACCTAACAAAAATACAAATATAATGTTATGTATAGAAGAAATATTCTTCTCCCATATAGGATTATTTTGTTGGGGAAATATGTTTCCTCTGGTCAATAGTTCAGTGTTTTAATGACCACAAGTAGTCAGTCACACAGCTTTCCTCTTGCTGGGTTAGAGCCCCAGTGCACTAAGTAGGTCTTCATTACTCTCTGTGTATTGGACATTTCTACCTGCAAAGTGTTAGTGCTCCTTTCTTCCCTAGGCTATCTTCATAGATTTCTCAGCCAAATGGTGAACAAGCTTGTCACCATTTAATTGGCAAGTTATTGTACGAAATCATTGTCCTGTGTGTCTTTCTACTGATACATCACACCAGCCTTTCAAAGTTACCCATGGGATGTCTTCAGGCATACGTGACTGGAAGGAAACATTGCCGGTTGGTCAGAAAGGTCCCAGCTTGACTGTGGATCTGCCCACTAAAGGGATGAAATTCCTGTTAGTGTTTGATGGTAACACCCAGGTGGTATCTAAGAGGCCAAACATTTCAGTGTAATAAATAGGACACCAAGCTTCGTTGGAAAGATAACAGATATTATGCATATATAGTCCTAGACATATCCTGTTAAGATTTCTCCTTATATCCTTATTTTGCCCTTTACCCCAGGTTATCACTACTTAGTAAAGACTGATTGCCATGACACTTCTCCATACATCCTCTCTGTCTAATCAGAGTGGTAAAGCATGTAAGACCTAGTTACCTTTCTCTCAGAGCAAAAGATATGCACAACCATCTTTACTCTGAAATCAAATCCTTGAGTAAGTTGTGTCACTTTCTTGGTATCTCTTAGTAGAGTACTGACTTACTGGGAGTCAAGTAATCTCTGCTCTGAGTATTCATTTTAATATATATATATCTCCCTCTGAATAAAGTATCAGAGCAGAGCAGGTTATTTTATCAGACACAGGCTGCTTGTCACATAAATGACCCTCAGTCTGAATGACAGAAAACAAGATCAAAGGTACCTGGCCCAGAGACCACTTGGCTTTTCTACTATTAGAGCCTGTAGATCAGACAGGATTGACCAGAGGTTTGTTATGGCAGAGAAGATAGATGTGCCATATCAGTCCAGTGGCTGGAGCCACTGCACGTTGACCCCTTCCTCCTGAAATGAGACTATCTGCTGGGAAATGGCAAAGCTCTGAGCATGGATTAGCACAAAGCTGCCTTCCTCAGTCCTTCGGCACAGCTTGGGCAAATGAGATGATGTGGGACAGCATCTGGGACAAGCCAGGCATGTTAGAGAGCATGTCAGGTTACATTTAACCACCTGAATAGTCAGGCTTGGGAGCTCTCATGTTTTAGATTGACCCTTGCTACTACAGGAGCTATTCTTACTCACAGAAAAAAAAATTTCAAGGGTTGAAAAATTGTTGGATTTCATGCCTTCTACATTTTATTATTATGGAGCAGACCAAAGGAGAGAGAGGAGCAGATAGGCTGGCCAATACTTGGATATTACATCTTGCAATTTAGCTTAAATTGGCAATTTACCAATGTGAATACCCCCAAGTGGGCCTTAATGCTGGAGTGGGTGGTTTAATTAGCACTGTGCTCCCATTTATAATTAGATTTCTGTTAGTTCAGTTTGAAGCATGATTTCATAATACAAAATTATTTTAAAAAATCCTGTGGGGATATTCCTGGTAAATTAATACTGTGGACTTTGATGAACTGATGCTTTTAATAGACTGTGGTATTTGGAAAGAATCTAAATCAAAGCAATAACATTACCATCCCATAAAAGTTCAATGCCACATGATAATAAATCCATGTGAAAGAGCGAACAAGAGTCATAGGATTATTGGAGGAGAATCTGGACTGTCTGCTTCTCTGTTTCAATCTGGAAAGCTTGAAAAATTTAAATCTTGTCAGGAAACATTTTTTATTTTTTGTTTTTGCTCCCCTTTTTCCAGAAATGGAAATACTGAAAACTGTCTTCCTTGTAGATTGGATCATTGCTCCAGTGCAAGAATCCTTACAAGCCAGCCAGGCTCCTGCCCTCCAGGCACTCTCCACCTGGTGATCCTTGCTAACCTAACCACCATGGAGCAGGAGGGATTAACTGTAGGTTTGTGTCAATCTGGAAGCAAGACAAACACGTTTTTTGGTAGGAAAAGCTTACATTAGAATTTTATTTTTGGTAGCTTTCAGTCTTGAGCAGATTTATCAGTGTGAACGGTCACATGTCATCAGGTAAATTGTTCTGTGTTTCATTTTTTGAAGAAGGAGAAAAAGAGAAGGTCAAGGAGAAGATAAAGTATAGGGGAGCTGGGTCTATTGTGTATTTTCATTAGCCATTAACATTTTACCTGGCATTTTTTAAAAGCGTTTGGAGAGATGTCATGAGGAAAACACACAGATGGACAAGATAATGGGAAACCGAGAATTTTCTTGTTTTATTAAAATAATCTTAGATTAAAGGAACAGTGGGACCCATCGCTTGCTATGGCATGAAGAACAGAGGACTAAAAAGCCTTGGCAGATCAGATGGTAGTAATAGTAATATAAATGACAGTAATAGTAACATAATGCTAAGTAGTTATTTAAGAAATAGCAAAACACATGTTGAATTATTAAAATTAATTCTTGTTCTCTGCATTCTTCATCCTCCAGAAAAAAAAAAACCAACAAAAACCCCAACCCTATTAGTTGTTTCTTTTCTTCTTACTGAATGATTAGACAAAATATGTATTCCCAGTGCCGCCATACATATTCAAGCCATTGCTGCATAACTGATGATGTTATAGTGAACATAAACATTTCAAAGATCATCACTACTTTCTCCAGCCACACGGGGGCTAGAATGTGGTCAAAGAAACTTAGATAAACATTAGAGAGCACTATAATCTTGCAGAAGCGATTCTTAATTGTGTTACAGCCTCTACCATATTTATGACAGCAGAAGGTATTGGCCCATGTAGGCTTAAAACTGAATAGCGGTTCATCAGCTGGCATAAATCCTGGCTCATACATGCAAAAGTGTCTATATCAGAGCTGTTTTATTGCTTCCCTGCCCTTTGTTAACCTGCCTGCTGGGTCACTAACATATACTTACCTAAATTCAATTTTGTGTATGTCTGGTGCAATAAGTCTATGCAGACCAGGTAAATTAAGCTTCCAGCTCAGTGCCTTGGAGCAATCAAATTCCCACTTACATAGGTCTAATTAATAGATAAATAGAACTGAAAGAACATTATGATTATCTCACCTGATCTTCTGCCTGTAATAGGCCTTGAAGATTTCTGGAGTTAATTGTTTATTTCCCAGATGTTTTAAAAGTTGAACTCCCTTTTGATGATCAGTATTTATGTAACCCCCTATGAAATTAGGTAGAATTTCCTAAGCTTAAATACTTCATAACTGTCTTCTAACATTTCTTAAACTCCTTTCTCAGTTTTCTATAATGTCTTGTGGAATTATGACACAAAGTTTGAGAAAACAAGCAAAATTTATATGATATTAAAAAAAACAGAGGTGGGAACTCTACAACAGCCTGTTTAAAAAAAGACTTTTGAATTATGTAGTCCCTCTTACCTTGTAGTCTCTTTTTTCTGATATAAGAAGATACCTACAGACTGCTACATAGTGAACCTTCTTTTTGATGAGCTCTCGGGACCTCTTTCAGAAGGACATGTTTTAATTTCTATAGCCATTCTCACGGTTACTCTCTGAGCTTTCTCCAACTCCTCCGTATCCAACATCCTGACAGGCCCCAGAGCTGAACATGGTCTTGCAGGAAGTGCTGTAAGGCTGCTTACTGTAGATAGAGGCAATGTAACTGCTCTACTGTTTCTTGACTTGTTTATATGTATGATGGTCTAATGAGCCATTTTATTTGCTTTTATTTTACTTCCCTAACATTTGAGTTATCTGAAGAGCTGAAGATTAATTATTTTGTGTCTATTTCTGAGCTACTAGTTAAAAAAAAAATAATTTCTACATTAGAACATGCCTCATCCCCAGCAGTGGTCAGCAAAAAATGTTTAAGGAAAACTTATAAGGAACAGGTTACATATAAAATGGTTCTCCTCCCATTTTACACCCATCTAAATAATCATAAGACTTTTGGAGTCTGCAACTACATCAGGCAGTTAACTTAGGAAAAAGAATGAGTCCTGACTGGATGGCATCAATTGCTGGTCTTTTATGGAAATGTAATTCACATGTACCTTCTGAAGCTTGACAATTAGCCAATTCTTAATTCCTGTATTATATGCCTTCTTGATTTTTTATAGCAGTAATTTAATTCTAAAACTTGCATGTCATACTATACCTTTTGAAATCAAATTGAAATACATTTTGTCTATTGTATTTATGAGCTTTTAATTTTTTCAAAGTAAATTCTGATGTTATCTTGATAGGATCTGCTTTTTATAAGGTCATGTTGTTTAGAGTTAATGATATTTCCCTCTTTTTATTCTCTTTTAATAATCTAGACCTGTATCAGTCTTCTATCAGCCTGTGTTTGTAGATCAGACTGACAATGACTCAAGTAATTTTGTTTCAGTATCCTCTGGAAATCTGCTGATTTTCCAAGATTCATTGAAAATGAACATTTAGACCAAAGAAAACTTCTTAGTTTTCAAAAGCTGTGCATGCTAACTATATAGGTCTGCTGATTTAAATATATTTAGTAGTAGTAGCTCTCCACATCCTCTTGCATTGCTGGCAGAAAGGAAGGTGTTGAAAGACCATCAGGTGATGAGAATACATTATCTGTTTTTTCCAAGCAGAGAACAGAAATATTTACTGAATGCATATGTTCTCTGTATGTTTTTATCAATAGTTTTATTTTTTCTGGGTAGAAATAAGCCAGGACCACACTCATGTTCTTTTTGTTGTTAAAAGCTCTTTCTTATCTGCTAAACTTCTCAAGCTACAGATTATTCCCTTGATAACCTTTTCCTCCCCTTATCAATTTTCTGTAACTGCTAATATCTGAGTTTTATTAATTGCTATCGACTTTTCTTTTTCTTTTCATTTTCTGCTTTTTCTTTTTCTCTTTTTTTTTTTCTTCTTCTGTGTTCATTTCATTTTGTAGTCCCTTTCTCTAAGTCAGATTGTTTTTAAATTTTTTTAAGCTGTGGTCAGCAGAAGCAACACCATGACATAGACTAGGAGTTCAGGAAAACTGTTGGATTAGATTTTGATGATAATTAGCTGTGTAAATGTGGATTCTGCTCAAACTGCACCCAAACAGTAGCATCTCATCCTTTTCTCCCTGTGATACTTCCTTGTGTTTTAACCTTTTAATTACCAGGAGACGTGGAACATTACACCCGAGAAATCATAATATCACTTTGTGGAGTTTTCCAAACACATGGCTTGCTAATACAAAGCATATCATAGTGAGCTTCTTCAGCACCCTGGAATAAACTCACTCACTTAGAATTCAATGGATTAATCTTTTATGAAAACTAATTAACATTTTGCCAGCTGACTGAACAAGTCAATTCCATTAGGGCACCTTCACCTTTAGTGGCAAGGTAGAAGAAATTATATGTTGTTCTGCTGTATGACCATATGACAAATTAATAAATAATGAAACTGCTAGCATTAAGACCATATGTATAATGTGTATATCATCATGTTTACTGCTCTGTGACAATATAAACTTTACTTAAAATGCCTTTCAAAAGCTGGTGAAATATGTTTATTCAGTTTGTGGGAAGGAGCTTCTTGCTTTATTTCACAGGTGTTTTAAGTAGGGAATTCACAACTGAAGTTTCTGGTTCAGTTTGTCTTTCTTAAATCAACTATACATCTAGACTGCATTCTCACATATTGCCATATTGGGCTTGGCTGTTGCTGAACATTTGAATGATTGCTGTCAATGAAAAGCTGTTGTAATATCCATGGCATCTCTCACAAACGACAAAATCGGGAAGGCTCCATGTTTCAAGTAATAATAATGTGCTTTGAAATTAAACGAGCTGTTGCCTATCAGTTACAAAATGGTGTGTAATGATGGTGAGAATGATGTCAGTTTTTCAGGTGAGTGGAGAGAGGCTCAAGCTGTGGCATTCAGAGCCTCACTCTAGGTCAGAAGTTGTTCCAGGGACAGAAAAAACCTCTAATCAAATACAGCATGGATGATGTACTTAAATATAGCTACTCCAAATGTCAGAAGTTTATCTGGTCAAAAAAAAAATCATATCTTCTGCAAAGAAATAATCATTTTCTGGAGAAAACAATTTACAGTGTTGACAAAAATGTCATTGACATTTTAAGAATTTTTTGACAGATTCTTTTCATCTGGGTTTTCTACTTATCTTTAGCCTAATATAGTTCCTGGCAGAGTTTCCCTCTGTATTTTTGCAAATTAAAACTGAAAATATCAAGGCTGTACTGAAGCTGAGCACAATGAAATACTGTGAGGGAAACAGCTAATGCAAAGTAATTTGGGGAGCAAAGCTTTGCTAGTTAGAAAAAATATAAAAGGGAAAAGTGAGAAATCTTATTTCAGCCATAACCATTTTTCTGTCCTTGATTTGAATCCAGCAGAACTTTGCAGAACCATAACAGATAATCAATACGTGCACTGCGTTCCCTCAATACTTACAATTGGCTCATACTCTATTCCATGTCCCAAAACCTAAATCTGAAATTCAGACATAGCGAATGATTCGGAGACCTTGGGGACTGATTATTGGTGAGGGGAGAAAGAGGATTCAGTGGTTATATATATGCATTGTTATAGAATCAGTATGCCTTTTCTTCAAGGGTTAGCATTCATAAAAGTAGAGTAAAATAAGTCAGCATAGTCAGAAATTAAATCAGAAACTCTCCAGATATTTAGTCTAGTCCAGACACTTTCAAAATCATTCTAAGTAACTTCCTGTGAACACTTGACTGCTCTTGGTCTTGTTTTCCCATTGGAAACACAAACTTCGCAATATGTATGATCCAGGGGCTACTGTGAAGCATGGATACGGTTTTAAGAAGGGTGAGTGATCTGTGGCAGGGTTGAAGATCATGTTTCCTGTCCGCTTTCAACTTCTACTGCACAAGGCTTGTTCAAGTGGAGAGTAGATTTCATGATTAAAAGATACCACTTTTCCCTTCTTGAATTTCCTGTCTGTTACCACCACTATATTTGTCTGGGACTGAATGCAAGTCACATCTTCATCTTATGTGGTCAGTGTCTGAGGGCTGGCCTAGAACAGTCTCACCAATGTAAAGGGGGAAAGAACAAGGTCTTCTGTTTGTAGTAGGAGTATTTGTTTGCAATCATTCATTCTCTTTAAGGCTGATATGAGTTTTCATTCCCTTAGCAACTGGCAGTGGGCTGGGAGGTAGCAATTACACAGTAAAGTAACTTATTATTTCTACAACCTATTGAGCTATACTTATAGAAAAGACTATAATAGGTCAGAAAACTACATTACCATTCTTCATAAATTTTGCATTATCCAACACCTTTTCATCTTCAGAATGAGAGACCAAAATTTAAGGGTGTTTACTAAAATCAAATTCCTAAGTATTTGTTTCAGAAATGCTGCAGATTGACATTCCTAAAATAAAATATCCTTCTCCAAACCCTTGAAACCTACTGACTCAAAGTGGGGCTATTTCTGGCCAATTTCATAGTGCTCCAACATAAAGTTATAGAGACAGATGACTGCTCTACTTTCAGGGTAATTGGTTCTCCAAGCTGCAGTGGTCACATAGCCACATGAGGTGGCTAGCCTTTGGACAGCAGCCAAGTTGAGCAATGGAAATACTGGGTTCCTCACTCTTCTTTCTGGGTGGTGGCTTGCAGCATGACCAGGAGCCCACCCCAGACTCAGGCTCTAAACACGGTGTCAGCAAGACTGGAAACCTTATCCAGTAAATTTTTCTCACTGCTGATGAAAACAAGTTTCCTTATTTAGGGGGTCAGACTAGATGACCTTTGAAGGTCCCTTACAGCCCAGATGATTCTATGATTCTATGATTCCTGAGCATAAAAAGTGGGCAGCAATTCTGGGAGGCAGATATCCTGGAAGTTTAAAAGCCCCAGAGATCTGAGCTGTGCGGCAGTCCTTCAGGGAGCATCTGAGAAGCTGTGTGGGTAAGCGAAGAAGAGAAGAGGCAGAGAACTGGTGAGTTTTGTTGGCAGACTTGTTCAAATAGGCACATTTCTGTAAATCATTCCACTTCCAATAGACTGGCAATTTTCCGACAGAAGTTGATTTTTTTTAAACATTTCTGACCATTACGAGTCAAATCATCATGAAACCCCAGGAGACTCAAAAGCCCAGCTTGTTACTTTATAAGAGAGGTTTACATCTTGCTTGAATTGACATGACCTTTTTTACTTGAACTTCTTATGCTGCAGATCCTTTGGGTACTATTTCTGCCTCCCTGTGGCTGTTCTGCCACATGCTATTTTTTACAGGACTTTGTACTAAAGCACTAGGCTACGTGTGTCTGCTTTGAGGATTTATGAACTATCTTGCACCTCTGACCATACAGCTGTGCAGAGAAGTTTGTGCTTTTAACAGTTCTCCCCAGACAGAGAGTGGCTCTTCCAATGGCTGGTGCACACAGAATAAAAAGAGAAGATACTGCTGAGAGCTGAGTGAGGGCCAGCAGAGGTAGAAGTATTAAAGCAATCAGAAAGAAAGTGGAATTTTGCTTTCCAAATGAAGATCGATACATTCACATTGCTGTTCGCTTAAGACAAAAAAAATCCCAACCTAATCATTAACTCAACCTTAGGTAAATGATTTATGCTGGGACTCAAACTGATCTCTGGAAGAAGACAGTGTTCTTTGCTAGGCCTAAAACACACATCACACTAGTGCCAAAAGAGTAAGCATGTTCCTTTTTGAGCTTTCTGCTTTTGTTTTCACTAAAAGAAGATCCATAGAGTGACCTACAGTCTAAGTTCTCTTCCCTTTCTTAGTTATTTCTGAAGTTTCCTCTCCATTTTGAAGCTAAACATCAAAGCTTTTTTGCTCTTTTTTAGGAGATAAAAAGAGAGCAAGCAAGAAAAAAGGAAATGTTCATATCTTCACACAAGACCTCCAAAAATAGTGAATTCTCATCCTGTATGATCCAGATCCATCACTCTGAAACAAACAAGTAGATTTTGGCTATGTTTTACAGAGCTCTTAAATGTGTGACTTCTCCAGCAACTTGTAGAAGATGCCATATATCTTTCTTTACTCAGGAAGCAGAAGCCATGCAAACACGTCTGATTGGCCTCATATTTTGCTTTTTCTGGAATAAACTTCAGTAAAATTATTCTTATTAAAACTGGAAGGCCTGCTCTGCATCTGGCAGTTAAAAATATTTATGAGATACAAGTGACTTAGTTTCAAATATTAACTAGATTTAATGCAGCCTTGATTCAGGGAGAAGAGGGTCTGGAATTGATCACATCCTCAGCAGGGCATATTAGCTACTAGGTGACCACGTCTGGACATTTTGACAGCTCTTCTTGAATCAGACCTGAAGCCTTTTGTTTGGAACTAGAAAATTTGATACAACTTCCCTGTTTAAAAGGCAGCTAACCAACCAACCAATGACTTATGAAAGATTTAATTTTCATTTAATGTATGAACAAGGACACACTCAGAAATCTGAAAGATTTTCACAAATGAGAATTCTCAGCCACTGCTCTGTCACAGCATACAGATGCCACTTGATCTAAAGTACCACTCAGACCAGATTCATGCAGTGACCAAATGCTGCCATCCATGACGAAATAGTGAGATGTAGTCAGCAAGGAAGATGCTAAAAATATTGAACTGAAAGAAATAAACCCTTCTGTTTCAATCACATTTCTGTTCCTGGATTAAAGATAGCAGAGAAGGAAACAATAGTTCACCCTGGCTACTTTTGTAACCTGCATGAGACGATTTCAGGGATCTTCACAAAACTGTATAGTTATTACTTGAAACTATTTTCAAATATAGGGTGCACTATACCATACACCGTTTCATAGACTGAAAAGCTTTCAATATGACTGAATAACACTGATTTCAGTGAAATCATTTAACATCAATGTTTCACCTGTGAAATACTTAAAAATGTATTGCATGCTCCTTTTAGTGCAATAAAATAATTTTGAAAACCCTGCAAAAAATGTGAATTCCAGGAAAATACATTGACATTTTAAGTGAATTCAAACAGATAGTCCATTTGGATTTGCTTTCCTCTTAAAAAATAGTTAGATGAGAAGAAGGAATATTTCTGAAGTCCCTATTAATTAAATAAACATTAATGAATTTTTGGGGAGATAAAATATGATTCCAAGACTGGTACTCATCCAGTGCAAGAACAAATACATAATATGGGATACGTGCAAGGAGTATAATGGAGCAGTAATTTTAAATGAACAACATACTCAAGAAAATAGTGATTTCCTCAAGGATATTGCATAAACAGAGAAAGAAGAAAAATGAATTGAAATACATTACTGAAGTCACTCAGCTACTTCAGTGTTTGAATTATTAGAAAGTTTTATTAATTTGTTTTTCAGTTACCTCTCACAATCCTGAAAAGTACACATAATGATATTTTTATCACTTTCTTTCTAGTCAAGAGTAGATTTTATTCATTTTATTCTGCAAGTCTTTTTTGCATTGTTCTTTTTTGTAATTTATTTTTTTTTTAGATAAGAGGGGAAACCCGTGATGAAAAGCTGGTTTTGTATTTTGATTTGAAGAAGTTGATATGCGTTAGTCATTTATGTCTTCTTTATACCCAAGCTCCATATTTATCAAGCAGCTGCTAAATTGACTGTACCCAGCTACATACGCATTACTTGCATACCTTACTCTGGATGTTGTTAGTTCTACTGTAACATCATGAGAGCCAGTGCTAGAGTTATTATATCTTCTGGCAGGACTTCGGGCACTTTTCTTGCTTCCAATAGCTCAATGGATGACTGAGTATCAGATGGACTGTAAGGCAATTAATAGCCATGCCTTTAAATAGCCTCTGGAAGCCAGGATCCAAAAAACCCAATCTTTTCTAGGTGCCTTTGACCAAACTTCAGGATAGCTGTGAGGAGGATGAAAAGATCTTAAACAATGTAAAGATTTTAAAGATTGTAAAGAATGCTGATGCGAATGAACCTAAGCACATTTAAAGTGTCACAGTGTCCTTTGTATAGTGGACATTGCTCTTTGGAAAAAATTAAAGAAGATGCAGGTATTTACAGATGTAGAAGGAGTATTATCTGAAACAGGATCTTTGTTACTGGCACCTTTAGCTTCCTGAGGTCATACTCCTGTGTACCATTCATCATATCTAATTCCAGGGCCATGTCTGTGCTGCCTAAAAAAAGTGAAAAGAAATCCCTCACATCTTAATTACTATATGAAAGTGTATTGGAAAATATTATAAATGCCAATCAGGGCTCAGATACAATAAAAAAGGATCTCCAGGTTAAAACATGGGCAGAAAACAGCATGCAAACTAAATTATCTGGAGAATAATGTTTTCAATTCCATGCCATTCAAGTGAAGACAGATAAATGAAAAAGAAGCAAGCCTGAAAGGATCCTAGAGGAGACCACAGAAAACAAATTAAATTACTTTATAGTGAAACACAATGGCATTAAAAATCAATGTATTTGGAGGAAAAGGGAGAAGGAAAGGGTGAGCCGAATTTGCAGATCAATCCTTGCCTGCTGTTTGCTGTACTTGTGAAACAGTAAAGTACCACCTTGTTTTCAGTTCTAAACTTGGGAATATCAGAAAGAGACCAGCAGACTGGAAAAACAATAAGAAAGAATAAACGGAGACATTTAATCACTTCAAGTTTGTCAGTCCTCTTCTGCTTTATTCACTCTTAAATCTCCCTACCCACAGATACCCAGGCAGTGTGATGTTGAGACAAGACACAAAAAAGAGGGTCATTACTAGGAGGATGTATCACCCTCAGCAATGATGGTATTCTTAAACAGTAATTTCTTCGTTGTTCACTGGCTGTTTTACTGTTAACGGTGTGTGTAAGCCTTTGGCCACTGGGACTTTGCTCTAGAAGCTGTAAGATTGTAAGTCACTCACACTCCTTAGAAACGGAGTCCTCTTACCAGAACAGGCAATGTGAGGCATACCTCCTGCTCCCCCAACTCCCACCCTTCCTGCGGAAACTCCACCATCCCTGTGAAGTGCAGCCTCCTACTGGGGGAGGAATTCTACCAGTACAACAGCGCTGTAGACCCATGCAAAATAATCCCTTTTTTATTAGAGCCTTCTCTGATGTTTAATGATGAGTATTTGTGAAGCATTCTGAGGCCTTTGGGTGGAGATCTTCACAGGAGCTAATGGAGATTGTTCTGTGCTGTCTCTGTCTCATGGTGTGCCAAATAATCTTCTGTTGTCTCCTGCGGTCTGTGGCCAGTCTCTTCTGAAATAGTCACATTACGCAAAGGGGGGTGGGTGGAGGCAGAATGGCATCATACCAGTGGAGAATGGAAGTGCAGGAGAAAGCCTTTGGCACTGTGGTTGAAAAGGTCATGTTAAGTAGCCCTGGGAGACAGATGCACAGCACCGTGTCAGGATAATTACAGTGAATGGTGCCTGCTGGTGTTGCCTTTATTGTTTATAAGGACACTGCCTGTTTCTGTTCATGTTCTTGCCTCTCAAGTTTGTTCCAGCATACAAGTCCCTTTTAAAAATTAGCATGAAAGAAGCCCAGAAAGGAAAAGTCACACTAACACACACACACACACACACAAAATATAATCCGACACATGATACATGGAGTGTCAGCTCTTAGTTGTCAGTTTCCTGGCTTTTTGTCAGTTGTAATAAGACCTTCAGATAACTTAAAAATGTGAACTTCTAATCTTTCTTTATGTGTGTCTCTGTTTTTCAGGCTTTTATAAATAGGATTTGGACTGAAAAGCAACACATAACTTATGGCAGTGATAAATAACACAGATAGATCTTTTCCAGAATAAGGATGTGAAATCAGGTGACTTCCTAAAATATCAGGTATGTGTGACTCTTAAAAAGCAAGCAATGGGTTGCCTGTGGACATCTTCCCCTTCCCTGTGTCATTAAGATGATGGAATTATTCATGCTAAAGAAGGGCCATGCATATAAAGCACATGTCAAGGTGTCATAAATTAAATGATACTGGAAAATAGAAGAACTGTTTGTGTCCTTTTAAATCTGTCCTTGGTCATAGATATAGAGGATGGTAGCTAAACAGCTCAGACCAACTTTTAATGAACTCAAAGTGTCATTTCTCCAGTTGTTCATTGTCTGTGTGGGCTTAGAGTGCTGGGCAGGCTTGCTGTCAGCTTTGTGACACAGAATCTGACTTTTACAATTTGTGACAAGAGTGGCTAAGGAGTGAGCATAACTTGCATGAGGTAAACTAGTGCCATAGTGAGAATGGAATTCAAGCCTAAACTTGCAGGATTAGTGTCTGATCTCTACCTTGTGTTTACTTTACAGACACAAAATATGTACAATGGGATGAAAACAAAAGTTTGATTGCTGAAGCAGTGGTTTCTTCCAATGGAGGACAAAGAAATTATAGCCCAGGGTGTTATAGCTCAGTCTGTAATAAGATTATAAGATCCACCAAGAGATTAAAGCATGTTCTTACAGGAACATTGAGTTGAGCAGATGTGCATCTTGAGAAAAAAGGTAACAGCTGTTTTGCATTCTCTCAATTCTTGAGGGAGGACACTACATTAACTTTTTCTGATGGAGTGGCCAACACTGAAGTTCTGTGGAGAGAAATCTTCAGAGGCCAATCTATGTAGATCAAGAGTTGCCTATTTATCATGGTTGCATCGGCATTGCTGCAAATGGACTCCACATGTTCCATGGGAACTCTGCATTCTGGCAAAGGGGTTCAGTGGGTACAATCCATTACTTCTGCCAAAAAAGTGACCTCTGATTAGGAAAAGATTCATCCTGGGATGAGAAAAGTGCTGAAGGATCCTTTAGGAACAGAGTAGCTACTGCTGTTCTTCATGTAAATTCGGGAAACCTCTTATATTTCACTTTGTGAAAGGCAGAATGCATAGTTCCTGTGGGGTGCTTGTCTGACCAGGGAGACCAAATATTTCCTAAAGGATCTAAATATTGAAGGAACCACAAATTTCTTTCCCTTAGAATTAGCATGGTTAATTCTGCATTAAATCTGAATCTTCAGAGGAAGACCTTTGAGTCTACAGTGCCTAGTGTGAATGCATCAGCAGAGCTTGATTCAGTGCACGTGATTTCGTTTGCTTCCAAAGGCTGGTTTAGTGAATTATAAAAGCCTGCTATTAGTGCTTCCAATAGAGTTGCTCCTTCAGGTCAAACAGTGAGGTTTTATGCCTTTCACATTAGACTTTGATGACCTCAGTGTCCCTGTGTATATGTCATATACACTCTAATGTAAATGTGATTAACAGGAGTAACACTGACCTTTATTTTTTATTCTGAACCATATAATCTTTGTCAGAGTTCTGTTTCAAAACTAGCTGGTGACTTACTGCTGGGGTTGCTACTATATATCAAACTGGTTTAGCTTACATCTAAACTGTGGGATGCAGGAATACTTCCCAGCTCCTAGGTTCAGGGCCTCTGTCTTCAGGCCTTGCTTTTGTGAAAAAAAAATGCTTTGTGTGGGCAGGAAGACAGCAAGTCTTCAAGTCTTCCAGTCTGCGTGGCCAGAGGGCATCCCAGATAAAGGATTTTTTGATGAAATGTAATCAGCCCGACATTATAAACTTTGCTTTGAAGGATCTTGTAGGCTTTGCCTTCACATGGCAAACAGCATGGCAATTTTCAAAGTGGTTACAGTTTTCAGTCACCCCAAACTCATTCAGTCAGGGCTCAATCAAAAATTCGTAATAGATGAAAATAATCTATTCATTTCATACCCTTTTATTAACTCATGAGATCAGCTGACAGTTTGATCTGAAATGTAAGTTGTAGCGTAACAGGAAAACCAGTCTGAGATTTGCATGTAGTAATAACTTTGGGAAAGAGCTTAAACATCCAAAGGATTATTGATTTGGAAATAGTTTAGTCAAGTACAAGAGGTGGTACCTGGAAAAAGATGCAGTGAGTCAATACCCTGAGGTAAAGGGAGGTGGGGAGATGAAGAGCTTTCAATTCCTGTTATTTGTCCAGAACTAATAATTATTTGAAAACAAATTGCCTTGAATCAGTGCATTCCACACTGCTGGCTCTGGAACTTTTCAACTCAGGTGTTTGGGATCACTTGTACAAAGCTCCAAAACATTTAGTCAAAGTATTAAAAAAATCTCAAACCAACTTTCCCCTTAATTGCAGAGAAATGAGAAGAAGGAATATCTGTCTTTCGTTAGACAGTATTAAACATAAAGGCTCTTCACATATGGCAAGACAGAGGTCAGTCTAATTGTTCTAATTGAACAATGCTGTATCGAAACAATATGCTGTGAGTTATTAATTTAGTGCAAGATAATTTGGCATTGATGAAAGATACTCAAGTGACAACTTTCTTCAAGAAACATACTTTGTGAGCGATGTCAGTGCAGGTTTTTCTATAACTTTCGCGGATATATTTCTGATTTAGATGCAGGACCTACAAGAAGAGTCGAAGCTTCTTACTCCTTACATTTGTGTTAAGAGGCCACATGTGAAAGAGGAACACCATTGTGCTTCATGCTCTCTGATGGGAACAGATAGTGAAAGACAATGCTTATCCCAAAAGTGATAATGACAAGTAAAGGGTGGGAAGCACAAGGTCACAGAACAAGGAGATACTCTACTCTGGATCCTTACATCTGGCTCTGGGTCCTTGTGCCCTGCTCTGTTTCCTTGGTCAGTGTTTTAACGACTTGACGTATAGCACTCCATCTCTGGTACATGAATACTTTCAGGTCGATAGCACTGCTTCCTCATCACATAGACTATTTGCCTCTTTTATTACCTTTGAGTACTGTTTACTTGAAGACCTTCAAAAATGCTGGTGATGCCATCAGTCTGCAGAGACTCACATTATCTGCCTCAGCTGCATGTAGAGAAGAAATCCACGAACAAAGTAGAGCTGTACTCACTTCCTCATTTGCTGTGCTCAGAGTACTGATAACCTGTATAAATATAACTTACTAATTGCAATGCTGATCTTGCTTCATTTTCTTGGTAAACAACAAGGTAAAAACCTGCATTCTGACAGGGTTTTTTTGAGATTTTATATTCTGTATAGAAACAGACAGCCATTTGGAGGATCCATGGCTAAATACAGCAATGAAACTGTCTTCATTTATTCCTTCAAGTAAATGGAATATACTTTATACATTATAGGTCAAGGGTAAGCTTGCAAAAAATGAGTGTTGGTTGTGAGATTGTACCACCATTTGATCTTGCAGCCCTACATATTTGGCACTATGACAGAAAATTATACAATTCTGGGGATATGGGAAAAAGAAGGCTTGCGATTTCTCTAGTACAGCTGTCAAAATAAGAACAGGTAACACAGAATGGCAAGCTGTGCCAGCAGATGTTGCTTCCCTGCTTTTGGATTACCAGTTCTCAAATAATATTATTAGCTATATAGCACACTAGATTGATATGGAATGAAGTTCTCTCCATTGTCCTAATGTTAAGACTAAAGAATCATTAATAATTGTGACAGAAAAATGAGACAAACCAATTGACTTATTTATAATCCAGTTATTTATATTCTCATCT
This sequence comes from Tringa solitaria, assembly GCA_026413425.1. Lineage (NCBI taxonomy): Eukaryota > Metazoa > Chordata > Aves > Charadriiformes > Scolopacidae > Tringa > Tringa solitaria. The sequence continues at coordinate 31,645,486 of JAOXJM010000023.1, read as the reverse complement.
GACTTCCTCTGTCCTGATGTCCTTGATCAGTCTTCTGCTATGTCATGGAAATGACTATGTGTGTTCTTTGAGGGAGGGATTACCAGCCAAATCCAATATTAGCATGACTCTACTGGTCGTGATGATGTTGTATGATCTGAGAATCTGATGAAGGGAGTTGTTTACAACTGCCTGGAATACTTTGCAGTACTTCAAGGTAGATGATTGACTTATTACTGAAAAAGTTGAATATTGGTGTAAAATCAGCAAGACGATAGGTTTAGTAATATATCATAAATATTTACGTGGATGCCAAGGAGTTCCTGACAATGGGATTTCTTCTCACATTATACTTAAAGCCTCAAACTTTCATACACCGTCCAAAAAGAACGTATCCTAAGAAGCAGCCAGAACCTCCCTGCTTTCCTTTTTCAGAATAGGAAGTATTTTCAGCAATGTCCTGAGTGAAATAAAATTAACTCAAATTTTAGTTATTTTCAATTTGTGAGGTGAAGTGGAAGCTTGTTTGAAAGTTGAGTCTGCTATTGATGAGATATTGCACTTTTGCTGGTATTATGTCTTATTATTCACACTCTGTTTACTAACTCTCAGAGATGGAGCTTTCCAGAATCCATGTCTTGTTGCTCTCTCTACATGTTTTACAGAAGTGGAAATAAAAACACAGGGTAACTAGGAGGTTTATCTAAAAACTGAGAATGAAGATTGTGCTGAAAAAACACTGTCTTCCTTATTTGTACCCTTGGCTTCCAGTACTTTGACTTTGTCACAACTTTTTGTTTAAACACTCTTGGGATACTGCCCAGTTTGTTGTTGTTGTTGGGGGGGGTTGGCTTTTTTTTTTTTTTTTTAGTAATTTCAGTACTGCAAAGTACTTTTTCTGCTTTCAGTAGCTTTCTTTAGAACTCCAAATGTTTTGAGAACTTAGTGCACAGACTGTCTTTTTGCCATTTCACCCATGCTGACTAGTCATTCCTCTTCCATAAACCTAATGGGTATCAGTACAGTTTATGGGAGTTAAAGTTATCTCCCAGTTTCCTACCCAATATCACCATTAATTGTTTTCAAACGTTAGCAACTATGATATTTAAAGTGTGTTGTACTGCAAACTAATCTGCTAGCTTAGTTGTTTACCTCTGGGTGTACAAGAAGTTGTCCTTCTTGGTTGCCTCTTGGAATCATCTTATCCCTCTAGATTCCTCCAACCAGCTTCTTAATCTAAGTTGTATTCTCCACTGTGTTGACTTCTATCAGAGCTGAGGACTGCCAGGAAGAGAATTTAGTGGAATTTTTGATTCTCCTCTTCCTTGTTATTAACTCAGGGAATACTCCTATTCAAGACTGAATTAGGTGCCTCACTGTGCAATCCCTAAAGATCCTGACATGTTCCCACTGTGAACAAAAAAAATTGTTTGTTTTACAGCTGCTGGTTGAATGGTTTGTATTTGAAGGTACAGCCCAGTGGAAGTGTTTCTCCCAGCAGCTGTTGCGTGCTATAGGTTAGTATTTCAGCACTTGAAACTCCTCAGGTTTGAGTGTATGAGAATGAGGTGAACCAGCAGGAAAGGCAAACAAGGTGAGGTGCTGACTGTGAATTCCAACTTATGATGGAACTCTCTTGGTCAAATAAAGCATAGATGGAGAGGAATATTCATTAGGAAAGAAGAGGCAGCAGGACAGACCATTGACCAAATTTACCTTATATATTTTGAAGTGAAACAGCAGCAAATCTACTGATATCAGGAATTTCTTTCAGGATCAAATGAGCTTACGGGGCCAAGCACATGCAAGATAAAAGTAAATATACCGATTGTCTTTCTCTTAAGCACATTCTCAGCACACTCAGACTTTCAAGAAATTCTCAGCACTTTGGAGAAGCAGATTTAAATACAGAGTAATTGGAAACTTCCAAGCAATGCCAGTCTTTTTGTGGTATGATTTAGTTAAAGGTACAGTATGTGGCTACCTGAGCTGGTGGTTAGAGAAACTCATGTGTTATGTTATCACTGCCCACAGGAATGAGACCTAGTGAGCTAGTTCTCCAAAGTACTTATTTCAGAAATAAGCTAAGTGTGAGTACCAACAGACAGTCCCTAAGGATCCTTAGGAGAGCTTCGGCCTAAGTGCAAATTCACTAGTCCAGCTAGTAGAGGTTTTAGACAAGAATTAAACCCTGTATTTTGAGGCTCCTGGTCTGAATCTTTGGAAAGTGAAAAATACTGAAAAATTTATTATGTTCCCATTGAATGTTGCCTCTTAACATCTTTAAAGGCCTGGCCAATTATTAGCTAATTTGCATGCACAAATGCCTATTTTCTAGGACACAAACAGGGGGTTACTTTATGCATAATCACCTTATTAATGAAAGCACAGAACTCAAAAAAATGCTTAGAAAGGTTAAAGTTGGTCCAGGCAAAGGAGAAACCGATGACTAAATCCAGACATGAGAGGCGCTCTGAGGGAGAGGGATTTCATTCTATAATTTATGGGCAGGAAAATGAAAAGAGAGGCTTAAAAAGCAATGAGAACTGCTTGGCTAAATTCCTGCTGAAAACTTTGAAACTACACTCCCCATCTTCTTATAGCAAAACAAAACCAACCTAACCATTTAACAGATGATCCCCTTGCTATAAAAAGCTGCCAACTTGTATCATTTTGGCTCATGCATTTGGCTTGGAGATAGGAACAGCTGGAGCACAGCAAAAGGAAAAACCCCAAAGTGCTCTCTTCTTTTTGCTTACAGGCACTAAGCTTTAATTAACTTCATCATCCTCTTATTAAAATCAAACTCTTCTAATGGGGCTCCCCCTTTTCTCCAGACTTTTTGTTCACGCTGTGTTGATACCAGGGAATTTTTCTCTTGGAGGCTGAAATTATCTCGATATCTCTCAAAGTATTCATACCAATTCAGATTAAGATTGCCTCTGAGAAAGCCAATATAAAGATCCATAGGGAAACAAGCAAAGTCTTAAAAAATTGTCTTGAATGGGAATGCTATTTTCATCTTTAGGTAATCTTCCTCTGTTAATCATGTGAGAATGCTATTAACAATGTCAACAGACCAAGGAGTAGTGTTTTGGGAGTACAGAAGAGCTCCAGAGGCAAAAACAAACCAGAAATTTATCTCCATCAATAGTATTATCTTCTGCAAAGAGAAGCAACGCTCTTTCCAGGCTGTGTTTGTGATCTGCTCACAAAGACCTCAGGCACACCTGCAGTAATGTGTGCTATCGTTCCATGCTTTATTGCTCTCAAAGTGAGGGCACCAAAAGAGACCCTCAGATATTCATACCACTACCCCAACATCTGAACAAAATCTTTCAGATATTAAAGGGCATTATGAGCAGCATTGGCCATTTGCACAGGGATTTATACTGACAGAAAAAGCTCTCAAATTCCAAATTGGCATACAAGCTACCATTCATCCCGTAGGGTGCTGAGCTCAGTGGATATGCCTATTGCAGTGTCACAGAGCAACACAAAAAGGAAATAGTCATGTTTGTTTTCTTATTTATTGTTTATGATTTCTTCTGTTCCATTTTACTGCCTGAATACAAATCCTGTCTTTGTGGTCTTCTAGCTGCAAGTAAACATTGTTTATTTTCTTCCCATGCCTCCTCACTTTTATTTTTTAGGCTTTGCTTTATTTAGAAAAAAACAGTGTTTCAGCACTAAAATGAGTCTTGTACCAAGCCATAGGTTCTGTCAAGACTGTGCGCTTTCATGGCTTCCGCTCCTCCCTACCTGAGCATTAGTTGGTCTCTAGCTGGGATTAATATGACATGTCAGGGTCATGATTAAAAAGGAAACCTTCACCTTTCCTGAGTGATGCTTCCTCTGTGGATACCTCATGTCTGACTTTTGTCCACATGATGCTGAGCTGATAAAACATGACCTTTAAAAATGTGCTTTGCAATAATTCCACACTGGATAAGAATTTAAATGAGAAAAGGCTATTCTGATTTTAAAGCTGCTGATGTGAAAAAAAAATAAACAGTAGGAAGGATGACTGTAGAAGTGGACTTGGGCAGAAAATCTCTGACAGACTCTTATCATCAAATCTTTTTAGGTATCTGCAAGGGAGTACCCACTGTGTATTTTTTCTATTCCAAATATATCAGCAGAAATATCAGAAAAAATTTTAGAGAACTGGAATCCACTCCTCTGCCTGTAAAGCCAGGTGCCTTCATTAGCTGATCCAAGTTTTTCAGCATCATTGACTCTCAGGAGTATTTGGCACTTTGAAAAAATATCACACCAGTTAGGTTTACATTCAGTCTCCTCACGCGTGTCTGTACCTGCTGTATTTTCATGCACTGTAT
>JAOXJM010000023.1:31606868-31623160 GCA_026413425.1 Tringa solitaria | reverse complement strand
TACTGTGGGTGGTTCTTCATTCTCAGAGCCCCTGTTCTTGCCCTCCGTGACTTGGTCAGTGTGGTTAGGGCCCTTGCCAGTGAAGACTGAGGCAAAGAAGTTCCTGTTGGAGCTAACAGAAACAGAGCAATCTGTGTGCACAGAAGCCTGGCCTGCTTTGTGTACAGCTCCCAGATGCAGATATTTGTGTTGTCAGATGCAACACACACCTTGTATAACCTTTACCTGCTGTTTGCTTCTGGAAGCAAAGTCTTGAAAGTGTATCATAAAACTCAGTCTTACCCTTGACTTAGGGCAATGGAGCAATTCAGTAGGTCTGTTCTCCTTGTTTCTGTGATTACAAAGAAGAGAAGAGACCCACACATGAAACAGAGAACAGTCTGTATAAAAAAGAAATGTGCAAATGTGAAACAGTGAAGGTGCCTTACAAAGATTTCTAATAAGTTGAAAGACGAGTGAGGAGAACAGGTATATATAAAGATGGAGAGGTAGGGAGAAATGAATCTGCAGCAATTAAAAAGAAAAAAAAGTTATTAGGAAACCTGATTAGAATCCAGATCAGATTCAGGTGTCCTGCAAGGGACTGTTGCATGGACTATGTGAAGCATCCTCAAGGCATAGCTCAGAATAAAGTAACTGATGACTGTAATAATTACCATTATTTCAGTTCTCTATGTCAGTATTCAGAACTGGAAAACCACTCCTGCTTAGAGCTAAAGAGCACATTAATGAAAATGCAAAAGACAAAGTCAAGCATCTCATTTTACCTTGGGGGAGAGGTACTTTAATACCCTTCACTTTTCAGAAGTGATAGAATTTCTCTAAAGAGATGACAATGTTGCAAGTTGATGACAAGTTCAGTGAAAGTCAAAGAATGTAGATAAAATTTTGCATAAGAAAACAATTAAAATCCCAACACTTGTGAAAGATCTTGGTACTAAAGCAAAATAATTTGCTGAATTGTCTGTGAATCTCAAGGGAGCACTTAATCAGCCTTCCATAAGCACTAATGAAAGGGGCATAGTAAAAATGCATTGCAATTGTTTTAAATCTGCACAAGTCAGTGCTAGGTCAAGGAATAACGGTCATGAAAATTTGACCCACAGAATTTTTGATTCACAATAATTGTCTAATTGGTTTCCTTCTGCATTTACCACTTTATTTTCCTTACAGAGGAACGTATAAAAGTTAAAATTGAAAGGAAATCCTTCAAAATTTCCATGCTGAAAATGAAAATAATGTGGATGACTTTTGGACTTGTAGATTGGAAGAGTAACAGCTTTGAGTGATTTATAGTACATCCAGAATTGCATCCATTTATGCACCACAGTGGCCCTCAGTTTTGTCTTGGGAAGGGAGCAGTGTAAGGTCCATGTTGTTAGTCTGTTCTTTCAGTAACACACTCTGCTTCATCAGCAAGATCATGGCTGCAGTATCAGGTTCTTTGATTCTATCTGCACAGTGTGGGCTCAGTAAAGCTATTTTTCAAAAGTTTAATATGGTCCCCAGTGCTTTTAGAGGAGCCGATTGCATTCCCATGGAAGAATTCTCACAAAACCCTTTCTGTAGCAGCAAATGCAATTTTTCCAAATTTTTTTTTTTTTGGCCGAAAACAAAGATTATGTGATCATGTTGTTTCTCCACCTGTTTATCTCCAAATCCTTACCTAAGTAACTGTCAAATCTCTTTCAACTACATTTTGCTAGGAAACAAAGACATCAAAAGTAATTGCATTCATAGATGCTTTGTGAAAAACAGTGGGTGCAAAGAGGAGTGAGATCCAAATTAGAGGCCCCACAGAGGGAAAGGCTGCAGTGTAAACTCAGTGGTTAACTGCTCTGCTTGGCTTGCCTCTAGCAAATACTGTACACAAAGCTTGGAAGCTGTTTGAACACATAGAATCATAGAATCATCTGAGCCAGAAGGGACCTTCAAAGGTGATCTAGTCTGACCCGCCCACAGTCAGCAGGGATACCTCCAACTAGACCAGGTTGCCCAGGGACTCGTCGAGCCTCACCTTGAATGTCTCCAGGGAAGGGGCCTCAACCACCTCCCTTGGCAACCTGTTCCAGTGCTCCACCACCCTCATAGTAAAGAACTTTATCCTAATGTCTAATCTAAATCTGCTCTTCTCCAGTTTAAAGCCATTAACCCTTGTTCTGTCATTGCCGGGCTTTGTAAACAGACTGTCTCCAGCCTTCCTGTAGGTCCCCCTCAGGTACTGGAAGGCCGCTAATATACTTAATCTATTAGAGGGCAATTAGTACAAGTTTTAGACTGAGTGTGGAGAGGTTGTTCATCTATGTATCAGGAAGGAAATGAGGAACATGGAGATATTTCAGACAAAGGTAAGATTTTCAAGGTCATGTGGGTAAAGACAAGCACTGGGGTAACTGCTGACAGCATCAGAATATAAGACTCTGTATCTTCTTAGTTCTCCCACTTGTGGAACAATGTAGTTTATTTCCCCCTGTTTAAAAACCCTTTACAAATTCTATTAAATGATATCCAAATGCTGCTATGCTGTGATATCCTTTTCTGCCTGATAAACTTCCTCTCGTGTACTAGCAGGCTAATAACCACATATAGAATTTTTCATCAGACTCATGGGAATCAAAATGTTCTTTTCTGTCACACAAAATAAGGAAATGTTTACTTTCTGGGTACATTTGTGATCAGTCCACATCTCCCTGAACCACTAAAATGCCCCATGATGATATCACATGCTGCTTTTCTCCACTGGCAAGACTCCAGATCCTGTGATGAAGTGTGTTTTCTCTAGCTGAACTGCTGTAATGCTTCACTGTAGTCTCATGACTGCAGTGACTATGAGAAAAGTAGTCACCGTCTTGCCAGCTAGCCTTAAAGATTAATTTTTTTATTCAGAAGCAAAGGAATAAAAACATAAATGAAATCTGGACGCAGCTTGCAAATGATGATGATGCTTTCACAAGAATAAATTATACTATGAGTCAATAAAAACAAACATGGGAGAAACTCCCTAAACAATAATACCAACACTAAAGATAAAATTAAAAAGAGGATACTAAAACTCGAGAGAAATATGTAAACTCACTGGTAGTTGCTTTATGGCTTCTAGCATTGTAAATCAGTAGTATCTGTATTGGTATCACTGGAGTCTCAGTCTATGGACCTGAAGTGAGAGAAGAAATTGGCTCTGTGACATTTTTAGTTGGTTATAATGACACACTTCTACAGATCAAAAATTTCACAGTTAAATTTCCTTCCTCCTGGTCACCAGTGGGTAGGAATCCACAGGAACCTCAGAAGATTGATTAGAAAGCCAGTAACTACATTGGCTAAATTTATCCACAGGTGTATCTGAGACAAAATCTGTAGTTTCAGTTTCCTGTGACTTGTCTGATTGATTGCAGTGTAACAATTAAACTCTGTAGGAAGTAGAGAACTAGAGCTGCATGTCTCTATGTTCTTGCTTTTAATTAATTAATTAATTAATTCTTTTGGCCTTTGGTTGAAATTGACAAGATTTCAATGAATGGTCAAACTGAGAGGATTTTGATTGAACTTTTTACCTGACATAATCTCATTCTGCTTTAAGAGCTCCATATCTCTTCTCAGTTCCCTCTAATGTTTCTGTTAAGAAAAATATTGTCAGAGAAAGCAACACATCATGGAGATGCTGTCACCACTGGCAAATAGCTGTCTGGCTGCATTGAAATCACCAAAATTAGTGATGGAGATGTGATGAATTAATTAATTTTGTCTGTTCTGACTGCCATAGGAGGCATTCACTGCTTAGACTGCTAGAAACGTTCAAATAGGTAGATATAATTTACAGTGCTTGGCACACTGCTTTGCCTAAAAGTTGGAGCTCAGAGCAAAGAGGGAAAATATTCCATAAATAGTCCATTCAAGAATAAAACAAATTTGGGACAGCTCAGGACCAATGTTTTCTCTGTCTTCTTTTCCATAAATATTTGCATGTGTAGTGTTTTGTTTATAAATCTACTCAAAACAATACTCAGAGGTGTACAAAGAGATATGATGTCATGACAAGGCTTTGCCACTTGAAAGAGGCTGCTTCTGCTGTCTTGGGTTTGCAGTGGGTAGTGAGAAAGGGGTCTATCCCTTGTTCTTCACAGACAGGACAATAGTGGGGTAGAAATGTTTATAGTGGGCTTTTTTCTCCTTCCCCAAAAATAAACAATTCTGAGGAACCGCTGCTGTTTCCAGTCAGCCTCAGTCACAAAACAGACTGAGCTCAAAGTACATATCTATTCAGTAGAAGTACTTTTGCAACAGGTATTATTTTTTTTTCCTTTTCTTTGAGTTAGGACATGAACCTAAAATACATTCACATCAGTGATATGTCTGCTGCTTCCTCTTGTTATGTATCTTGTGTACTGCACCACGGCATGCAGGTTGTTAACCATGCTTCTGTCATTTTTCATCCAGGTTGTGGATTAATCAGGTTTTGAGCTGCTCTCTGCCTTGGGTACCTCCAGCTGTTATGTTGTGAAGCACACAGTACCCATCACTCCTCCCAAACTCAGTTTTGCTGACTGTTGTAGCTCCTTTCTTTTTATGGAAATCTGCTTTCAGAGATGAAAGCAATTTTAAATGTTTTTGTGATCTAATATACATAGTTCCTTGTTATTCATGTTTTCCTTTTGTCCTTGTTTTCTCATCTTACTATGTTCAAAGAGGATGATGGGATGAGCAGCAGGGATTGTGTTGCATGTGCCATCAAGCTTCTCAAGGGGAATATCCAAAGCAGGGTTGAGGAGCTGATGTCATTAAGGAGCACTGAATTCTAATATGAAAAGACAATTGAGTCTGTAAAATTGGATTTGTGGCCCAAGACCATAGTCACAGAAGGCTGGAACTGTTCACTCCTTCCAATAGTGAGAGACTGTGCTGGTGTCTGGTTGTTCCAACCTCTTTCTATCCCTCTCCAAACCTGAAGAGATGCACAATGTAGGAAAGTGTATTGACAATGGTGCAAAGCATAATCAGAAGCTATAGCACCTATTATATTCAGACTTGAATGGACTTAAAATGGAAGAGATTGTACTGATGGTCTCTGCTCTGGATTATGGGCAGATGAGCCTGTTTTATTTTACCTGCATAATATATTCCTCAGGAACAGTTTTGTGGCAGTTGCAATTCTGAGTTCAGAACAGCCTCCTGTTCAGAGTGCAGTTTTCTGCCTCAAACCTTTTTTGTATAACTTTAAGTAAAGCTCCAAAGTGGAAAAATATTATTCCATTCACAAAATCTACTGGTATCGCCTTTCCATGTTTGATCTACTTTAGAGTAAAGGTGAAAAGGCACTATTGGTCACTACTACCAGTTTCAGCTAGAAAGACTACAGCCCCTCTACCTGTGTGTTGAATATTTGTGGTGGCAAGTCCTCTACTTTGACTGAGCTGCTTTGGAGTTCCCAAATTAACTCTGCTATGACTGAGGATTTGCCAGCAGGACAAAAGAAATGAGAATACTGGAAGGTAAATAATTGAAGCCAGATTCAGATCAGTAATTACAGATGGAAAGAGTCTTATTATCAGGGAGCTTGCGAGAAAGATGGGGACAGAATTTTTAGCAGAGCCTGTTGTGATAGCACAAGGGGAAATGGTTTTAAGCTAAAAGAGGGTAGATTTAGACTACATATAAGGAAGAATTTTTTTTATGCTGAGTGTGATGAAAACGCTAGAGAGAGGTGGTATGTTGCCAACTAGAGAGGTTGCCCAGAGAGGTGGTAGATTCTCCATCCCTGGAAACATTCAAGGTCAAATTGAACAGGGCTCTGAGCAATGTGATCTAGTTGATGTCCCCACTCATTACAGGGATATTGGACTAGATGACCTTTAAAGATCCCTTCCAACCCAAGCTATTCTATGATTCTATACATAAGTAAATTCATTCCCTATTAGAGCAAGTTATACTCACTGACTGGAATAGTATTCTACCAATACTCATTATTTTCTATTGATAAAACATACTTACAGCAGCAAATGATGATGTTCAGCTGCCCTGAACAGCTTGCTTTTAAAGCAATATAGACAAAGAAAGACATGTGAAGTTCACGTCAGAAAAAGGCAGTATGAAGTCTATGTGTTTACCTAATATGCTAAAGCCTGTAAAAAATATTCTGAAAAAATGTGCATTTTTAGGATACAGAGGTATGAGCTCTACTTGCAACTGCCTCTTGTGATAGACCAGCTGTATGTCACCTCTCTGTTTTAGAGGCCTTATACTGGTGCTCCTGTGAGTGAAAGATCATCCCTGAGGAAGAGGAGTAATACAATCTGAATTGCAGTGCAATTTTATAGATTTTATACCTGCTCTTCTCCTCCAGCATCCCATGTGTCACGTGCAGGTGCACAATGAATAATTGGTCCAAGAACTGAATTTTTCACATTTGGGTTCATGTGTGTCCTGAAGAATCGTAAGGTCCTGCACACAAAAACTGTAGTCATTGCATGATCGCATTGCAATCTGTGCTCTGGCTACACTGCCCTGAGGAGAGACGAATACAGATCCCCTCACCCTATACCTTAAAACATTATTGTGTCCAAAGCCAAAGTGTATAAAAGAAAGGCATCACAGCTATATGCTGCAAAAACATAAACCCACAAAAACATAAAAGTGTGAAATGAGCCCTGTAAGCACAAGTCTGGTAGTGTTTCAGTCTAGATGGGATTGTCCTGGACTCTCTCCATTTCACAGAGCTGTTAAAGCTGGAGCACAGCTACTATCACCACTTACTCCGGTAGCTGCTACAGATACTAAGAGTTGGATTTGAATAGAGACCTCTCTAATGTTGTGAGAGGAATACATACTAACAAGAGTTGTGACATTGTGAGAGGTTTCAAGTTCTTATGTATAGAGTGGAGAGAGAATGCTATTAATAAAATTAGGATCCATTCTCAGTTGAAAGGTAATATAGATTGTATATTTACATTAGAAAGCAATGAGGACATTATAGATGAGATTGTTTTAGAGAATCACCTTGGACTGAGTGCTCACATATAACTACAACTGAAATTGAACAGAAAGATAAATAAAAAAGAGCACTTAGCACTCATTAAGTGAATGTGAGGTTTCTCTCTTCTGTCATGTCTTGCCTGTTGAGAAAACTGGGTTCTGAGTTTCTGAAACTTTGAATGTCTATTTTCAGATGGAACTTCAGCCATTTAGCAAGAAGCATTTCAAACTCTGCTGGTTACTAAGTTCACCTTGTAATCAAATTTTGGATATTTCATACAATTCACAGACTTTAATATACGCTTATTTATACAAACTATTCCTTCAAAGACATACTTTTAACTGTCTAGTTACCATTTTTCTTCTGTTATTACACACACTCATACATTAATTTACAAAGCCTAAATATATTTATTTGTGACTGTTTATCACCAGCTGCTTTTTTTTTTTCCTTTTTCTTTTTACTGATTTTTACCCGACTTACCTCATTGTGCATTTGGGATCTTCCAGGATTTGAAACAGATCCCAGTTGTCATTCTCTATGTAAATTCTTTCTTTCATCAGATTTAGCTTGGTGAGTTACAGGTTTTCACTATATGAAAATGAACCATCAAAAAGTCAATACATTCCTGGCTGGTATTTAATTCTGTGTGCAAGTGATAAATAAAATGCAATTTCTCCCTAAATGAAAGCATGCTTTGTTGCCATTATCTTGACTTTTGATACCTTGTAGATTGTTCAAGAATAGAAGAGACAGAGACAAAATGTATGCAATCAGGAATTTCGAACTTACTGTGTTTGGAAGTATAGATGCACTGTGTTTGCCAGGGCAGGATTGATGTTTTACCAATCTTTTTTCGGGTGTTGTTGTTTTTTTTTCCCTGAGTGCATATTAAAATGCTTTATGATTTATGATATAATCCACTACTTATTATAAGAAATGCTGCCTCTAAAATATAAGTTGCTGCTTACCATATCTATTTTATTCCTTCAAGGGGAAGATAGACCACAGTGTCCATACAATCTTTTATTTTTCCAAGCTATTGTGCTTAAAGTTTTCTAAATAATAGTTTACAAAGAAAGTTATCAAAGATATTGACTAGCTCACATGGGAAGAAAACTTCTTTCTAATGCTGTAATGATTTGTATTAAGACATCTTTTGGAGATAAATGGCCATGATTTTCAAGATAATCCATCAATATTAGTGTCATCAAAGCTGTCATGGGAATTAAGTGGTTTAGAAGTAAGATCTTTATATTTAGGGAAAATAAAATTACCATTGATCAAAAATAGAATAATTGTATCAGTTTTGATTGTAGAAATGTTATTAATAACAAGTTTCCTTTATAAATGAAAGTGAACAATTAAAAAAATTGATGCAGCAACACCCAAGGAAATGAATTTTTCCCAGTACTAATGCCAAGTCCGACACAATTCCTGTACCAACAGGGACAGTTTTACAGGGATCAGTTCAATCCTGAATTTTGAAGACATCTCTTCTACTGTCAGTAGTCCATCAAAGGGAATGAGTATCACAGTCAGACCAGGAAAATGGGAAATTCTTGGAAATAAATAGGTCAATCTAATAACTCACTTGGAAAATATGGCATATGCCATTCCTATAGCAATACATTAGTAGTCAACAAAGTTATTACTTTTGTCTCCAGTGGTCAGGTCTATTTACCCAAACCTGCAAATGAAATTTTGCAAGTAAATCAGAGTTAGAAGATAGTATATATGGAGACAACATCATCTTTGAGCAACTCAGCATACCACAAACCTTGGCTTCCTATCACGACTGGAAAAGAACACTTCCAACAAATATGACACCTGCCAGCACCTACCAAAAGCATTGGACATATCCTGGCTCATAGCCCCGATTGGTATCATAAGCTATGACATCTGACCTTTCCTGATGGCAACACTGTGATCAGGAAGCTAATTAGCTAGAAAAGGGAAATATTAAGTCATCAATTACTGATTACTATCCCATTATGTAAGGAAGCAATCAAGCGATGGAAATGTACAAGCCTGGAGGATAGACAAGGCCCAAAGTAATTTTATCAGTATAAATTGGTCCAGGTACAGGAGGAAAAGAACAAATAAGAGGTCAAGCACTAGCACTGAGGGGCATATTGCACTCATGAATAATCAGCTTGTTTGAAGACAGTGCCTGCTAGTGAGAGACTTACGACTGCTTTAGTAAATCAGTGACCCACCTGTAATAGGGAATGCCGCAAGGAAAGTGAGTGGGTAAATTGCAGCCTCTAAGGTCAGCAACACAATGTGTTTCTCTCCCCAGTGTTTGATAATAGCAGATGGAGGAAGTGGTACTGTGAAATTCTCTGGCTGGTGTGAAATGAAATGTGAAAAACTTCTTTTTGTATCTCTTTTTTTTGTTGTTTTTTCTTTCTTTTTTTTTATTATACAGACCTATAGCCGGAGAAAAGCCTTATAAGTATGTTCTTCCTTATGGAACTACTTCATGTTATGTCAGCTGCTAATTTGTCCAATTGATGCCAATGGAAATGTAAATTATTGATCTGTGGTACTGATTCTAGTATGGATTTATGCTTTTTGAAGAGTATATCTAGAATTAGTTCTTTATTTCAGAGCGACAGTCCCCTTCCGTTACACATTCTTTATATATATTTTAAAAGTGAACAAATAACATCTCAAGTAACTTGACACTTTTTTTTCCTACTCCTTAGAAGAATATGTAATGATATAACTTTTCATGAAGCACTATGGGCCAACAACTCCTGGTCTTTAGCTCTTAATGAAATTAAAGTCAACTCTCTGAAAGTGTTCTGCAAAAGTTACCGAAAGCTTTTCTTTAATCTAACAAACTCACATACTGAAATCAACATAGTTGAAAAGCTAAATATATAAACAGTTGAAACAGGTCTGTTCGCCATTCTTGATGTTTATATTTACCTCCTCTAGATTGAAAGACTACTCAGTGAAGTACTTAGTGATCTGTATTACTGTATTGTTTTGTAAAGTGCCATTAATATTTACCCTGAGTCAGATTTTACTGTTTTTGATGCTGCAGAATAGCACTTCCTTACTTGAACAGACAATAAGAATTCTCATGTGAAGAGTGTTATTTAGTGAGAGTGAGATATATTGATAGACTGAGGAATACTTGCCATTTTACAAAATCCTATAAGGTATATTTTACATGTTTAAACAGTGGTACTTCATATGAAGTTGCATATAACATTACTTTTCATGGGAGAAGACAATATTCTTTCAAGAGCATATAGTGATTTCAGAGGAGCATCACATGTTACCATGGAAACCAAGAACTTAAATTACTTCATGAAACTGCTAAACAAAACAGGTTGGTGGAATGATAAAATCCAAAATATCAGAGTCGGTCAAAGATCTATTCCAAAACAATGTGTTTTCCATGGGGAGATGCCACTTAATCTGTACCAAACTTTAATTCATAGTATATAACTTCGCACCCATGGATATATGTAGGCTGAACTCCTAGCCCACACCGTATGATGGACCACAAAAAAGGCTTTCTGCCTCTCTCATGAGAGCCCTTGACTGATAAATCTCTGCTAAGCATGAAATTATAATAGGGTGAATGAGATTTAAGGTGTTCAGACCTACAAATAGCTATACTAGTAAATAAACCATATCAAGTCATTTAAGAGTCCGTTTAGCTCAGTACACTGTTTTTCATGGTGTTCAGTAAACGTTGGATAGGAAAAGGTATATGAACAAAACAGTACAAAATTACATCTTCTCCCATTCTTATTCCCAGATTCTGGAAATCTGTGTTGTAAGGATTTCCTAGACAGGTGCTATAACCTCAATTTTGTGTTTAAAAGCCCTTGAAGAGTTTTCTTGCATGAATAAATCTAGTTACTTTTTTAACCACTTACACTTTTGACCATTTACACATTCTGAAGGAATGGTGTTGGTGTCTGAAGTGAATACTGACTTTAGTTTAAGCCTCATGTTCAGTCATTGTACTGGGTTCCCTCTAGTTCTTGTGTTACCTGAAATGGCAAAAAATTATTCCCTGTTCACTTTCTCAATGTCAGTAACAATTTTGTTGTCTGTAATACCCCTTTCTTCTGTCTTATCTCCAGAAGATCCCTTCTATTTTTTCCTCATCTGAAACCTGCTCCTTATTTTTCATTGGTCTCATTTAACTGCTGTAAGGCATTATAGCACACCATAATGCACTTTCTCTTTTATTTGACCAGTATTTCTCTCTCATCTCTTTCTAATGATCTGTTTCCCTCTTTGGCTGATGTTGAGCACTGAACTGAAGCTTTCATTGAATTCCAGGGTCATTTTTTGAGAAGTAAGAGTTAACTTACAGGCTGACATTTTACATGTCTAATTAAAGTTGTTCTCCATGTGCCTCAGTTTGCATTTATTGACACTGAGTTTCATCTGGTGCTTTATTGCTTAGTTACTTAGCATTAAGAACCCTCTGCAACTCATAGCTGTCAATTCTAGTTTTCGCTGCTCTGAATAACTTTGTGCTACATCATATATGAATGCCTTGAAAAACATTAAGGCCACTTTCGGTATCTTTCCATTGTGAAAATTTACCATTTATAGCTACTTCTTCTTTCCCACCTTTTATGAACTCTCATGAGAAAGTCTTTTCTTGTGCCCTGTGGTAATGTATCTTCCAACAAACACTTGGAAAATCTTCTCTGGAAATCAGACTACCTGGAACTGAATAGCGCAGTGAGAGACTGCCATGTGCTCTTAGGTTTTTCAGGAAGCTGAAAATCTACACCAGTAGCCTAGAATAAATCAGAAGGAAAAAAACCCCGTCTCTTCAGCAATAACACCACAAATGGAAAGGTGGCAAATGGAAAGAGAGATATGACAGTCCATCAGTACTGCAGAGGGAATCAGCACAAGATGGTAAAAAAATACAAATTAATTTCAGGCAGGGATTTCAAGAAAAAAAATACTGTCCTTATAAACAGAATGAGGAAAACTGCACCTGTTCTTTTGTTATACTTGCCTTGCACTTTGGAGAAAGTAAATTGAGAGAAGTGCCAGTTGCACTGCTCATATGCAGATCAACTACTGTATTTAGGCCTGTCTACAGCTAGCAGAACTTGAGAATTAATCTGGAAAGATGATTTCCATGTATAATGTGATGAGTAAAGTAATTCATACAGCCCAATTCACAGCTTGTGAGAACCCAACAGAAAAACAGGATGTCTCAAAGCTCGCTTGCTGCAAGATATCTGCCACCTGCAACTTCTATTGGTTGCTCTTGGGACTAGGATAGGGAGTAGACAGTGAAATGCAAGAACGATCTATGGCTGGGAGCACTTTTACCTCTTAGTCCCCTCAGTCCTTCTTGCATTGTATGATCACACAGACGCTTAACATGCTGTAGAAAAAGATGCTTGTCTCTTACCTTCAGAAAAATCCATTCTCCTTTGCAAACTGCTGTTGACTCAGACTGAGACCTCTGAAAAGGAATGCAGAGGAGGCTACAGCCTGAGTTAACTGCCACATAAGACTACAGGTGGCTTGTGGGCTGAAATCCCTTGCAACGAATGATAACATGGAGCATTGTTTCATTGTTAAGTGCTTAATTTGTTCACAGGGAAATTTCAGAATGACAGTTTGAACCAGTCACTTGAAATGTTTTTGTTCTTCCTTTAGCAAAGCAAATTTGTTCAGCATTTGGATTTTTTTCTCTTCAAGGTCACTGATGAGAGGTTGCCCTGTGAGTGGAAAAAAATGCATATCTTCAGGTCACTAGCTTTCAGATGAGGCCATCTGCTTCAAATTGGTGGGAAAAAAATGGCAGAGTCTCTTGCTAGAAATTAATAAATTGATTCAGACATGCTCAGGAAATTGTATTGTGCCACAGGGAAAAAATTATTTATGACCTCATCTGGAGATCACCTTCTGCCTCAAGCCACAAAGACTCTAGAAGTAGGCTGGATAAAGATATTGGGGAATAGTTTCCATGGGAAAGTCTGCCATTGGATGGACTGGATGACCTATAAAATTATCTTTTGTATCTCTAATTTTAGAGTATCTATGATTTGCAGCCATTATAATCTCATTCGAGCTAGTCTCACTACAAACGCAAAACTTATTCCTATGTGTGTCTTACCTTCCCTTTAAATTTATGAAAGCTATCTGGTTTAATCTTGTAAAATAGGTCAAAGGCAAGGATGGGTTAGTATGGTTTTCTTTAATTTACCATTCTGTTAGGTGTTTTTTTGGCCCTTATTGCACTTGTTCTTGAGTGTCCTATACCATCTCTGTGAGAGAAGTATGTTCTTCCTTTCTCCATTTCATCTGTGAGGATAAAAGTTCACACAGGACATCTATGACACTGCACAAATCTCAGCCTTGGACTTCTGAGCTCCAGCCTATCTCTTTGTTTGCTTGGCCATCCCATTATTTGCAGGTCCAGGAAGAACACCAGATAAGTACAGGACTGAGAAAGGAAACTAGCTTTGTCTTTTGCAGAAAATTAAGTACAAACATTTTTCAATGTGTTTCAGTACGTGCCTTTTTTAAACTGTCATTTTTGTGGGCAGGGAAGTAAATTCAACATAGCTAATCAAGTTGTCCATTGCATTTGCAGAGATGGATGTGTGGCTAATGAAAATCAGTGGAATATATCGGTAGTAAATCCTCTTCTGGTATATGTGGTTCTGAGTAGCAATGGTGAGCAAGCATGGTGCTTTGAAATAGTGTTCTGATACACTGTAAAACCTGACATTCTTTCAGGACCAGAAAAATGTTGCCAACAGTTTCTGTAGACAGGAGATCTGTTTTCTGGAGTGACAATTTGTGAATGAAAGTGAGCAGAAATACAATGATGAGAGTCCTGCAAGACATCCTTGTCTTGGATTTGATGGGTGGACCATTTGGTGGATAAGGAATTGGTTGGATCATCGTACTGAAAGAGTTGTGGTCCATGGCTCCATGTCCAAGTGAAGACCAGTGACAAGCAGTGTTCCTTGAGGGTCAATGTTTGGACCTGTGCTGCTTAACACTTTTGCTGGTGACATGGGCAGTAGGATTGAGTGTACCCTCAGCAAGTGTGCCAATGACACTGAGCTGCGTGGAGCGGTCAATACACTGGAGGGAAGTTCAGCAAGGTCCTGCACGTGGGTTGGGGCAATTCTAAGTGCAAATACAAGCTGGTTAGAGAATGTATTGAGAACAGTCCTGAGGAGAAGGACTTGTTTAGGTGTTTCTCAGCACCCTAATCCCTTGTTTGAGAGTGAGGTGTGTAGATGATAAAGATGTTTAGAGGAGAACTGAAAAAACAGTTATAATTTCCTTTTACCACAGGTCCTGCCTGTCTTCTCAGAAGCATAATCCTAAACTATACTGATATTTAAGAGAGGACAGTCTCCCATAAATCCTTTGAAGTACTGTCCAGCAGAGAATTGTGGCATCAGACCTCCACTAAGCTGGGAAGCAGACCTGGTTGTGTCTCCCAGCTTTCACTTCTGCTGAATGCTTACCCCAGTCTGAACCTAACCTTACACCTAGGAAACCATAACATTTTCCCTGAAAATATTAAATAGTACAAGTGTTTGGCAGGAGTCCTGGGCTATATTTTAGCTCATAGAAAGGGTTAAAGTAACAGCAGAGGTTCTGACAAGGCAAAAGCCTGGAGCTATACCTAGAGTGCAATCTGCCACAGTAGGTAAGAGGCTACTGCTAGGTTTCCTACCCAAGGCAAAAACCAAACCAAAACAAAAGAATTAGTCCAGAGACTTCAAAGGGTCCTTACTTAAATCTTATCCTTCCTGGCTATTTAAACTCTGTTGCTATCATCTGTCTGGCTTTCTCATTCTCCAAACCCTAATCCTTGTTGGAGACATAAATCCCCAGCTGCTACTGAGGTTGTGTGCATTCCCAAATTATTGCTAGGAGGCTAATTTTACTGATGTGCCCTCATTTAATTCTGCAAATGCTTTTGAGCCCCCTTTTCCTCTCAGTCTTGTCTTTTCTTTACCTTCCCTCTTCCCCTAATCCTAGGTTCTAACAGTGTCCTACCTGCGTATCCATACTCTGCTTTGCTGGAAGAGAAATTCTAGCTGCATTCTTTAGTTTATTCTATAGGAGCTTTTGCTCCCAGTCCGAAATCTTTCCTGGCTTTTTTTTCAAAACTCTAATTCTAACCTCTCTTGGAAGCAGTGATATTTGACTCTGCAAGGCAGAAATTCAACGCAGATGCAGCAGGTTTTCAAAACTTTAATGAGGTAAAATGTTAGCGAATACTTGCATTTTAGCAATGTCATTATACTTGCCCTACTATGTCTGCTACAGCATATATAGGCAGGCATAAAGAGTCCCTAACCCAAATATCTTAATTTAAGTAGGCAAAAAGAACAGAGATGATGTGATTGATTTTATCTGTCAAGGTAGGTTGACAAGAGTAGAGCCTGGAGAAGAAATGACTGCAGATGTACCTTGTTCACCACCAATCATAGGATGAAGAGCAGAGGGATGTATAAGGGCCACCTGCACCAGTTTCTTTCTCACACTGGTCTTTCCCCACTTAGACACTTCTCCCAATTAGTTTGTATTGGGAAGCAGTCTCTCCAGCATCAAGAAGATTTTGGCAGTAATGGAAGTAAACCCCAGAAATTAAAATGCACCCAGGAAAAGACAGAGGCTGTATGCAGAAATAAGTGACAGCAGAATCATCCAGGCATGAATTACAACCTCGCTTGGCAGCAACACTAGGGGAGTGGAGCATCAATCAAAATGAGAAGAGCCATGGTCCTTGGATCTGGGACTTCTGACATGACTAGCTAGTGCCAGGCAGACAGCCATTTTCCTAGTAATGCATTCCTGATGAATAAAAACTGTATCTGTAGGCTAATGGCTTGAAATTGCTCAGAGATTTAATAAAAGCTCTGAGGAGAAAGGGAAAATAATAGTCATTTAGATAAATGATAGGACTCTACCCAGAACAAAGGCATTTTAATACAAATGTGTTGCCATCAATGGTGGCGTGTGTACTCTGCTGTAATTAGACATTTTCTACTAAGGCGACACAAAGCCAGCTGTTTG
The DNA here is from genome assembly GCA_026413425.1 of Tringa solitaria. Lineage (NCBI taxonomy): Eukaryota > Metazoa > Chordata > Aves > Charadriiformes > Scolopacidae > Tringa > Tringa solitaria. The sequence continues at coordinate 31,607,130 of JAOXJM010000023.1, read as the reverse complement.
GCCCATTGTGTGTGCCTCCATTCTCTAAGTCTCAGTTGCGTGTGCTAGTCATAAGGCACAAAAGACTGGTTTCATATTGAAAATATGAAAACATGCAAACACAAACACACACAAGGAAATGGCAGGGGGGACAGAATGGCAATCACACAATGAGCTGATTATAGAGTGCTAATAATAAAAGCATAATTACTAAATTACTGCCAGATGGACCAGGTACAGCTACTCATGAGACACCTGTTTTACTGGGGTGTGAAGCAGCTCC
>JAOXJM010000023.1:31594648-31605467 GCA_026413425.1 Tringa solitaria | reverse complement strand
CTACTCTTCCAAACTTGCTGAGAATTACACTAGGGTTTTGTTTAACTGCATGCTCTGAAGTGGAAATTTTCACTGAAGTGATAGCTCAATAAAACTCACAAATATGAGAATAGAAGCAGTGCTTGTTAAGCAACAGGAATCTGTCCACTTTGAGGTTACAGACAAGAAATAAGTACAGGGGAAATGGAGTGATGTACAAATAATAGGTTGGAGTGAATTTTGGACCTCAGCTACTGAGTATTTGTGAAAGTCTTATGGGCTGATTTTAAGTAGAATTTGAAATTGAAATAGAATGGAACAAGCTGAGCCATTCCATTAAAAAAAAAAACCAAACAACTTTGAAAGTGGCCAAGGTTAAAATGAGCTGGGAACTGGTGACCAGACAGCATTTAGGTGAATTTTGGCTAGCTAGAATCGGGGCTTATATTGAAGTTTTCAGGCACATTTACTGTTCTCATCTGGCTGTCTGTAGTGAGGCCACTGATCTCTGAAGATCATCCAGTTCTGGTTTAATGTAAGCTGAATACGGACTGCCATGCTTTTTGAAAGTGAGGATGAAAAAAACACAAAACAGCAACTCTTTATATTTCATGTTATGAAACATTTTTATGTTGTAATGGGAGGAAAAAAAAGAAAAATCAAGGAAAGGGAAATGAGGGAATTCTTAATGAAGCAGAATGTTATTTACTGTTGTAGGCAATGGTTTAGTTAGCATATTAACTTCTCTTCCTATTGGCGGCATTTTATTTGTCTTGTTGTAGCCATCTCATAATCCTGCACGTAAATTATTATGATGGATCTCTGATTCTACTATGTTATTCTGTTTCTTCTTGAGTGTTAAAAAACAAAAAAGCCCCATGTTATGCAGAACTGAGAAATAAAAGAGCAATAGTTCACCTATGCATAGCTCACAGCTAGTAGTTTTACTGGCTGCATATCATAATTTTATAATGATCACCACAGCAGTAGACATTCTTATTATAGTACTATTCTAAACTCTCTGCAATTGGCAAAGTATTAAAACCCCTTCCTCATATAGGAAGAGGAAAGAGGATGGGGAAAGTTTTGTTCCTAATTGAACCATCTGTTGAAATCTAACCATTTCTGGCAGTTACTTGCAACCTAACCCTGAAGTCTGAATGCCTACATTTCTGTCACTTCCACTATGCTTGCAACTATTCTTACCTTTATACTTATGTTTATGATTTCAATAAGTGCTTGGGTATCTGCTTGCCCACCTTAGATTCTGTGACAGACCTTGTGGATGTGCTTTGAGCCTGGTGAAGGAACAATAGGCAGGAAGAAATGCCTTCCTGTCTCTTATACAAAAGCCCAATTATTGGAGCACTTAACTGCAGTTTGTGAGATATGGGTTCATATACCTCTTTGATCTATTTTACAATAGAGATTTTAATAAGCAGCCCTGCAGAGGGGTTGCAGAAGCCTGTCATATGGGGCATTCTGAGTCCTGGTGCTTCCATGCAGTTCTTCCTCTTGGTGTAAAGCGGAGTCTGAGTTTGGGAATTTTGCTTGAGACGGGACTCCAGAAGTCACATAGTACAATGCTGACTATTAACATCCCTAATACTCCCTCCTTCTTACACTAGCTCTGAATGCCTGTCTGATTAATTGAAATGGATGTGGCTGTAGGGATTTATATTTTTTTTTCCAGTAAACAAGTCTTACCTCAATGATGAAGTTGGGATGTGCTTATAAGTTAGCTGTTCTCCCTAAATGTGGCCTAATAACCTTCTGTAATCAACAAGAAGAGTGGGAGAGAAGGGAGACACCTTTTCTTTGCAGGAACCTAGGCACAATTAGTACAAACCAAAGACCAAAGAAGTTAATGTGTGTAAAAAAATTTGTCCACACTGGATTTTAGGAGGGTATTTAATATGTGGAAAACCCTAGCCCATGTATGAAAAGTTGTGCTAATGTTTGTTTAATAATTTTTGTCTGTGGCTTTGGATTCTTTAGGTAAAAAAAAATAGCTTTGTTTTGCAAAGATTTTGAAAGATAACTGCAGGCTGCCTCAGGTGAGAGTTTACCCAACAATACTCTCTTACCAAGGGTATGCAAAATCAAAGGAACGTGTGAAATGGAGTTTTTCACTTCATTCATAGACCTGGATCATAGGATCATCTGTAAGGAGATATTCGCTGGGGGCAATAAAAAGCTTCAGGGGGAAGCCTGCATAAAGACCTTATAGGATATAACTTTACCCATATGTTTATTCAGAGTGTTATCTCAAATAACCATGTCCCTGTGTTCAGATCTCTCCTTCTTTGCCATCTGTCTTATCCCATTTCTACCCAGAGCAGTACCTACAGATAGTGGTGGGGAATGAGAACTTGTTGATATTCCTCTTAACAACCCAACAGAAATACCAACACCTTGTTGCTATGTAATTCTGTGGCAGGGACTATACAGTTCTCTGTTGATTCCATAAAAATACAGAACTGGTTTTAATTTCTATAAAATTTTGATGGCTTCACCCCTGGTACATCCTTCAGAGATTTTCCATACTAAGAACAACGTTGTGATAAGCTCATAAAACAGATGCATCAGAAATGGCAAATGCACCCAGCTTTCGTTCTTACTCTCGGCTGTTTAATTGTCTTGATAGAGAACTCAAAAGTGGGCATTCTCAGTTTATATCTTACCAGAGCTAAAATATGGCATTATAGAATGATGAACAGAAAATTATAGTACCACGTTTCCGAAAAGATGTATTGGTATTAATTACTTGCTATTATGGATGTAAAAAGACATGACTGAGGCGTAAGTTCTGGTGTCCTGTCAAAACCATGAATTTGGCAGACCATATTCATTATACCCACAAAATTTTTCCCAGCTGTTTCAGTTGTGAAGTCCATGTTTGTATTTACCCTAAATGGACATGTAGCATTGCTTTGGACCACCACAGCCGATTACATTTTTGTGGCAAAATCCATGTGGTTTCACACACTGCTAGATTCTGCCTTCGGTACCTTAGATGCACTTCTTCCACAGGGAAACTGGCACTATTCCTCTAATGAAATCAGAACTGCTGATGGTCTCTCCTCTTTCAGCACTTGAGTATTATAGGGGGATGGGGGCTAGTGTAAGTTGAGTGTATGTGAGAGAAGGCAAGGGACCCCTGTGAGCAAAATAAACTGCCTCAACTCATCCTTCATCTTTTGTGTACCTGTTATGTGGATGAGGAGAGACAAGAGTCTGGGATTCTGGTCAGTCTCAACACAGGTGTGCAACAAGAATATTGCTGGCTTTCTCACATTGCACCTGGAGCCAGGTGCTTCCCTGCAGGGTTAGAATCTAACCCCTGCATTGTAAATCTGTTGAAGCCTGCAAAAAGCAACCAGAAAATAACAACCCCAAAAGACAGCTGATATCTCTGTATGTTATTTGCTACTTCTTAGTATTACAGGGGAAAAGCATCAGCGAGCTCTGCTTTTCTGCTTGTTAATTTCTCCACTGCCACTTTGTGTCAAGGATCTCAAAGGACTGAACAGAGAGCTTTGGGCTTCATTCCCCACTGACTGCTGGTCTAATTGCCTTCCAGCCCTGGCCACAGGAGAAGCAGTTTAACATGAGGGCCCAAGGGTTTAAAAAGCCAAAGATAATGATGACAGCCACATTGGTGTTGAAAACAGGAACTCCCAGATGTCACTAAGAGCACTAGAGTTCAGTTTGATTCGGCTTCCCAGACACAGCCTTCCTCAAAGATGATGCAGTTATCTTTAGCTGGACAAATAATCTTTTCTCCTTATGACAAAAATGACATCTATCTCAACATGTCTTATTAAGGACACAGCTTGCAGTCTAAGCAGACGTGCCTTTGTGAAGAGAAGTTGTCATGCTGCTGTACGCAGTGCCTAGAAATCAGAATTGTTGAGGATTTATGGTAGCTAAAATGGACAAGAACTCACATGCTCCCTCATTACTTCTTGACAGCAAGTCAGCCTGGGGTTGTAGATTGAAAGACCAGAAACTTCAGACTTGGAAGCCTAGAGCTGCTAATGATAAATTGCAATCTGTCATGTGATTGATTCTTGTACAAGACAAACACTTGTGGCATCAAAAAGCAGAGCAAAGCTAGAAAAACTGCAGTAGGTGCTTGTGCCTTGCAGTGGTGTGGGTTTAGGAGGAGTCACAACAACACTGCTACTGGTACCAAAGCACGTCACGACAGAAGACAGTGTCTTCTGTAGCACTGGGATTTGCTGAGGCAGGTACAGCCAGCACTGGCAGTGAGAAGAGCTGTCAGCCAGTCTCTCTCTCTCTCTCCAGGTGGGCTGGAGCTAATGGCTGGGAAAAGGTTTGGCCTCCCTTAGGGAAAGGCACATACTTGCAGATGTTCTTCTGGCCTCCAGGATGCTCTGCTTCCATGGGACAACTGTGGGATCATATAAACAATAAAGCAGAAATGCCACACATGATTTTGTTCCAGTGCTGCTACCAGATGGGGCTGCGGCACTGAACAGAGGCCCCTCTAACTTGAAAGGGTTACCTGACAGTGTATCTCTGGGGAATCAAACATTTTATTATAGTAGAACAATTTGGTTAGTTTCATTCACTGTCTATATTTTTAATCTTACATCGTGTTTTCAAGGTTTGGGGGAGGGGGTACACAACATGATGTTGGTCAACAGTGAGGACTAATGTCTATTATTTTTCACATGCTTAACTCATGTGTTCATCAGAAAATTCCTGATACTGGTCTATGAGGCAAAGCATGAATTTTAAGTGTTTTAAGAAAAATGCTAATTTTCAAAAGAAATTACAGTGAAATTTATTTATCTGGAAAAATGTACTGTGGAAGAAGTTTGTTGGTTGGATATTGAATAGATATCCAGATGTATTGCATAGATATCTGTAATATATAAGAGCTGAAGGACACCTGGATGGCCCTTGAGAGCCTGAAGGAAAACAATTGGAAGAAAACAGAGATGTAGTCCTACAACTGTCAGAGTTTAAGGGCGAAATGGTTATGTTGAGGAGCAACTCTAAAGCATGGATAAGAAAAATTACTGTAATGGAAACATAATGAAGAATTGCTGTCCTGGAGACACAGGCTTCTAAATCATTTTTGATTAGGCCAGGAAGAACCTAGTGTGAGATGGAGAGATCCTGGAACTTGCTTTGTCAATAAAATGAGCAATAGGACTACTGCATTACTGTACACAAGTTGGTTCCCAGAGATTTTCTGTGTCAGCTGATTCTGTATTGCACTAGCGCTAGAAAGACACTTGGTGCAGAGTGTTAGTCCTATCTTTTAGGCACTGGAGAGTTATGTCTTAGTCTCAGTATTTGACTGGTTTTTTGGAATGTTACTGAGATTATGTGCTGGCTGATCTAAGCAAGTACTATTCCTAGCTGAATTTCTGACTGCCCATGGTTTGCAAGAGTTTGAAAGAAGCAAGGGATAAAGGTACCTCTATTGCTTCTTTTTTCCTCTGGTAGCAGATCATTCAGGATTCTGCAGTGACCCCAGATAAACAAATAGTAGAGGCATAATTGTAACAAGTAAACATCAGACTTGTGTTGCAAAGGGCTGCTTTTACTGAAAATAGGCAGCTGGGAGGAGTGTCTGGTTGTATTCTCCCTTCAACTGGTGATAAAGAGGTTGGAAGAAGATATAGGGCTAAGGAGCTGGACAAAAAATTAAAAATATTGATTTTTACAAGAATGTGACAGATTTTTTTGAAGAATTTAGTAATGCACAAGTTTTTCTCAGAGGAAGGCTGACAGACTGGTTTTTGTGGTTTTTGTGTGTGCTGGTATATAACACTTTTTTTTTTCTTCTTTCCTTTTTACTTGAGGTTTCGGTAAAGTTCTCTGCAGGATTTAGATAAAATTTTTGAGTCATCTTTTGTAACAGACTGAACAACATCCACATTGCCACTGACCTTTGCAACCCTCCTCCCATTTACCAGCTACTGCAATGTGGTGTGTGTTAAGTGTCATAATTTTTTTATTTTATTAAAAATAAAGAATGAACTGGATTGAAATTGATCCAAATTAGCAGAAATGAGATTAACAGAGCATTTTGAATTGAATTCTGCCTATTATTTACTGTAAGTGTCCTGTGGATCCCTTTTTATGAAGGCTAAAAAATATCATAGTTTTCCAGTAGTCTGTGATATTCATTTTATTATGAAGACAAGAATAGTTGAACATAGGGTAATTAAACAAGAGTTTTAAGTAGAATTAACTGGGAATCTTCCCAACTTGCTGACACAAATGTTGGGTCAGAATCCTTCACAATGTGATTAAAAATTTCTCATGAGAACTTCAGTATGGTCACTAGACTTATCTTTCTTGACAAGGAAATCGGTGAAAGAGCTCCCTGCCTGCTGGCCTGCAAGTTGTAGAGAATCTTGGTTTGCCTTCAGTCGTTGAGGCTGGGGTGGGGTCAATCTCCTTTTCCTACAAGTGGGTCACAAGGGAAGATATAGAGACGGTCAAAGAATCGGACGGTGGGAGAAATGAGGAATTAAGGCACTGGAAGAGAAGCATGAAAAGTTCATTCAGGAGGAGGAGGGGAGGAATCCATTTCCTCTTTTATATTTTGTGAAATCCCAACCAGTGAAAAATATTTGGGTTTGTTGGAATATTTTTTTGCTTTCCATTCTAATTCCTGAGGCTTCTCATGCTTCCAAAGGCACCCTCTGAATATGTTCAACTTTAATTATAGATTACCTCGATCAAATGATTGATAATGATGAGATGTGAGGTGAACGCTCTTGCTTCAGCTGAGTTGTATTTAAGAAGTCTGGTCCTTTAAGTGTGTAAATAAATACCAACAGTGTTCAAAGCTTTCTGTAGGTGCTCTTCTTGTATCCATTTTGTGTCAGACTGGAATCTGAGAAAGCAGAAATAAGAACAATAGAAATCATAATTGATAGGACAGCCTAAATAAAAGTTATTTAATTTTCTTTTGTTGAGGAAATATTAAAACCTGGGGAAAATGTAGACCCATTTTCCACTCCATTAACCAGGAGAGATGAAAAAGAGAGCGAGAGTTGGAAGATCCAAGACAATGTGCAAATCTTGAATTCTTGCTCCTCAGATATCATATAGCAGTAACTATTTAAAGTCCTGTGGACTTGTTATTCATCTCGGTCATCCTCAGGATTCATTCAGCTGTCACTTTGCAATTCACCAGCATGCTATAGGCTAAGCTGATTAGAAATGTGCATGTATTTTCCCTTCTTATCAAATTTTCTAAGGATCAATAGTTCTTATGTTTAAGAGAGCTGAAGTTTGTGATGATCCAAGGGGAACAGCCTTTAAAATGCTGTGATCCTCTAAGGGATATATGGCTTTTATTGTTATAGTAATAACTGTGACTCCTATGTCTAACAGTTCTCAAACCCTGATACTGGCAAAACAGCAAGGTCAGAGTCTTGGTTGTATATTCAATTTAGGATTGATAATAATTCTGTGTAAAATTTAATGTTTTCAGAATGGTGAGTTTCCTCAATAAGGAAAATTCTTTGAAAGATATTGCATTGACTTTATGTAAAGTAGTTATAAATACCAATGATACAGATGAAAAACATACCTGGCCAGGAGAAAAGGGGAATTGTTTTGAAGTTAAACAGGTAAGAAAGAGGAAAATTTTAGTCCAGACTTGATGTCTTGGGTCTCTGTTAGTGCTCCAGTTATTAAAGAGAATGCAAAAAAAAAAAAAACCCAACAAAAAAACCCCAAATGTGAGGAAGGCATGAGGAAGAAAATAAAGTAAAAATAACAACCTGTGATTAAATCAAAGGATTAGTATTCAGGAGATTTGGCTTCTTTTTACAGGCTGGCAGCAAATGTGCAATTTAAATATAGGGAAATAATTTCCCCTATGATAATGTCATGAATAAGACTTCAGAGAGTTGCTAAGAGTCTTAAGGCATTGCTTTTTATAAGGAATATCAGTGCCATGAATGAGACTCTCACTTTATGATATAAAGTTATGATAACTGGAATTAGATAGCTAGAACAGTAAATTATTTTTTTCACTGATAATCAGATTTAGCCATTGTAAAGATAGAACCAATATTAAGCATTAAGAAAAACAAATCCTAAACATTAATCACAGCACATTCTTCTGAATTCTCCCCAAATTCCAGTATTGAGAGTAACAATTGGTGAGAAGGAGTTGAAGACCCTTAGCATATAATTATTTATTAGTTTATTGGCAACAAGTCAACTAGTTCAAGGTTCCCATGCTTATCTCTTATAAAAGGTCCTAGTGTTCCTGCTGACCCAAGAGATCTATTAAATACCTCTCAGTGCAGTGAAATCATAGCAGTGAAGCAATGAGAAAGTCAGCATTGCCCCTGCTTGTAATGCAGAAGAGAAATAAACATGCAGGTTTCTTTGCAAACAGATTATCCATCCTAATTAAACATTTCCTCTCCTGGGCCTTTGCTCTTTCTCATAAGTACTGTTGCTGGAACCCAGAAGAAGGTTATTATGTTCCCTGAATTTTAAACGTGTCATACAACTGTGATTTCTCTTTCTAAAATCACAAATGTCTTCTAAGCCTAAACAGACAATGCATTCTGTGAGTGCTGCTCTGCTTGTCATGCCTTGCCTTGGACTGGCAGTAATTAGTTAAAAGGATGACTTTTTATTTTGTGTTTTCCACCTTTTGAATATAGGCTTGTGATTTAATCTAAGCTCCTAGAGGTGTCTTAGGCAAGTTTTGTAACATCTCTTGGCTTTAATTTCTTGTCTGAGAGTGAAGCTGAGCAAGTGTTTTCTTGTGTATTTGTTTTTTTACTTTTTCTTAAGGGGGGAAAAAGGCAATAAGAGTGGGAGGAAGAAAAGTTTCATCAAATATGTTTCTATTGAGAATCTTGACCCTTTGGTACATAATCAGAAATATGAATTTCAGGAAAAACCCAAAGGAGTTTGTCTAAACCCTACAATTTTTAATTATAAACTTTGGGATTAAAATTGAAAGACTGTTTATATCCATAATATTTACAAACCCTGTACATTTTCAATTATTTTTGGAGGTAATCTAGTGTTTGAAGTCCATATGTCATGGTACTGCAATCTTCTTTCTTAACAAGACAGAGGCCTTTGGATGTAAAATTCCTTAGAATTGTTGCATGGGTGGGAAGTCTGACAAAAGAGTATTGAGCGTCTAGAGAGAAAAATAAGTCTTTTCCCCATTTTCCGCTCTAATTTTACCAGCTTTTGAAAGTGGTGCTTTCATCATCTATCATTACTCTGAGCTGACTGAAAATCTGTCCTTTCTTCCACCCACTGTATGGTTTATCTACTTAGATTGCTGCATGTACTAAGCTTTTGATCTCTGGCCTCTGTCTGGTTGCCAGGTAAAGAAGAACTACAAGCACACAATTATTGTCCTTCAGAAAGGAGCATCAGGAATAATGTATTTCACTGGGAAGCCCAGCCAGTGCCAGAGACCAGATGCCTTGACTTGTGCATTTGGTTCATTTCCTGGTACATCCCAAGGCTATGCTCTCCCAGACATCGCTGTTTCATTCATGTTAGTTTGTGCCTGGGAAATGAATCTGAGCCTGATCTGTGAGAAAAAAATGTGCTTCCTGGTATTTTTCAGTTCTCCTAGGTGTCTCTATTGAGAGACTGGCTGGAGCATGATATAATTCTTTTCCAGCCTGAACATCTACATTTTTGTTATGGCAGCTGTGTGCCCTGGTCTTGTTCTGACCTAAAGGCAGGAGACCGCCAAGACAGATACATGACAATATTATCTGGATTAAACTTTTACAACGTGTATGTGATATAATTCTTCATTATTATTCTTTTCCTGTCACAGAAGTACAGATAGATTGCGTGACTTGATCAGCATTGAAAAATAAATTAATTTGGTGAGCTGTGATTATCTGAGTCTAAGGTCTAGTGGACCCCATTTTATCACCCTCCTCACCAGAAGAGGAATCAAACCTGTGGTGTCCTCACTATCAAGGTGATCTTATTGCCACTAGTGAAGAAAGCGGAGATAATGAGTTTAAACGGCTCTGATGTCAAACATGGATGATTACTGATAAGCATGGGATGCCCACACTCCTCCTGCACTTGATACTTTCCAACCTAGCACATTTTTCAGCTAGATTCATGGCAAAAGTGTGTGGTGTTATACGCTGGGGAGCAGGCCTTCCGTGACAACCCCTGTGTATGTGGAGTTGCTTTATGTAAATGAGTGAGAGGTCTATAAGATAAAAAATGGTCACTTCAAGAAATCTCATTTTTGTGTTTCAGAATTGACTTGTGAAGTCTGCCCATTGGTCTGATCGTCTGTTTTGCTAAGCAAAATCGAAGTGATAAAGTACACTCCGTTACTTTCAGACTCACTCTTTCTCCATTTTTTTTTACCTATTAGATCTTCTTCACCATTAGCTTAAGATAGATGGCTAGCACTGGAAATCTTCATGGACCAATTTCACACATCCTATCTATTTTAGATACTGAAAATTGTTAATTTCTTTCCTATATGCCTATACAGTGGCCATGAATAATTTTTCTGGATATATGTATATGTGTACTTAAAAAAATCAAGAGTAAAAAGGCAAAGCATATTGTTAAATGAATGTTACACAGCTTTTTATTTCTAAGCCAGCTGTGATCTTGCTCTTTATCCTTGTAGTCTTCCAATTTCTTTCTCTGAATGCAAGGCATGACCACACAGAATTAACTTTTTTTTTCAATTCCAAACTGTCTGACAGGGGTGACTGTAGGTACAGGGGACTCTCTCCTGTGCTTGTTACTTCCCTACAGAATCACAGAATCTTCTAGGTTGGAAGGGACCTTAAAGATCATCTTGTCC
>JAOXJM010000023.1:31569256-31594548 GCA_026413425.1 Tringa solitaria | reverse complement strand
CAACCACCTCCCTGGGCAGCCCATTCCAATGTCTGATAACCCTTTCAGTGAAAAAGTTTTTCCTAATATCCTACCTTCATGTTCATAACGTGTTTACAATACACTGTAAATAGAGTGAATGTAAATTGCATCTCTGTGTCCTAATCACTATGTTATGTATGTTTATTTTCACCTCCCTCCTAAACTCATTTCTGTATTTACAAAATCCAACTTTGTGCTGAAGTTAAATCTTACCCTGTTTTTCCTCAGAAAACAGCCATTTTAATAACCTATAGAGGGTCTGAAGATTTTGAAATATACTTCTCTAAAAATTATGCTTCTGCTGAATTCTGACATTTTGTCAGAAGCTGAAGTCATTCAGAGTATCTGAGGATGGTAAACTAATTATCTCTTGCCCTTCTCTTGCTAACATAAAAAGATTAATTTAATCATGTTCAGTTATAACTGGCATTAAGCATACAGACTTTTTTTTTAAGGAGAGACAGATATCAGTGGCTTTTATTAAATGTTTTTCTCTGTATGTCAAAATCTTCTTTTGAAAATTTAAAGTGTTAAGTAAGCAATTTTGCCCATTTTCTATTCATTTTAATGTTTCCATATTCTTCATCGAAAAACTGACTTCTCTTATGGTCTGCTTTTTATAACCCATTCCTAAATGAGTAATTCTGTGTCTTGTGTCACTTTTTTCATTTTTTTAGTATAACAGTCTTTGAGCTGTGCAGTGAAAGATCTATCTTGAAAAGTAAAAACAAATCAAAGTTATCTATGAAAGTACTAGGGTCTGCATTCAGAAGGTAATCTCTCTGGAAACCCTTGGGCTAACTAACCCTGACACAGAGGAAGCCATATCAGACCATTACATGGTGACAGATGGGAGAGTTCAGATACAGGAGGAACTGGGCTAACCAGAGATTTTTTTTATACCAGAGATATGAGCAAATTCCTGGAATAGTTTGAGGCTTTTTGTTTGGTTGGTTGGTTTGGTTTGGGTTTTTTGTTTGTTTGCTTGCTTGTTTGCAGTGGTTTTAGACAGAACAACAGTATATGGCTCTCTGGTCGCCAATGAAGATGTTGTGTCTTGTCCAAAGAATTTGATTCTTAAGACCTAATCATACACTAATATAGAATTTGCTTCTGTTGAGAAGCCTTGTTGTCTTGGTCTGCTTTTCCATATACTGTTTTGATAGTGGTTAGCAAACATAATCTGTGCTTGTTTAGGGTGTGTATAGTTTCTTCACAGGGGGGTGGGATTGAACAGGATTTACCAAGAGCAAATGACATAAAGCTGATCAATAAACACCAGGTCTTCTGTCTGGGTCCATATGTTGTAATACACAACAACTCACCAAGTCAAAGACGTTAACCTTCATCTTCCTGTAAAAATCAGCTCAGGTCCTTTTTAATGAGACATGATTGAAATTCTGCAACAGCAATTACTTAATTGTAAGTCTCACTCCAAAATGTTATGCTAACAGCTCTGTGTTCTAATGCTGCAGTTTTAGTTTGGCACCAGATCTCATGGCAGACTGCTAATTCAGATTACTCCTCCCTGTTTCTTACAGCACCATCTATTCTTTCAGAGGTCTTGCAACCCTTTAAAATGAGATCTGAAGAGATCACTACTGGGAGTGGGGCTCCAGAGTGATGGTGAAAAAATATCATATACCACATACTTAATGCAAATTGAGAAGTTCTTGATATTCATCCAAGAAACCTTTCCCACAGTGAGTAAATATTTGTACCTGGGAAGCTTTTGATGCTTTGCTGCTATTGACCTGCTGTGTGTACATTGCAGCAAATGACATCTGGTTTAAAAACAGCTTGAGTAGGGGATCAGGTGATTCACCCTCAGGGACCACTGCTACATAATGGATCCAGTGTGTAATGGCAGCGGAGAAGAGCGACCTTCCTTCCAGAGACCTTGGTGCCTTCTGACAGCATGAGTGATGCCTTCTCCAACCATCCCTTCTGACTCGCCTAAAGAAACCCTGGCAGAGGCATAGCTGAGCCATTCATCACAGTTCCAAAAGCATTGCCTTGGTTTCTCAGTAAAAGACGTGCTTAGATACAGAGTTTATGACCGCTAATAAACTAACACTGAACTGGATACTGTAGACTGTAAGTCTGTGATGGAGTCATTTGCAGTATAATTGCTTATTATCTGTTCAACACTACAGTGCTTCCAATTCCTGAAATTTTATGATGACAGTTCTGATACTTGTAGTTTACCTAAAAGCTACAGACATAGATGACTGGAGGAAAATTTCTATTAAAATGGAGGCAACTAGAAATGGGTGGATAATGCATATCAACTCCTGGCTATATGGCTGGTGCTGTCTTGAAAGTTTTGTTTTTGATAATAAAGGGACATTCTTTGATGATTATGGCCTATTAGAGAACGACGGGATCCACCTGTCTAGAAGGGGCAAGGGAATCTTTGCCAGCAGGTATGGGATGCAATGAGGAAGCCTAAGGCCTGCTTGGAATTAAACCTGGCAAGGGCTGTCAAGGACAATAAGAAAGGTTTCTTCAAGTACATCAGCAGTAAAAGGAAGACTAGGGAAAACGTGGGCCTGCTGCTGAATGAGGTGGGTGCCCTGGTGACAGAGGATGCAGAGGAGGAGCTACTGAATGTCACCTTTGCTTCAGTCTTTACTGCTAAGGCCGGGCTTCAAGAATCCCAGGCGCTGGACATAGGTAGAAGAGAGTGCCCTGAGTAGGGAAGACTATTCTTCAGTCATGGAGGATTGTATTAGAGATCATTTAAGCAAACTTAACACCCACAAGTCCATGGGCCCTGGTGGGATGCACCCGTGAGTGCTGAAGGAACTGACAGATGTTACTGTGAAGCCGCTCTCTGCTACCTGAGGACTGGAGGAAAACTAATGTCACGCCAGTCTTCAAAGAGGGCAAGAAGGAGGATCCAGGAAACTGCAGTCCAGTCAGCCTTGCCTCCATACCTAGAAAGACAATGGAACAGCTCATACTGGATGTCATCTCTAAGCATGTAGAAGGGAAAAAAAAGGTCATCAGGAGTAATCAGCATGGATTCATCAAGGGGAAATCATGCTTGATCAATCTGATAGCCTTTTATGATAAGATGACTGCCTAGGTGTATGAGGTGAGAGCAGTGGATGTTATCTACCTTGACTTCAGCTAGGCTTTTGACACTGTCTCCCATAACATCCTCATAGGTGAGCTTAGGAAGTGTGGGTTAGATGAGAGGTCAGTGAGGTGGACTGAGAATTGGCTGAGTGGAAGAACTCAGAGGGTTGTGATCAGTGATGCAGAGTCCAGTTAGAGGCCTGTAACTAGTGGTGTTCCCCAGGTATCTGGTATTGTTCAATTTATGCATCAACGACAACGACCAAGTTTGCTGATGGTACAAAACTGGGAGGAGTGGCTGACACACCAGAAGGCTGTGCTGCCATTCAGCGAGACCTAGACGGCCTAGAAAGCTGAGCAGAAAGGAACTTAATGAAATTCAACAAGCGCAAGTGTAGGGTACTGCACCTAGGGAGGAATAATCCTGAACACTAGTACAGTTAGAGGCTGACCTGCTGGAAAGCAGCTCTTCAGAGAGAGACCTTGGAGTCCTGGTAGACAAGTTGATCATGAGCCAGCAATGTGCCCTTGTGGTCAAGAAGGCCAATGGTCTCTTGAGGTGCATCAAAAAGAGTGTGGCCAGCAGAGTGAGGGAGGTCATCTTCCTCTACTCTGCCCTGGTAAGGCTGCATCTGGAGTACTGTTGTCCAGTTCTGGGCACCCCAGTTCAAGGACAGGGAACTACTGGAAAGAGTCCAGTGGGGGGCTACAAAGATGATCAAGGGAATGGAAAATCTTTCTTATGAGGAAAGTCTGAGAGACCTGGGGATGTTTAGGCTGGAGAAGAGAAGACTGAGAGGGGACCTCATCAATGCTTATAAATACTTAAAGGGCGGGTGTCAAGAGGATGGGGTCAGGCTCTTCTCAGTGCAACCTGGTGACAGGACCAAGGGACAACAGGCACAAGCTGGAACACATGAAATTCCATTTGAAATTGTGGAAAAACTTCTTTACTTTGAGGGTGCCAGAGCATTGGAACAGACTGCCCAGAGAGGTTTTGGACTCCCTTTCTCTGAAGATATTCAAAACCCACCTGGTTGTGTTCCTGTCCAGCCTGCTCTAGGTGAACCTGCTTTGACAGGGAGGTTGGACTAAGTGATCTCTAAAGGTCCCTTCCAACCCCTACCATTCTGTGATTCTGTGAGGCAGGAGAACTCTCAGCTGTCATAGAAACTGAGAAATATCCCAGGAGTGTCAGGAAAGGTTAGAACCCAGAAGCAAACAAACCTACTTGTAAGCCATTCTCACAACCAGTTTTTCAATGGGGATTGCTAAATTCTATATAGATTGGTTTTGGTGGGATGTTCAATGTTTTGGAAAACAGAGAAACTAGGACAGTCCAGTTCCAAAGATTTTGCAGTGTGGACCTTGAGCTTAGAAATCCTCAAGAACAAAGATGGGACTTAAAAGCCTGCTGTCTGATCGTCTCTGCAGCAAGGGAGTTTATTGTGTTATGTATCTTGTTCTGATTAACTTTTATTCCATGAAAAGGGAAAAAAAAACCCAAACTGCTAAATGACAGTATGAATACAATGACTAACTTTGAAAGACTGTCTCAGCTGACACACAAAATGGCAGCTCCAACCCAATGAAGAAGTAGATTTTTCTGCCTTTTTAAAGATACTGCAAAGATAATAGAAACCTAATGTTTTCTTTTGGTCTTTTTTTTTGATTCCACAGTTCTATCTTGGGAAAGTCCAAGGATAGGATATGATGTGAATAAGCAACCAAAGTTCAGAAGTTTCTCTGATTCCTTTGATGTGGGTATTCAATTGCAGGTATCTCCTGAGATCTTCTTTCTACAGGTGTTAGCACAGCTGGAAAAGCTCTAAGACCAGCTTTCTTTGTAGCGGTTTTACAGCTAGAGCCACAGAATTTAAAGACAAAAGGAAAATTAAAGGCCAGGGCTTGGGGAACATAATCAAAGGTTCACTCCACAGAGTTTGACAGGTAAAACTTACTTTGTTGGCACTTCCTCTTGTACCTGCACACTCTGTTTTAAATCCTACCAATAATACCCTCAATTTCTTCTAGACAACATCAAAAGTATTCTTAACAGAAGCTGTATTATATCAGCACCTTCCACTAATACAGTACTTGAGTTGGCACTATATAATCATTGCCTTTATTCCCCTCAACAGGGAGGCTGACCAAAACCTTGAATTCTGCAGTCGTAAGGTTAAAGGACTTCAATACCATCTCCTATTCCTACTGTGTGAAATATACAAACTTTTTTAGAAATTCTTTCTTGATCACTCACAGTTCTTATGCAGAAAATCATGGCTGCAGGGAAACTGCTGTTGAAAACTATTTCAGGTAGTCCTTCACAGGCTGTCTAGCCTAGGAAGGAGAGTCTGGATCTAGGGGTTAGGGGACAGTGCAGGGAACACATTTAACAGACATGTCTGCCCAAGCAAAGGCATAACAATCTTGTCAGAATGGGGAGGCAGATGAAACACATAGCCTTTTTTTCCTGAAGAGTCGATACAGACCTTGACAAAGCGTGGGATAGAGTTTTCATCACTCCTTGGGAATAGCTGTAGGTCTCAGTCATGTTCAGGGCAATAAAGTTGTGTATTGAAAGAGTGAAGATGTGAATACTAGAGAGAGCATGTAAATGGCCAGCAGTTCTTTGAGAGTCAGTTTCCCCATTCTGCAGAAAAAAATATGCTGGGGTTTGAAAGGCAGATTATAAGTGCAATAACTAAGAACATATCAAAGCAAAATCCCCGTGCCAGTACCTTAGTATGTAAATTAAAGAGTTACCATACAATATAAAACCTGTAAGCAGCATGGTTAAAGGGCATTCAGGCTTCATGACTTTGCAGGACTTATTACATTTATTTGATTTTTATTCACTGGTCACAAACACTGGTTCTTTTGGTTTATCTTGGCAGAAACATCCTTTATGTCCTCTGGCCTGATTTCAGGAAGATTCTAAAGAAATTGCTGATGGCTTGTTTGCATCTCAAAGGCAGCAGCCTTGTTTCTCTCAGGAAAGAAATGTACATTATTCTAATGTGAACACCTCTGATATTTCAGTTGTGAGTAGATGGTGGTGTGATTGAGAAGCTGCCCTGGGCCATTGGTAGCCTCACGGACAGTATATTCACATGCTTTAGCACTAGTTATTCTCCTGTCCCTATAATGCCTAGATCTTGGATGTGTCCTGTTGTCACACTCTGAGGACTTGTTATTTACTCTCTCACAAATTACTGTGAGCTATTGTGTAATCCTAAAGCCAGCAGTAATAGATGTGCTTCTGATTATATCACACCTGTATGAATAGAGTTTAGGAATCTAATTAGTAATCATTTCTTAACATTTTGACCAAGTTATGAGTTAGTCTTACCATGAAAAACTGGGTTAAAAATCCTTCTTTAAGGTAGTCACACAACATAAATTTTAAATATAATCTTGCTTATACAAGGAACAGTATGCTGGGTGAATACTGGAACAATGTTAGAAAGCCTGATTAGCTTTTTGTTTGGTTGTTGTTTGTAGTGTTGGGTTTTTTTAATGTATGTATTTTTGCATTCCATTTAGTATGAACAATGAAAAAGATTACTTTCAGTTTTGTTTATAGTATGTTTTTGTTCCTGGTTGTTATAAGTTCTCCAAACACAGTAATGTTATTTTCCAGGGAAGAAGAATGTTGCTCTTTAAAAAGTAAATGGCTTCCACAGAAATTTTGCTATACATTTCACTGTAGCATTTCCAGTGATGTTAGATGCTATAATAGCTCTTTTAGCTTTTAGGAACCTGGCGTAGTTGCATTAAAATTACTTGACTATATTGCCAAATCAGAAAGGGAGCACAGAATGATATGTTCATGAACTTGTGATGCAATGCCTACATCTGTGAAACTGTAATGCCTGGGCTAGGGGTTTTTTGGGTTTTGTTTTGTTGTTGTTTTTTTTTATTATTCTCCCTCTTTGTGATATGGAGCCTCTCGGTTTTTTCCTTTTTTTTTTTAATTAGACTAAAAGTCTCTTAAAATTCTGTGTAGCCTATACATGCATCAGTACCTATAGTTATATATATATATATATTAGGTAACTTTATTTAAATTACTTTATGGGAATATGAGGTGTGAAAGCTGAGAATTATTAACTGGTTCTTTATGGAGGTAAATGTGTCACAAATAAGTTGTTTATATCAGTCAAGAAGGAGGAGAAAAACAACTGCGTTTTTTAGGATCCAGTTTTCCCTTGCCTTATGTTGGCTCAGCAGCCTTTTGGAGATCTTTTCCCTTCTGTGGCTTTCTGCAATAGTCTCTGATGAAGATTCTGACATAATTCCTGCATCAGTGAGGGTCACCTAATGCCACAGACCTTATGACCTTGTGTCATATCAATTTCTGGGCATGTGGCATAGATCACTTCTTCCTCTATTATGCTTTTATCAGAAGAACTATCAAATGGGATTTCTGACTACCAGGATAGAAGGTCAACAAGTCAACCCATGTGTTGTTTCATATGCATGCTCTCTGTTGTCCTGTTCTTCATTGGGCAACTTGACATGTATTTTAATAGCAGTAAAGTTTTGTTAAGGTAAACTATTCTTTCATGTTGGTAAAGGAAATAAGCCTTTTCAGCAAGGTAAAATGCTATTCTGAAAACAATTTTCTTCCACTCAACATGTTTTTCTTCTCTTTCTTCTACTCACTTATTGCAAGAGGGGTGTTCAACAGGGTTAGTTCTAAAGACCCCTGTAGAAAACGCGTAGTTTTCAACTTCTTTTTGTCATCTGACACCCATTTCCTGAGATGCAGTATAATCATCCCTAAGGACCAGAATTTGCCCCCAGCAGAAGAGCATCACACCGTCTCAGTTTTCAATATAGCATTTGACTGCAATTCTGGTAAAGTAAATAACTCTCTTCACACATCTGATGCACTAAATGTTCACATCTTTTTCAACAGAAGGGCATTTTCCTGACTTTTTAGGTCTTCAAGTCGTCCTCTTCACAGTGAAGGACTTATTACTCTGTTACTGTGGTCTACAAACATTTATTTCCCTTCTGATTTTTATAGTAGATGATGATCTAAGGTTAATCTGTAACAGGGCTAAAAGTGTGATGGGCAACCAAGAAATCTAGCACTGGAAAGGAGAGGAGCCTTTTGGAGAGAGCAAAAGCTCTAACTATGCAGTAGAAGAAGGACAGATCATCAGCCACCACCTCTACCTGCTCTTTGATTTCACATGTATTTATTGATTCTGATTTGGCCTTATATTGGTCTTCTGTTGTCTGGCCATATGAACCTTGCACTTCATGGCAATTTAAGATAAAGGTATATAATAAGTGAGTATGTAGGGAGTCAAGCATGAAGGAGATGTAGGAATTTTCTTGGATTTATTTTTAAGCAGAAAGTGCAGAGCAACATATCTTCTTTCACCACAGATCATGACTGAAAGGTCATGAGATCAAATAAGGTCATAAGATCAAATTCCCTCTAACAGAAGCCTGTTATTTTAGTAGTCTATTTGTTCAAAATTAATCAGATATAATAATGTAATATTCATTATAGCTGTCATAGTCATTATATTTAGGTGCTTAAATTAGCACTAACTTGCCTACAATGGGGGAAATAATCCTGATTTAGCTGCTTTTATAGTCAGTGTAAAGAATGCTATTGGCCTCAGCAATGAGAGATGACCCTGAATTCGCTTTGCAGCTTGGTACTTTGCATTATTATGAAGATGTGAATATTCTTACACTGATATTATCAGTATTTAGGCACCCTAGGTAGTATGCATCTCACCTGTTTTGAACATCCCAAGCTGAACTAGTCTCTCTAGGTTGCTTAGTGTATGATCATGACTGCTCTTTTGGTGTTGGACATTTCTATTCATTCACTGTAAGTATTTTAGGATGATCTGCAGGCTTAGATGCCCAACTTTCAGACACAGGAATTAAAACAGTTGAATCCAAAACTAGTCTGACCATGGGCAACCAACCTAATCTAGAAATTAGAACCAAAACAAAAGGCTGACAAGATCCAGACCTTTGAAAAGGTCTGTTTTAAACACTTCTGTTGTTAACATTGCCTTCATTATCTTCCCTCCAACACATGCATTTTCAATATTGTCTACCTAAATTTACCTTGGATGGAGGCTATTGCTACAAGTGAAATGGTTAAATGGCTATGGAAATTGTTTTGGAGTTATTTGTAATTCTAAATATCATCTTTGGAGCATGACATGGAAATTGAAAAGCATGCATGCCATTTACATTTCCCTGTTTCTAAGTGCCTTTTTCCTCCTGGAATTCAGCTAATAGGAAGTAGCATCAGTATTGAAACATGTAAAATGCCCCCCTACCCCTGCACTCAAGTACAGCAGAAGCTCTATAAATGAAGAACAAAACCTGTCAGTGAAAGATGTTAGTGAAAATATTTGACAAAAGGTATCTCCCAGCTTAGGACAGGTTTTTATGTGGGTTTTGTGTTGTTTCTTTGTTGGGATTTTTTGGTGCTTGGTTTTGGTTTTTTGTTTTGTTTTTTTTTAATTCCCACAGAGACTCGTAATTAGATAATAGTTCATTTGGTGGTTGTGAAATCCAAGAGATAAATGCCTCAAGAATCAAACTGATGGTAAGGTTTCAGGACCTGGCAGTCAAATACTTGAGCCAATTCAATACTTGAATCTCCTAATTTATTCTGAAAAATGTATTCTGCAAAAGAAGTGCAAGTGTCTTTGTCAGTCTTTCACTATAAACCAGAACCATCTTTATTCCTTTCTAAAAGGTGAGACTGAAATTTCAGCATGTGAGGAGCTAGTTCCTATTAATCTGTCTTGATTTTTCAGTTCTTTTGGTAAATCATCTGTCCTAGTGAAAAGCCTCAATTACCTATATGCTCAAAAATCATGTTTTGTTCTATGTAAATGGAGACTACTGATAAGATGATATGGATGGGAAGAAGTTTGACTCTATCTTCATGTCTATATTGATTGAGGAAGAGCCTGAAAGTCCCATCACAGTGGCAATTAATGTGTCTTATTTTGGGTAAGAATGATAAATGTGGATTCTCAGGATCACATCCCAGAGCACTGCACCAAGGGCTGGACTTTTCCTTTGCTGTATCTGTAGCCTCCTCACTTGTCCACCGTATGCCTCAGTAATCATGTATTCACATTCCTCTAATGTCACTAGCATGCTTTAGGAGGTGTCATGTTTGCTCTAATAAGCAGCCCAACAAATTAATATATTCTCAAAAAGCAACAACTCTTTGACATAGTCCTTCCTTACTATCTGGGAAAAATGGAAGAAATAATGGATGAAATAAAGAACACGAAGGACCAGCAATGCAGACTCTCAGCTTGACTCCATCTTCTCTACTGGACAATGCTAACGAGTGTTAAACATGTTGCAAGTACAATTCCATCTAGCACTCATTTTGATTGTGTCAGCTTATAGGTGTATGAGATGTGTTATTGCCCAGAACATCAAATAATTATTTAAGTGACTCTCTTGTCTTTACCATTTTCTATTGTTGTCATGAAATTTTTAATGTGAGCAATAATGAAATGGTGGTATTCATACCCCATTTCTAGAAGTGATGACAGGAGGTAAAGTAGGTATGACAACTGTTTGAAAATTTAGAGAAAGATGGAAGAATAGTCTGCTTCAAGTGTGTTGATTGAAAGAAACTTGAATATGGGATGAAAGCTTTATTTATTTATTATTCTGTAGTCAGTATACAGATTTGCCAATGCTTGCATATGAAAGAAGCGGAGCTCTTCCTTCAGAGTCAGGTATGCAGGCAGACTCTACAGGGATGAAAGTGGACAGACACTGAAGCTTTAGTTGTGGTGGGTTCTTTTTTATATGATTTAAAAGAAAATGCAGCTCATAGTTAGTAATTAAAATTTAGTGGAGATTTGGTTCTATAACCTTTAGTTGTAATCATACTCTATAGCTATATTCCCTATTCAACATTTTTATATATATTTTAGAATTTACCACCACAGCATTCCATCTTCTCAATTTTTCCCCAAATTTTCAACTTGTCAGGTTATACTTGTATTCCTGATTTACAGTGTTTTAAAAGATTATTCATGTAAAAAAATCAACTACTGAATGTAGTTGATGCTATATTTAGCTATTGCACCTTGTAAGGTGTTGAGCTGGACAGCGAGGTATGCCTTGAGAAATCAGCATTTTCAAAAATCATGCTACTCAAATAAATATTTAAGCAGAGCATTAAAAACTTGGATGTGACTGACTTATAAATCATCTCTGTTAATGGGAGATGTATTGAGGGGTGCTCTATAATGTTATAACATGCTGAAGAGTAGTCTGAGGTGAGACCTAGTATGGAAATACTACGTAGCTTCTCTCAGTTGCAGGTGAGGCTGCGTAACGTGCACAGAATGGGTTTGGTCATGGAAGACAGATGCAATATTCAGCTCTGTAACAGAAAACTGAAAAAAGGTCTGTTCTCTTCTAGGAGAGACTGCCAGGCCCCCAGGGGCACTGCCAGGGAGGTGCCTGATGCCCATGGCTGGGGCTGCCCCCATGTGTACTGCCCACCTGCCTGGCTCCCTCCTTGCTGGCCTGGGGATCCTCTGCAGCTCTCCCAGCCCCAGGGTGCCTCTGGCCCAGACAGCACCCTTACTAATCCTAAAGCAAAGTTATGCTGTATGGTGACAGAAAAAAAATAATGATGAAAGGTAAGAAAACCTCATAGAAACATACTGCTTTATGAGCAAAGTGTTTCCAAACCAGTATGTTTTTGAAAGGTTTTTGTGTCTGACCCTCTCAAGAAATTCACAAAATAGTGCCTTTGGCTTGCTGTCATTTTGAAATATGTTTTGTTCCCTGTATAACATTAATTTTCTTGCTTTCAAAATGTCCAACCTTTTAACAAGTTATAGTAACTCTAAGTGGTCAATTAGAATAAAACCTCATCCACAGACAATTCATTAGCATACCAGCTGGACTGTGTGTTATTAGCTTTCAAAGATGCAGAATAGTCTGCCAAGTTTTGCGTGCAATATAAGAATATCAGTGGAAAACATATTTCATTTTTTGTCAAGGCACTGTAATCATGCTGATAAAAGGTGAATTTTTTATTATTATTTTTTTGCCAATATTTTTGCCAATGTGAGTGTCACTTTAGTTGCAAAAGGCTAGAAAATGTTCACAAAGTGATCACAGAAAGCCTTACAGAAGGTACATAGGGATATATTCACAAAACCTGTATTCAACCTGTGCCACAGCATCTAGTTTTGCATGTTGGTTAGACGCTTCTTCTGGTGAGGTGGTAGGTAATGCCAAAGAGTATCCCAGGTCCATGGGAAGAATCTGTCTGCAGTGTGCTCTGACTGCACTGTCCCAGATCCATCTTCATGTTATGTGATCCTGCTTGGGCTGGCCAGTCAAGGAAAAGAAATAGCGTGGTTTCTTGACCAGCTGCAAGGCCTGTCAGCTAATATCTGAGAAACTGCTGAGTGTTTTCAGTGGATGAAATTCCTCCTTGTGTAATGAGTCAGTATGAAGCCTGTGTGCCAGATGAGATTTACCTGCATAAGGTAATTGCCCATTATATAAGTACTAGCTACCTGACATGATAGTAAAGTTCAATAACTATATAATCCCCTGAAACTATAATAAACATGCCCATAAAATTGTTTGTCCAGTGGCTTCAGGCTGCCTAATCAATAAGACAGCAGGAAAATGTTGAGTTAATTAACCTGATAAATAGCTTGGCAAGCTTATTTCTAATGACCACTCCTGATTTAACATACTGTAGTCACAGAAAGACAGCGTGATAAGCATGAAAAGAGAACATTGTAGATCCACTTATCTGGTGATTTTAGCCAATAAGAAAGTCTGCAAGTAATCAAACTACAGTATTGCAATCTGAATGGCAGCATTTGCTGCTATGAAGCATAACTGTAGGCACTGTTTCTGTACCCTGGGAGATGAAACAAAGATCCCTGAATGGTTCCTAGTCTGAAGTGGTTGTGTATTTTATATGACACATCTGTAGGAGTAGATGGCCTCACCTTGCTTGTCTCTATGAAGCAAAAAGTCGGACGGCCATAATAAATTCATGTACAATCTTGAAAACTGCCATAACTAAAACGTATCTGGGGATTTTTCTTGAAATACCCTGGAGTTAGGAACCCAAAAATTTGAGGGATTTTCAGTTCAAATAGCAAGAGAATATTTGAAAGTTCACAAAGATTAGTAAGAACTTGTATCCTCTGTACGTGACATGTTTAAGGTAAGGGACCCAGGAATGCTTTCCCACTCTTAGGTCAATAAGGTGTTGGTCCTGGTAACACCTGGCTCCATACTCAACTGAGACCCAAGTCTCACCATCTGCTTCCATATGTTGGTTTCCACAAAAGTAAAATTGGGGATAGGTTTTAAGGGCTCAACTAGATCATTGATTGACACGCTGGTGCCCTGGTATGGTGCACACCAGCAGTTGAATTTAAATGTAACTACAGGTAACCTCAGAAATGTCCTTTTCCAATGCACCTGTCCTGTCCAGACCCAAGTTCCATCACTCTGAGACTGAGAGAGTACCACAGAAGTGACAGACTGAGGAAAGTTCCTCTTTTTTTCTTTCTGTATCCTCTTTAGTAGACCCACTTACAGTGAAGAACTGCAATGATATCAGTGCCAGAATAAACCATCTTGACACTAACTAGTGCTATAAACAAAGTCATAGTGAAAATACATGCTCGACCAAAACTGGTAGTTCTCTAATGCCAGGTAATAAGGAAGGAGAGTTCATGAGACTGTGAATGTATCATGGTAAATCTAATGGACAGTTGTGCTTTTTGACTTTGTTCCTAAAACTTCAGGCTGAGCAACTGTCAGTCTCTCTAGGAGTTTGTCTAAACAATTCAGCAAAGATTTCCTTTTAAAATCAACTTAATTAATGTATAAAAATTTTAGAAAGCATTTCCCTTTTGAAAGAGCCTTTTGTTGTCCCTGTGTGACTAAAAGATCTGTGAGTAGCACCAAGACTGTGAAATCTCTGGTGCAAATGAAGTAGCACACTGTTAAACATGACTATTAAACTATTTTCTTGGGAGTTGTTTTTGATTCATGTGGAATAGATTAAAAGTCTGTTTCAAATCCCACAAGATTTCCCATGGAGTATAATTATACATGAAACGGAATAAGAAATGCAGTCCAACAATTACTTTAATTAGGTGGTGGTTACTGAAGCTGTCAGTGTGCCTAGTCCTACAAAGAACTAAGTAGGAAGAGTTAGGTAATGGAATTGTTGATAAATGTTTGCACTTCAGAGGAATTAATTATCTGTGTAAATAAATAATGGGCTAGAAAAACTGCAATCAGCTGATGGGATCTTGCCCTTCATCGTCACTGATGATATAATACCTATCTTAAAGACCAATTTGCTGCCTTAATAAAGCACCCCTCAAGGGCCTGCCTTGCTCCCTTTGAGTAATACATCTTTCTACAATTTTATGGGGACTGAATCTTGAAGTAATAGTGCTTGGCTCTAGTAGCATTATAAGCTTGGCACTGGTAGCACTAGAGATCTCCTGTTCTTCTGCTAGCCATTTTGTCAATGAAATGAGTTTGACTACTTCTGGATGCAGTAGAAGGTGTGAAAATATTGATTCTCCTTGGCCATTCAACATTAGTTCTACTATAGACACACTGTGGAGCCTCTGCCGTTGCTCTGAGGCATCTGCCAGAAGAGGAGGTCAGGTGGAAGGGACTAGTATTTGGTTCTGGTCTGAAAGTTTTTATGTTCCTATGTGTGTCGCTATG
This sequence comes from Tringa solitaria, assembly GCA_026413425.1. Classification (NCBI taxonomy): domain Eukaryota; kingdom Metazoa; phylum Chordata; class Aves; order Charadriiformes; family Scolopacidae; genus Tringa; species Tringa solitaria. The sequence goes on along the minus strand of JAOXJM010000023.1, from coordinate 31,579,677 downwards.
CCTGTATTGTTACAGTGGTACACAGAAAAGCTGATAAAATAGGAGATATGGGGTTTGTAGCTGGGAGATTTCAAAAACACTGTAGCTTTTCAAAGCAGCATTTTGAGTGATTCTTGCCTCCAGATCCAGTTTTAAACACAGTCTAGGTCAAAATGGATTGGAATTCTCTGAGCTGACAACACAGTTGGCCCTGTTTTGTGCATGTGCTCCAATGGTGCCTTTGCAGCACTTTAATGGAGAGTCTTGTTGAGAGGAATGGCCAAAATCTTACCGAACTGTAAAGTTTTCCTCATTATTCCTATATTCCTTGAGAGACTGTCCTTTCATCACCAGAAATGAAGCACATTGAAGGCAGAAGACAGGAGCAGCAATTCTATCTCTGCATGTGTAGACCTTCACATAAATTTTGTTGTGGTATTCTTTCTCCCTTGTGTGAGGTGTAGCAATGGAGATGGGAATGTAAAGTAACTGTGCTTTTGATGGGGAGAAGCTATTGATTTTTAAGCTCTAGGAAAGTTAGATATAGCTATTTGAATGTGCTCGCTTTCCAGGTTGTTAGATGGCATCAGTTTGCCACATTCCTAAAAATACCTCAATACAAAGATAAGCTTCAGTTTTGCATGCTGCTGATCCAGCTGTTTTCACTAATTTGTTCAGTTAAAATAGAGTACTCTAATCTTCAGGAGGGAGTTGTCAGGAGATGCTACATGGGCATGACAACATTTCAATGTTTTTTAGCTGTGAAATCCAAGTTATTAGTGTTGAGTTTGTGCAAAAACAGAGGGAAGAGTACCATAAAAGAAAGTGTTCCTTGCAGAATATATATGATTCTCATTTGTAAGCATTTTAGAGAGTTATGTAGCTGATCTGTTCCTGACACAGACGTAAAGCAATTCCCACTTCTGTGAAAAAATACCCAAGATAGGGATTCAATTCCATGGATTGCAGAATCTTGTTATTTGCCTCTCAACCAATTTAATTGTGGTTCACAGTTTCAGTGAATGTAAAGAGAAATACTGGAATAAAAAAACTCACATCTTAATTGCATATTAAATCTTCATAGACAAGAAAATCTGAACCTCTTTAGGGGGGCTTTAAGACACATAAAAGTGTATGGTTAAAGAGAAAGAAATATACAAGCCCCTTGAGCAAATTAAGAACAAGTGAGTATCACTAACAAATTTCTTTTTCACGTATCTCTTATTTCCTCCCACCCCATCCTGAGCAGGGACTTGATTTAGGCAATAAATACATACATATAATTTGCATTTTTTTTTCCTAAGAGTTTCAATGTGCAGCATTAACACTGTTCTCTTCCATGGTAACATAATGAGAATCTCAGAAGCGGGATTTAAAAAAGGTATTTAAGTCCCTGATTTAGGTTACAGATCTTTAAGGATACCCTGACGCCTAAGTGAAATCAAATGTGATATTAAAGCTTTACTGATAGTCCTTTGCATCTGTTGGGCAGAAGGTACGCACTGCACTGAGGAGCTGTTTTCAAAGACTAGCACAAGACTGGAAGGGGTCCTGCATACTTCTGCATTGTTCTGAAGTCCTGCTCTGAGCACTTGGACAGAATGTCGTCAGCTAATGTCTGTTCTTTCCTTAAACCCCACATTTGTGTAGTTGTTTCTGAACATATTTTCTCTGTTTCTATAAACTTTCTCCAAGCTGTCGTGGCTGCAAAAGATTTGCCAGATTAAGATTTGAGGTGACTATCTATCTTCTTATTCCGGCACATTGTCATAGTTGGTCATTTGAGATCAAGGCATGAAATATAATAGCTCTTCCCAAATCCCCAGTGCAGCCATTTGAACACTTCTAGCTTCACTGTGTCACCAGGTGCTCAATCACCTGAGAAAATGTGACTGCAGAATTCACTGTGAACCTCCCCACGCATAATATATGGAAGTCAGAATGAGGAATAAAAGGAGAATAGATATGGAAGGAAGAGCTCAAAAGAAAAACTTTCTCTGTCAGCATCTCCCATGATGGGGAGCTGGAGACAGCAATTGCTTTGACCCAATCACCATGTTTTTACAACTCATTCATCCCATAAGCAAGTTGCTGGTATTCTCATATCAAGAGGTAATTTTGGATAGCCTAGCACTTTGCTAGGCAGACTTGGTAGAAGAAGATGATGCACTTTCTCAAAGTCTGAGTACTGATGTCCTGATGTGCCATAGGTGTGGCCTTGAGGAAGCCAGGGAACAGCAACAGGTGTTAGGCAAGCTGAAAATATGCATTTGGAAATATTAGAAGAAGACCTCTATTTGTGCAAAAATCTTTTGACTTTGTCCTTGAAGCTTTAGAAGGCAATCTTGAGAGTGTGTGGTAAGATGGACAAGAATTGGTGAATGAATAGGATGAATTGGCCAAATTAACAAATGGATAGGCTAGAACAGACTCCATTTCCAGTCAGATGTCCCAGTAAGTCCTTTATGGTCTCTTCACTCTATTCCTCGGTACCAACCCAGAACTACTTAACTCCACTTCCCTGTAGGGGATTTCCTGCTGTGGGAAGTGACTCTCAGTGAATAGCAGTGATCCTGGATAGCTAATACCCTCATTCTCTGCAATGTAGGTGATATTTTTCTGACTGCAGGATGGAGTTTGAAGGAAGGCAAAGGTTACTTGGAAGCCATATGTTGCCTGCAGATATTTTATTTCTTCTGAAGATATTTACATTTTTTAATTTTGGGGTTTTCTTTGTTTGTTTTGGGTTGGTTTTTTTTGCTGTTTGTTTTGTTTTTTACTTGTGTTCCACCAGGCAATAACCAAATAAGCTTTGATCATTAGTGGAGATTTTCAAGCAGGCCCAAAATTTGCTTTCATGAATTATTCAGCAGATAAGTTCAGCAAGAGTTCTAAATACCACTTTTTTTCATTTGTAGTTAGTGCCTTTTAAAGGCAGGAAGGTGAGGAATGATTCCTTTGCATTATTCAGCCTTTTAAGAAACTGTTTTCTTCTTTACTATGCAATCTTTGCTTTTTATTTCTATCTCTTATATGTCATTTTGCAGCCGTTCAATAGGTGCAATATGCCTGCCCTTGCTTCTGCAACACAGTCAGCTTTCCTGGCAGGACAATAGGTTGAAGAAAAGAGCAAAAGCATACTACTTAGAGTAGGCTGCCAAGGGAAAACTTACTTCACTTAGCACAGCCAGCAGTCAGCAAGTTCAGAAGGCAAAATGAAGTCCTACCATTAACAAGTTGTGAAATGCACTGGCACTGTCAGAAAGGTTCTCAGTCCCATCACTGATGAAAGCTGGGTGGGGGGATGAGGGGAAGTGTGGAGTTTGGAGGATAAGCAGACTTGGTGTCAAAGGAGTAAGGGGCGTAAGCATTGCAAATGTCATCTCTTTGTGAGCTTTATCAGCTACTGAAGACCTAGAGCAGGGCTGTGCGGGTGCTCCATCTTTTGGGAATTGCATATCATAAGAGCTGCACAAGTCACATCCTTTCAGAGAGAAGCAGAATTTAATGTTGCAATGCATTCCGTCTGTTTCCATAGTGCAAGGGAAACAACGCTGACTTTTTCTTCTCCTCTGAGTGGAATATCTAGTGTTATGACCAGATACAGTGTAATACCCAGAATGTTATTCTCCTTTTGAACATATGAGGGGAAATGTTGAAGATGGCCATAGGAAATGCTCAGCTGAACTGGAAACCATTTCTCGAAGTGTGTATATTTGGGAGTGGTAGGTGGGTCTAAATAGGAATAGAGGCTCTATTAAGAAAAAGCTTGCTCAAGAAAGCTCTTGAATTAATAGCTTCTAGGAGTTCATCCCTCTCTTTAGTAAAATGAGATATTTTTCCCCAACAGGTATGCAGCATTATGACTGCCCTTGAAAATCTCTAATCTGTATGTTCTCAGGCTGCAGAAATCTTTTCAACAGTTCTTTCTACAATAAAGTGGCCTTTCTCCCTCCTTTCTTCCCTGCTTTTCTCAAAAAGACTCAGTAACAGTATGTATAAATCAAAGTTTTTCAGAGGGGTGCCTTAATTTAGGCTAAAGTTGTTCCCTCAGTAGGACTTCTCATAAAGCAGCATTTTTTGAAACCCACTTTTATATACTATAGTGCAGGTTCCTGCACCAACATCTTAAATGAGCTGTGCCGATCCTTTTCTTCTCAAGGATGGACAAATAGTTGTGAGGACAAGTGCACTGCTTGCTGTGCAGCAGCCTCTAATGTTGGGCATTGGGGGAAGATGTTCTACCTTCCAGTGTACTTTTGGGAAGTGACATCTGGAATATAGGTAGACCAGCTACTTTCTAAGATGCTGCAGACTTACATGATGCTCAAAGTACCTTGATACGAGATTTTAAGCTGTCCTACTCCCTCTGTCAGTAGTCAATCAATTCCAGCTTGAATTCCATGCAACCTCTGATTTGTAGAAAATAAGAAGAGGACCTTGTGAAGTCAATTGATCCTTCCTCTGAGTCCAATGCTGGACGAGCTATGCAGCTAAAGACTACACCAGCCAAGACAATCTGTGTCAGTTACTTAGCTAACTTGGTCTTTATAGAGCAACTCGGCAATGGTATTACTCCACCTTCTCTTTGGGTTACCCTTAGATTTGTGTCAGCCCTCGTCTTTCTCACCTAGATGGAGGCAACTATGTAGGAGGAAATAGGGTGTCTGTAACAGCAGAAATAGAGGACTTCAGAAAAAGAAATATTGGGATGTGGCATTTGTTGTTGCTTTCCTGGAGACCTAGCAGATAGTGTGAGGGAATAAAGATGATATGAATGGAATTATCTATTGTTTCTATTGTTCTGTTTTTTTCTGGTTGGTTTGTTTTTCTTTTTTTTTTTTTTTGGTTGGGTTTGTGGTTTGTTTTGTTTTTTTGTTTGGGGGTTTTGGTTTGGTTTTTGCTTCTTTTCATCTCTTCTGACTTGCCTGTGAAGCCCTGACCATTCTGCAGAGCCCAATCTGCACATGTTTCTGAGCAGAAATGAAAGTGAATGAAAGGAAGCCATGACATTATGCATTTACAACATCACTGTTAAATGCCAGGCAAGCACACAACAGAGCGAGTGCCTTGTAGGCAGATGCGTTCCCTTGAACTGCATCTTCCTGTCACTACAACTATCAGAGCTTTATGATATGGAAATGTGAGAAAAACAGCAAAAAAAAGGGTCTTTAAGGATGCAGTGGAGTGATTTAGATGTTGATAGAGATAGAACTGTTTTTGTGTTTATATGAGATCCCCAGAGTAAATAGAGATGTGACTCAATTCTACCATCTTCCTTGCATGAATAGCATTTGTCTCTTTGTTAATAAGCCTGACATTAAATTGTTCGTTCGCTCTCTTTCTCTCTCTTTTTTCCTCTGAACTAATAATACAGCCCCTAGAAGTTCATTAATGCTGGCATGTCTCTTTGCTTCACTTTTGTAATGCATGAGAACACAGGCCTTAAATAAAATCTTTGTGAAGCACTTGCACTTGTCTGAAGATAAAAAGCATGTTCCTACATTTGCATTACAAAGAAGCCCATATCAGCATCTTCTTTCTCTGGCACCCTCCTTTCTCTGAGCTTGTATCTGATGGAAAAGGCAATTTCCAGCTAATCATTCTAAAAGCCTGTCATTTGTGTCTGTAATGAGAGGAAAGAATTTTTACTCTTGATTTGCAGTGGGCATCAGGCAGTGGGATTTGTTGTAGTCCTTGGGGAGAGTGCAATACACAGAAGCACTACTGGGATCTCTGAATTCTCTGTGCTCTGTGTAAGCATTTCTGCTCCACTGGGTGACACTTAATAGCCTGGGATTCCTAGGAGGGGGAAAACACTTCTCAGAATGGGGAAGATTTTACATAATCTCTTCCTAATGCCAATGCTTGTTTCAAGTCATGTTAATGTAAATCTGGCATCATCCTACTGATGACAGGAGAGCAACTTCAGATTACCCAGGCGTAAGTGGTCATATGGACATGGTGTTGGAAAGCCTGCTGTAGTGACTCTGCTTGAGCAGGGGGGCTGGACAAGATGCCTCCAAAGGTTCCTTCCAACCTCAACTGTTCTGTGAAACATGTCAGTTGTCTGCAATTCAACAGGCATTTAGTGACATTTCAAACCATATGTAGAAAGCAGCCCAGGCTCCAGCTGCCCATTTCTAGAAAGAATCAGTTTTTCCCATGATCCTGTGTCAAACCCTTGTCCCTTGTGCCAGCATATGAGTACTCTAATGATCTAACATGGGACTGTAAGACAGCAACCCTGTGCTAGCATGCACACACACACAGTTATCGCTTCAATATTGGTTTATTTTGGCACTAAAACTCTGAGAACAATCTCTGTTATATGACAGTGTTTATAATCTTGGGAATAATTAAGGCATGGAAAGTAACTGCAGTCCTTCAGAAAAGAACTATTATGATGAAGAGGATCTTGACTAGTAGCTTTTGGAAAAGAAGTGAAGAGAAAGACTCTCTATGTTTGGGTGGAAGGAGTGAGAAAAGCCTCTGCAGCTTACACTTTTGCTTACCTGTCCAGTAGAGCATAACCTACACTCTGGTATGTATGAAGAGCATCACCTGGCATGTCCTAAATCTGAGGTACCTCTCACAACGCCGAAGCTGCACTTGTGCTTGCACCTTTAAAGAGACTGCCAGGAGGATCAGCTGTACTTTGAGATATGTGATTTGTCAGGATTAGGAGAGATTTTGATGTCCACAGAGCAGAGGAACACAGTTTAGCTGGAAGCAGGGCTATCAAGGTCATAGTATTTTCCAGGATGGCAGCACAATCCGGCTGTGTTTGTTTTAGATCATTAAATTTACCAAAACTGCAGTCCATTAGTTTACCCCTTCTGGCTTCAGAATCCCTGCAGCACCCACAGGCTGCAGCCAGCAGTAATAAAACTCCCTGAATGCATCTTTCAAGGTGTGCTTGACACACCGCCAACTAGTCCTTGAAAAGTGCCCAATTGCGGCAATTCATGGCATTGTTCGGGCTCTTCATATTTAATCATTTCATTAGTAATTAATATGGTCATTACCACAGTGCAAAGGGAAAAGATGATTATTAAAGGTTAATGTCATTGCTGCTCATACCGTGCCTTGAACTGTTACAATTTTTTCCTAGGTATTTAATTAAACCGATAAGTAACAATACAATTACATTTAATAATGTATGTGCAGTCATATTTATTTGTCCCTTTGTGAGGCCAGCAACTGTCTACAACAATGAGAAAGAAATATATTAAACCCACAGTGGCTTTGTTTTCCTTTTCATTTTGCATGCTCATCTGCTTTCTGCTTCTCTCATGCTGGGTCTGGTTAAAGGTGAAACTCCAAAGACACGTGGCCATGATAAAAGCCTCTGACATATTTATGGGTCAAAAATGTTGCTTAGGTGTAGTGGCAGCCTAGCTTAGGGAGTGGGAAAGTTCCTTTCATATATTTTCCCCAACTATATCAACTATAAAGTGAATTTCAGCCAGGATTTCAAAACACTTTAAAGTTATGAAAACTTATTGAATCAATGGTAAACTAAGGGGCTGCTGTATTTTTCTTGCTGTGATAAGATTAAGTGTTGCTGAACTGACACCAAATGAAAATGCCACAAGTAAATCCTCTCTTCTTTCTCTGTTCTCTCTGGTTGCAGACTGCACTCCATGCCTGGACCAAAGCTTGCCTTAGATCAAACCCACTTGGTTGGCTGCTAACCCACTCTTCGGCATAGCTGACGTCTGGATTACAGACTATCTTTGTGTGACTCATTAGCACAGATTCAAGTTTTCCTACTAGTAACGTAGCTAAGTGACAGATGGCTAAGTATAAAAAACTGTTTTTCATCACCATCTCATCCCTAAGGCCTTAAGCAATGTCATGGGATCAGTGCTGGAAGCACAAACTGATTCCAGTCTCCTTTCAAGAAAGGAGAGATGCCATATGTAACTCCTATACCTGAACTGGAGGTGTTTTGAGAACTCTGCAGACAAGCTATAATGAAAGATAAAACCTCATGAGTTCAATGACATGGGCAAGGAGTCACATGGAAAGGACGAGGGGTAATTGGTACAACTTACTCCTGGGGAGATTCTGATTGGATACAAGAGGAAAATTTTCCACAATAAGAACAGTCAGCCATTGGAATAATTTCCCCAGAGAAGTGGTGGATTCCCCAACATTGGAAAGTTTTAAGATTCAGCTGGACAGGGTGCTGGGCCATCTTGTGTAGACCGTGCTTTTGCCAAGAAAGGTTGGACGAGATGATCCTTGAGGTCCCTTCAACCTGGTGTTCTATGACACAGAGAGAATGGCAGGCTCTAACCTACACATGAACCAGTATTTCACATACAAACACAGGTCTCCTCTCTAAAGCACTTGAAAAGCACGGTAAAATTAGAGCTAAGCAACATAAAAAGGCTATTCTGATATGTGGTGCATGTTCAATATGTACATTTTTAAATGTGGAATCAGGACTACACAGGGATGTGCCATAGATTTCATATTGCTACCAATATGAACAGTCTTTGGAGTTAAATGACTGGAAATATTATTTTGTTCACATAATGGCAAACATCACATCAAAGCTGGCAAAAGAACAGTTAAAAAGATTTTGATTGAATTTTTATGCTAATCATTTGTACCTAGAGGGGTTATATTTGTAATTCATCTGAGTTAATACTGCAGTAGAGATCATAGATTGTAAATTTCTTTGCTTTTGTGTGTTAAAGTGTTCAGATTTGCTGCTATAATTACTATAATTTTCAAATTCCCTACAATATATGATGTAAGGAAAGAAGACACATATAGAACCTGAGCAGAACTCGTAGGAGCTAATGGAAAGACCTCAATGATTTCCACAGAGAGGTGGATCAAATTCTATTACATGAGGCGAATTTCCATGTAGAAAGTTCCATTTCTCAGGACACCTTAGTACTAGAAGAAGCTTTGGAGAGCAAGGGCAGTGTATGTATAGGAGTCTCCAAGCAAAGACTTTTTTGGTGGTTGGACTAGATGATTTCCAGAGGTCCTTTCCAACCCCGTATCATTCTGCAATTCTATGAAATTTTGTGGAGAGTGCTTGAAGTTCCAGAAGATTGGAAATGGGCAAAGATAGAGTCTTCCTTAAAAATGGTAGGAAAGACAGACCTGCAAAACTACTGGGGTGTTTAAGTTTTAATGCCCGGAGAAATACTGCAACATCTATATATTGGCAAACCTTTAAGGGTTGACAAATAACTGACAAATAACCAACATATCTTTGCATGAACAAATCATGTAAAACTACATCCTGTGACAGATAACAGGCCTTTTAGATAAAGAAGATGTAGATATTGTGTATCTTCAGGTTATTACACTGCCTTCAACAATGTTCACATAACTGAGCTGGAGAATCTTGGCTAGAGAAAATAGCTGCACAAGTGGCAGTAATAATTAGCGGGGCACAAGTAAACTGAAAAGATACTGTCAGGCGGGTTCTGCCGTGGTTTTATGTCTGGCATTACCTAACACTTTCATGAACTAATTGGACAAAGTAAAAGACAATCCCATTACTTCACTTGTATTTGTTTCCAGTATAGAGAAGGGACATGGTGGAAGCACACTGAAAGACAGATTCAGAATTTCTAAAAAACCCTTGATCACTTGGATTAATAAGTTGAAATAAATAGGGTACAACTTAATAAGGGCAAGAATGAAATAATGTAATACAGTAAGAATTCCCAGTAACACAGAAGTGAACTGGCACTGAACTGGAGCAAGGGGAATGGCAAACTGAAAGTAATCCAACATAGTTTAATGAGATGAAAATAGCAAATTCAATATAAGGATGTGGGGTTGGAACTTGATGATCTTTAAGGTCCCTTCTAACCCAAACTGTTCTATGATTCTATGTGTAACCATGAATGTCACTTACAAAATATTTAAAGTAATCCTCCCAATGTGCTCAGTTCTAGGCAGCGCTACACCATGTTCACTTTTATCCGTAATGCTGTAGGAGATATTTGGACTGTGTGGAGAAGAACTAGAAGGGAGTAAGAGTGATTTAGGAGTCATGATCTTAGAGGAGAGGCTGTAAACATTAGATTAGGAACAGAGCAGGTCATTGTCTGTCTGGGATGGCACTTGTATTTTGATCCTACTTTCAAGTAGATGACACCTTGGTTGTCTTCTGTATTTTCTATGATTTTAAATTTGTGACAGATTGAATTGTATATACAATTTACAGAGTTGGATACATCCCATCCATATGTGTGTATGTGTGTGTCTTTTGTGACCTGGGAGAGTCTTCATGCTACTACAAAATACTCAGTAATTAAATTCTATCCATTTTACTTTCTCATTTATTTATCTTACATGAACCAGGAAAATTCAACACCTTTAAAAACAATTAATAATTTTTAACAAAGAGAAGGAGGGAAGGCTATCTCTTTCTCTTTGTTCTGAGAAAGATTTTCTTCAGT
>JAOXJM010000023.1:31540024-31564366 GCA_026413425.1 Tringa solitaria | reverse complement strand
GGGGAGGCAGGGCTTTTGTGTAAAATCAACAAACTTCAGTAGTAATAGGCTTATATTAAATCTTCCCTTTGGTTGGCTGTACTTTAGGGTATAGACCCACCAGTGGGACAAGGTGCTGCATGAATCCTTTAGCTCAAGGTGCTAATAAAGGGCATGTTTATTCATGCCCTACTAATAAATCTTGCTGAGCATGAGGAACGTTGTATTTCATTTGGCTGTTAAGACATAGCCAAGTTTTGGCTATATGAATGTTATTGCACCTTTCAATAAATGCACAGAAAGTATTTCAAGTATTTCACTACAAGTTCCTGGGAGAATGTGATGATACGTTTGTCTTCAGAAAGATAAAAATCAAATGAACATGTACAGTCATCGAGTAAAAGGAACATTTTGTGACTGTATCTTGTTTTTTGCAACACTTCATACAGGGAAAAAAAAGAATTGTACAGAGCCACAAATCTACCCTGAAGAGATTTGAAATATAAACTGCATAAAAAGTGATTTCACAGTTTTCAGAAATTGCAGCAAGACATTAACAGTACATAGTACAATGAAATGATTATATACCTCATAAAAGAGGGAAGCGAACACAGTTGATAGACAGAATGGCAGAATGCGGGAGCTGAAGTATTGAATAGATTATCTATCCCATCCTCCATCCTGACACGACTGTGAGATTATACACTGTGTGGAGGTGTTTTATCTTAGCTCCACTTGGTGATGATGGGGTTTCAACATCCACCATTAGAAAATCACTGTATTTTTCCATCGGCAAAATATGGAAATTCTCCTCTCATTTCTCCCATTAATATCACCTTCAGAAACCTACTTTTTAAATATTGGCAATTATATCTCTGTCTCTTATACTTTCTCATGCACACCCTGTTCTTTCTTTAAAAAAAGTATTACTGTTAAAAATGCTGCTTTGGCTACTTGCTTTTGAATATTGACTTGATGACAGATTGTGGTCCCATTGAAGTCAGTGTTAAAGTTCCTACTGACTCTGAAATTGGAACTGAGCCTTCTAAATGAGTTATAATCAGATTGATTTAAAGACCAGTTTTCAGCAGTCTAGGGTTCCTAGCTGAACCATATTTTCATGAAGAGCACAGTGCTGTACTTTTCTGAGACCTTAATATTGTTACATTACAAATGACTGGATCCTGTGCATTTTGTAAGATATGGCCTTACCTGAACCACATGAATGAGATCTGATTTATTCTAAAAGAATATCTGCAGGATTTTTATGAGAAAGTCTAGCTGCTGACTGCATAGATATGTAAACTTGGCTTTGTGTTCTTTGTGAATTGAAGATATGACTGAGAGAAAAAAAAATTCAGGAAACTTAGCATGAGGGTATTGTCAGAGTGTGAAAAAACACGCATATTGACAGCACATAATATATGATGTAGATAATTACCAGAACTTTGTCCTTTGATAGCTCATTTAAGATCTAGGCTGGTTCTCAATTTCTAAATATCTTCCCAACTTGAATTTACTTGCTCTGCCATGTCTCTGTGTTTTGAAGTCCAAAGTAAATCAAAAGAAAGTGACCTTCAAAGAACTACCTGTCTTTTATGCTCAACATATCTTTAGTTATCATTAAAATAACAGCTCTTATCAAATGAGCAGCTTTTAAAGTCCTTAAAGTTCTTGAAGGAACAAGTTTCTGCTAGCCACTAGACTATTTTGCACATGGGCCTGCAGAATTGCAGGCTCATTGTTACTAAAAAATTTTAATTTCCATTCCATGTGTGAATAACCTTTGGTTTTATATCCTGGAGATAAGCCTGGTAGACTAACTAGCAGAAAGTCCTTGAAATATCGAAATTCCTGCATCACCAAATCTGGCCTCCAGTTATTAATGGTAACTTCATTATCTACCCTACTATTAATATGATTGAACTGCTTCTTAAAATTGCTATTTCTGTCCATATTATTCCTATGGAAAGACTGTTTTAAAATAGCATTAGAAACCTTCTAATTTTTGGTTTAAACAACTTACATCCATTTTTTGTGCTTTAGGTTAAAAAGTTATCTTGTTGTTTTGACAGAAATGGCTTCTTTTCTTCATGAATATTTACTTCATGTATTTATAACTTTTTCAGGCTTTCAAACAAGGAAACCAAGGCTAGAAGATGCCATAGCAGGTCATTCAGTTTACCCTCCTGTTTAGTGAGGCTAAGGAGCTAAGCTCATCTCATCATTCTCAAGTTGTCCTAGTAGCTCTTTTCAGACTAGCCTTTGATTTCAGCTTCCTTGAATACGTTTCAAAGATGGTGCATGTGTCTCCCATGTCTGCGCTGTAATGACATCTTGTAATCCCATTATAACTAACTAAAGCATCCACTTGATCGTTCTCCTTTTTGCATGCTGACACCTCGTTTACAGCAGAAATTCTGTTACTCTGAGGGCATGGCATGCAGTGAGTGCTGTTTCATCTTTTGCCTGAAAACACCAGTTAATCTAACTCCTCCCATTTCACACCTCCTCTGTGGTGACAGTGCCTTTCAAATACAACCCAGTAAGTGTGGTTAGACCTAGAGGCTAGGGACAAAGCTATGCTCAGCTTTACTATTACCTCATTGGATATTTTCAGGCAAAAAGGATGCTGGCCTACTGTAAATCACATTCATTTGCTATTCTTCCTGAAGTGTTTCTGACAATTTGGCATGAACCTGTTAAATGTTAAATTATCAAGGTGATAATTTCCTCCTTGAAGGGTAAGATTCAAGTAGGTATAATAATAATGGAAATCACTACAACAGTTTTGTCACCGGAGGCTATACAGGCAGATAGTATCAAGATGCTCAATAAGAAACTAGAAAAAATCATGGATCCTAGATTCATAAAGAAGATACTGGAGGGGATTGATAAGGTTATATGCTCTATTATCCTTAATATAACAAGTGTGGACTCTGGGAAATACAAAGAGAATGAATTAAAGAAATAGCCCAGGCTCCTTTGGTCTCTTACGTGTTGTTCTCTATTTCCACTATCAGAGAGAGTATTTGGTTAAATGCACCAGCGGTCTGATCCAGTAGAGCTGTTCTTATCTTCTCAGATTAATTAGCAAAGCTACATGTTAATAAGAGATGTCAATTCCTAAACAATTGTTAACGCTTGTCTCAGTCTCAGTCCTCAGTAAAGAACCAAGATTACACTTATTTTCCATATTAAAAGGATAAAAAATAGAAGGGGTGATGTGATGTATCATCTGTGGGGCTATGGATATGTACAGTTAACATATGGAAAGTTACATGTGGAAAGAGAAGCATCCTCCAAAACTTATGTTATGTACACTGACCTGGGCGGTTTTTTTGGCTTTTGAGTTTCGTTTTTAAATTACTTCTCCTCCTACAGATTTTGTGGTGGCAATTCATCACCATCTCTGTGACCAAGACATAGATTTCTCTATCTTGAACTGCAACTTTAGTTACAGATTGGAAATCTGCTTTCAGGAGCTGCCAAAAACTTGATGTTTCTGAAGATAGTGAGTCAGTCATCCTCCTTGGAAGCAATATGCTCATGCAAAACTCTGTCAGTATTTTTATTATCCATAAAATTGCCTGTTCCTGCATAATTCAGCAATATTTGACCAGATGACATCCAGCAGCCAAGGTAGTTCTGATGCACCTGTTCTAGCAGTGCTCTATCATACAAATCAAAAGGTGCTCTGATTTAATTCACATCTTCCTGTTCTATTATTTAGTACTGTCCTCCCTTTAGCACCATGATGTAATTAACCTTTCATCTCCAAAAATTAAGGAGAAGGCTGCTGCTCCCAGCTAAGTGCACAAACCTACTTTGCTGATGTATTTTTTTAATATAGATATATAAAAATATGCTATAAACTAAGTCAAGAAACACTAAAATGAATTTCAGTGAATATGAGGAATAAGTTGAGATGTTATGACTCAATGCGATCATAGTGGGCACCCGCAGACATTTAATAACATAAAATACATAATTTCTAGTACCAAGTGAAAAAGTCACGGGTAATGGATTTAAGTGAAGGGCTTACAAACAAGTACTTAATTTAAAATAAAGCAAAACAATTGTGAGTAAATTAAACATTGATCATGAAAAGACACTAATTAAGATGTTCTAATGATATAAAATTTAATTCTCATGCAATTTATGCACAATTACTCCTGAACAAATATTTAATTAAAATCCCTTTAATATCTTAAAAAAATCTTCCCTTCTCTCTCACACTTTGTCTCTTTTTATTTCTAATAGTTAGGTAGGAATATATGAGCTCTTAATTGGCACAGAGTAAGAACGACAGGTATTAAGGGAATTCAGTGCACTTATATTTTCAGTTCTTAAAAGTTAGAAGGGAAATGCTTTCCAAGTGGATGACTTGAGGAATGTGTAGTGTTTTTACAAGTAATTATTTTAATTAATGGAGTTAATTTGCAGATATTTTCAAAGAACTCTTAGGACATACATTGCAATGTAAGCACTATGTTGATGTTATTATTATTAGTGGATGCTGCAGACGCTTCACTCCAGAAGCTGGGCTGGCAAAACCTTTGGCAGGAGTGGTAATAGTTGAAGAGGAACCCGGAGAGAAAATAAGGTTACTTACTTCAATTCCCGTTTCTAAAGTAAAACAAATGAAAATTGTTAGCTGGGGAGGTCTGTGTGAAATCCAGTGGCCTGACAATGGTGACGCTGTCATAACTCTGTACCCCACAGATGTGCGTGGATTCCCAGTAGGCACACATATACAATACATATATAGACAACTGGACTCACAGATCGCCAGAGACAGGCAAACTCAGCACTGACACAAACACTAACGGCCCCAGTGACCTCACTGTGTTCCCCTCTCTGGCCAATCAGGAGGAAGGTCAATGAGTGGGAAATACATATATGTCTATGTGTGAATATATGTACAATGTATATCCCCCTTTCACCACCTTTGGTTCTTCACCTAAACATCCCATAATGCATCTTGTGCAATTCTGAAATGCTCTTCCCCTGCATCCCATAATCTGTCCAATAGCCTTTAGCAGTGACTCCTCAGTCTGAAAGGTGCTCCAGAGAGATGTGAGAGGACCCTTCAACTCATTTTGATGGGTGTCAACCCTGGGCGAGAGAGCTGAGCATCTCCTGGGGTTGCCCTGGCAACAGTCTGAACAGGGTGCCCCTTCCCCTGAGTGTGTAATTTGCATTCTCTGGCCAAACCTGCAAGGTACCAAAATTCCTGTGACTTATTAAAAACACTTTTTTTTAATAAAGAGTGTTGGATAGTGTCTTTAACCAAGAGGTTTGTGAAGTTTTCAGATGAGCCTGAGAACTTTCAGCCTGAGCTGAAAGGAACTTTCTGAAGGGCATCCAAATTATTAATCCATATGCAACGTGCCTGAACTCAGCTGGGCATTTCTCATTCTGCTTCCAAGTGATTTTTCTTTCATGTTTTTTTATGCATCAGTATTAATGCATAAAGAATCTAAATTATGTCCTTGGATTAGAAAACCTTTTCACTTCCAAGGGTAGCAGATTGTTTGGATTTCTCAGAAATATCTACCACATCATTACACTTCAGCCCAATGGCTGAAGTCTCAGATCACTAATTGCCAAAACCTGCTGTCCTTTGGAAGATTTGTAACCTCTGAGAAAGAAGCTGGACAATAAGAGGCAGTTCTTAGTTCAAAATATGTACCTATTGGTCACTTAGTTGCCACACATAAAGAATTCAGACCTACAGAAATGACCTTCAGGAGCAGACTAAAAATTAGTCAACGTGGTAGAGACAGTCAGGTTGATCTTTAGGAATGAAGGCATGTGCAGTATGTACTGGGGCCCACTACACAAGGGTGAATTGCAGTCTTAGAGAATAACAATATGTAATAGTTTTATAGAGAGAGAATAACAATTTTATATTTTCCTTCTAATAGAAAAAATGTGTCTCTTTTAGTACTACTGTAACAGAAATTCCCAGATAAATTAAATAATATTTTTATCCATATATTTATATATATACGAAGATACGATATATATGCCTGTATGGAGAAATGGAGAGGGAGATTTTTATTTTTTTCCAAGAGCAAGAGAATAAGCTTTGATCTGTAACTGTGACTTCAAAACCAGAAGGAAAGAAAGGGAAAGAAGGAAAAATCTCCCTCCCATGTGGAAGGAAACCTTGTTTAGATATAGAAAAGCAGATCAGAAAAGGCAGAAGAAGCAGCAGACTTTGGGAATCTGCTCTTCCCAGTAGGGGAATTCAAACAGGTGGTGTATGATCTTGGAAACTAAGATTAACATTTTTCCTCCAAGACAGTGTTTTGCATTGTTAATATATTTATTCCTATGCAGACCTAAGCTTTGACTATTTACCCCTGGAGCAATAATTATATAGGATGGTCTTACAATTTTAATATTCCACCTGTCCTGAGGAAGCTCAATGAGGCCTTGGAGGAGACTTAATATTATTCAAAAGAATTAATCCTCCAGTTCAGCAAATGCCCTAAAGAAATAATTTATAATGGAATTTTTAAAAGTCTAGGTGTCCTGTAGACAGCTTTGAAAATCTCCATCTTAACATCTCTAGTGCTGGGCAGGCAACAGTCCTTGTAGCACAAATTTTCCTGGGCTAGTAGGACACTTGTAGCAAATGACAATTATTTGTGATATTTTGATATCACATTAACCATTTTGCAGAACAGTGACATTTGAGAAAGTAAAATATTGCAGCAAATTGCAGTGAAATGTTTCACCTGGATTTTTCATCTCAGGTCCTGAAGATGAACGAGGGAAAATGAATAGTCAGTTGGTTTTAGCTTCAGCTCAGGACTGAGTTCATGCGATCACCCTTCACAAAGCCTTTACTTTGTGAAGTTTGAAGAAGTGGCAAACCCTTCAGACATTTTGTGCTTTAGTATCTTGACAGAAAGATGTGGAGTCTTTTTGTCTGTGAAAAGGCTGCTCGTGAAAACGTACCGTTGACCTCTGCTGCAGGAGATGCCCAGGCCCTACAGAATATAATGTCTGTATGTTTCTACACAAGGTATGAGAGTAGAAGGTGAGGCTGGAGAAGATAGCCTCCGTCAATAGCTAGGGGGAAAAAAATAGAGTCGGAAATGAAGTGGAACAAGAACAGAATCAAAGAAGGGTTTTTCAGTCAGACCCTGGGGATAGAATTAATCCGGACAAATGTTAATGGTTGCAGTGTAGACATCTGTAGCTGAGCTGGCCATTGTAGTTTATCTCCACAGTCACTTGTGTCCAATGACTGTGAGGAGACTGTAGGATGACCGTCTTCAGTGCAGCCATCTGTACTGCAGATATATAACATTACATGAGTTGAATATTGCTGCAATTTAGGTCTCTTTTTGTAAAACTTAGTTGCCTGGTGTCAGGGCAAGGATATGGAGTACAGAATCTCAAAATTATAAAGCACAAACTAAAGCACACAGTAATAAGTAGGAGAAATTTGGAGAGGCATAAGAGGACCATGGACTGAGACTGATTAAAGATAAGCTTTTTAATGAACAGAAGATCTGCTCATGTTCCATGTTTAGCTTCAGGTCTTTGCTGAGGTGTATTCACTTTTGCTTTTCCACTTTCTCTAAGTGCAGAGCTTTATTAAACTTCTTGGCAGTGACAGCCAGGCAAACAGACTGACTAAATAGACACCCGTGGTAGTTTCTACCTAGATTCAGCTAGTTTTGGAAAAACCTTGCACCTAACTCCGCTTGCAGTAATGTTTCTCTCAGTCTAGAAGGTGACAAACAGCAGGAAGAGAAAGAGAAAAGCCATAGAAACCTGAAAAGATTATAGGCTTTCTCTCAGCTGTTCTAAAACACAATCAGTATCATCAACAAGCGGACTTCCCAGGTTGTTCTGTTTTGTGTCTATTTTGGAAGGAGGAGAAAAGGATGAGGTGGTGAGGCTAGAAAGGCTTCTCTATAATACAATTTCAGCTGCTTGATTTGATGATGCGTTTTGAAAATGGAACATGTGGCAAAACAAATCTCATAATCTTACAAATGGTTTGTAAAGCAGTGTTTTGGGCTTTGGAACAATTATTTTAGTTTTTTCCACATCTCAAAAGTTCATATAATATTTTTTTTCTTTCCACATATGGCTCTTAAAGCTTTACCTCATGTCCTTTGAAGTGCACTCTAAATATTTAACCATTAGATTTGAGAGAGGAAATGTTTCCTTAGCAGCATGACATCTGCTTTTCTTCATATTGTAGGTAGCTGATGATAAAACAGGAGGGGAAGCTTGATTTTAAAATATATAGAATTCCTGCAGAAGTGCTAACTTGTTCTGATGGAGATACACCCTTCTGCTAAATACAGTGGTTATTTAGGTTATACAGTTTTTGTAGCTATGTTAACCTGAAATTGCTTGTGGTTCAGTTCAGTGCTGTATGATTCTGTTTACAAACTGCAAAACGTAAGACTGAAATTTACTGTTATGTATGAGGGTAAAACAAGTAACACAAATGAAAGAGAGAATTTGAAAGGATGTTTTTCAGGAGCCAAAGAGAATCACTGAATATTCCTGACATATTCTTTATAGACTTCTCCCCACCAACACAACAAATCCCAATTATAACTTGCTTCCTGAGCAAGAGCCTGTAACCGTGCAGTCTTGTTCTTTCTACAAGTAAAAAATGAGCTTTAGAGAGTATGGAAACCTCTACAGCGCTGGAAACACACGTGTTCAGATATGTGGTATAGCTAAAGCTTAAGTCATCTGCCTATAGGGATTGATAGAATCAGCAAGGTCCCAGAAAAAATAAAATGGTAGGAAATGAGGAAATTCTTCAGGGGTGGAGGTAGGAAGGATGTAGAGACATGAATAAATTTAACCATAGCAGGCTAAGTCTGATCAGCTGTCAAGCTATAAGATACTATTGATATTAGAAATGTATATAGATAGTTAATGTTGTATTTATGTGAGATGCTAACTTTCGCAGTGCTTCAGAGGAAATTTGCATTACACAGCATGAAAATGAAACCAGCTCTGTGTGGAGCTCTGTATCAGTGCAGTGGCTCAGTGCTGAAGCTAAAGAAATAACAGCAAATCACACTTGCAGCTTTAAAAACCTTAATGATACTATTTTCAAATGAGATGTTTACTACTGTATCTACTTTTCATGAAAAATATTTTATAAGAAGGAGATCTCAGAAACAACCTGCTAAAATCCATTTCTGATTAAGTTCAAAGAAGGAAACTCCCAAATAATGATGTTAATATCACATATTTTTTAAAACACAGTGTGTTTGCCGGCATCAATGGGTTTTTTCAGGAGGAACGTGGCTCTTTATTGATAATGTTTATACAACTGAGGCAATTGTATTTAGTTATGAGAATTCACTGGCCCTTTTCCAGTAAAACCCTAAAGGGAAATGGAGTTCTTTTGCTTTGTGTATGCAAGAAATGGCTTTTCAGATGGAAACTCGTGCTGCGTTTGTTAATTGCTTTTGCACTTGCTCCAAAAAGGAGAGACTAAATCGTTTGCTCATTGCACACTCTGCATATATGATGTCCACCTCTCTCTGATCACTGATAGGAATAGTTTCTGGCTAGATTTAAAATGAATGTGAAATTCTCCTCATGGGAAGAAGGAGGTGGTGTTCTGATAGCATGGCTTTCCTTGGGTTTCTTGTATAAAACAGAGTCCTTGGTACAAGGCTATCCCCGAACACTGGCTTCTAGCAAAGTGCTTGCCCACAGGCCTGTGCCCATTATCAATTGGCAGCTTCACCCCTCAGTGTCCAGACTTTCTTTGGGACTTGTCACAGGCACTAGGGAAGAAAAAGGAAAATTCCCACTGGAATAGAAAAGGGAGGGAAGGGATGTCTCTGCTTAACTCTTCCAATACCTGTGGTAAATAAGCACAAATTACATAATTTTTCAGTTTCTGTGTCTAAAACCCAGAACAAAAATACTGTCTCACACGGAAGGTGCGCTGTGAGGCTTCATCCATTGTTTTTCTAGGGGCTCAGATTACACTATTGAGAAGGCAGCCTGAATTCTCAGTTGCTGTTATGGCAGCTGCGCAGGTGGCTTTGAGCTCAGAATTTTGGGAATTTAAGAGGGAACAACAGGCTGTGTGCACAGACACTGGGCAGACCTGCTGATACTCATGAGTGGGACCAGCATTGAAGACTACTGATTTTTTCCAATATAGACAATGCAGGCAATATGGCAATAGTCAGTGGAAGTAAAGGTTCCCTAGCCTTACAGGATCCCAGTGTCTGTGCATAGATGCAGCAGATTCACAAGAAAAGGAAAAGTACAATCTGGACAATATATGGACAATATTAAATCAGCAGCAGTAATTGCATCAGTCACCTTACAGGTAAAATGTGGGGATGACTGATCTGGTGCATAATTCCTCAGTGGATGGGAGTCAAAAGAAGTTTTCTGAAGAACAGTGTGGTTTACTTCCTGGAAGCCAAGCAATTTGTTTCAGCACAGCTGCACTGGGCTTATTCTCTGTCTTTCCACTTTGTCTGGATCCAGACAGAAAAGGGCTACAATTGTGTTTGGACAGCATTGCTGCTTTGGAAGGTCAAGCTGACAGACAGCATTTTCACAGAGAAACTACAAAAATCCAGGGATGCTCAGTATAGGTCACTCACTGACTCTTTCTTTACTCTTGGATAAAAACATTTGGGGAAGATAAACGGAACACAAAGTAGGACAGTGCTAGAAGCATGCCTCACAGCCTGACTCACACAAAAGATTTCTGGCGTACCAAAGTTGGACTTCTTGTTACAAGCAAGGATGGGTTTGTTGTCTGGAGTAAAGTGTGCTGAAACTCTTTGGCACAGAAATGGGGTGGAAAGGGTTATGGGAATTGCCAAAATCATGAATGTGGCCTGTCTTCTCTGCTACAAAGGTCCAGCCCTTCTTCTTTTTCAAAATCAGATGTGCAGAACTGCTGAGATCTTTCATGCTGCAAATATCTGAGGATGGTTTGATCTAGACCATCTGGCACATCTATATTGCATAGTTGTTATAGCCAGTGGTAACAGACCCTTATCTCCCAATAAGGGTTTTGAAGTTGGAGCAAGGGTGAGGTCTGATTGCTACCACAGCCTGGTCATGTACTCTTGAGATGATGCCTGAAAGGAAAAATGCTTTATGGAGGAAGCTGATGGTCCTGTAGGTGCAATAGCACTGACAGAGGAGAATGAGGTATTCTGAAGTGCCTTCATCAGTGTGAATACACTTTGTTCTCATGCAGTCCCGTCCTCCTCTTTATTTGACAATCAGAAATTAATTTCACACTTTAATGCTCACTTAGTTCTGTGCTTAGTGTCTCTCTGTGCAATGAAAAGAAGTAATCAAATAAGAAAAAGGCTCTTTCTAGCTCCCCCTGAGATGAGCCTATTTGTCACCTCCCTGTACTGTGATCTTCTGAGGCAATAAAGGAATAAAACCAGAGACCACTAGTGTGATGATATGAGTTTCAGGCGAATGCGCCATTTTGGTCTTGTGTTGTCCACTATATCTCTTCCACTCTTTTCAGCTCAAATTATGGCTTTTTTCTTTGCTCTTTAGTGTGCTGACTAGGGATACTGAAGATTATAGGACCACATGCTTAATCGTTTGTCTTTTTTTTCACTTGAGGCTGTGGATTCTTTTCAGTGATTTGCATTGGAAATGCCAGTGGCCAAAAGATATCTTTTCCTAACCCAGTGGAGGAAAAACAACAGAACACAGCTGCCAAATGCTGAGCTTTGGAGCACACAGTGAATAATTCCTGTTACTCTTAGGGCTAGAAACCTTTACAGTAGCCCAAAATATGGCATCGGACCCCAGTAAAATCCTTTCTGGAGAAAGAATGCAGCAGCTGTCTGACAGCAGAAAGAGAAAACAGGAATATTACATCTGGCATTTTCAAAGCTGGTGAGGGAAAGGATGTTTAGCACTGAATATAGGAACTACAATGCACAGGCACAATTGTACTGGGTGAGATCTACATCTTTTGTAACTCACTATCACATCTCCAGCACCTGATGCCTGTCAGAAGAGTGTCAGTACGGCTCACTTCTTCCTGGAATACACCCGCCCAAGTGCCAACAGACTTTAACTTAAGTACTTACTGAGATGATGGTTATGGGTAGACCATGATGGTTAATAGACCCCAAATGACTTGGTTCAGTAAATGTGTCTCATTGCTTTTGGAACTTCTCTTTGTCCTCCACAATGTCTTGCAGTATGATATTCTGCAGGGGTTTTTTTGAGATATGTGAAAAGTTCCCTCTTTTGTTTGTATTAAATCTTGTGTGGGGGTATTTCATCAGTAGGACCCATTTCTTTTGCTACATAAATTATCGAATAATTGTTCATGAATTCATCACTTTTGTAATTGTTATGGAATTACTAGTGAAGACATTTGCAGATGTCTGCATTTGTGGTTCTCAAAGATGACAAGGCCAAATTGTTCTCTGCGTGGCTCCTGTGCATCTCACTAGCCAGCAGTGAATTTATGCATTACACAAACACACAGAGACCCGACTTAGGCTTGAAAGCACTTAATGTTAGGCATTCAGAGAAGACTAGCATGATTCATATCCTCAGGAACAAACAGCATAGATTTCCTTTTGAATTTTGACTCTTCCAGCTTCCCTAAAGCAGGGAGTCCCCAGTTCTTAGCTGGGGTGGAGTTGCTGAGGCAGTCATTGAAAATCACCTTACAAAAGTGTTGAAAAGCTGGTGATGCCCCAAGGGCAGAATTAGAACTGTGACATGGATGTCTATTGACAATGGAAATCACATACAAACAACAGTTTTACACTTACAAGCTATAAGCAGTTACTTCCGCTGTATTCCCTTCCCCCCTACCATTACAGCCTCAGAACAGATTTGCTGTCATTTGCCTCTATGCCCGGTTTAAAATCACAAGATACTCCTCAAAAATGTTTTAAGCCTGGAAATTTACAGGCTCAAAAAGGAGGCTGGAGTTCTCCATTTTGTGGATCCAGCTGCCAAATACAGTCAGAGCTGGGCGGATTCCACTCAGTAGTGGCACCTATGAGAGGGTATCAGGGATTAGTTCAATCCCGAGATGTTTAAAAGGGCAATCTTTTACTTTGGGTCAGTGATTTTAGTGCTGACATTTCTGTCATCGTTTGCCATGTGAACTCAGAGCCAGACTTCACTCAGTGTCCCCTGTAATCATGTTGAAATAAATTAAGAACGGTTGTGTTACAGGATTAAACTGAGGTCAAAGAGTCTACAAGACCTCTTCGGATTGGGTTTTGAGACCTTTGGAGACAACATGCCTTTGAATTGGCTGCTCATGTCCGAGCAGTATGTATGCTCATGTCAGATTTTTTCTCCCACTTAATACCAAGAAATGCACAATAAAAAAAATGCAGAGCCCTGCTCTGATGCCAATGATGCCACTTTCGGATGCTGTAAGTCCAGTTTTCTGGCTAACCGCAAATAGGGTGCTGGATCCCTGTCCTCTGCACACTTTCAACAATAGTGTCTAGATACAGCCTGTTTCTGCTTTGCAAAAATTAATAGGAAAGAATGTTACTGCCATAGGTCCAAAGGCGGATCACGCCTTTGATCCAGGCAAAAAGTCAGTGACTGGGAGGAACCTACAACAAAAATGGATACTTTTTCCTCCCTGTCCTCTGTAGAAAACGCACAACCAAGAAACCCTGTAGGACAAGCTTCCCAGTAACCACACTCTGTGTGTGCTGCCAGTGCCCTTATTTCTAGATACAGTCTGTATTACCTGCTAGTTCCTATGAAGACAAAACCCTTATCCTGCTGACTTCTAAGTTGCTCCTTCCACTCATGGGCAATAAGAACTGGGATCAAGGACCCTGTTTTTGCTGACAGTCCATTATGGGCTTGAAGGCCATTACATCTACTCTACAGATCATATGGAGCCATGAAGCTATAGGGAAGGGTAAGGATAAAAAGGATAAATTCTGCATTGCTTTGCATGCTTGCAGTGAACACCATTGTATGAACAATCATTTCACAGCAGCAGCACACTTCCCAGGGGAAACATGCAGAGTGTGAAAGACTTCCCACTCATCCTGTTATCGATGACCCTGTATTGATTCCTTCATCAGCGCGGCGGCTCTGAGCTACTTCACATGCAGCACAAAGTCAAATCATACTCTTCAGCTATATTTCTTTGACAAAGGCACCTGTTTCAGACCTGGAGGATTTAGACACTAATGGAGCAGAAAGAAAGTGAAAAGAAGAAGCTCTGCTGTTTGATAAGGCTGATGTTTATCTCCATAAAGTAAAACTATCATCCAAACACTCCCTATACAGACTTAGGTCCTGATTTGCTAATGGCATTATTATGGGCTCAGAGCATCCCAGAATGAATAAGCCTCTTCCACGAAATGCGTGTGATTGAAAATATCTCTTCAGGAACCATAATGGATAGTAAAGTTTGTAACCACTATCCTGTAAGCTGTGAAAACAGCTCTTCTCTCTGACTTCGGGAATGTAAACCAGGCATTATGGTCTTTTAAATTACAGTCAATTCTGTGAGCATATAAAATAGCAAGAATGGAGGAGAGTGAGCTGTTTCACTACTAGTGCAGTGATTCCCTTATGCTTTAAAACATTAGTCTGAATTCTCTATAGATCCCCAGTTAGTTATGTTACTTTTTTTAAGGTATCTCAAACATTTTTAGACTCATTATTTATATGCCATTGAGGAATAATTTTCCATTAATTTGGTGAACAGTAAATACATATACCCACTTCTTCCAGTTTACAAACATTAAACTGTCTGCTTTTCAGGCCTCATTTTATTAAGATAGGACAAGATAGAAATTGAGATCAGCTAAGTTTTCAGTACATCACAGGTCCCTTCTTAGCACTGCTCCTTACTTAGCCAAACCTAGTTTTCTATTTCTGTGTATGTCACTTGTCCTGTTCGTGGAGTTTTAAGCCTTATTCTCAGTTTATGCCCCTCTGTACAGCCCTTTGGCTCAGACCTGGCAATTAAGCAGAGCCCTGCTTAGGCTGCAGAAATCTGTTAATGTGATCTTCAGCCCTCAGCAGCAATTCCTGGGCCGGGTGAAAGGAAGGCCAAGCAAACCTTTCATTTGCTGCAATAACAAACTGTGTGTGAAAGTCCTGCAGAGTCACAGCACTGCGAGTGATTCATGGAGCAGCACTAATTGTACTGGCTACTCACTGATGAGCTGCACTCTTTGTAAGAGATTAGCCCATAAATCAGTGTGGGGAGGTAATTTGTTTGATGTAATCGGTTAGGCCTGCCTATTTTGGCAGCCTCCCATTTCCTTTCTTTTCCTTTTTTAATGAGCCTCACTAAAGGGAACAACCACAGTTGCATGTCTTGTCTCATTCCCTGCTCCAACCTATGCATCTCCTTGTTTCTTGCCCAGCTTTCAGGTCTTGCCATTTTACATCTTCACATCAAGTGCTAGCTTCCAGTAGTGAGCCATTCAGTTGCATCTTTCACTCGTGGTCTTCAAAGCCATTTGAAAAATAAAAATGTGTTCAGACTATAAACCCTTCTGCCTGCCTCATTTTGTAGGTGGATAAGCTAGTATATAAAAGGCTAAGGAACACATTTACCCAAACTCAGGACACTAGCAGTATTTTACACCACAGTCAGTGACGCTGGTAACTTGTACAGACTGGAGCTGCTTTGGATGCTCTTTATCACAGGTCTGTAGCAGAATAAACCTTACAGTTCTTCACAGGTCACCCTGTAGTTATTTACCTACTCATCGTATTTGTTTATGTAGTGCCCAGAGGCTAGAGAGACAAAGCTATTTCACAGGTGGGATTTCACAGCAGCACACTTCCTTGGGCTCTTTGTACAGGCTGAGAGGAGAGACCAAGTGTTGCAAGAAATTGCAACATCTTCCCCACTTTCCTAGCGGCCTGGTTGCCTGTGTTTGAGGCCGTCACAACCAGACGTGTTCTGCTCTTCTCCTTTGGGTACTAAGGGATTGTGTCCTGGTCAGTGAGGGCACTGCCCTGCCAGCTTTACTGGCACCCTCCCTGAGAAGTTCCAACGGATCATTGAATGGATGCAGTAGGAGCAAGCTCCCTTAGACCACTGGAGACAAAGTAATGGAGTAGAGAATTTCTAGTGTTGAAAAAGTCTGTAGGGTGGAGACAAGTAATGGATTATACAGTTTCTGATAAGATATTTTCAAATTGTTTCTAATCTTCACTTGCAAACTTCAAGGAACATCACTTAAACCTTGCAAGACCGTGAGCAAAGACTCAAAAGGCACAGTCACACATCATTGTCACAGGAGCTCAGCAGAGACCCTAGGGAGCTAGGATCCCTAGAGTTGTGTCTACAGGAATTCACTGAGTCATTGAAAAATGATTTCTTCTGTGTCAAAGCAAGACAGTCCGCTTTATTTTCTGTGCTTTGAGTGGTGCACTCTGTGACCACAGTGCCTTGATTCAGAACTGTCAAAACTTGCGTAATTATGTAGATGCATGTTATATTTTCTTTTTTGTTACTCTTTTGGGTGGGAAAATGAGCAAACGCCCAGAGAGAGTCTGACAGGAGCATTTTTTGCATTATAAAGTGTAAGGGAAGTTTTTGTTTCATTTTATTAGTAGTTTTTAAATGAAGGCTTCAATTCTGTGAATAATATTGGAACCTCAAAGTCAACCACTGTGTGATGTACTAGTAACTTGCTGCTAAATCAACTCCATGTTTGCCAAGCAGCTCACCTTTTCTGAAAGAAAAATATTATCATTGCCTCCCTACAGAAACTATATGCATGATAATTCTGCATGTAAAATCTTATTTGTGCAAAAAGGGTACTTATAGATTATGTAATAGTAATTTTGCACATAAAAATGTGTAGTTAAATTTGCACAAAGAGTTCATTTAATTAGCTATTTAGTTAGGGTAGTTTCAGTATCAGTTTACTAATGGTAATCCTTTATGTTATTCTGATATCACACATGAGGACAGCACAACTCTCAGTCTAACTATGTTTCTACAGAAACATTTATAAATAACACATAGATTTTCAATTCTGTTATTAAAAAATGCCAAGGAAATGAAAATATGAATTCCATTAATGAAAGCTAATAATTCACTTCATTAGCATGGCGAAGAGACAATATGAGATAAAAATAATTCATACAAATAAAAGACATATACTTCTAGAGAAACTATTAACATTTACTAACAAAATGAACAGCAGCAAAATGAACAGCAAGGGATCAAAATGAAGGTTTAAATAAAAACTGAAAGATAGCTAGAAGGAACACAAAGAAAAAGTACTCTGAATTACCTCAGAGTTGTATCCTCATTCCTGAAGCACCCTTATGCCACCTTCCTGGCCATGTTGTGGGGTTAGAAACACCTCCAGTGAGAATGAGCTTTCTTCTGTTGACTGGCAGCTGTGAAAGGACTTTTGAAAATTGTCATGAAATATTATTTAAACAAAACAAAAAAAAGCCAAGGGAAGAATCCAGCCCTAAACCCTAAAATTCATATCTAAACTTTCAAAAATCAAGGAGTTCAAAGCCAAGGAGAATTCACTTGGACCATAGGAATATGGTTCATCTTGTAATACACTATTGTAACATATACCCTCTTCACCACCTAGCACAAATACAAATAGAAGATCCTATGCATGATAGCTTTTTTACTTTTGGAAATGCACAGACTTCATTCTCTACCCAGATGCGCACTGGGAATTCTGTTCACTATTGACATGCCTTTAATAGTTTGCAATGAGCAAAACTACCTTGTAAATTGCCTTCCAATCTTATTGAAATAGCCTGATATAAACTGCACCCTAATTGCTAAATTAGAACTGTGTTCTTTGCTGAGCTAATTTCCTTGCTAAATGGGCACGTGGTATAGCAGTTAAGGCTTTTTATCAGGTTATTACAATGAGGGATTATATAGTTTCAATGTAATTGAATTTTAACGAGGATGACTCTTAAGCAAATACACCTCCATAAATGATGCAGCACTGATACTATGTTGAGAATCTGAAGATGACAACTCAGTGGAGCCAGCTGGACCTAGGGGAGTCTTTAAGACTTTAATTAAAAGCAGCGAGGAGTCTTTTTTTTATATATATAACATTATTCTTAGCCCCAGAGTCCAATGGATCTGAAGGAGATTCCTGCTTTCGAGTTCTCTCAGAATTGCTGATTGTCATTCTCTGCTCTGAAAGTCCAGCTTGATTGTCTGTTCAGTCTTTCTAAGATGGACTTAGTAACAAATGGAGCAATAAAAGGAATTCACATCCAGCAGTCTTAATGGCATACAGCAGATAAAGGAAAATGTGGAACACATTGTGTAAGTCTTGTCCGCGTGTAAGGAGAGGTAGCTTTCTGCCAGAAAGTGCAGGCTGAATTCTAGTGGTGGGTTTCAGGTGCTAAACCTTTCCTGGAGGAGCAGTAAGTATTATTTTTGTGTGTAGTAGTACACAGTCTGACTTCCCCCAGAGATGCAATTTCCTATTGAGGGCTGAGGTACTATGAAATTACTGTGTCCATAAGGCTATGGAAGAGAAAAAAATCTGCCTCAAAGGATGCTCTGATTAAGAATAAAATAGACCTCTCTCAGCTGTGCTGTTTACTGAGGAGGGGGAGGAATATACATGTATTGTTATGCAACATCTCTGACGGGATGTTGAAAAGATAAGCCAATCTCAGAAATGTATCCTTCACCAATGGCAAAGTAAACCCTAGAAGGCTGGGTATACAAGTGTTACTTTACCATTCTGTACTTCTAGTAGAGAGGACTGGTCCGGGGCATATAAGTGATATGTGACTCATTTCTGAAGAGAAGAAATGTGTAAAATGTTGTGAAAAAGATAATTTGATAATGAAAATGCAAGGACAGTTTAGGAACCTCAGTAACCCCCAAGATGCAAAGTAACAAACACATTAGGTGAGGTGTCAATGTTTGTCAACAGGGATTGCAGCTATTTCTGGTTATGAATATGGAAATAAACAAAGTAATCCTCCGAAAAGGAAATGCCTCTACAGCTATTGTGTTTTAATTGCTGGTAAATGCCAGCTCCAATAATGGCATCTGCTGTGTACCTGTGCAATCACAGTGCACTGGAATGAGCTAATGACTCCAGAGCAGAAGGCTGGCCTGCAGCCACTGCAGGTGTACACCTTAATGAGGGTCTCATGGGGAGAGAGGTGCACTGAGCAAAAAGACTTCTGAGACTGCTGAAGCTGTTGGAGTGGAGAGGGGATCAGTGTGGGCCCTTTTTATGCTGAAGAAGATGCACAAACATTAAGGATGTTTGCTTGGCAACTGCCTGCCTCACGTGCATACAGCCATAAAAGTGACATGATACGCTCAGATGCCGAAATATGTCTGGTAGCAGTTACCATAATGAGGATATTAGACACTGCTCATTGCATCCTTGAAAAGCAACCCAGGCCCAGCTCTCAGTGAACTACAGTGAATTCAGAGTGCTGATATGGAAGAAAATGTGCTGATGGTAGCCACTTTTATCTTTACATTTTCCATTACTATCCGAAATGCTTGCTGAGAAGAAAGGATTACCCCTGTCCCACCCTATCCCTAACCACGTGGCTCTGGAGGCTCCTCAAAGGAGAGCTGTGGAGCACAATGATAAAAGAGCTCATGGGGAGGAAATAAGTATATGCTCAGAGTTGTTCCAGTGATCTCACTACCTCAGGTTGACTTCAAACATTAAGACATTTTGAGGTTTTTTCAAATGTGATCATTAAATTAAAAATGATCCCAAATCAGATGGCAGCACCACTTATTGGAGAAGACACTAGGAAACCTGGATACTTTGCTACCTATGGGTCATGTGCCCTGGGGAAAGTCCTTTCACCTCTCACTGTCCCTCTTTTCTTCCTCTTCTACTGTGCAGGCACTGCTGAGGTTCAAGCTGTCTGCCTGTGTGACCAAGATGTGAATGACACTATGTTCTGGTTTAGAGAGGAATGATGGCCTTTTGTTCTCCTAGCATGCTATTTCATATGCCACTTGCTTTAAAGTAAAAGTATTTCTAAATCTATCCAGTCGATCTGTCATTTTATATTCAAATGTTAAGACCTCCCTTGGTTCTTTGGAGCCTTCTTGGGCTCCATCCCTACTTCTTCCTTTGCTTCTTATGGTCCTTTGTGATCTACTGCCTTCCTTGGGTCCTTCTCCCAGCTGTGTTAATCCTCACCCACTCCTAATGTTTAATATAGTGAGTATTGTGTATGTTGGCAAAGCTCTTTCTAGCTTTCTGGGAGGATCAGTAAGATTCACTCTTAAATTAAAAACAGAATTAGACATGTGGGAGCAAGGTAAACATGGTATGTCTGATCTGCCTTGAAACTGGTTCTGTTTAGGTTCCCGGTCTCTGATGACTGCCGACTCCTAAAAATGAACACTGAGCAAATGCATAAGCAAGAGGCAAAAAAGAACAGCATACGGTGCTGAGTGTTTCTCTGGAGCAGTGTTTCAGATCTAGACAATGTTTGCAAAAAGCATCATCATCACCATCTGAGGGCGTTTTGGTGGAGTGAACAGAAACTATGTTTTCCAGTGTCTAGAAGGTATAGTCTGTAACAAACCAACCATATGGCAGGTTTTGAGCCTAAGACCTGCACTGTGAGTCACTGCTATCAAACGTTGTTTTAGCACATACCCTTTTTTTTTTGCCAGCTGTAGAGTGTTAGTTTCTAGTGACGCAGGGACTAAAGGAGGATGCCATGCTGCATTTACTCAGATTTGTCACCAACAATTTCATCAGAGAAGTAAAAGATTGAATATATATGAAGACTGAAGTAACCTCTTAAACCTGAGAGTGCTCTTTCTGAGATGAGGAATTATACTCGTTGATTCAAGGCTCTGTGAGAGAAGTTTGTACTTCACTTAGTTTGCTGGTATATCAAACTGATACTCTAAAAATAGAGGTACAACAAACAGTTAATACAGCAATGTCCTGCAGAGCCATTAAGCCTATAAACTCATTGCCCAAAGCATACACACCTCTTGCCTTCTTTCCTGTTCTGCACAAGTGCCATCACATCAAACATGTTGTCTGTATTATGTAGCTGTGGAAATAACACTCCCTTCTGTTTTGACAATTCGATTACACACACATTTATTCTGGGTGTAATTCTGGAGTCTCGTTCCAGCTCAGTCGCTTGGTTAAACTGCCGTGCTGCAGAGAGAGAGTGGGGGGAGCAGCTGAACTGTACAGCTCTGTGCAGCCTTGCTCTTCTCAGAGAACTCAGTCTGTGGGGTTCTACTCCACCCTCATGGGCAGGCAGAAGTGCTAATCAATAGCAGCTTCTTTGTTGCACATAACTGCATATGCTGTACTTTGACCTTTCCTTGCCTATCTAAATAAGGGCAGACAAAGCCACCAGCTGCTAATTCATTTAGTCCCAGCTTTTAACTTGTTACATGTGTCTGGGGACAGATACTTACTACCGAGGACATAAAGATGGCAAAAATCTTCACTCATTATTTCAACCTGGTAGATCTAACCCTATAGTATTTGACATTTAACACCTTGCAACTGACCTTGTCTAGTGTCAATACCATCCATCATTATTTCCCATCTATGAGGGCTAAATTTAGTTGAGGGGATTTTGGGGGGGTTGTTTTGGTTTATTTTGGGTTTGGTTTTTAATTTTTGCTACTTAAGATGAACCTAACTTTCAGTGCCTTTTCCAGTGCAGTCCACCTTCACTAGAGATGTTGACTTAACAAGGAAAGTATACACCACAAGATTTTTAACATACCCTAGGCACAGGTTACACCATTCCTTGTATCAAAAGCACCAGTCATATGTGAAAGTCTCTGATTTGAGATTAATTGAAAGAAGAAGGAGGAACATAGAAGCCTGAAGTTTTAGAATAGAAAGATGTTTATTTCAAGCTTTTCTAAAAGACTTGGGTTCAGGGCATTATGAAGGTTCAGCTTAAAGTTGGATCTGAAAACATATGGTCAGTTACAAATATTTAATTTAGGTACCTTCAGACGGGCTCTAGTCTGCTTAACACAAATTTGTCCATCTTATCTAGGTAGTAAAGTAGTGCTGAGACAAATGCTGTAGATGTCTAGGTATTTGGGGAATGGGACTAACATTTGTGAAGATCACCAGGGAGTGTCCATTTACCTTAAATACTTCATCTTTGGCACATTGAAAGTCCCCATCTCAATGAAGAAAAATTGTGCACTTTTCCAGATGGCCATTGTCTTCAAGCACCAGAAATGCAGTCTGAAGTTAGGTCTGTCCATAAGTTGGTTGGACACTTCCTCCTTTTGGTACAAGAAGTGAGCTGTAAAAGTATGGGAAATTGAACTTTTTGTTGAAACCTCAAACAGCCTGTTCAGCTTTTCATAGAGTGCTGGTTTATGTGTTTGGAAAGACACCACTCTCCTGGTCAGCTTACAAATCTTGCTTTATATCAGTACTATTTACCTGGAAACTAAAAGCAAACTGGAAACCATGGTCAGTAAAGACAAAGCTGCCCTTTTTTTAAGTGTAAAGAATGATGTCTTCAGAAGTTGGACTTATGGTGAGATGTGTTTTCTTCTGGAGATGGCTCTTTATCAGGACAGAAGCTATAAATGGTGAACGTGCTTTGTTTGGTTATCTAAAGTTGGATAGGGTGAATAGTGTTTCTGCTGCTTGAATAATCTGAAAAACTGGTGCTGTATAAACGGCTAAGCCAGATTCTCATACTATTAGCCTTAATTATTTGACAGGAAAAGCAGAGACCATGCCTTTCTTGAGAGCTTTGCCTCCACAAATGGCAAAAATTTCTAATTTGGGCTAGTCTTATTTATTATAAAGCATTAGCAAAGGCTTGTGTATTATTGATGATAGGTAGAAAGAAAAGCTAGTTCAAACAAGGCTTAAAATGACCTCTCATTAAAAAAAAAAATAAATAAATGAGCAAACAACCCTCTTCCTATTTCTCTACTCACTTTGTTTTGGCATTTTTCACTTCAATCTTCCAAGTATGCTCTACCAACATAGAAAAATATCTTCTCAACAAGAGGAAGAAATAGCATGGTGTCTTTCCAGTACTTGGTTCAAACACCCCAGCTGAGCAGCATTAGTCACATACCATTAGAATAACTAGCCTGAAGTGATCTGTGGCTGCAGCTGAGCAGGAGCTGAACAGTGCAGGCAGAATCTTGCAATGCAAAGCACAGCAATTCTAGCAAAGCAAAATAAATCCCCAAGTCCCCAGTAAATATCGTTTGAATATATTGTTCACCACGGCTGGCTAACAAGAGGAATAAAACATGTGGAAGACAGTGTTTTTAGCTGAGGATACACAGCTTGACTTATATAATGAAGGGTGATGGTACAAGATCGGGAGCAATAAACACCATATTTTAATGAATAATTTTTTGAAATAACAGGAGACAGAGTCATTATAAGGGTTATCTGTTTCCATCAGCAATCTGTTGTATTTCTGACAGTAACCTCAGCCTGGATTTGTTTACATTACCTTTGTGCAAGGAGCTTTTAGAGGGGTGGCTATGGCTTATGATTCCAACGCATCTGGAAAGTGGATGCTTGTTAGCACCTTTGCACCTGAAAGGTGAAAAAGGAATAATCAGGAAGTCAATATATGGGAGGAAAGAGAGGGGTCTTGCTTCTTTTAGCTCTCTGTGGATGACTGAGAGCTGTGTTAGCCTAGATGGAGTGGATGTAAGAGGCTCTTCAGAGGTTCCCTGTGATCTGTTGCTTTATCCACAGTTTGAAGCTCCTGCCCAACTAAGAAAATCAGAAAGTTCAGTGGAAACTTACTGTAATAAGGTGAGCAGGTTTTTTTGGCTTTTCCTTGGGCCAATTTAGAGATTTTTTTTTTACATTTTTATTCAAGGTTATCTTGGTGAGATTTGTTATGGGACCTGTGCTTGTTACTAAAAAGCTTACTGTTCTGTCCAGTTATTATAGAAAATCTGGAAGCCTTTTTGAGATGCAGTCTCAGTTCTTTGCAGTTACTGAACTTCACAACATGTTTTAAAGTGGGTATATGCTGTCTTTTTCCAGCTTTAGCCAGAAAATTTTGTAGTTAACTCAAGAAGGGGAATGTTTGAAACACAAGAATTCACGGTTATTGATAACTTTCTTCTCCTTAGTACATAGATATACTTTTCTTGCAAGATCACCAATTTGGGGAGGGAGATGAGAAGAGGTGTTGGCATAATCCATTGTCTAGGTTCAGAATGGGTTCTGATCTCTTTCAAGCCAAGAGGATGGTGTTGTTGCTCAATCAGGAACTTATTTTTCTCGTTGTATTTGTGCAACTTGTCTTTGACATCAAGCTGAGCTGTTGTGTTTGGAGTGGAAATACAGGGAAAATGCTCTCTGCCTTAAATTCATACTCAGAGCA
>JAOXJM010000023.1:31519003-31537500 GCA_026413425.1 Tringa solitaria | reverse complement strand
CTCGATGATCTCTGAGGTCCCTTCCAACCACCACAATTCTGTGATTCTGTGATTTTATGAGAGAAAAAAATCAAAGTGGTTTCAGTGGTTTCACAGTGGCCAGCCTTAAATTTCCAATCATCTGTCATGTGGTCAAGTTTTTCTTTATTAAAAATATCTATCTGCAAGTTTATTTATATTAAAAGTTTTGCATTGAAGAGCTTTCCTCCATGCAGAGCACTGTATCTATTATCCATATAGAGGTAATTTCCAGTATAAGTAGTTGATAACTGTGTCTCATAAAATTAATTCCTGCTTCTGAAAAATCTAAAACCCCTTTAAGTCAAAAATTTTTTCAAATCCAAACTTTCAGGGCGTTTTCCTCTTCTTGGCCTACAATCTGCAATATGTCTGGAGATTCTTTGTTGTATCTCTAAGAGAACCAGTAGTTGTTTGCTTACATTACATTCAGACTTAGGCAAACTTACCCGAGTGCTTGACAGCATCCTTTACTTCTGGAGGATTTCTTCTGTCATAGTTGGTGTTGATTGTGAAATTTCTGCAAACTCTTTTTTTTTTTTTTTTTTAATTAGAAAAGTGAGATGTTTAAAAAAAGTTTGATTCAGGGCCAGCTAATTACCAGGAAATGGAGAAGCATGTGGTTCCTGCCACAATTAATTAGTCTGGCTGTTTCCTATCTCACATAAGCTTGTATTCTAATTATATGGAGACAGTTTCTGCCAATAAGCATTAGCATCCAACTACCAAGGTATACATGCAGTTCCAGAGATTTCATCTGCTGGGTCACCTGTCAGAAACAAGGATGGTGAAGACCTGTTAAATTGTCTTGTCCCATTCTCATTGTTGGCTTTGCCTTTCTTGACTAAGAATTCTGTCTGACGCCTGTGCTTAACTGATTAATTAAGGGGAAACAGAACCTTTCACTGTTTCTGAGGGGAGAAGAGCATCTTAATTTGTGGGCCATGACCTTGACAATATGTGATTCATGGGCAGTTAAGCAGCACTAAAAACAATGAATAATCCTAAAGAAAAAAATATCCTGGATAGAATTTGGGAAAGGCAAAACTTTCCAAGTATGAGAGATGAACTGTGGTAGTTAAGTATTTTGGACAGACATCATGCTGCTATGTTTCATATATTTTTATTCTTTTTGACCTAAATGTAAGAGATGAGGAAAAAAAAAAAGAAATATTTATGGCTTATACCTGAGAAAGGTGACAAATGTAGCTATGGGGAATATTCTAGAAACTCTACTACTGCCTTTGCTTTTGTTTGGCTGGTGTCTTTTTCACCTGCACATCTTGCTGTGGAAAGAGACTAGGAGCTGAGGCAGACCAGACCCTTAAGCCCCAAGACCTTGGCTAGTCAGGTGTGCTCTAAGGGACCACTGGACACAGAAGCCTTCTGAGGCTGCCTTCCAGAGTTAAGGCTTGCAGCTTTCAGCCTCGCTTCAAAGCAATCTGTATTTCACTGTCCACTTCTTTCTTTACCTCCCTTCTTGACCTACAGTCACTTCACACTGAATACCTCTTCAGGTCAATATTTAAAGTATTTGACATCTAGGCAGCCAAAATCAGTCAATTTGTTTATTAAAATTATATACTTTAAAGGCCTTATAAGGTAACATCAGTTTTTGAAAATACAGCTACAAAACTTGTACTAATGCCTTTCCCTTGGTGAAAAGTCTGTCTGTCACCTTGCACTTCCTCAAGGAGACTGGAGGCTGCAGACAGCAGGCATCTAACCCCATGGGTGAGTGAATACTAGAGGTGGGTGAGTAGCCAGACTGGTGGGACAGGCAAGGAATAGCAGTGATGGCAGCAGAGATTTGAAGCCTCAGACATGTATGAGAAAATTCCTAATTCTGTGTCTTTGCTGTAGCTTTACACTGGTAGGTAAAGCTTGGAGGAGGAAGAATGCATAGATTAGTTTAAACTGGGTGTAATTAGTGTAGTCATTAGTTAAATGTCATTGTGCCCCTGTGGCATGTTGGTAACAGGTTACTGTGAAAGATGGCAAAAGTGCATTACATGTCCAGACATGACAGCAGCCGGTGGATACTTGGTGCTGGAGAACTTCTCAAGGAATTCAGGTTCCCATTGGTCAGTGCCAGACTCCTCAATTTATGTCTTACAAGTGAAAGAGGGAGGTGCTGTATCTGTGAGGAGCAGAGGGGAAACATCAAGGAGAACAGCCTGTGGTTATGATTTATACTTCCAGAATTACTTAACTGAACAATGTGTCTGATGTGAACCACAAAAAGTCCTTTTAGCTTCCATTAAAGTAATCTAGCTGTGCAATATACCTTAGAACATCATGAGAGGTTTAAGTGTTGATATTCAACATATAACTTATGTTTGGAAGTAATTACTAGATATAAACTGTGTGTTTGCTGAAATGGGGTATGAAGTGCTAAGAGCATTAACTCTTATTTGTCAATGGAAATGGTCTCTCTTAAGAGCACTCTGTAACTCCAGATGCCATGTCCTTCCTTGACATCTTGCCAGGATTGTAATTTTAAGTGTCTAAATAGATATTTTACCAGATCACTACAGTGAGCATCTTTACTCTTGTCAGGAATCTAAAAATGTTTGATATGAGATTTTAGTTATGTTCGATGTGTTTCTTTAGAGGGTGTCTAGTCAGGAGGTGAAGACTTTGGCCAGACATGTAGAAAACTGAAGCCAGGTTTCTGAAAAGCCACAATTGTTTGTAGTGTTTGTTTTGTTGTTGTTGGTTTTTTTTTTAATCT
The DNA here is from genome assembly GCA_026413425.1 of Tringa solitaria. Classification (NCBI taxonomy): domain Eukaryota; kingdom Metazoa; phylum Chordata; class Aves; order Charadriiformes; family Scolopacidae; genus Tringa; species Tringa solitaria. The sequence continues at coordinate 31,534,748 of JAOXJM010000023.1, read as the reverse complement.
TTTGGTAGTTCTGTGTTTGGTTTGTGTGTGTGTGTTTTTTTTTCCATTTCATGGCATATCACTTATGGCACCATTCATCAAAGCATTTAATCATGTGTAGAAGTCTCATCCAGTTCAGTAAAGCAGTTTTCTTAATGTGAGATTTAGTTTTGATGCTTCCCTCTGTTTTCTAGTTGTAAAACAAGGAGAGTAGAACTTCTTTCCTGCATTTTTCTCTGTGAACTTATAGGATGTATGGGTGAACTTATGGGTGTATGTGTTTGCTGCAGAGGGTCACTGAGCTAAAAATAGTTGTAGTTATTATTTATTAAGCTGCAAACTAGGGGAAAAACAGCAGCAAAGGTTGGGCACAAGAAGGATACCGTTTTGTCATGTCTTGCATTATTTCCTTTATGTCTTAAGAAACTGACATCTGGAGGCATGGGCTTAAATGTGATTTTCTAACTTTCAAAAATAAATAACCAAATGAAATGCAGTTGTTGTCCATGGCCATAGGAGAGGAAAATCTGAAGCTGGGGCTAGTGTGTTGGTTCAAGGAGCAGAAAGCAGAAGTCAAAGCTAAATCCATTTTGATTTATTTTTAAGATATCACAGTCTTTAATGTTATGATTGTAAGGATGGTAGGGAGGAGTCATGAGTCTTAGTGTCTCTGGGGGACTGATTGTAATAAAAACAAAATTAAATTCAGTCCCCAAAGTTAAATGAGCAAATTTAAAGTTAGAAAGAATTAAGTTTTACTTTTTGATAGAGGTTACATTATGCTAGTTTTCTCCCCCCTCTCTCATTTTACCTTTAATCCTTACTGCTGGGTCCTGACTGCTGGGCTTGGCTCAATAACCATCCTCTAAGGTAACATCATTATTATTATTTATCAGATAAACAAGCCATGTCATGTTTTGGGAGGCAGAGGGGAATTTTCTGTGTAAATATAAGACCCAATGGCTAACCTATTTCTGCTGATGTGAACATACTTTTTTTGCACCTGACAAATTGGGGGGTGGGGAGAGGCAAAACCAGAATAAAAATGCAGCAAGTTGACTCTCACGTCAGCTTCTATCTCTGAATCTGCTTTGAATCTTGGCAAAACCCTCTTGGAACTGACTGCCCCAGTTGTGAGGAATGCATGCAGCAGCATTGGGGTAGGAAAGCCTGTCTGCAGCTGACCAGTCTCAACTGATTCGATTCTTGCCTTGCTTCAAATGCCTCTACTCTGTAGACCTGTTGGCTACAAGGGCAACCTGTCCTGCCTGTACTGCTGACAGCTGGTAGAGCATTTCAGGAAAGGAGATGGAATCGGGTTAAGGTTTATTTTTTATTGCCTCTATCCTAGAATGAGTGACTGTGCCTAAAACTTTATTTTAAAATGGATATTTGGTGAGATTTTTTGTTATAGTGTTTCTAGTTTGCTTTCTGCCAGTTTAGAGCGACCTATGCCATGGTTTATTGCATGCTGGGTGCTCTTAATCTGGGTATATTATTCCAAAGAAAAGCTGCAAGTTGGCGCAATAAACAAAAGCAGCCCTTATAGATGATCTGTTCTTAGCCCTCTGTGTGTCAGAGAATTGTGCCTTTGACATGTTCTCAATGATGTCATATTTAGCCTCTCGAATGTCTGTAATGAGGATGTCTCGGTCCTTTAGCCAGAGAATATAATTAGCTACCATCTTAATTCCGACTGTTAAGAGCCTTTGCCTGATACATGGACTGCTCTGTACCTTTTTTCATTTCTGGCTATTTCTTTCTGTCCTGCTACCTTATCTATTTTCTGAGGCCATTAATTAATTTATCTCCTTCATCTATTATTTTTAAAAAAAAATAAAATTAGACTCTGATCGTATTTCCTGTTGGCTTATTTTTAACTCTTTCACTTGCTCCTTGTGTGGCTTATGCTCTGTTCCTTATATCACTTTATGGTTGTCTTTGGTTTTTGTTTCTTTCCAGTCACCACCTTTTTCTTAAATTTAGAAGAGAAATATAGAGGTCCTCAATTCTGAAGGCTCAGTTGCATTGTGGCTGTATAGATTGGCATTTTTATCTCCCTGCTTTTCTGGGTTTTCTCCTTTTTTTTTGTGCATCTGAGAATAATCTGTCAAGAAAACAAAGATGAGTGAATGAAAAGAAAACCAGTTGAAGCCTCTGGGGTTGCTTATACTTCTATTCTGAAGACTTTTAAAGAAGAAATAAAGCAGAGATCTCAAGGGTAGATCAGGAAGACTGTCTTCAATCAGAGAAGGAAATACAGACTTAAAGTGATGTTCTGTTAAAGGTCCCAGCAGTGGCTGGTGGTTTTCTTGGAGAAAGTTGGCTGGATGATGATAGCCAGATTTGAATAAAACACTGATAGATTGATCTGTTCTGTTCATAATATTTCTGCAGTACTTAAGGGAATTGTATCTAATATCTTTAGTTCTTCAGTGATAATTCAAGAAGAGAGGCAAAAGCCCTAAAATCAAATCTACTTAATATCACTGAGTTAAGAATCCACTGAATATTTGCGTGTAATAGCAATATAATGCTGTCTGTTTAAACAATAATTATCATCTAAGTTTTAACAGTGGGCCTAGAATGGGTAGTCAACTAAGGAGGTTGAAAATGGATGTTTCTGACTTAATAGGTCAGTATGAGTGAGTGTATTTCTGCTCCTAAAAAGTGTTCTCCCCATAAGAAGTGAAATAAAAGGTAGTTTGCATACATCAGGTTAGACAAGAGGAGCAGAGCCAGATGTCATTCCTTTGGGGATAACACCAATGGAAAGGAAACAAGGAAGTCCTTTGAATCAGCAGAATGCTCTGAATTTTTGCTAACATACCATGCCGCTTCATGGCAAAAAGCTGATACGCACATACCCTGTAGGATCCTAATCAGAGTGCTGGGTAGGGATGGTGGTGCCCTTTTGGCTTGAATTGGATTTCTAGTGTTGGAGGAGCAAAGGTCTAGTGCACAGTCAACTTCAACAAGCTGACCCAGATGAACAGTTGACCCACCTGATTTTAAGCAGGCAAGTCATTTTGACAGATATATTAGTTTAGGAGGCAATACTTACCTGAATCTCGCAGGCTTTCTGTTACTGCTTCCCTAGTTCATCTAATGGGAACTATCCTCATCTTCTCCCATGGAAGGTCAGGCAGGTTAAGTTACTTCTCATTTGTCTCTGGAGCAAACTCATGTGAATTTAATAGGACTGTGTGCACAGTAAAAAATTCAACGTGCCCGGGAAAGTTTGCAGGCACTGAGTCCAGCTGGCAGGAAATGACTTTCAGCCACACTAATGTGTGCTTTTACACCCCTGCACAGGCAGTGTGCAGAGAGTGTGTGTTGGGATTGATCCCTCAGATGCTGTATGGGCTGAGCAAAAATTGGGCTCTGTATGTGAAAGAGCTAGCTGGCACGGGCCAGCAGTGTGTCAGGGACTGTTCCCACAGATTATTAAAAACCAATATAACTGCATTCTCCTGCCTGGAAAGGTCAGCCAGATTGTGGAGCTTCGTGCTATAGATGCACCCTTATGTGTTATAAACTGAGGCTATAATTCAGGGAACTATTTCTATTTAGTACAACATTTAAACAAATGCTTAGGCATGTTCACATGTTAAACTCCCACTAAGTCCATGGACTTTAAATAAGACTTGTTAATAATTCCCTGGTTGTAACACAAAGTTGATTTAGTAAGGACTCTCTCTAACTCATGCAGATCGCAATAGAAATGATTGAAGCAGGACCTCTGGGCACAGTTGTTCTCAGGCTTTTGGCCACTTTGAATTGCTTTCAAAACAGGTTATTTGCCATTAATGTAATTTCTCTCATCCTTCCTTACCCCTCTTTCCTTTTCCTTTCATCTTGTTCAGTTCTTTAAGCTTTGGAATAGGCTGCCAGGACTAATTAGAACCATGTCAGCAAGTAATTTACCTGCCATCCAGAGCTCTTTCATGCCCAGTTGGAAGAGGCTTACTGGCCAGGAATAGCTGCTACCATTGCAGGGTTGCAATGCTAATCAGTTGCTATATGAAGGGGAAGACAGTAACGGTTGTAAATTAAAAAGCATTAAAGATGAATGTATTGTTAGGTCAATTATTCTGATCCCTGGGCACATGTCATTGTTCTGCTGAACTCTTCTTTTTTTTTTTTCTAGATTTTAGAAATTGAAATAATTTTTTTAAGTCACTCAGGCTATCCCTGGGAGCCAAATTAAGATTATTTCCTGGAATAATCTTAAATCCTGTCCATTCTTATTTGGAGAGATTCAGACTCCCAAAGAGAGATAAAGCACAGTCATATATTTTAAAAATAATTATAGGAATTGCTATACACAAAGTTCCATGTTTATCTACTTAGATTGCTGCTGCCTTTGGATGGGGAGCCTATTGTGATGGTCAAATAAATAAAGCTGTCCTGTCTGTGATACGAATGATTAAGTGATACGAGTTGTTCAATCTGCAGCTTCCCTGCTGACAGTGGGAATGCATGAGTCAGCTGATGACCGATTCAGCAGTTTTCTACAGAAAGGTTGTTTGCTGCTGGAAACTGTCACGATGTTAGTAGGCTCGTTTCAGTGAAGCTTCCTGAACAAATGAATGCTTCACTGGAACTGTCACTAGGGAGACATGAGAGATGAAAAATCAAAGGGAAGTGGGGATGGGGGAGCAGGATAAGGAAAAGAAGAAACAGACCAGATGTGTGTAGGGCTTGTTTCAAATTCTGTACTTTCTCAAAGATTAGACCTATTTGTGCCTGTCTGTTTGATTCAGCCCTATATTTAAAATTAATTTTGAAGCTGTTTTCAAAGAAATCTGAAGGCCCTAGTCATTTGAAATAGCCCCCAAATAAAGACACAATTCTTCTAGTATTACCTCCTATATTTTATGAAATAGGTATTTGTGGACACAGCCACACACGCATGCATCAGAGACAGGACCAAGGATCCAGACATCCTCACTTGAACTATTCAGGGGACAGTAGTTTTCAAAATGCCAATAGTGACTTGTATCACATCATTAGAATATATTATCTTCTGACTGATCAATAAAACACTTCTTAAATGCTGCTAATATCTCATTCACGTGCACTTGAACTTTGATTGAAGACTATTGCATGTACTGTTGGTCTGATCAAATAAAATGATTTGTTTAGGATGAAAGATGAAATTGGCAGTGTAACATACAGCCTTGTTAATGAAAGAAAATAGCCTATTGCTTCAAATCTTCATGCTCTATCGCCACAGTATATTGCAGCCTGGTTTTATAGCTCTCTTCCAGCTGCATTTTGCGTCCCTTCATCCAGGTACAACTAGAAGTGCAAGTGTGTTGTCACTTGTTGGTGTCACCATTACGGCTCTGTAGGGAGAACATCATTACACTGCTACTATATGTGTAGATATTGTATGTATCTGTACATCACAGGACTGAGAAGCAGCTCACGCTGTTTGAACTCCACCTACTGATGTTAATGTGTTTTTAATAGTGTGCAACTTGCCTTGTTATTCGGATTCACTCTTGATAGTTTAATGTTACAGTAGCAGCTATGTTTAAGGGGAAAAAGAAAAAGAAAACTCTTGAATCTGTGATTTCTCTTTACAAGTGTTGTGATCATTAGTTTTTTTTTTCCCCTTAAAAAACTGCTATTAGTCACACTTTATAAAGTAATCTCCTGAGGCAGTAGCTGGCCCGAGAAGGTGATAATACCACATGGTGGTTTATCGCACAGGGTCAGCAGTTCAAGTCCAGCCCAGCTCATTGTCTAAACACATTAAAGAAAACAGGGTACGTCTTCTTTGCCAGCTACCTCATAAAATATGTATCTACCTCACCATAGCTGCTAATTGTCTCCCTTGGTTGTCAAACTCAGTAGAGAGGCCGAGAGGTGAGGGAGACTATGAAAAATGAATTACTCTCCCTTGCTAAAAACAATCCCATTAAGGCATGTTAGCCTGGAATTAGGTGTTATGTAGGGAAGTGAAAACATGCACCAAGGTTGCCTTTGCATCAACAACCAATATTGATCTCTTGATTTGTTGGACTAGTTTGCCTCTAGGAGTACTATGTTAAATAGACTTAAATATATTTAATTTCCTATGGAAGAGAACTAGTTAATGGGAATAATTGAATGGTGGTACATTGAGACCAGGCAAAAATGGAGTGTGTCTGTCCGTATGACTGAGCAGTTGGGCAGTATGGGTGGGGAGACCACATAGACAAATATTCAGGTTAACAGTGTGAGGTCTCAGCATTCTACCCTGCAGCTCATGAAAACAATGCTCCCCTAATCATTCTGATTTCAGAACAGACCAACAGGTTTCATCCTATTACAGCAAAACTATCTGTGAACAGTCTGTGGCAGGCCTGGGTATGGAAATTTGGTTGTATTACAGAATGTATAAAATAGAATGGCCATACTGGTTAAACAGAAGGTTCTTCTGCTCACTACTCTGTTTTCAGCTGTAGCTGCACAAGGTGGTTATGAATGAGCAAGAATAGGGTGATCATATTTAACACTTATTGCTTGTTACTTTCCAAACCTCTGATTACTTTCAGAACACGTATCCCATTTCTCTGTGCATTTTCTAATCCCAAATGATTTATTTTTTGAACAGTTCCCCTCCATATGGCACACATAAAAATCTAGCATCCATTATAGCTTCCTTTGTCCATGAATTCCACAGATCTGCTACCTGTAGTGAGCCACGTCTCATTTGCTTTGAATGTGGATCCTAGGATCCTTGTTTGATGCTTGTTCTTGTGGTGGAAGAGACAAGGAGTGCTCTGCCTTAATAGACCCTCTTCATATCATTTCTGATTTATGTATTATATCCCTCCCAGGCAATCTTTTCTTCCACACTGACAGGCGTCAGAGAAGTTTTGATGGCAGTAAGCAGATCTCAGCTCCTATTTGATTCCTGTTTTTGTCTCATCCACTCTTTCTCTGCTGCATCTGGTCTGTGCTCGTCTGCCTCTCTGCAACTGCATCCTGTGAGACTCGTGAGAGAAGCACATGCGTTAAATACAAAGTCTTCACTATTGCATCACCATTGAGGGTTAAAACTATTGAATATCTACTAAGCAGTCTTTACTGAACTCTTTTCTCCCAGGGTAGATGCGTTATCCTGTTAATATGCCAGACAGGCTAGGATTTTTTCCTAACAGGACTTCTGCATTCATTTCCATAATCAAATAGATGCAGGCACTGGTTTGGAAGGCAGTGCCTTCAGCTCCTGTTGTGACTGCTAAGCTAAGCAGGAGTGAGCTGACACTGAGATTCCTGAGCATTCAGTCACAAGCAGGTTTCTGTGACTTGGCACTAGGGGAAGGAATGAGAAGAATGTAAAGGTTTTGGAGGCACTGGAGGCAGTCAAGGCCCCTGCCTACTTCTGTATGAAATGGCCCAGGTGCAGCCATCTCTTTGGCAGGAGCTTTGCAGACAGGGACAGCTTTTCTTTTGAATGATGAAGAAAAGCAGGGCAATAGGAGTTGAGGTTCCTCATTTCTTCTATGACTTTTGCCATTGCCTTAAGTAACTTGGGACAGATCACTTTTATTCTCTCTGTACCTTATTTTTTGTCTAGTTGACGAATATTTATAAACATTATACAGGGCTTTTTAATCAGTTTAGTGATGGGCAAACAGAAAACCGGAGGTGCCAGATTGCTAAGCAAAGTGAGAAAGTTATTTTTTTTAGGTGTAGAGCACATATATGTGCAGTGTCCTAGCCTTGATACTGTGTGGCCATTACAAAGGTTTTCTTTGTTTTAACTAGAATGAAAGAACAGATTAGAACAGACTATAAAAGCTTCTGTCTATGTCAAAGAAACAAAAACTGCTAGTTATTCCCTCTTCAGACATTAGGGCTTCATGGGCTATGCCAAGATGCAGAAGGACAAGGATGGTTCAACTCAGCATAGTTTGCATCCTGACCGTTCATTAATTTACTTTTATGAGAAAAAAATAGAAGGAGGAAACAGGGAACTGTGACTCATCAGAACTATGTTTAATCAAAGCAAGAAATGAGTTACAGGAATCAACATCTAATGTAAAACATCTGCAGCCTATTCTGAATTGACACTTTGAGAGCTGACTTTCTGAATAAAACTATTACAACAATGCTGTGGGAAACTAGAGGTACGGAAAGTAGTCAAAATTCAACTTATAAGAATGGAGAGGAAAATGCCCAGAATGTGGTATAAAGGGTTTGGCATATCCCACTCCTGACCTTCTTCAAAGTGAAGGAAATGATCTTCAGGAGATCTATATCCCACCAGGCTAAAAACACCCTACCCAGAAATAGCTCAGCTTTGTTGTTGTTATTGGGGTGTGAGGGATTAAATGGTTAAAAAACAAATAAACTTCAGAGAATTTTTTTTTTTATTTATCCCAGGGGAAACATCAGGTGCTATGTAGCTTTCCATCTTCATTTAGAGTTGAGGCAAAATAATCAGCCTTTTAATTTAAATACAAAATGGCAAATCTGTGCTTGCTGAAGGAAGAAGCAAGTTCTGGCACTACGGTTTGAATTCATAATAATGCTTCACCTTATGTTATTTGGCTCTTAGCCATTCATCAGGACCTCCTATGCTACAGTCTGGTGCTGTTCTCTAGCCAGAAAAGGTGATTTCCTCCACAGACCTTTAGATGCAAATTGAAGAGGGGAACTTAAAAACTCTTTGATAACATTAGGTTTGGAAAGGCATCTCTGATTCTTGCCAGACATCGTCAGCAAGGTGGGTGGAAACACCTCTTTATGACTTTTTTAATTCGAGTGGAGGAAGAATCTTCCCAACCTAAAAGTGAGCAGCACAGTGAGTGAAACTTAATGAGGCTGCTGTACCCTCTGCCAATTGGCAGTAGACCCAGGAGCAGACTTACACAATTAGTAAGGTTTCTTCTGACTCATTTCCTCAGCTCTCTTGTGCCTGGCACCTGGTGTCTCTAGTTTTGTATATTACTGCAGCCACAAGGCTAGTCCATGATCATCTGCTTAGTTGGATAGGCCAAGAAGTAGTCCTGACTTTCATACTGCCAGAGAAGTGACTCAATGTCTCGTGTGAAAATCAGTGAAAAGTTTAACTTTACCCTCTTTCTTGGAATGTAGTGATGCTACTTGGCATATTTTCCTCTGCGTGCGTTCAAATGACTGGGTAGGTGTTGAGTCCCACAGGACTGTGAGGTCCGTCAGGACAGCAGGAATATCTTCATTTCCTTGATTGTCTTGTGGCAACAGCAAGCCCAAGCCCTTATGGAGTGCAAGGAGCTGTCAGAGGAATATTTAGGTGTTTTCTGCCATCTCTGGGTTCACTGTTAAATGTTAATGCCATCACTGAACAAGTCTATTGTCAGCCTAAGACTACAGTGGTCTGAGACAACAGATCATTGTAAAACCACCCAGCCTGCATAATTCATAGCACTGGATGAATCCCCAGTGTGTTGTTAAGGATTTAGACCACTTTAGGGAGTAGGTCCTACTTAATAGTAGATGTGTGTAGGTCCTACTTAATAGTAGGTTTATTCTTTCCATATTTCTGTGTACAGCTACATCTGCATAAAATGTCATGTATTAAAATATTTGTGTCTGTTCAAACTACGTATGCAATTCAAGTTCTTCTTTCATAACTTTCACTTTAAGTAACCTGTAGTCACTGAGCAGTGCCTGTGAGTTATAGCTACCAAACTGGAAGAAATATATTTGGCTTTACCTCTCATCTCTTATCAAAGCAGTAGGAGTTTAAAGGCCATCCTATTACTGTTTTCAAGGTCCAGTAGACATGTAGCAAGAATAAAGAGCATTTTTTTTAAGCAATCTAATTCTCCACCTGATTGCTCTTTGTGCTTGATTTGTGCACACAGCATAATAATGTTATTAAGGGTAATCAGTACTGCTATCGTTATTCAGGCAAAGAAAGGCTACTGTACTATTGAACAGCTCTTCACACTTGAATCATGTAGCCCATAGAGCATCCCAGCAGTATTAAATACACTGGGGAAAAGCCCAGGCCAAAGCTGTTAGGATCTGAAAAACCACGCAAATATTAAAAAAGGTAGAAAGGAGGATCCTAGTCAGCCTCAACTCTATGCCTTGGAGACTGTGGAAAGCTCAAGCTCCACCTAGGAGCTATGCTAATGCATGTGGGGGTCAGGGAGGTGATTCAAGACAGCCAGCAGGGCTTCACCAAGGGCAAGTCCTTCCTGACCAACCTAGTGGACATCTATGATGGAGCGACTTCAGTACTGGAGAAGGGGAGAGCTATGGATGTTGTGTCTCTGGACTCCGTAAGGCCTTTAACACAGTCCCCCATAACATCCTTCTCTCTAAACTGGAGAGATATGCATTTGATGGGTGGACTGTTCGGTAGATGGGGAATTGTTTGGACGGTCGCATCCAGAGGATAGTGGCCAAAGGCTCAATATCCAGATGGAGAACAGTGACAAGTTGTGTCCCTCAAGGGTCCATATTGGGGCCAGAACTGCTGCTGATGACACCAAACTGAGTGGTGTGGTTGACATGCCTGAGGGATGGGATGCCATCCAGAGGAACCTGGACAAGCCTGAGAAGTGGAACCTGACCTAGTTGAAGATGTCCTTACTCGTTGTAGGGAGTTGGACTAGATGCCTTTAAAAGGCACCTTCCAACCCAAACTAGTCTATTTTTCTATGATTAACTAGAAAAGATGATAGATAGAACTTATAGCCTTAGGCAACACCTTTGTAAGAAACCAGTGCCTTGTGCCCAGTTTTCAGGTAATTGGTACTGTATGTGCCTGATATTTGCCAATAAAGGTATTGATTGAACATGTAAGAGTGAGATGAGATAGCAAAATAAATCTCTTGGGAATGAAGGAGAATGTGGAAAATTACATAATGTCATTTTCTTCTCATATGGTGCTTTCTGTCTACATTGAAAACACTAGAAGAGACTGCAGAGACAATGTAGGAAAATAACACAAACTGAACAGGTCAGAAATGCCCATTTTTTCATTTGAGTTTTAACAAATATTTTATTTTTCAAATTGTCTTAATATTCATGTAATATTTAATTTCAGAAAAAAGGGAAAATGTAGAGAAAAAAGCCTTATCTTCCTGTTCCTATGAATATTTCAGTTTGTTCTGTTTTTTGATAAAATTTTTTTGGTTTTAATTTTTTTCAGTCAAAAATGTCAATGTAATTGAAAAGCAGTTTTTAATTTATAAATGTTTTGGTAAAAAGGAAGCATAATTAATTGTTACCTGTATTGTGTATAAACTGGGGGACAGAAAACAGTAAGCTAAGAAGAAATATGATATTTGTCCAAACACAGGCTTCTCATCTGTCCTGCTTAGTTGTATGATGCAAGCTGCCGTGGTACCGTAAACCTTACATCTAGATAATGATTCCCAGCCTTTTTTATTTACTGGTATTATAGAAGCAATAGAGACCGGTATTCAAGTCCCTTTAATACTAATGTTTGAAACAGCAAAGACATTTTGGAACTGTTGAATTTGATGGTTCTAAAATTTGTTTTAAGGCAAAAAAAAAATTCATGCAGTCATAATTGTGAGATGAGATTTCAATTAATGCAAAATGCAAGAGAGAACATATTGCTAAGAGCAGGCAAGGTAACGCAGTCCTCCCTTTACCCTAAACCTAAGTGTGTTAGGCAGGTAGCCAACAGTCTAGTTCTCCTATCATCGCAAGTATCTGTTTTAAGCAAACTTTTCTGATCTTGAGTTTTGCAGTCTTCACTGGCTCTGAAGGGCTGCTACAGCCAAACTCATACAATTTCCATTCTTTCTGAGATTTTTTTCCATGGCTCTCTTTGCTTTAGGTACTTCAATTTAATGTGCTATTAATAAAGGTGAGGGTTTCTCCTGTAACCTTTTTCATTTGAAGGTATTCAGATTCTTAATAGGATTCATGCTATGCCATACTGTAACATGGAATTGCTCCTCTCGAAAGCTCACTGAACTCAGTGGGGATATTTGTATTGCCTTTGGTGTGCTTAAGATCAGCACTAACAACTGCTAAGTACCTTGAACACGTAGTAATGAATCTGACTTCATGGCAGCCCTGAGAGATGGATATCACTACCTCTGTTACTGATAAGGAAATAGAGGTCTGGAAAGCTCATGTGAATTGCCTATGATCGTAAAACAACCCTGTGGAAATGCTGAGAAGGAAAATAGTTGTCTACAGCCCTGTCTTATCTGGAAGTCTAGTCTGCCCCCTTGGCATCACACTGGCAACTATTAACTTGTTCCTAGATCTTCATAAAGTGAAATAACAGCCTAATAACTGCTACCTGCGTGTCTGTAGTTGCCTGTGCAATGATCCTGCCCCACCTTTACTGCATATTCATCCCAAGAATCCCTCTAGAGAAGCAAGCTTCCTGTCTGAGTGCCTGGGGACCTTTCATCCCTCCCTGATCTCCCAGCTGTAGTGGGATCGAGGCATGGCAAAAGGGTGGTTTAATGAGATGCTAGGTCAAAATGCAGCTGTTTGGTAAGCTGACATGGTGAACCCTGCTGTATTTGCTCTGTAGTGTTAACTATACACAGCAGAGGGCATTAGTGTTGTTAGTCCTACAGAGTTTATCTATGGTAACTGCACTTCAAATAAAAACCCTGGGACAGAAAATTCATGAACGATACAATAGTTGGTTGACTGTTCATAAATACAATATCTATTTTTATTGTAAATTGCAAGATCAGACAAAAGTGCGTCTCCCCAGGGAGGGACAGGCAAGTAATTTGGGTCTGTGTGAAAGACGGTTTGATGATAAGAGTTATCAGGCTGATGTAATGTTTATTTACTGCAGATAAACATGGTCAGGCTATGCATCTGCTTCCAGAACAATCTAGAAACTCTCTGTGAAGTGGAAAGGCACAACAGACAGAGCACTCTGTCAGTGTGTTTTCTATATGCCAGAAATCCTGCCTGCTAAGTCTGGACCTTTCTATATGGGCTCACTGTATAAGCATTAAAGTCAAGTAAAGACCAGTTAATGCACCTGTCCCAGCATCTGCAGTTCTATATGGATTTTTTTTTTCTTTTAAAAAAAAAAAAAGAAGATTAAATGACTACAAATAAAAAAAACAAAGTACTATTCCTGACAAGCTGCGGTATCCTTGCATGAAACACAAATCAATATGCTCATCAAACAGACACACAAGCTTGATAATACTATTAAAAGGAGGAGGAAAAAGTATCTTGAATTTCTTATATCTTGCAGTTATGCAATAAGACACTTCATCAGGGAAGTGTGTCTCCAACCAGAAAGGCTGTGCAGTGTTTGCTGCTCAGCTGTGTCTCATAATTTTGAGCAACAAAATTGACAGATCTCTCTGGATCTTAGTTCAGCTGCTGTGTCCTCAATCATTCCTTCTTTGAGCTCAGGTGGTGGGACTGCCCCTGGGGGCCCAGCTTGAATGTTTCTGCTGGCCTGCCTCTTCTGGTGTTAATGATGAGAGTAAAAAGGCCTTGCTGCTGTGAAGGGGTTTAAAATTTCTCTTCTCAGGGAATGAGCTGGGGCTCCAGGTCCTTTCCCTCTGGACTCTTCAGATTATGGGTTTCTCTCTGAGTACCTGATATGAGACCTGGATCATCCAGGTCAAGACCAGATTTCTGACAAGTCTGCGAGTTTGACTCACTGTTAAATGCTGAAAATGGCTTGAGTGATCTCTGTACCTTATTGTCAGGAGGGATCTGCAGAGTGCAGCCTCCAGGAGGAGACGGTTTTGTTTAATGTCTGCCATTTGGCTCTGTTCTTCCTGGGGAATGAAGTGAGCACTCTTGCATGTATATGTAGAAAAAGGATTTCAGAGACACAAAGTACCATTCATAACATCTCCACAGTGCCGTGAATAGTGTAAATGTTGTAAGAAACACCTTATCCCTATGGTGGTTACAGCCCACATAACAAGAGAATAAATGATGGGGAAGGAGGGATGCAGGTACCAAAAATAACTTGACTTCACACGTAACGTCTGTGGCAGCACAGATTTTCAAAGTCGGAGTCATGGGTCTTGAAACATGGGTTAGTTTCAAGACTACAGCTCCCACTGAATTTGTGTGTCATTCTGTTTGAAGTCACTGCTCTAGTCATTTTCCTAGAGCAGCCCGAGCTCAAATCCTGACTGCTCTTTGGGGAAGCCATTGTTTGGGTCCGTGGTTGTCTGTTGCTTCTTTTTTGACTCTCATCAAGCATGATATCATCATCCTTTTACTTTCTCCTTCCTCCTCCTCGCCGAAACCCCTGTCATTAACACCTTAGTCTAACACAGGAGTAATGCCCGGGGAATTGCTCCCAAACTCTCAGAAATGGGTTCCAAGCTCTCTCTGCACTATATTTTGCTTGCTACAACACAGTTTAGCAACCTTCTTGAGGAATTCGTACCCAAAGTAAAGCGGTTGAAGAATGGTGGAGGTGGATGTATTCATCAAAGTTCAAAAAGAACAAGCTAAAATATGAACATAATAGGAAACAGTAGTTTTAGAGACAATCACAAGATATCATGCTAGAAGACTGAAGTGATGTGCCCAGTGGGAACAATCTGAACTTATTTGTTCAAATTCAAACTATTCTGTTTGGACATTAGCTGTCTCCAATGGCAAGCACACCGACTGATTATCTGATATAAATCTGCATAATTTGTCATTATACATAATGTAGTTAATTTACTTCAGGCTAAAACTTTCAATCTATTCACATTAACACATTGTATAAAGAGCAGGATAAGGGCACTTGGATGACACGTGCACGTCCCTTCCGTGGCTCTGGGTTCCTGTGCTGCTGGGCAGCAGCTTGGAGCTGACCATGCGCCCTGGGGTTGTGGGGAAGTATTTAATGTACATCCAAAGCATCTGCTGCTGCTTTGGGGTTCCCAGGTAGAATTTTCCTACAGCACGCAATCTTTTAAATTCTGGGTTGTGTGTGAATGCAGAAAGGATTTTAGCAAGAGAATTAATAGAGTCAGGGTGCTTCCATCTACAGTCCTGCTTTGTAGCGCGAGCTACTTCCAAAATTTTTAACGGCTCCTTAAAGCTAATACCAATGTAATGTTTGAAAGGCTACCTGCAACTTCTATTAGGTTTCAAGACAGTTTGAGTTTTGTGTGGTGGCTGGGTCTCATTTGTCTCACTGTGAAAAGGCTTCTATTAGTATTAAATTAGCAGCAAATTAAGTTTCTTGATTGTGAATAGAGCTATCTTCATGTTCCATGTTGAAGAGCAAATTCATATTTTAGTCTTCTTGGGACGAAGATAAGGTGTCAGAGCTCTCAGTTCATCAGCTGTCTGACTCCAGGCTGAGCAGAACATAGAGACTCCCCTAACTGTGCTAGCTAATGGTATCCCTAGAGGAAGATGAATATGGATGAAGGCTCCTTGAAAACCCACTGGTTGCTTTTCATAACATTAATCATAAGGTACTGATACCTTCTAAAGGATGAATCTGTAGGAAAGATCACAGTAACAGTTAAAGCAATGGAAAATATGTTTTCTGGATACAGTATGAGACTATTATCTTTTGCCCAGCTCTGATTTCTGGACTGGTTCTGGTGTTGAAATACTGGGTAAAATCTCTATTTTAAGATTACCAAGTGTTTGGATCAGTTTTATGGAAGCTGTGGCTTGGGTGTATTTTTGTTAATATCTCAATTTCTATGATAATTTTGTGTATACTGTTCAAATAATCTCATGTATCTGACAAATATTTTAGATTTTAATATCAAATGAATCTCTACACATACTTATTCATTTATGATTAATCAGTCTTATGAAAGTATGA
>JAOXJM010000023.1:31504165-31518865 GCA_026413425.1 Tringa solitaria | reverse complement strand
CCCACAGAAATTTTTCCTTTCTTCTGGTAGGGATAAACCAAGACTTTTCTGGTAGGGTTTTTTGGAGGAGGGAGGAGAGAAATGGAAACAACAACAAAAAAAAGCTAAGCAAGAAAAGGAGCATGGAAAACAAATGCATGTATATATATGTATACAGACACCCATACAGAGTCAACACCAATCAAAGAACCACTCATTTGTGATTGAAGGTTTGCCTGAGCATAAGGAATTCCAGATTCATGATCTGTGCTCTGCTTGATGCGAGTCTTTGGATTTCTTCAATGAACTGGCACAAGTCTATTTTTCGAGAAGTTCAATATTGGATCTGGAGCTTTGTTATGATAAACATCTGTCCCGTACAGCATGCATTTTATTCCCTCTAGAACCATGATCTGGTTTTATTTTGGTCTTGATTTTTTTGTTAGTTTGTTTATTTTGCATTATTGCTTTGTGTAGACTGTTGGCCTATCAGGGATGTGGCAGGGCTCAGGAGATACTGGTTGCATTCCTGGCTTTCTCTGAGCTTTCAGTGTGATTTCATGTCTTCAGTTCCTGAATGCAATCAAAATGAAATTTCTCTACCTCATCAGGATGTTGTGAAATTAAAGCACATCTAATAGCTTTGAGACATTCAGGAATTTGAGTGGTGATAGTCATGTCAGTGACTATTAGAGAACTGGACAAATCTCAGCTACCTCAGTTCACCCCTCCTGAAATTTTATTCAACTGGCAATTCAGCTGGCTGAATTTTGGAGTTTTATTACATCATGATGCAATAAGATAAGAGTGGATCCACTTACACTTTTTTCCTCATGGATGAGGAAACCTGCCTGGTTAATTCACTTACCATTCACAACTGCCTTATCAATCAGTTTCAACAACCGTTAAAATAGTCAGCTTGTTTCAATGACTGCAAAATAAAACAGACCTCCCTGCCCTTTTTACTGTGTATTCTTGGAGAAGGAGGGGAAATTAACATTTTTATATCCTTTTTTTGCAATCCTTTGATTTGAGATCAAGATTACTCATTAGATATAACCTGGCTTGTACTGTCAAATATTGTTGGTCTCGGATTAAATCCAACAAAGTAGCATAATAATAAGAAAAAAAAAATCCAAACCCTTAAATAATTTAAACTCATTATTCCACTAATCCTTCCATTCTCCTAGGCTCCCTGGAGGTGTATTAGAAGGTAATTGAAAACACTTTAATACACTGAAAAGTCATTTGAGACTAATGTAGTCAGGCCTTGGTAACTCTCTCTCTCTACTTTGCTGGCTGTTTAGTAGTAAGGAAGAATTCACTTAGAGGAAAAAAAAAGCCCAGAAAGAACAAGAAAAAAACAATCAAACAACATATTTAACCAAACAAAACACCTAGAGATAATAATGCGAATTTACTGTAAATAATTATTAAAAGAATTCAGTCTTTTCTTCATTATAATAAGAATTTACCAGGCATTCAGAAGAGCACATTGTAGGGTGGGAGAGGGTGGTATCTGGTGCTTGGTGCAGGGCACTGACACAGGATGCCCCCCAGGGATCCAGTCTCCAGCTGTTGCTTTCCCTGTGCGCAACCTCATGTGATATCTCTGGGACTCTACATTTAGTTTACCTTGTGTGGAAAGTGCTGTCACTAACATGAAGCTTGAATTAATTATTGCTTTTAAACCACTGCAAGAGCCTTGGATAAAATCACTATAGAATTTGGAAGTGTTATTATTAGTCCAAAATCCCATGGCAGGAAGTGTGTTTAAATGTCAATTCTGATAGGCAGTGCTTTGGTACAGGATTGAACTGTGCCCATAAAGCACTTGCTTGTATTAAGGACAGTGTAAAGCTTTGCTTCCCCAAGGAGAAGTTAGGGAGGAATTATTTTAGCTTTTACTTTCAGTTAATAACATATTCGACACTTGGCAGCCTGTGTTTGGGGATGGGCAGTCTTTAGAGCATCATTGGATGCGATAGTGTGTGAGAACTGTGATTTTCTGGTTGCAGTCAATTTATAATTCAAAGAGACAGTTTCATCCTACCTATAAATTTATTCCCATGGTTGTTCTGCCTCTTCTAGTTCACAAAGAAAGTCAGATCCAAGACATTTGAGCTTCTTGTTTTGAAAGCAATACTTCCAGTCAATAGAGCTTTTCTACTTTTTGTAAAATTCTGAGCCCAGGGACCGGATGGAAAAAGGAGTCAGTGGTGGATTAGGAAGGCTTTTGCCACTAGAGCATATGATTTTAAACCTTGCCTTGGAGAGTAGCACTCAAAAAATTTTTGTTTTGGAAAGACTGGCCAATGAATTACACAAAAAGGAGTGTGCTGGCTTAACCTCAGTTCTGGGACTTCCCCACACCTGGGATCCGTGGGCTGTTTTAGCAAACTTGCAAGGACTAGAATATTTTTCAGGTTCATTCTTCCCTCTCATCCCAAAGTGGCCAGCTAGTCTAGCAGGCTAGCACAGGGAGCAGTTTATCTCCTTATATTTCCTTTCGTCATCGTCACTAACTTACTCTGATGAATTTAAAACTTGGCCACTTAGTTTTGCGTAAGGTAAGTCAGCTGAGTTACATACAGTGACAGTCCTGGAGATTTATTTACACTTGGTCCTTCTTGTGTCTATTGCTATTTACAAATTTAACAGATCAAAATATTACTACATATAAAGCAGGATTATTGTAAGCATTCAAAATGGTTGGATATCTCCCTGAATTTAAGTGAAGCTCCCAAAGTCTGACTTAAATCTTGGGGAAAAGCTGGGTTCCTTTAGGTGCAGATATGCAGGTGGAAGAGAAGTGATATTCCCTTCCTCAAATACTCTGAGACTGGAGTGGCTCCCAATTCAAGCTGGAATTGTGCCTGTATTTCATTGCAGAATCTTAGAAATATGGAGTGTAGACAACCCACCTTGGCCATCACTGCTTTCCTGCCTCCATCCAGCTCCACACCCACTGATCTCTACTTGATTTACTTTTGCTTTACCCTCATTGTGCCTTGTAGCAAAAGGAAAATACAAACCTGGCAGACTTGATTCTACCCTAGTGCTGCTGCTTCTCAGTGCAAGGAAAGGACCGGTACCCACCTGTGTCAACTAGGTGGGCACAAATGTCTATAGGGGAAAGATAAGATCTACTGTAGCCTTGTCAGTGACCAGAAGACAGGACCCAACAGGTGATTTCCATTCGCTTTCCTTAATAATGACATTTACTTTTGTAGTTGTGGTCATTAGACTGCTTACCTGAAACTCTTTGGTGCATTTAGAACTTATTTCGTGCAACATTCCATCGTAAGGAAGAGTATACAGCACAGCGTGAGCCCCCAGCATGTCACAGCTGCAGCCAGTTCTGTGTAACATCTCTGAGGCAATCACTGCAATTTCTTTTGCTGAAAAGTATTTAAATACTATTTATTTTGAAATGTAATTTAGTAGCTGTTAGATAGAAAAGATCTTAGTCTTTTTCAATTCATTCGCTCTCTGTAAGTTCCCCATCTCCTAATAAAATTACCCACAATAGCAATTAAGGAACTCTTATTTTATAAGTGCAGACTCTGACATATAATACTTTCATTCCCGTTTTGATTTCAATGACATTAATAAGTTTTATGCCACATGAGGACCTACCCTTCCCATTGTAATGCTGATGAAGGCTAATAATATTTCTCTACTGCAATTTCAACAACTGTAAAAAAGAAGGTAATAATAATATTGACTTCTGTACCTTAGAGGGATTTTTGAGGGGATCAGTAGTGTTTGTAATGTGCTCTGCAAATTATGTTCTAAGGGCTATTAGGAAGCTGTCTTCCTGACAGCTTCACGTATTTTCAGGCAGTAGCAATGCAGCTGTGTTAAGCCATTGAGGAAGCAACCCCATATAAAACGTCTAAATAATAGAATTTACCAAAAATAACTTCAAAAGCCCCTCTCCTTTTTCTGGCGCACTGAAAAGCGGAGATCCACTTTATGTGTCTAAATACATCATTCATCAGTCTGGACTTCCAGCTGGAATGTGCTGATTAAGAGCTGAGAGACATCAGCTGAGTACTGTTGTTATGCACAGTTGCAGTAGTGCCAGGACCCCGGCAGGTATTTCTCTTCATAAAATGCTGGGCCTAATTCAGTTCTTTCTTATATCTGTATAAATCCACAGTAGTGTTATGAAAGTGAAGAAAAGTACCCTGCTTTGCATCAGCATGACTGAGATATGACACAGATTCTTAAATAAACTTTGCAAAGATTGGGTAATGATTTCAGTGTCCAGTTTCATGGCTAGTGAGGAACTGCCCTGTCGTGACAGGGAGAATGGCAGGGAGGTGAAAATTCACCATATTCAAACACTGTGCCAGACAACTGAGTTTGCAGCTACTAGGAAAGAGGTACTCTGTGCCACCATCCAGCAGCCTCAAAATTCCTCTGCCCTGTAGTCATGACACTTTATAATTCCAAAATTTGCATTTAGTTCCCATCAAAGTATATTTAAAAATCCAAAACCTTAAGTTCTACTTTAGTTATTTCAAATGCAACTGACAACTTGAAGATTACACAGAGTTGTTTACAAGTTAAAAAGTCGATTCACTTTTACTGCTTTTAAATTTTTTATAATTCTAAAGTACAGCTAAAAATTATAGATGCAATGTTACTCTGAATTTAAAAATGCAGTAGAAAATAAAAATTAAAAAAATAGATGAAACAAATTTCTTACAACTTTTGTTCTAGCTACTCTGGATTGAAGCAAGTCAGGTAAAATATCACAAGTTTATTTAACAGTTAATTTTTTAAAAAAATATATTATTTTGGAACCCTCCCTCCTTCCCCCCCCCCCACCTCCAAGTTTTGGCTAAAAACCAATTAGCTCAGATCTATTCTAGGAATTTTATAACTTCAACTGCTTTGATTTCTACTTGGTCTAGGCAGCCCAGGAACTGTGATCAGCTGATGCCAGTTCCTCAGTGCCTCGTCTCTTCCTTATACTAAGCTGGCATCTGATGCTGGGGAAAGAAAAAGCCTGTGTATATACACACACATATATATATATATAAAAATTTTTGTCATGAATGTCTATGATTTTTTTTCACCTCTTCATTGGTTTTGTTAGATGTACTCCAGAGATAACTGTCAAACTCTTAAAGTAATACATTTCTATCGTGTCGTGGAGAACTGTGCTACTCATAAATTTCTTTCACAGAAAAAAGCTGGCTAGAAGCCACCACTTCACAGGCCTTGTACTTTTAGAGATCTGAACTGTTCTGTAGGGGATACAGCAGAATGTAGGTGGTCTCTGATAGTGGATGTTTTGGCAAGTTATATGAAGTGCTTTACTAATTCAGTTAAAGATTCTTGCTTTAATATACTCTTCTTTTATGACACCCGTGCTGCAAGATGCTCACAAAGCTACCACGGAGAAATATTAGCTTGTACAGGAAATAGCTGTAACCTTCTGCTCAGTTTTGTGTTCTGTGGGGAACATACTATAAGTAAAGTCCATATACTGCATTACCTCCCAACTGGTTTCTGAACATGTTTCTGGGAAGCTGAGACCCGGCTGCCTTGGAAGTGATTTTTTTTTTTTTTTTTAATCCCATCTCCATCAGTATAGTTGTGCAGGATGTTCTTTCTGGCTTGTTCAGGAGCTGAAATTTGAAGTACCTTGATAACAACAGCCTTAAGACCGTATTACTTTGCATTTCTGCTCAAGGAGAGTCTTGCTTTTTGCCTCCAGGACTAGTCTCTTGGAGAATAGTGGTTTTTGGCTGTCCAGGTATGTTGCAAAACTCTGCAAGAATTTTTGTGAGATTGATGACAGGGTCAGAAAATGGTACTTTTGTCTTTTGAAATATATATGTAAAAGGCAGGTTTTAGTTGTCTGCAAGATTTCATCAAAATATATTACCAAGTAAACAACTGAAGATATAACCAGGTAAAAGGTATAGATGAATGATTTTATCAGTGAAACCTGAGTACATTCGCTGTTTCTTGACCTTTGCAGAAGTCACCAATGTTCATATTTTTTCTGTAACTTCTCTTTTAAATATATGAATTGAATAGGATATGATAGAGGTAGTATATAATGAATACCTTTATCTGTGGGATTAAAAGATATATTCAGGCTGTGATTATTGATCTAGTAAACACAGCTTTTCCTGAAGACTGATTTTAAAGAACATTTCTAGTTGCTCTTTGGTTGACAATGAAATGCAATTAGAATTTTGTCTTGTTTTAGGTTTTATAGAACCTACTATATACATCAGTGTATTTAATCTTTTCCTTTCAACAGAGATATTTCATGTGCTGCTTAAAATTTCTTTGTGGTGTTTGAAATGCAAACAAAAGTTTATTAGGCATTATTATAGTAGTATTGTGTAGACTTCAAGTCTAAAGATAAAAGGCACAAACCAGTATTGTCATTGTACTTGAATGGTGAGAATGAGATCATGTAATTTTTCTTAACCTAAGGGAACTAAATTAGGAATAATTAAGAAAATTATGATGAAATGTAAAAATTAGATTAATAAACATTCTGCCTGTTTTATAACCTGAGCTAAGAATGTTATTGCTATTTTAAATAGAAGTATTATGGGGATAAAAATCCTGTTCTACTGAAACAGAGCTTGTGATTGTGTACTTCACGAAACAATTGAGCTTGGCAATGGGAATGGACCAGATGAGCTTTATTAATAGGTTTTATAGAGTAATGATTTAAATACAAAGCATCCCAATTAATCCCTCCTGTATGGAGGCACAATTCCAGAAAAAAAAAATCCCCTTGACCACCCCAGAAGTTTTCTACTGTTTGTTTATTTTCTGATTCAAAACTCATAACGAGTTTTTGGTAAGCTTTGATGTAAAGCACAGATTAACAGTAGTAGGTAGTTGAGGTTTTAGTTTAATATAATAGCAAATTTGGAACGATGGTGTCTCTCAGCTAAGGTTGGCTGCCTTTACAAGTGTCCATTCCCTTTTGATTTCTTGTACAGCTACAGGCAAAATATTCTCCAAGAATATCTGCCTTTCTTTGGATGGGATGCTGAATGCTATTGGGTACTCTGAGTGAAATGTATCCCACTGAATTCCCTGGCACAGCTACTTTTTGCTTCAGTGGCATTCATCTGCCAGTATGGATCAATTGATCTTGTTTCTGTCATCTTATTTTGATATTGAGGGATAAAAGCCTGGGCATTAATACTTAATACTACTAGTAATGGCAGAGTGTACAGAGATTTTGGACATTATTGATGAGACTGATGATAGTATCCAACCTCAGTACCAATGCACAATCAATGCTATCACAGTAGTAATATCCCTTGTGTCCCCTAATTTGTATTATAGGTTAGTTCTAACTTTGCATTGCAAAAGAGTATGTGTATGGGGCCCTTGTTTAGTGGTTGTTTATATGTTTGTCTTCAAAATGCCATGCACAGATAGATGAAAATGAAGACAACTTTCTTGGTTTTGTTAGCATTGCCTCCTCTTATTTACATGCTATAAAATCTCAGTAACCCACTGCTACTGATGACTGTGTCTACACTGAGAAATTTGATTCAGTGGATTGAAAGAGCTGGTGCTGAAAACTTGTCACTTACATAACGTGAAGTTTAGGGGGTGCGAGTCATACTAAACCTAGTCTAGTTTCCTGGACCAAAAGTCCTCGTTACATGAAGGATTTGTACCTGTTTGGGTTCACTGTCTGTGTCCCTTTCACTGGGACCTGTACATCCAATATAGGTCTGGAACACCTCTTCTTGCTCAGTTTTTTCTGAATCTAGTTTGTCTGTACTAAATAAGGTCTGTAAGTGCAATCTCTGCATGGGTGAATGGGTATGCTGAGAAGAGTCTCCACAATACCCTGAACCATAATGCTAATATTAATGTAGGTACAGCCCATGATTGCTTTGCTTGCCTACATGGAATCTAAACTGACAGTAGGAAATGCTAACTGCACACTATTTTGAGTCTTTTAATTAATTCTCTGTAGATACCAAAGAGCCAGAGGGATACTTGTGATAACTGTTTGTAACAGCTAAGGTGGTTCTAATCTCTACTGATAATATGGAGGGAAATAGCTATATTAGTTTTTACTAATTCAGTGAGCCATTCAGCCCTCTGTTCAGCTGTGTTCCAAATAATAATTCAGAAATAAATGTAAGTTGTTACTACAGGTTTAATTAAAGTTCTGAGCTAATTTCATAGTGCAGCTTTGGGTCCTGATAGCAACAGATCTAGAGCCTAATTACTGTCATACCAGGTGGCCTGCTTTACATCTAATTGCTTCCCTTGAGTCTGACAAGAACCTCATTTGGAAAGTCAACTCTGTTTCCAGTAGAATATGATTTTATTATAGATAAGGAAAGAAGGACACAAAGACCCCTTCCCTACAGGTACATGCCTACTCAGCTACTGTGCCTTGATCATACTCTGAAGCTCCCTACTGGAAATTTGAATGAAGATATTAAACATATGAGTTCACATATTGGTATCTTTTTAAACTCATCCATTCTCAACTTGTACACAAATTTTACAGGAAGAGGACCTGAGCAGATAGATCAAAAGACATAGTAATGATGAATAATGTATAAACTAAGACAGTAGGAAGAAGGAGGATAGGTGCTGCTAACTTTAATACTGGGTGAAAAATACCTGCTTATATTTTTCTAACCAGGACAGAAATCAAATATTTTTGACTGAAAGCATAAAATGAAGGAAGGCTTTCAAAAACACACAAATTAGGTTCAGCATCTTCTGTACCACTTTCTTCTGGTAAACAGGCAGGATGGAGCTGTCTCCTGCTTGAACATATGGAAAGCTTTATCAATTCATACAACCATCCAGGGTTGCAGAATTATTCTCTAAAAGGGTCTGGACCTGTGGGAAAGGACGTTAAAGCAGAGAAGAAAGCTTTAGCACCGATCAATAGCACTTGGAAGTGCTGAAAGCAACCACCTTTTTCCCCCAACACTTAGGACGCTGTGCTTGTATAAAGAACGTTTATTTTGTTGTTGAGAGTAAGAGTGTCAAGAATGATCCATAGTAGGGCTGGGCGCAAAACAGTTATCTCCAAAGACAGTTATATCAAAAGAAAAATTCCATTGTTTTAAAAGACTTTGGATCAAGTCTAAGGTCACCGTGTCACTGGACTTGCACAATAACCTCTTGCAATAGTTGATTATTAGATCTCAAAATTAGGTATATTGTGTGAAAGAGTGAAAAAAAAAATCTCTACTTCAGTGACATCTGTTAGTATTTTTGCTGTGGGGGAAATCAGAAAAATAACTGTTTTCCTCTCATTTTTTGCTAGTGCTATTGGCTGAACTTGATCTTCATAAACTGCTCAAGGCAAATACAATCGCGAACAACTTTTCACTTGGGATACAGTGAGTTTAGGCAACAAGCCTGATTTTAATTTTCATTTATAAGGGTAAGTTTCTGGTGGTATACTTTGAAAGAGGGATTGAAAAAAAAAAACCTGAAAGAGAAGTCAACTGTAATCTTATAACTGTCATCAAAGTGTGAATATTTAATCTGTTTTTACATCGTGGCCAACTAGTGAACAATTCTTTCTTGAGATGCACAGTCTGAGGGCAGACTATGTTTGCACCACTTGAAAATCAATGGGAATACATTGACTTCCTGTTCCTGCTATCTGAACACAAATATCTTTGTAATAAACTTCCTTTTCTTCTTCCCAACCACACGCTTTCAGATCAAACACATGTTTTAAAACCGTTTCTTTCTTTTTTTTTTCTGCTTTGCTTAGAGGAAGAAAACAGGACATATGCTAAAAATGTAGTGGGAAAAATAACAAAGGAAAAGAATTAGACAAAGAAAAGCTCTTCTTAGCACTTTCCAACATTCTTATTCAGAAGACAGAAAAAACAGCAGCAGCATAGCATTATATAGGAACACATGTGAGCAGAGCGTGTGCTCATGTGGAGGTGGAAAAGCTTGGATTCACTGGAACAAACCCAGTTTGAATCATGCTGTCACGGAGGAGCACCCAGTGAGCAAGCTTCTCCCTGGGGCTGAAAACCAAAGCTGTCCCACCACCTCAGCCAGGGGTAGCCCCAGCCCTGGATATCAAGCACCTCCCTGGTACCAGGCTGAGGGTGGGCTGGGATAAATCCAGCCATGGCTGGGCAGAGCAGGGACAGCCTTGCACCAGAGGAAGGGCAGTCACCACTGAGCCCCACCAGCAGTGCTGTCTGGAGAAGTTCTTTCCAAGGCCACCAGCAGCATCAGCTCAGTGTTGTGGTGAGGTGTTGTGCCCAGGTAGACAAACTCCCAGGACGGAAAGGGGAGAATGTGATAAGGGCTCTGACACATTTTAGCAGTGATATATTCTCCATTCATGCTAACCGATTTTCTGAGTGCCAGGGTGTAAGTTATTTATTTATTTTCATTTTGCTATGGGTTTGTAGAAGGGAAAGCTCAGCAGCTTATAAAGCAAATTGAACAAAAAAAATAAAAGGAGAGGATCTTAAGGGCAAAAAAAGTGGGGAGGATGACAAGTGTGCCCTGTCCTAGTGTTTAGTACAAAGCAGACACAGTGGCAAATTTAGAAAATGTTCATTGGTCTCCTTGCTGTCAAGGTAAGCCTCTAGCTTTTAGGTCGGGTTGTATGCTAAAATAGTGCATATTCAACATTAAGGTCAGTTGTAGTGAAAAAAACTCTTTTTGGTCCTAGAGGTGAAGCTACCTCCTTCTGTTAGCCTCTTGTCTTGTTAAGGTTAAGGGTTCTGAAAAAGTTACCCGTCACAGTGCTGAAAAGGAGGAGGGGAAAAAACCCCAGATGGTAGCTGAACTAGCCTCACCATAGACAGACCTACTGAAATACGACTGTCCCTGATGTCAGTGGCTCAAAGTGGAGTTCTGGCTGTTTGTGGAGGAGGAGTACAGCACAGTGCTAGGTAGGGCACCAGAAGTATCTGTGTTCCCATTGTAGCTGTGGATTTTCTGGGAGCTATTTGGCAGGTCACTTGGCTGCCTTTTGGTTCATATTTTTTCATGTTGCTAGTACTGGCTGATTAACTGGTTAATGGTCATGCTGTTGTATGAAAAAGTAATGTATTATTTTATTGTCATTGCCTATTGTTATAGGCAATTCACTGAATCATTTTTGCAACAGCTTTTCCTTTGATCATCACATTTTCATTCCTTTATCTGATTAGAAAGTAATTAAAATAAACAGATGCCTTTTGCTTGTGTCTGTGCAGTAAATCTGAACTCAAAAATATTATTGCATCAGTAATGATCCTGCTTAGTAGCACAGTAGCTGACTATGCTGAAATGCTGAAAGAAATCTCAATGCGAAGAGAAATGTGGGTTAATATGCTCATTAGTAGTCAATGATTAGAAACACTACTTGCTTGAAATGAAGACAGGTCCCTGCCTAGAAATGAAGCTGGACACGTCCTTTCAGATGGGAAATTTCAGCTTAGCACTAGTATAAAAACTGCTTAAAAAGCACACTTGGCTAATACGGAAATCAGCATCAAAACTTTGTAGTGTTTTATGTTTATGGGGTTTTCTTTTGCCCTGTTTGTAAAATGCAAACACGAGGGCATCTACAGTAACTAGAAAGGGTTAGAGAGGAGTGCATATAAACTTTTGAATTATCTACACAAATCTTTCAATGCTTGTCTTTAACATTACATGACAATCTACTTGTCTACATCAAGAGCTGTGTTCTGGATGATGGCTGAATATAAAAGAAGGAGAATTTAGATTAGAAGTAATACTTTATGGAAACTGACTTATAAAAGTAAACAATAAAAAAAACCCAACCCACTGGAGGGGGAATATTGTTCTTTCGTTGGAGCAAGCCCTTGAAGGCAACCAGGGCAGTCAGGCACTATTTCCAAGCTATCTTAATGTGAATGGTCTTTTAAGACTTTCTAGCTGTTATCAAGCACAAGACAAAGTTTCTCTTAACCTAGAGTAAGTCCTTTTTAACAGAAAACATGTCATCATTATATGAGCAGACATATCTTGCTGTATGATACATCACAGACTACCTGGAAATAAAATATTTTCATGAAAAATGCAATATTAAGGAAAGGTAGCCCGTGTAGCTCAACACTAGGTACTGGCATGATGCAAAGTGGCTGAGAACCACAATGTGCCTATTCCTATGGAAAATGCACATTCCTAAATGTACCTGTGGCATTTGAGGGCTTTGTCTCATATGGAAACAAGTAGTTTTATCCATTTTCTTTCCAGCCTATAATTCAGCAAAATGGAAATGTCTACCTTGCACAAACCTATAATAAAATGAACATTATGCTTATATTTTTCTTCTTGGAAGATTATTCCGAGAGATTTGCTCTAAATTCATTGGCTTTGTTGGCACTTGGGTTGTACTTCATTCTGACTTTTTTTTTTTTGCTGAGAGTGCCTTGCAAGAACATTTCATGCTCTACATTTTTTTCAAATATTCCTTGTAGGTCATATTCTTGTCATTGTTGTCAACAATGCTGAACTGCTCTGGAATGGTGCTAGAAAAATTCATGGTGAGAGGACATCAGTGTCCATGTCATGGATATGAAAATTCACAGGAAAAGGCTGTCACTGGAATAGATACTTCCCTGACTCTGGTCGGGTCAGAAATAAACCCTCCTTTAAAGTTTCTTCAAGTAATGCCATGAAGTAACTGCAGTGTAACTGAAAATAAATGACAGTAAGGATGTTCATGAAACTCTCACTGATGACACAGATCTCATTGAATAACACATTTAACCCCCACATCCCTTGGTTCTCAGGGGGCTTTTGTGGAGTCCTGTCTCTCAAGGTGGCTTTGCAATGCAAGAAATTGGCTATCACTGCTAGACACCATAAACTTAGCATAAAAAGCAATTTTTCCACTGATGGTTACATGCAAATGCTTGATGAGCATTTGACCGTGCCTGCTGGCTTAATAAATACAGCATGCTCTAAAATTGCGTTAGCTGTGAATTGTCTTAAGCAAGGGAGGAAAAAAAGGGTTGTCCCTACCTCCCCATTACCAATTATAACTTGTGTATTTAAGTAACTCTGGAATGTTTTGCATTAATTAGAAAGCATGGGGGATGAAAATGGAGTTGTTATCACATTGTTCCCAAGGGTTTATGGCTTGCTCACAAGTTGAGCAGAAGAGCCAAAGTGCTCTTTTGCTGCAGAAGTCTTGTCATCTGAACAGTGAGATGTACAGGTGGTTAGAAGAAAGGCAGTCAGAACATGAAGCTCTGGCTTTTAACTTGGCCACTGATGTTATGTATCATCTTGTAAAAGTCATTTCACCACTCAACTTTTTGTCATAGGATCCTGATATGACCAGAAAATGTGCTAGAATTTTTCTAAAGCCATGTATTTCATGATCAATTTCCCACCAGTGAAATGGAGCGAATATTAAATACAAAACAAAGTCTAATTCAGAGCTTCTGTTAAATGACAAATTCAGCAGCTCTGTTACTATGGAGTGTGATGTTATCTGAGTTTTCATAATATGCCTCAAATTTTACATTCAGATGAAGAGGTATAATTGGCATCTATCAGTGTAAACTATGTTGCCAAGAAAAAAAAAAAATTACAGTGGGGAAAAAATTGGGCAGCAGTTGTTCTGGCTTTTTCACTGTCTGCATTTCATGGTGCAGATAATTTTAATTGCACACCTCCTTGTCTTTCAGAATCCTCTGGGAATACTGGCAGGAATCCATGTCTCAGTCAATACTGAAATTAAACTAATGGTTATTGTCACCTCTCGTTAAACCAGCAGACTTAACCACTGCCATCAGAACCACAAGGGGAACAGACATTTTTTTTTCATAAAATATCTAGGATTTTATAGTCTTGGCCAGCCATTAAATGAATTGCTAATCTCTGTGGATATTAGACTTGATTCATGCCTCTATATAAGTTAGTTTTCACCATTCTTGTTTGCATGGAGGGAGCTAAAATTAAGCACAAGTTCCAATTGCACCTTATTGAGACACATTTATGTGTTCAGGACAGAATGAATCTTAATATAAATGAGATGGCTATTTTTGCCTTTTACCTACATGGGGAATACAAATGATGTCCATGGAATCCATGGGCAGAGTCTCACCATCTTCAGCTGTATCATCACTGATGCATCCACTGAGAGTGTAGAAGGAGAAACAAATGTATGTTTTTAGTTTTGCAAAATGTATTAGAAAATACATTGAAATCACAATTGAATTTTTCTTGCAAGAGTAGATGTAGTAGCCTGGCCATTTTAGTCCAGTTCAAGCACAAATCGTTACATTCTTCTGTGTGCGTGTGTGTTTCTGGCAGCCTTTGTCACTTTCTGAGCCCCAAAATGACTATTTGGGATGAATTTCACTGCTGGGAAGTAAGAAATTCCTCAGTTCAGTGTGGAAGGCGAGAGTAGCATATATAGAGATAATTACTACATTTATTATTGACAAGATATGAATCAATTTTTTTACTGGCAATTGTTGTGACTGACAAAGTATTCTTATAAGAGGTTGAAAACTCCTTTTTCCCTATAGTAACGAGCAGAAAAACTAATGTATTTTATAGCTGCCAGAGTCTACATCTGTTTAGCTTTATTCTATATCAATCAGGTACATGCTTTTTCTCTCCTGTAATTGCAAGTAGTAGCAATGGTGGCTATAACATGCTCTGGAGTACACAGATGAGAATAAATCTGTGCAGACAAAAATCTCACCAGGAGATCTTTAATGTTTGCAGAAG
>JAOXJM010000023.1:31464602-31480124 GCA_026413425.1 Tringa solitaria | reverse complement strand
ACAGGGTAGGTTTAGACTGAACATTAGGAAAGAATTTTTCACAGAAAGAGTGGTCAGGCATTGGAACAGGCTGCCTAGGGAGGTGGTTGAGTCACCATCCCTGGATGTGTTTAAGAGCCGTTTAGTTACAGTGTTGGGGGATATAGTGTAGGGGAGAACTTTGTAGAGTAGGGTAGATGATTGGACTTGATGATCCCAAGGGTCTCTTCCAACCTAAATGATTCTATGATTTTAGACTGTCACATCTCTGATACTATACACCTCTTTCAAGCTTCTGGGATGAAACTCTTCTAGCTCCTTTCCCCAGGCTTTTTCATCACATGGAAGTGAGCTACAGTTCTCTGCTGAACCCTCTCACGCCCCTTTCTCATAATACACAGGGTTCTTCCTCTTCTTTTTTTTCCAGGCAGTTCTCCCCTTTGCAACATGGCAAAGCTTGTAACTGAGAGCAACTGAGATGCACACAGGGAAAGTCCAGCTCACTGTCGCTTCATGACCTTTTGTCACCATGCTCTAGTGAGTCTCTACTGTGACATATCTCACACTGGGATTTCCAAAGGCATATAACTTATCCAGTGCCAGATAGGATTTCTTGGGGATAACAAAAAACCTATTCAAATCTGGAATTCAAAGCCCATTCAAATCTATGAATTTGAAGTATTCCAAATCAAGGAGTAGGAATGTAACTAAAAAAAACTCATGAGAAATTAGCAACATATTTTAACCTGTGCTCTGGAATCATTCTTAGCTGAAATAATTAACCTGTAAACTGTGCTCAATGTAGAAAAGTTCAGACTACAGTCAAAACAAATAATTAGTGTCCAAAACCTGGAAGTTTCTTTCTTGGGAATTATTAAATTTTTACATTGTCTTATATCCAACTGCAATTAAGTGCTTCTACACTATAATTCAGATTAAAAGCAAATTTAAAATCTTTTGTTTCAGAAATCTTCAGATGACCTTATTGAAAGTTTTATTTTGATAATATTCAAATTGTTCATTTCCACTGTATCATTGAGACTTCTGTGTATTTCTGTGTCTCTTGACACTAATCCGTCTCCCCGAAGGGAAGGT
Source organism: Tringa solitaria (assembly GCA_026413425.1). Taxonomy (NCBI): domain Eukaryota; kingdom Metazoa; phylum Chordata; class Aves; order Charadriiformes; family Scolopacidae; genus Tringa; species Tringa solitaria. Next base: position 31,479,050 of record JAOXJM010000023.1, on the reverse strand, counting down.
ATGTTATATTTCTTATGCCCACAGCAGTACCTGGTATCCCTTTAGAAGCTGTTATTGTTGCCCTTTATGACCCTCACCACATTAAATTTTGGTGGGCTTTAGCTTTCTTCATCTCATCCATCCGTGTATGCTTGGACAGAGTATATTCCTGTCAGGGCATCTAGCTCTGTTTCTACCTCCTGCCATCTTTGCTTCATTTCCTGCTCATCAAGATGGACCATTCTTGAGCTTGGAGGAGCTGATCCTTGAAGATCAACCAGGTCTCCTGGACCTCTATTCTTTCCAGGACCTCTCTTCTCTGCAGGACAGTTCCGACGGTATTCCTCCAAGCAGGTTCCTGAATAGGCCAAAACCTGCATTCCTGAGGACAACCAGCATATAATTGGATTTTGGTATTAACACCATTTTTACTTTCAGAATCTTGTCTGGAATTCATTCTTGAATAGTTAATTAGAAAATATATTTCCCCATTTAAAAAACTTTGGTTTTTTTTTTGTTATATTCGGGAAATATTTTGGTTTTGCATATCATTATAATTATAAAGGTAAATTTAGCAAGCTAAAATAATAGTTGTTCCATTATATGGTTTAGGCAAAAAAAGCAGTAGTTATGCATCAAATATGGATTCAGAAATATATCTGTTTATCCTTTTCAACTTATAAAATATTTCAGTTACCTTTTATTGCTTAGATCTATCAGCTACATTTTTTCTTCACATAAATATATATCTTTGGCTTCAGAGAAAGGAAGTCCAATGCAACTGTTAGATCGGAGGATTCTTTAACAAACACCTGAGCCAATTAGGTTTTGGTTTTTTTTTTTTTTTTGAGCCTTGTGAAACTTAGAACCCTTGGAAAAAATTCAGTGGGGTTTTGGATTTAAAAAAAGTTATCATCATGCTATGACTTCCATCTTTCCCAATATCACTTGTTCTTTGCAGAAAGATTATTCCTGATATGGAATTTCCTGCAGAAGTCCAACAAAAAGTCAGGCTGCAACATAAGTGAGAAAAGATAAGAAATTTGAAACAAAGGGAAGTAGAGGCAGGCATGAAGCCAGGCAAGAAAGAATATGGAAATACCACAAAAACTGATTATTCAGGTGGCCAGAGATAACTAAACTAATCAAAATATACCATCAATGCCCTATTTTTTTTTTTGCTAAATATGCTGCAGTTATTTTACTTTTTCCCCCTTTAGACAGATGAAATGATAATTAAATTTGTGGTTCTGATGATGGAGATTCCGCAGAGAAGAAATTTGACGGAAATGAGGCCAGCAAGAAAGAAAACAAAGAGATAAATGCTCATTATGAAAGGAAAGCTTTGAAAAAAGCAGAGTCAGTAATTCTAGAAACATAAAAATATATGTATTTGAGACACTTCTGCTAATATAGTTTTTATTACATCATTGTTCCCCTCCTTCTTTTAAAGTAGAATATTTAACATGATTAATGTAATTTGGACATCTTTATAAAATATCTTCTGTCATGGGGTTTTATTCCTCCTTGAAAAATTATAGGAGATCTTGGGCCCAGAAGAAGGGAGTGGAATTACCTGAATTGTCCTTATTGGCGACTCAGGAAAAACGCTTACATACTGTTACATCACTGGGCCACCTAACAGGATGAATTACTGGTTTTATGGATTATAACTGCAGTCTTAGCCAGTGATGCTAATGCTTACAGAGATCTCTATGCACCAGCCAAAACTTGGAAGAAATTTGGGTTCAGGCTGGGTACTACTCACCTGGTTAAAAAGAAATCTCAGATTTTAGTCTCCAGCTGCCATCCCATCCCCAGATGCTCCCTTTCTCCCTGCTTCAAACTATCCGAAACAATCAGTCTATAACTTAAGCTGCAAAAACCTGGGGATTTGCTCTGCTTTGCCTGAATCAACAATGTATTCAGATGTATGATATTCATCTGTAGATCATGGAAATCTTCCCGGTGCCAAATTTTCCCCCTTCAGCCCTTGTAACAACCAAAGAATAACGTACCTGCTCTTGTGAGACTTTTATTATCACTCTGCTGGGTCTATGGTCATAGATCTAATACTGACATCCCAAATCAGCGCAATCTCTCACCATCACCTATTTTCTGATGATCTCTGGATGATAATGCAGTTGTTTTTGTTTCCAAAAGCCGTACTATTTTAATTACTCCTTTCCATTTTGTGATGTATACTTGGCCAAAGTCAGTATCTCTAACTGGGAGATGATTGGATATCTGCCATTTGTTTGTCTGCAGAGTTGTCTTTCCCTTGCTTAATATATTCAGCGTCATGTCTCTCATATGGCACCATTTCCTCTACCGATACAGTGGTTTATGCAAGTGTCTGGGAATTCTGTTTCCCTTTGATTTATTACCTAAGCACAAATGTTTTGTTCTCTTATTGCTATCTTTATTCATACAAGTCTTGACACGTTTCAGCAATTCCAGCTACAGCTCACTTAGGTCTGTTTTCATTTGAGCCTTGTTTGTTACACTTAATTACTTTTGCAATAACTATTTTTAGGTTTTCAACATTCATTTTTACTGAGGCAGTTTATGTGTTTTTATATCCTGCTTGGTCTCCCAAGTGGAGTTTCTCAGCTGTGTGCGTTTAGCTTGTTCTTGAGTAATTACAGGAGAACTTCATGAAAGGAAATGAAAATATAAACATATGGGTGGCATGTGAGTGGCATCTGAATGATGTGAGTGAGTAGAATATACCTGTAAAAGGGGTAGGCAACACAGATGAATATCTGTTCATCTGTGGATACTCCCTTTTGGATCTTACTTGGTGCTATGAACTTTTGGTCCTGCATCATAACAAGAGATTAGACTGGAGGTTTCCTTGAGATTTGTTGTAAGCCTACTTTTTCTTATTGTAGATGATCTGCCAAAATGTAAGAGAAACACAGTGTTCTATTTTTGTCCCCAAAAGATGGTTTCACAGCTTGGTTTCCTAATGGGCATATAAAATAATTTCCTCTATTGGTTCTTAGATCCATCACTGTTACTTTTCAGTTCCCCAAACTTCCCACTTTTGCCTCTTGCAAGAGAATAAAACAACTAAAGAATGAATTAATGATATTCACAGCCAGCCAAAGCCCAGAATTGTTTTCCCACAGCTCCCTTGAAATGCCAGTAATGACACTACACTTAGCAATTGTGTAGGTTTTGTTTGTTAATGTCAATAAAGCACTTCAAGAATCCTGTGCAATGAATGACAGATATGATATCTAAAGGCAGATATAAAACATTTTGTGCCTTAGCAACATGGTTGGGATCTGGATTCTGAACCCAACTTACTCCAACAAAGTTCAGTGTGTTCACGGCTGGTATTGATTCAGACCTGTCTTTCTCATCAAGAGAATACTAGGGAAATATCATTTACTATGCATGGGCCTTGATTCTCCTGTGAACCCACAGTCAGTGCAAACTTTGGTGACTGAAGAAAGTGAGTGTTCAAAACAGTAATGAACTCTTAGACAATGCTTACTAGGTTTGTATAAACTCATAGAGAGCAGCAACATACTGGCTTGGGAGTGCGAAATTCCACGTAGCTATGCATACAGCTCTTATCAGCCCAACTGTTGGTTTGGACCTGCATCCCACTAAACATTATTCATGTATTAATGTTATTTTTTTTGAAGAATATATTTATTTGTCTGTAGCTTCCACTATTTGTTAAACATTTTCCAAGTATGAAATATATTTCCCCAAAGAATCCAAAGGCCATAGAAAGGAAAACCTAAATGCATATGCTCAGAGAAAAAGACCTTAACTATGAACTTCTAAACTGACTTTCCCTTAGCTGAAGTTGTCTCCAAGTAGAGCTTGGTGACTGTCAATAGCCCTTAGTCTTTGAGAGGCAGAATGAGTTGGGTGCTGCATTAGAGGGATGCAGAGAGCACCAAACCTGCTGTAAATAGAACCATTTCAATGCTTGCTTATCAATTTCCTAGTAAATAGAAATAAAGTGTGTTCTTTTCATCAGGTGAATATGTATGCAAAGTTGCAATTAATTTGTTTGCAATTAATAAAAAAAATTTAAAAAATATTTTCTACAATTTTCTAGTGGTAGGCCAAACTGCTATTTGTGCATAGAGGCCTCATATACAATGTATATACATATAAAGACAAAACTGGAATAATCAGAAAAAGAAGCTACTAGAAAAGGATTTCTAGAGGGGATTAACCTAATGAGCACCAGGATTTTTGTATAGATGCTCAGCTTCTTCTGGTGTTAGTACCTGAAGCTCATGAGTATGATTCTTTCATTTCTGCTCCTGGCTCTTGCATGTATGGATTATTTTATTTTTATTTTTTTAAACGTTAGGCAGCACTTTTCCTTCTTTTTCATTCTTGGCTTACTTCATTTAAAAATGACAGCACTATTTACTTAACCTTAACAGAGTTACTGTGAGCCTTAATTAAGCATTCCCTGAGCAGCTTGGAGAGAGTTGGACAAAAGCTTCTGTTGAGGTAACAGCAATTTTCTGGGACTGAACAGTGTAAAGCAGCATGGGATATTTCATATCCCACCTCTTACCTGCTGCTGTGTCAGACAAAGAGATGAGATATTAGCTTGGTAGATTACGAGGTAGCTAGTAAAATTGGACACATTTTCAGAGTACTTTTTTTGATAAATAGGAACTTGGCAAAATTCATTTGGAAAGGTTGAAACTACGCATGCATTTGGCTCTAGCTGGAAGATTCAAGCATCATTACCAAAATTAAAGAGGAAGAGTCCATTCAAAAAATGGAAAGAGCATTTCCCTTAGTCCTTTTCACAACTGAACTATTTTCCCTTGTAAATGCCAACCTGTTTTATTTCAACAATTTTAAAAAACATGCTTTGACTTTTCAATTTCTGACTATATTTTTCATCTTAACATTAACATTGTCCACCATGAACATGGGTCAAAACTATGTTGTATGCCTATAAGAAGTGTAAATGAATGTCATACCTGTGTGAATTCAGAGCATGAAAGAGGATTCACCCTAACATTTATACATCCTTTCCAGCAGGTGGAAATAAAAATATCCTCACAAGGGCTAACTGTTTGTTAGTACCCTGGATGAACTCAGGACAATCAGTAGTTCAAGGAAGCTAACACACATGACCATGTTAACCTTCTGCAGCTCCAAAGGCTGCAGGCTCAGCCTCATCCCCATCACCGTTGTTAGTCCTGAATGTCATTGTCAACTTTTCTCTTGTGCCTCAGTCAGTATTGTGCAGCCCCATGGCGATCAGAATGGGGAACAGCTCCGCTTACCTCTGTTTTTCATTTGCAGGTTGTATTTCACCTGAATCTATTAGTGGGCATGGTTTTCCACGTGACTGGATGAAGGGAAGAGGCTGGATCAGGTAGGCAGTAGTCATATCCTCTTTTGCAGCAAAATCACAGAATCAGAGAGTCTGGACAAATGATGTCTAGAGGGTCAGTATAACTGTCATATAAAATACTTCCTGATTAAGTTTTTCATCAAAGATATTCAGGGACAAAGGAGGGAGTTTCACATGAGTGGAAGACTACACTGGATTTGGGATATAGAATGAAGCATGTGTCTATAAACTTCATCTGTTTTTTTTTTTTCTTTGCCTAAATGTGACTTGTATTAAGGGCATCTTCAAGGTGACTTATGAAAAGCACGCTCCTCTTTGGGTGTGGTAATTGCTAAATATGTTATCCCCCTACAAGCTCTGTAAGATAACTCAGGATTTGGTGAGATGAGGTTTCTGCATAGGGACTCCTCCCTAATGCTTAGCATCAACCACAAGTCCTGATGGTATATAACACAACAGTGGACAAAATACATGAATGTTGAGGATCTCCAATACAGGTATAACATCTGTGTTAAAAATTGGATCATTAAAGTATTCTTGATTAATGCATATTTATAATAATATGCTTGTATGTAATAGCTTTATAACTATGTATTTCAACAGTTAATTTTATTTAAAAAACAAATAAGTGTTTTTTCAAGTGGGCTAGAGGATACAAAAATGGCACATTTTAGCTGAGTATAGTCTTTCAGATTTAAATCAAAATGAAGTATTTCAGAAATAAGCAGTTGCATGTCAGACCTTCCAGTTCAATTGTCAAAGTATATGATCTTGAGGAAAACAACCAAAATGATAAGGATCCTGCATAATCACCCAAGGTTTTTTTTCCCAAGTTATACTCTTCGCAGGGAAAACTAGCAGTCCTTTCACAATCTTGCAAAGTCACATTGATATTTTAGAAAATAATAAAAAACACCACTTTGTTTCTTGGGAAACTGTAACTGGGAGGACTTAGTGTTATACAGGATCAGTAGCAAAACAGAGGAACAAAGTGATTGAATGCTTTGCTTGAAAACAGAGATTTAAATTCATGTGTCCTTTGTCTTGAGCCTTGCAAAGCTTATCGAGTTGCTGAGATTCTGAGATTCAAACTCCTTTTTTTTTTTTGTTGCTGCCAGTCTTTTGATCCTGTTGTGACAGACAAGTTTGTCCTAGAGTGAGAGGCACATGTAGAAAGAAGAAAGGCAAAGCGGAAGCAATATGTCATTGAGTGAATGATTCCATAAAGTTTAATGGAGGTGTCAGGATTAATCAAAAGAAGACAGAAAATATGGAGAAAATTAGAGTCATTGTTTAATAGTTAGATAATGAAAAATTAGAGAGCATCTTTAACTAAAGTAAAACACCTTCACTTTTCTGAAAAAGGGAAATTGGGTTCCAAATGCTGAGAGAGCCGAACGCTCCTTGAAATAATTTAGAGACCAATAAGTAGAATAACTGTATTATGAAAAGACAGTTGGAGCTGTGAAAACTGAAGGATTTGAAATGTTTGTAGTTTAAAATTAAATCAAGGGACCTCAAGCTTGACTAAGGCTTCAATTCACACTGCTCGTGATAGGACTATGGCATTTTAAAGGAAGAACACATCATTTGTAGCTATGTGCTATGAGGTGCTCTTTGTGTGTGGTCTGTCCTCCATGGTAAGGTATTGTATGCAGAAACACTTCCCATAGGGCTGCTGGAAGTCATTATGTCTTAAAGATGTGAATATGTCTTGGATAGCAAATTGTTCTTTCTGAGGTTCTTGGCTATACTGGGAGTTAAGCAACATTTAGCATCATTTGGAGATTGCAGAATATTTTCTTCTCTCCCTACATGTAAGCATGTGCCATATCTGTGGAGTAAACAAAACTCTCTTCTGTCGTCTTCTCTCTGCTTATCACCCTCATGACCCCACAACCTACCTGGCTCCTGAGGTGGTGTGTTTGCCACACCATCCCACAACTTTCTCAAATACCAGGTAACAATTCAGATCACCTTTATGTAGCTGCATTGTGCTAAAGCCAAGAAAAGCAGGAAAGTGTAAAATAAGTTGTCTGGATGCCCTTCTCATCCCTTCTTATTGCTTGAGCAACAATGTATGAATAAAGCACACAGTAGCACCAGTAACTCAGGTAATTCTTTTTATAAGGCTTGAGCACATGAATAAGATTACATTCCTAAAGTAATAATACAGAAATCAGTGAAGCTATCACAGAAAACGGGTTTATTGAGATACATCAGTTTTGCAAGAGTAGCTCCAGGAAACAAAAATATGGATAGACGTGAACATTCTCAACTGGAAGGGACCAGAAACTCTGCAGTAATATAAATTAAAATAACTTTTGCCCTACTAATCAGCTGCCCTAACAGTCCGCTAGTCACTACTAACACAGAATGAAAAACTCTCATAAAGAAATAATATCAAAGAGAGAAAGAAACTCTGAAACAAAGCTGTTGCACAGTCTTTGGTAAGAAAGGGTTTTCTGGCAGCTATATCTCTGGCTTGATTTGGAAGTGTATAATTGATGTAATAAGAATAATCTTTTTTTTTTTTTTTTTTTTTTGCATCTTAGAGATGTTTAATGAATACACTATGTTAATAAAGACAAGAAAGCAACAAGAAAGCAAGCCACCAAATCCCTAGCTTCCGTAGGGCTTGTCTCCTGCACAGCTCCTGACAGAGCCGCAGCTTGCCAGGAACAGTGAGGCATCCTGGGAAGAAGATTCTATTAGTTGAGCATGAAGTCAGGCTTTGCATGACAACATTGCTCTCTTTTCATGCAATTATAGTCAGTAAAATCATTGGAGCTATGGGTGTTTGAAGACAGAACTAGTATTTTGATTTGTTCAGGGAGAAAATTATTCTCAACTTATACTTCCATTCCTGTCAGGTTGTCCAAGTTATTCTGCGCTGGCAGTGATGTGATAGGAGGATGGGACTCTATGAGAGTCATTTTTTGAATATTCCTCCTGTAATAGCTTCTGAACTGCCTCATGCTTGTGAGAGACCTTACTTAATCTTGCTCCAGCAGTGCAGGCTATAAATTGTCCTCTGCTAGCATAGTGCTTTTTTGGTTGAGGTTCTCAAAGAGCTCTGCAAAACTTAGAAAGTTTCACAACTTTATGTATTAGCCCTCTTAATGCCTGAGAAAGCCGGGAGGAAAAAATGTAAGCCAACATACTCAGTGGTATCTACTAGTTTAAATTACAATATTTTATTATTATTTTTTGTATACTAAATAGTCAGAGCTGAGGCTTGGTTACTTTTCCTAGTTGCAGGATCACTATGAGACCTCAGCACATGCCCAATTCTGCACATGGTCCTTGTGTGCCCCACCTGTGATGTATGCAAGCTTGTTGTTCTGAGGTGCTGAGTCCTTTAATTATCTCACTGGGATTCAAGAGCCTTCTGGCTGCTACACAAACTGATTAACAAGGCCTTTGTAGCCACTTCAAGGTGGTACCCTGGAGTTCCCTTCTCCTGTTTTCGTGGTTGAGATTTCTCAAAGGGAAAGGTTGAAAGCTTACTGCGTCAACAGAATAAGCTGGAAATACGTAGGTTTAACCTGAGTACTAGCAACACATGAAGTAAAAGAGATGCCTTCAAGTTTTGTTCTAATTGAACTGCTGGAAAACTGTCAGTGACACAGAAGCTAATCTCAAGCCCAAGGCACTGGGCCTGCTGAGGGTGGTCTTCTACCCTTCATGTACGGGAAGATCCTAATATTCTGGTCATTTCTATTGATACACCACCTTTGGGTACTGTAATCATCATTTTACAGTCCTGGTCAGCATAACAGGTTTAAAAAAAAGTAAAAGAAAATCCCTGATATAGCACTTGGTCTATGTTATTCAAGGACATGTTCTCATTGTAGGACTAATTTGAACAGACTAAGATAAGCATTGCATTTTGTTTAAGGACTCAAGGAGAATTTACCATCCACATCTCATGCTTTTCTGATATTCACATCTCATTGTGCCCATGGATATTATGTGTTCTGATACCCACAGATCCTGCTAAGTTTTAGAGTTGGAGTATGTGTGCTCTAATCACAGTACAGATGAGGTTTCATATCAGTCTGACTTAGTTTGACTGGGATTTATTTTTTTAAAAAAACCCTTTTATTTATTTATTATTTGCTCCTTTGCCACATCCATAGACAGTCATCATCTTCTGTTATTATTGGTTAATATGAAGTATGAAAACACCTTTGAATTTCTTGATGGGAGAAATACAATTGCTATGTGTGCTTTTGCTTTAACTGAGTTGTGCCAAACCACTGGTATTAGGAAGAGGTTAAGTGAAAGTCTAACTGCTGCAGAACAACATTGCTTTAGGGCAATAGTATTTTAGCTAGAATAAACTGGCATCTTCATATGGTCATGATGCCCGCTAAGACCATTTGCAAAGAGCTAATTGAAGATTCTTGTTGTGCCTTCAGACTGTTGTGCTGGTATTGGCAGAACTCTTTGAATTCACCTGCCATCTAACTAAATTTATCAAGTTCAGGTAAAAAGTCACGCAGTAATTTTTGCTGTGTTATGGCCACACAATATTTGACTTGTTTGAGACTCTACTGTGTAAGGCAGGGTGGTGAAAGTGAATCAGCTGGGTATTTTGTAGATATGGAAGATTTGTAGGATTTGATGATTTTAGGCTAACTGGGATCTGTCTCTTTCTTTTCTCATTTGATATATACGGGGTTGCCTGGTGTGTCTTATCTCAGGTGGCTAGCAATTAGCCCTCCCCAGGCTGAGATCACTGACCTTAGAAACGGAGCAGAGCAATTCACTAAGCAGGGGAAAAATTAGTTTGCTGACAGCCATTTTTGCTTGTGATAACCGCAGACCAGACGGAGATACCCCAGTCCAAATGCAAGGTAATTTCCTTCAGGCCTTATAGCTACCTGAGTTTTTCAAATGTCAAAGAAAAGTGAAGAATAAAGCTGTGTCGTCTCCAAAAGCATGAAGTTATTGGGATTCTTAGCATTGCTACTGCTGAGTGCTGTTAGTGAGGTAGATACAGGTGCACTTTTGTGACTTATGCTATGTGCTTTCATCACAATCTGCATTTTTTACAAGAGATCTAATACTACTCTTAAGAATTTCTGCATGACTCTGGAAGATTTTAATCTTCATTTTTTTTTAGGCTTACCACCTCTTCCATGACAAATGGTGCTCTGAAAATGTGTGACAGAGGATACTGCTGATGCTTTTCCATGATAAGAGCTTCTCTATGCAACAGACCTGTGGGACTCCTTGCCAAAGAATATTTCAGGTACAAGGAACTTACGTGGGGTCAGTGGAAGGTAGCAGAGGAACTTAACTAATATTAATTTAGATAATGGTGGTTACTTAATAAACAAAGCACAAAATGCACAAGAAATCCATGGACAAGTATTAGAGTAGAAAGTATCATAGTTGCTTCTCTTGGTCTCATTTTTCCTGGATTCCCACTAGTGAGCTCTGTTGAAGACAGAAGACTGGGCTAAACGTGCTTTGGAGCCAGGATATAGTCTTATGTTCCTTCTACCACCCACCATGCCCTGTCCTGATCAATACCCCAATCTTGCCCCATCCAGTCTACATTTTAGGGTTCTGCAACTTTTCAAGCATAGGAAATATTGAAGGTAACTTGCAATATTTAATTCCAGCTGTTCCAAGCACTATACAAGGAGAACCTTGTATGTCCATCATGACATTGTCCATATCAATATTATATCACACTTTGTTTAGTGGAGGGACCTTTCTTTTCCTTTTTTGCTCTTGTTTCATCCATTCTTATCAACATGCCACTGTTCTGGATTTTATCCTTCCACATAGCATCTTGTCTTCTGCCAGGGTTTTTTTTGCCGTTTTTTTCAGAATTCTCTAAAAACTTGCTGTTACTACTTCACAAATTGAGTACCAAACACTTATTTTCACCATAGTTGTGACTTCTGAATTTTGTCTTGAATTTGTTGATAACTCATATATTTTTAAAGTACTTTTGAAAAAAAATACCAACTTATAGTATATTATTCTGTCATTAAAATACATTTCATCAGTTTTGGTACTTGTAACGCACCGATCTTTATTCACATTGCAAACACACTACTAGAGCTGCAATGGCTAGAAATTAATGTTCCAGAGAGACTTTGTACAGGAGTGTAGGGTTACATATGCTAAATGTTAAGATTGAGGCCCACTAGCAAGTTACAAGAAGCTTAATTTTTGGTATAATCAGTGGTCTTAAGAATCAGATGCTTTGTGAATCCACAGAAGTGACTCGGCTGGCTTGATATTATAGAGATATAGAGTCTGATAGTTTTATTTATCAGGAAAAATATTTTTAGTGAATGTGGCTATTTTATATCAAAGCAATTCTCAACATGGATAAGAGGGCAGAATGATGTCTCCGTCCTGGTCTAAAGTGTGCAGCCATAACACTGGTGACTATTTGGACCATGCAAGTAATCACATTGATGTCAGTAGCTCTTCAAAATGAAAAAGGCTGTACAGATCAGTTCTTAGACTCATAACAGCCTCCCAGTGTGCTGTTCATATCCTCTGTACTTAAAAAATCACCTTTGCATGTGGCCTGCTGGGTCTATCAAAGCAGTGAGTTGAAGCAAATGCAGTTGAAGCCAAAGGGCTAGAAGAGAGAAGATTGAGAAGAAAAGCATTTGAAGACATGGGAGGAGGTTACCTCTACCTCCTGAAGAGTTCATTCTAACTTTATGAGTCCCACTTCTTTTAAAAGGTTCAAGGTCTAAAGCCCCCTTTGCAGCACACTAACAAGCATGTTGTGCATGTTCTGAGAAATCAATCTGTGGCTGTACAATGCCTCTCCTGTCTTCTCCAAATTGGGCCTTCATAGTCGTCTTATACACATATTCATATCTGCCTTCTTTGATTTTCACACGTGCACAACTGTTTTGCTGCCTACGCAGTCCTTTATTTATAAAGGCTTGTTGCTGAGCCATGTGTTTGGGTGCAGAGGCTCCTCAGAAATATCCTGGGTGAAATGCACGTTCCAGCACTTAGGGGCAGTATAGGAAAAATGGAAAAGTGCAGCAAGGATGTTGGGGAAGAAGGATTTGTGATATCCTGAGTTTTAACTATACATTTTTATACACCATTTTTATTTCTTATATATATTATTTACATATAAAGTTATACATCCAACTTTCCACTTACACAGGAAAAAAACTATACGTGATATGACACAAGAAAGACGGGAAGAAAAAATTTAAAATAATAAATTGCAGCTGTGGTTGGGCTTTGTAAAACACTTTGTATTTAGGTTGCTGTTGGAAGGCAGAAATCATTGCCCAGAACCAATAAATAGCAGGTAGCAAGGATCACATCTGTTTTACATTCTAATTGAAATTTCAAACAAGTAGCTGAGATGCATGTTCTCTGTAACCAACTGGTTATGGTGTTTCAAGAACTCTCTGCTGAGTTGAACAATGAAAGGATCTAAGAGAGTTCATCTGAGTTACAGCCAGGCTGGCCTATCAGTCAGTCACTGGTATTATCAATTATTTGTGTGGAGGTACCACATTAAGGCCCTAATTTTAATAGGAGCTCAGTATGTATTACTGATTACACAAGACAACCCTTGTTCCAGCGAGTCTGCTGTTTGAATGCACAGACAGAAAAAAGATGAGAGAAGAATTGACCACAAAGAGTTAAGATGAGTGGAGACAATAATATTTTCCATGCTACTCAGAGACGTATGAATGGAATCCAGAATTTTAAATTCATAGTCCTATGCCTTGGGTATAAGACACCACCACACGTGTTTGTACTCAGTGCTTGCTCATGATACTCTTACTCTCGTGAAATGACTTGAAGCAACAGAGAAAAAAACCCAAAATTCTCCCTGGCTGCCCCTGAGAAGCTTCAGGATTGCAATGTGCACATGTATAAACTGTTTTTCTCAGTGCTGAATTTTTGTTCTTGCCTTGGAAGGTCTAGAATGAATCAGGGAGATTTATCTGATTTATGCAATAATGGAGATGGACAATAAGGCTCATCATCCAAAAAAAAAAGGCAAGTATTAAACAGCACATGTCCAAAATAAACACTTTTAAAGCAACAGGTTAAGATAATTTCTACAAGAGTAGTAAATAAACTACTGAGTTCTGTAAACAGCTTATGTTAATATGTAATATCTCTTGAAAAGGAAAAAAAAATCTAAATTGCTGGAGGGCTGCCATCTATATACTTTATGTATACTAAAAGAGAAAAAAATAGATATGCCAGTGAACAGTAGACCTCTCACTCTGATTCAGTGATGGATAAGTTAATGGAAAAATTAATTTGGGGCTTTATTATTGAGATATTAGAAATTAAAAATATATATATAATATCAGGCAACTTAGTTTTGTGGAAAGTAGGCCTTGTCAAACAAGCCTTTAATCTTTTTTGGCAAGATTACACATCAGGTTATTTAAAACAACTTTGTTGATACAGTGGATTTGGTGGATTTCTGGAAGGAATTTGATTTAGTACCACATGGTATCCTAAGAGGGAAAAAAAATATATAGGAAATGAAGAAGGCAACTTTAAGTGGATTAAAATAGCAGAACTGAAAATGTAATATTTAATAGAGATTATCAGCAAGCAAAATCTTTACTAGTAAGATAATTTATAGGTGCAATCCTACTCCTTTTGGTTGGTTGTTTTGTTATCTCTTCCTGGTTAAAATTCACCAGCAATATAGAGCCTGCAGAATGATAAAATTCTGAGAATACTCTTAAATTTCATAACTTCTCTGAATTACTCTGATGTGGCACAGAAGGTGAGATTTAATTCATTAAAAAGAAAACTGAAAAATAAGGTGCCATTTTAGGTACCCTAAGGAATAGGATTCAGCTGCCTGGGACTGGTAGATATGACAGAGAAACTCAAAGCTTTCCAGAAGAGCAGCTGGATCCATGTAAGATGTTTCCTACCGATCTGAACAGGACTACACACCCATGTTTAGGCAAGCAAATCCTACCACAACTAATGTCTGTCAGATGGAGGTTTCGCTTCCCAGCTACAGCTCCTACTTATGGCTTCTGATGCAGCACTTGCAATCTAAGAGGAGGAGATCATTACCTAGAGGAGCCTGAGCTGGACTCTTGAAATTTTTAGTGCAT
>JAOXJM010000023.1:31445185-31457028 GCA_026413425.1 Tringa solitaria | reverse complement strand
GTTTTCTGTTCTCTTTATCTCTCCAGTGGAGCACATGAGGACCATGAGTTGTAAGTTCCCACCAAAAATGAAAGCAATTTTCATTCTGTTGGCTGAAGACGGATATTTTTAAATCAAACATTTAATCTTTGATTTTTGTTAGCATGCTGAGGAGAAGGGCAAGGGAAATGATGCACTGCACTGAAAAATGTCTATTTAATTGTGGGATGACGTCCTTGAAAATTAAAAGGTAGTCTTGAAAGTGGTTGATTTTAGGAAAATGACCTTGGAACTATTTCCCAGCTAAATTTCATATTGTATCAGGATATGGTGAAGCATGACTACAATACAAGTTCACACATAATACCTTGAACCACAGCCACAGCTGTAACAGTGAGCACTAACACATTTTGAAAAGGGCACTGAACTTCAAGCCTATTTGTAACCATTAGAGAGAAAGCTGAAACATAACGGAAGACTGCTCCCAAATCTGCTTGCAGTGAGCTGCTTCTATAGCTTCCACAGAATCATCTATTAGGCAGAAGATTTGGGTCTGATTTAGTTCTTCTCATCTTCTTACTTGTGGCAATGATTGGAAAAATCACTTTAAGAAATTAGAAGTGATCTGCCTGCTTACATTTCAAACACAAAGGAATGTTTTTCCATGTGCACAAGCCTTGCTGACCCCCATCTATATTTTTTTCAGTGCTCTCCCCATGCATAGCAATAACAGGATATTCATGTTTGTTTCTGGCATGTTTGAAAACTGGAAGACTGGTTCATAGTGATCTAAACATAATGTAGCTGTCAACTGGATTTTTGCAGTAATTTCTCTTAACACTGTGAGAAAGAATATGAAATGCCCCACTGGGAATGTGGGGATTATATATATCAGTACCCATAAAATATGATAATTATTTTCCCACTAAAAAAAGAGAAGTGCTAGTAAAAAAAAGGTTCTCTATATAGAAACTGCATCAAAGGGTTTTAAAAAGATTCTGTCTCAATTTCCCTGCAATCGTAAATGAAAAGTATGGATACCATGAACTGTTAAATAAATCTGTTCACCAAAGGTTGTTGATATGTAGGGTAGGGGAGACTTATTTTTTCAGAGCTGAAAGCTGTTATATATCTAGTGATGAGAGCAGGGTTATGTAAGAAGAAAAGGCAAAGAGAAAAAAAAAGAGATGAAGGCAAACCAAAATACATACGACCAAGACTTTGAAACTGATGGGAATATCGCCTTTCCAATACTTGAATTATGCATTATGAATATTTTATCTGATGCATTTAGCCCACACTCCCATTTTTCATTTGTGAAGCAGTGGCAAAATAGTTTCAGATTTTATATTATTCAGAGACAACCTACTAACACAGTATTAAAGTTGCACTAGAAGGTCCTAAATGTCTGAATCTTTTCACTGCTACTAACTCCACTGCCAGCATATTCATACAGAAAGAAGAAAAGGATTTTTTCTTAATGTGCCAAGCATCCAAGCAATTAAAGGTTATTTCACATGCAACCACTGGCCTATGGAACATGATTGAGGAAGTACTTTCACAAAAAACACTTACTCAGTGTTCTGTTAGACTGTCTATGAACTATGACAATCAGACAGCCACCAAACTTTCTATGGCATAGTTCCTCAACTGTTTCATTATCTGTATATGATTGTAATAATAGAAAAATACTTCCAGCTGTTACAGAAGTGCTTGAAAATGGAATTTGTTGTAAGAAGAACAGGTAAGAAGAACCCTCTGCCAAGCTCTGGTCCAGATGAAGTAACAAATCATGCCAGTGACACAGATGGGGCTGGACAAATTCAGAGTATGAATGGATGGTGCTTTGTAACTTAGTATGATTTAATGCCAATATCATATGAATAGGTGCATAGATTGGAATAGAATTATCACATCCCACATTTGTGAGCTCTGACTCCACACTTTCATAAAACTGGCAGAAAATAATGCTGATTGAAATTTTTATGTGGAGTTCCCAATTACTTGCCTACAATATGATTGTCATGTTATTGTTTCACTTTCCTCTTTTTAAGGTACTTTACTGTACATCAGGTGAGTACCAGGTACATAAGGCTTATCTAAAAATGTCACATTTGAAAAAAAATGGACTAAATGATTAACATGACCAGATTTTTCCTGTGCAGTTTCTGAGTAAACCAAGTATCATGGCAGAATCCTTCTTACAGCTGTTATGCTTCTTCTGGGTTACAGTAGACACCAGAAGCTCCCATGGGCATGGTTGGGGGTGGAGTAGGACGTTTCCATACCTCATAGTCACTGACCGTGCTGACAGCACTGACTTAGTCTGTCAGGACTTGAGTAGGCAAAGTACCCAGACATACCCGTTAAATCCAAAAGAAGGGAACAGAATGTAAATGTATGCCTTGGGTTTAATGTGGATTTATGTGCTCTGCTAAGCTGTACATTTGCTGTACAAATGGAGATCCCATCCCTCTTGTGCTTGTGTTGTACTCAGTAGGATTCCAGACAAGTGTCTATTGATTATGTTTTAAAATCACCATGATATTATGAAGAGAAAATAAGACAGAGTAATAATCATAATTAGAAACCTAATTTTTCCTTGAGGTAGCTCAATTTAAATTCAGTGGAGCTACACAGAGCTCAGTTGGGCCTATTATTTCCTATTAGATTTTCTGGCAGAGCTAGGATGTCATACAAACAATTAAAAACTGAGAAGAATACAATTACTACATGCCAGTTCTGTGTTGTAGAAACAATTAGGCCAATCACTCTGATTTGAGTCTGTAACTAAGTATTGGAAAAGCAAAAGAACTGCATTGAAGACCTAGCAGTTAATTTACTGCATAGAAGTAAAAAGCAGCCAAGCTCGTATGTTATTCTTTAAATTTACTACCAAAAAAAAAAAAAGACACATACCATACTGGAATGAACCAAAAGTGCAAGAACCCTACCGGGTCAACACTAAAACTTGCAGAGGACATGTGTGTTGAACAGTTATTTGAGGATAGATGCCAGCAGAAATCCTCTCTGTATGCGTACATTTTTTGATCATTATGCATATGTTTGTTTACAATGCATGCATATACATGAACTTAAATCCATTTATGCAAATATATATAGGTATATATTTTGTGGTTTTTGTCTTTGGGTATTTTAGACCTTGCTGACTTACTCCAATGAACTCACAAGCTGTGAGAAAAGAAGTAAGGCAGAAAGAAGCAAATTTATTACAGTGCCTTCTGATTTCTGTGCAGTTTCTTGTGCCTGTGAATATAGTCATCAGAACAAAAGTCTGCCTGAATTCATGACACACGTTGCTGCTGACTGCAGCAAAAAACAGCCCTTGAGTGACTGCCAGCAAGACTAAGCACAAGATGAGCTTTCTGCCCATACCTGTGGGTGACTGGGAGAGATGTTAAAAGGTTTTCGTATCAAATGTCTTCATTTAATTAAAACAACGAGGGAGAGGAAAAGGTCTAACTAATAAAATAGCTGCATCCTCCGTGCTTCCAGCCAGCCCAGCTGCTCACACAGACGAGCATAAATTCCGAACTGATTTTTCATTAATGAAATTTTCCATTCCAGCTCCACTGATGTAGAGGTTTCCACTTTCAGGCTTCTTGCTGTGTTGCAGAGCATATTATTAGTTATTATTCATCTGTCCTCAATTCAGTGATCGGATCTGTCTGTTGCTGCTTTAGCAGGCACAGATTCTAGCTGAGCTTACTGAGGGAAAAATATAAAGCAGGCAAACATAACCATTGTGTGAAGTGCTTTTCCTGTGGGCTGCCAGCGTCACCCTGACCTCATGTAGATCAGGAATAATTTTCAATCAATAAAGACAGGGCCATTGCTGATGAAGCCTGAGACAGACAGACCACAAAGTCATGCTGTCCTCATCCTCAGCTGAGCGGATCCCGAATACTTCTCAAAGATACGGGTGACTGCAAAGTACCACCTCATCAGAATTCCCACTAACATCCTTCATAAGTTTGCCTTTCACAGTGCAAGCAGCTAAGAAGGTGCAAACAGGAATATTAAGCTCTCAGCAAGACAGAGGGGAACAGTCCCAGCAACTGCTCCTTCCTGGTGTGAAAAAACAAGCTACTGCTGGTTACACTGAGAAAAAAGAAACAGAGAGAGAGACGTGGTTCACTCTTGCATCTTCATGTGTACTGCTTCCAGCCGAGTGTGGTTCACAGAGAATGAGAAAGCTTATTCCTCATGCAGGTAATCTCTGTAGAGCTCTGTAGGGCTGAACAAGCCTGGGTCCATGTGTCTGCTGCTTCTGCTACAAGCATTGCCCTTTGTGGAAATAAAAAGGACAAGGTTGAGGTGTAAATGGTGACAGAACTGTGAAACCTGACTACTTTTAGGAGGAAGTTTTCTGGGGTTCTGCCTGGCCTTGGGAACAGGGTGATCTCTGCTCCCCTTCATCTCTCCTTCCTGGGGAGCTGCTCAAAACACCCCACGTGAAACAGCGCAGCTTCCAAGGAAGCCTGGCATTAATAGCAGCAGAATTGTACCCTCGGTTTTCACCTGAGTAAAAACAGAGGAGCTAGATAGATAGGTAAAAGTATGCTCATGACACTAGACAAGATAATTAATTAATGAAATAAAAACACAAGTTGTATGCTTTTGAATGCCTAAAAAATGTCTAGTTAAAATGTAAACACTATGCCCTTTCCAGGTACTTGCCAGGAGCAGAGATTTGGGCTAAATATCAAAGGTAAAATCAGGGGTAAACTGTGGGCCTGAGAGAGCAAATAATGGACAGAATTAGTCTGCAGTTTTTTGGCTTGTCAAGAGCCACCCAAACCAGACAAGGACATCCATTTGAGAACATTAATAAGTTTTGGCATGTCAGCCACAGATCGGTGATCACAGCCATGCTGATGTATGTTGGCTCACACTTCACTATTAGTCTACCTTACTATTTATTTATTGGATTATACAATAATTTAGAAGCTTAAACCCCTTGTATACCCACATCTTGAAAAACTGTTTACTTCTGGTCCTTTAGGATGGAAATGGCACTTAGCAAAGCCAGGAAATATTCAAAGAAGGACAACAGGAATGACTGAAGAGGTGGCATGGCTAAGCTTATGGGAAACACTAACATTTGAGCTGTGAAATAGCGAGCACAAGCCTCCAGAACAATCCCTTATGATATTTGACAACACGTACCCGTGTCTCAGTTCTACAGAAAGCCTTAACTTCAGTAGCTTTTGAAAGGCTCAGCATCCCTCATTTTAAATGTGTAAAGAAACTTCCACCGAAGTTCAAATGCGCGGCCTGAAATGCCTTGTCATGAGGAACTGAGCAGAAAAACCCAGGCAAAAGCTCCTGTATGTAGGAGGTAGATATGAAAGTAATTCTTTGCAGTTTTCAGCCAAGGGAGTGCTGGGTACCTGACACTTTGCAAACCCACAGATTTCTGAGATTATCCTCTGATGAGCAGACGTTTTCTTTAAATAGCGTGCTGCAAATTAACAGTTCGCAGAAAACTCCTTTGAAAAAGTCCCTGATAAAGTTTCTTTCTTAACCCTTAAGCTGCTGACTTGGAAAAAATTAATGGAGAAATAGAAAATGGAGGGCTTGATACAATGATTTCCTCTATGGTTAATAACCTCATGTGGCAATGTAAGAGTGGGAGATAGTGTGCTTGCGATGTGGGAGACAGTGGATAAATTTTGAGCTCAGAGGCATCTGGTTATAGCTATTTTCTCTGTTCCAAGGCAATTTTCAAGATGTTTTGCTGTCCTGAATTATGATAAATACAACATATGTCTGTGAAATAAAAATCAGGACAAAGTCTTGTTTTTCCCCCCTCATTCTCACAATGAATTCATTGAAATGTCAAAAAAAAAGGAATATTCAGGTATGTAATTCACAAAGTCACACATAATTTGACAAGTTTGTTCTCACTACCTGTTGCAAAATTTTAAATTCTTCAGAATGGACCTTTTCTGGCAAACAAGAATTAGTATTTCCCTATGAAAAATGATTCATTGAAAACTAACTGATATGCTACAACAGAGGAGAGGCTAAAACTGTATTTTTTGAATGGAAGCATTTCATGTTCTTGCAAGCCAAAGCACCGTAGTCACTTCCACAGTAAGAGGCAAGACCACTATAGATAAATCAGTGTAATTACATGTCTTTCAATGAAGCAGTGTGAATAATGGCAGCAAATCTCATGCCTAGTTTCTAAAGAAGAATTTCCTGTCACAAATAGATTGGAGCCTCGCTCAGTATCTTCCATATCTCCCTACACTTCTGTATCAGCCATTGCTATACATCTTTGTTGTGAACTGTAATAATCATGGGCTTAATCATAAGTACTGCTGATTCTTCCCAATGCGTTGCATAATATTTATCACTTTCTTTTGTTAAAATGCCATTTAGCCTTTAAAAAAGATTTCCATGGGCACTTACCCTATCTGAGGCAGATCCATGCAACATCTTTTATAGCGTTGACACAATATTTTTCATTTACAAATAAATACAAACTAGGCTAAGCTTTGTTCTTATATTCCTTTTACTTCCTGACATTTTGTTTGTTTGCTTGCTTGCATGATCATGGGCAAGAGCACCTTTGTGTTCTTAATTTTTCCTCTGCAAACATCTTATGGACCACTTTCAAATGTCCGTGTCTCACAGACTGCCACCAGTCCATAACCTACAAGACTGATGTGTAATCTACAAGTGTCACTGATGCATAACACGGCAAAGCTGTTATTCTTAATTCTTGTGGACTGTATTTTCTCTATTCTCTCTTTTACCAGGTTCTTCTTCATTAAATCAAATCGCCTAAATCCAAGGTCTTTTGCCAGTGCTGTTCCACTGAGTTCTGGAGAATTTTACTAGCATAAATAGTACTTACAAGGACACTGGCTGAATCCAGAGCCTTGGTTTCTCTGTGTAAGTGATTGATATGGATCTGGCTCCATTCCTCAAAACAGTAACGCATCTCAGTTTAGCTTTTGGGATCTTTTGTGGTAGCTTTTGCATTCTTTAATATCTTCTGCCATGAAAATCACTGTCTATTGACGTTTTTTCCACCACCTTCCCCAACAGGAAGCTTTCTTCAGGTGATTTTCTGTGCCTTTTAAATGTAAGAGCTGGGATGGGAAAATTCAATTTGCAATAGGTGTACACCGGGGAGGTCTGGGACAGTTGTAGCTAGCATGTGAAATAAAAAGAATCTCTGATGGAGAAAACCAGGCAAAAAATAGAAGACAAAAAGTCTATACTCACGGTTTTTAACATCAGTTGTACTGCAGCTGCAATTATCCTCAAGAGTACATTAAATAGCTTGGGACGTTGAATTACAAATGCATAATTCAGGTCATTCTTGTAAGTGGGCCTCACTGTAATATTATGCGTATTAATGCTCCCAAGTCTCATCACAGCTCCAGTTTATTGAAAATAGCTTACTGTCTAGAAGCATAACTAGATGATATTTCTATGTAAATATTTATTCCATGGTGTATGTCTTTTATATAGAGACAATCAGACAAAGACAGCATTTACTGAATTCACTAATGAAACTAGCGGAAACAAAAGGTTTGTCTTTTCCACTGAAATCAGAGTCCTTGGAGCTGGACCTTTATTTGCTCTACCTGTCCAATGTCACCATTGTTAAAAGTGAAGTGTATGTTGCTGCCTCCCTCTTCTTACTCAAAAAGAATCATTCATTCAACACAAGCAAAACAGTTGTGCTGTGGTATACCTTTGTCAAAAGCTTTTTAAAATATCAGAACTTCAAAGATTCACTACGCTCAACTTTGCTACAGTACCTACAGAAAAACATGGACCCTTGTTTCCATCTCCAGGGAAGAAAGAACATGGTAATGCAAGGCAATGATGTTCTTGAAGGCAATGACAAAGTGGTGGTCAATTTGGCCTTAAGTCCAGGCTGCAGCTGCCCCTTTACAGCAGTAAGGCCAGAGCCAACAAGACTTAGTCAGTTCCAGTACCATCCTCTAGTGCATTATATCTCAAAGTAACATAGAGGAAAATGATCCTTTATTGAAAAAGACCTTTGTTTGAATTAAAAGGACTGCAGAAAATTTATTTTCCGGGGTACTGGAGAGACAGAGTAGACAACAGAGAAAATTTAGGTAGGACTAAGTTTAATTTCAGTTAATAGTACAAACTCAACTTAGTAATACGAGACACTGCCTGAGCTCCTTTCTTTGCCTGTTGAAATTCATTGAGCTGCCAAATGAGGCAGGTTTACAGGAACAGACACAATCTAAGTATTTTTTGTTATAAAGTCATTGTTTTATTTATTGCTTTAATAACTCTACTATTTCACATTGTAAAAATTTAGAAGACTTTAGAAGATTTTGTTGTGAGGATCTTATTCTTTGGATGACCGACATGACAGACAAATGCAAAACTGGTTTTCTTTCCTGTCATGTGTATAATCTCCCATTTTTCTCTTAGGCTTTTACCTATCCAACATGATAGACCCTTCTTTTTAAGTGATTTTTTTTTATTACAAAGGACTATATAAACTGAGCACTAAATTATCTAAAACACTGTGCATGCAATTGCAAAGCACCATTGCTAGCTATTCTGCAGTAATCTAAGAAGGTCAAAGATGCTAAAGATTAATCTCAAGCTCACTTGAAATCTGTATCATTTGTCTGCAGTAGTTTCAGCTCTTTAGCTTTAATTATGCAGCTTTTTACTTTTAGAATAATTCATTATTTTCTTTGTGTATGCCACTTTTTGTTGTATTAAACAGAAGAAAACTGTTGCACAGCAAAATTACAATGATTACTTCTAGTTTGAGAAACTTATGTATTCAATGATAATAAATTAATAATTTTCATCCTACTTGAAAAGCTGTAGTTATCTACCTGTCAGTGTATCTGCTTGTCCATATATCTCAGTTCCAGCTTGGACAAAATTTTTAATTAATTCCAAAATGGAATATACTCTTAATTTGGAAAATTATGAAGTAAGAATTTGGGAAAGTTATCTGTGTCTGAAGTCGATGTGAATTGGCAGATCATTTGGATACATCATAAGCTTCAATATTTATAAATTAGCATATATATAGCAGGAACACAACTAATCTAAAAACCAACCAACCAAAGCACACTCAGCTCTAATAACCAGAAACCCCTCCACATATTTAATTCTTTCATTTCCATCATCAGTCCCCTTGTTGCCTTTATGGCCCATGTTGCCCCATTACTTCACTTTAATATGATATTGCAGTGGTGTGGGGGTTTTTTTGGTTTTGGTTTTTTTTTTTTTTTGGGTGGTTGGTTTTGTTTGTTTTGTTTTTTTAATGACAGTGATACCTTTTTCTTAGGTTTGCCACAGAAAACCAATAAAGTAAATGCTGTCTTTAAATGCTAAGAGGTGAAGCAACCACAGAGCAGTCTCTGTTCATTGGATACATCTCTGTGCTTCATTAATTTTAAGTTAACACACATGCATTTCTGTGGGGATAAAAAACAGTAGAGTGAAGACAAGGGAGAGAGAAAAATGTTTCTGTAGAATTTTAACACATCAAAGCTTGCAGGAAAAAGTCACCTTGCTTCAGACTATTTTTTAAATTCCTTTTCTTGCTCTAAAATTAGACACATCCATTTCAAAGGAGCCATCTGGACAATCCTAAGGAAAGCAAGAGAGACCAGACCTGACATTCTCTGAAGCTCAGTCAACCTGAGGAAAAAAAAGTAATTTATCTTCTTTTTCCTGATCTTTCTGATTTGAGGAATTAAATAAAGCAAAACGAGACAAGAGAAACTCCTATTGTGAAGCATAATAGAGAATGTCATTGCAGCTTTTCCTTAGATGATTCAAGGAGCTTGTTCTATTAGCGTGTATCTGAATATGTTTTATAACAGAATGGCAGCCAATAGGTTAAATGCTTAATATAAGGCTGTAGGCTAGCTCCATTCAGAAAAAATAATGAAGCTTAAACTCTCCTACGTTATTGGTTTCTCTGTTAGGTGTGTATGGCCTCTTGAGCAGTAATCCTTAATTTACAGATCTCCCCCACAAGTACAGGAATGACTTAACCATAACTATCCTGAAGACAAAGGAACAGTGAGGCAAATTCTCCTAGGTATTTCTGATGTGGAAAGATTTTAGCTTATTTTTTTACAAGAGCAAATTTTTTTGTCTCCTTAGGCAAAAAGCCATGATAATTTTTTCATATTCACTCTTGCCTTTCCTATTTATGTTAAAGAATAATTTTCTGTGATGAGTGCCCTTGGTTTCAGTGAGCAACCTGTGGAATAAAATAGCATTCTGACTGAGTCAAAGAAGAACTGAGCCCTCTAGAAGGAGGTAACTAAAGAGTTGAATGGCAAATGACAGACAGCTACTGTGGAAAGCAATATGTAGGCTGGATGTCAGAGATCATTTGTAGCTGAGAGATCTGTCTGTCTTCCATAGGCACAGACAGGGCAAGCAAGGAATATGTTTGCTGGGATTTTTTAAAGTGAATCAGTGAAAGTTGTTGAGAACAGAGTTTACAAAGCCTGTGGGAGGGAATAAAATCAGAATGCACACAAAGTACCCAAATTGCTTTTTACCCACTGAATATTGGTGCTCACCAAATGGTAAATTGGTTGGTTTAGCTGGCATTGTGAAATGCAGGATTCAATTACCTTAACTACCTAACTACAACTGTAGTTATCGGTTAAGAACTTGTCTGGTCCCTATTTGAAACAAATCACATTAATTGCCTTAGCTTCGGCAGCATTTCCACAATTCTTCCCTTCACTGCAAGCTTTGTGCTTGCTTCTCTTCATATTTTTCTCCATTTTGCTTTCTTTTGGCCTCTCAACTCTTCATGTTAAGGAGAAAGTAATTTATTTTTTCATTGAATCACTCAAAATTTGAAATGTTCCTTTTAAGTCTGCCTACACATATTTCAAGTAGTTCCCTTCCAGCATAAATAATCTTCATTACCTATGAATCCAGCCAGGCCTCTAATCCCTCCCTTTACTTTCAGTGTCATTCCTGTTCTATATTTCTTAAAGGCGAACAACCAGTTTTATTGACATGCTTGAGTGAGCTGCATATTATACTGTACAAAACACATGAAATAAAATGTTCTTGGTTATTCTCTCTCCCTGGCTTAAGATACCAAACACCCTGTTTGTACTCAGGTTTGCAGGAGACATCTGCCTCATGCTATGTCTAACCTAATCAATTTTAACCGTGCTCGTTATCTAGCTTCTGAGCTGCTTGTGCTGGCTCCTCCATCTTTCTCCACTAGAGTAGCTGGCTACTGGGCTTAGAGACCGTCAGTGACTTTACTTTTTGTATTATGCCAATGTAAAATACTTCCTGCTTATCCAAGATTAATTTAATCTGCCATCATGCTGCCCAGATCTTCAATGACTTTAAGTACAGCTGGGGAATTTCACACTCCTCTGCAGGCTATTATTAGCTGAAATTACTTAACCTTCCATCAGTTTTCAATAACTTGCTGTCTACCTCTTTTGCTAGCTTAGTAATGCATTGAAAAACACTGGCCCCAATATTGACCTTTAGGACACTTCTCTATTGACCATATTTTAAGCTCAGAAAGATTAATTTTATGGATTCTTAGAATTTAATGTGCTACCTAAATTCCAACATTATCTAGCCTTCATATTCTATTGATACTATCTTAATTTTAAATCTATAGCAGTATTTCTTTTATGGATAATCATTCTGATTGCCTGAAATGTCCTGAGTCAGCACCTGTATGTAGTTTTTAACCAGTTAAAATGAAAACACAACAATAACACTTGTGATAGTACAAAAATATTACCATCATTAGCAGGATTATCTTTTTTTTTTTTTTTTTTTTTTTTTTATGTTTAAAATTTTTAAAT
>JAOXJM010000023.1:31413035-31424058 GCA_026413425.1 Tringa solitaria | reverse complement strand
TGCTCTTCAGCCCAGGCTGGAGGGCCAGCAGAGCCAGAGCGAGGACAAGTGCTGCGACCATGGTCTGTAGCAGGTGGGAGAAAAGGGGTGTGAGCAGGGATGGGTGGGAGGGAGCATGGGGGCTTGGGAAAGGGACAGGAGCCAGCTGGAGCTGGGGGCTGGTAGGAGAGGGGCTGAGGGAGGTGGGAGGGAGCAGGGCCAGGGCTCATGAGCCCTGCACATGTGGGAGCCACAGGTGTCCCAGGAAAGCCTGTGGTGTTGACAGGCTTGATGGGGCCACAGGCCCTGGCTGGAGACAGCCTTGGGGCCCATCCTGCCCAAGCCGCCCTGACGGCCAGCCCCTGGCTGCGTTGTGCCCCATGAAAGGGTAAGCCATACCCAGGTACAGCCTCCCAAGGCCCCATCCCCGCCACCCAGCAGCACCCCATGGAGCCATGGCACTCAGCACATCCCCAGATCTCTCTGGGCACCTGTCACCGCTGGGAGCCCCCAGGGACTCTGCCCCCAGCCCCAAGGGCAGCGCCGTGCCCTGCCCTGAGAGGCTCAGCTCTCCTTGTGGGTTAGAAACTCCCTGGCCACCTGCCCCGTCCCCCATCCAGCCCAGCCTTCCCCCTGCCTGCTGCACCCACCGATCGCCCAGGTCAGACAGCACTGGGGCTGCCTGCTCCTGCCCCTGGCACAGCTCCCACGGTAACCTCTCCTCTGTGCTGTCACAGCCACCAGAGCAGCGTCACCCAGCCAGCAAGCCCCCAGCCTTCGTCCCCACCACTCGGCTCCCTGGCTCCTGGGCATCACACCAAGTACAATCCTGCCCGGCAGGAGCAAGCTCCCGCAGGCGCTCTTGACAAAGCAGGCAGACAAACCCCAAACTGTAATTGAAAACAGGGGCTGTAGGTGGAGGTCCCTGACTTAGGCAGAGAGGTGCAGCGTTTTCTGAGACGCTTGTTTGCCATTCGTCTGACAGCGAGTTGTCTTGTAAAGAAGCACTATGAGCCCTTGGACAGAGACAAAACTCCTCCTCCCTCTTCTCCTCTTCGATTCCTTCTGTTGGTGCACTACTTAGCCCTGCAAACCCAGACGATCAAGTCAAATGCAAAACGTGTCCCTGGTGCAAATGGAATAGATCCTGTAGCTCCTGTCTCCAACTACCAACTTGCCCCAAGCAAGGGCAAGCGTGGGGACTGGAGGAGACACACTGGGCCCACTTTTCTCTGCTCTCCTGAGGTTTCCCTTGTTCAGGAGAGCTGGTACTTTTGGTGTACATCACCATGGACACCATGTTTGAGCGCTCTGCTGCAGATCATGCCCCCCAAATTGGGGCCTGCACCCCATGAGTGCATGACTTGATACTCAGACACCTCAAAAACCTTCTTTAGCCTTGCTACATGTGCCAAGACTGATACAGGTGCCGTGCTTCTGTCAGTTCAGCATGTGTAGAGCTCTACATCCTGTCCAAAGCCTTCTAGAGGCAAAAAGAGGGAAGGAATGTCAGGAAGTGGGAGCATGCCCTGAAGTCCCTATCTGTGTTAAGTCTCTCTTGTTGACGTGGTGGGGACCTAAGTTCTTAAGTGAAGAGAATGTGTCTTTGCTCTGTCTGCCTGTGACCGTAGGCACAGCCACCCAAAGCCATTCTCAGTGTCCATGTGTGAGAGTTGGTGAGGTTGCCTGTGGATGGTTTACTCCTGCTCTGCCACCCTGTGAGATAGATCAACTCCCTTGGTGCTGGCCTTTGTGCTTATAGACATGACGGTAGTCTTGATGCTTTCCTGACACTGTGGTGGGATAGGGCTTCTCCATGGCAGGGTCTTTGCTCTTGCTGTGCTGGTGAGAGAGCAATGTTCCAAAAGAGACTCAATTTCTGAATGGTGATGAGGTGTGCAGGAGGGGAAGTGCCTGGTGCTGCAGGACACTCCTAAGAACGTTATTTATAGATACATACTTAATAAGCAGATTATTTATAGATACACACGGTATAAAACCACAATATGTACACTATAGGTGCACACTGTATTATGTATATTCACTATATAAATCAATAATATTTCAACAAAAAATCAAACTTAGAATCAAGCAGTTAAAAACCTAGAAGTCAAATGTTGTAGAGGTAATGCTGAAGCAGATGTGTGGCTTTCCCCCACATATAGCAATGCTGCTGTCTATATTGTAGATGGAGAGAATCAGGTGTCTCAGGGATTAAGAATCTCTCTGTAGCCAACAACTGAGAAACTCTGAGAAAAGATTTACATTCCAGTCTTCTCCTGACCTTCAGCACCTGACACAAGGATTTTGGCAAGTAATTTTCCACTTACAGGCAATTAGTTATTCTGAAATGGCAAGTACCATGCACATCACCTCCTCTTCCCCACTCTGCTCCCGTTAAAGATTTAACATTTATTCACTGTTCATGGGGCCAGAAAGAAAATAGGTAATTCAAGGAGCTTTATTAGAGTTGGTATCCTAGAAATGTTTTTTTCTTTCCTGTTTTGGGCAGCAACAATATTTCCCAAAGTTTGGGGTTCAGACAGCAGAGATGTCTAACTTTGTTTTGAATGCCAGCTGCATATGAAGTATTTGTGTGGGAGTGGCAGACAGGATGTGAGTCCTATGTCTTTCTGGAAGGCAAAGGAAGCCTGTTTTGCCTCCCATGACTTTCAGTTTTGCAGTTGATTTGGATACAGCTGGGTATCTAAAACAGTAATAGACATCCTTATTTAGGTAGCTAAATCTCAGTCATGGTGATGGGGATTAGGTATTGGTCTTAAATGCCCATTGCAGCTGACAGGGCATGGAATGGACCATTTGGCTTTGTGACAAGATTGAGCATCCACAGATTGGATGGGTCAGTTTACTTGAACAGTCTTAGTTTAAAAGATACTTTGTTTTCCTGGATCACCAGTGCATTAGTTGCACCAAGCAAGGCTCATGTATTTATTATCTCATAGCTTAGTACAAATGGGAGTCTAAAGGATAATTGCTGAGTAAGAGAGACTGGCTTAACAGAAGACATCGCTCAGCCTGGGCTGGAGTTATGCTCAGAAACCTGCATATCCCTTATTTGCCACAGGGTGGAAACAATCCCAAGAACTCCTCTCAGTAACATAGCTACAACAGTTCAAATGTAATAGTTAAATACCCTATGCTTGGAACAGCTCTGAACTGAGCACATGATACAGTTTTAAGTAGCTAGATGAATGCTTCTTTACACCCAAGAGGCTCCTAAGGTGCTGTTGCAATCTAGTATTTAAACAAAATACTAGTTTTATAAAATTCCATGTAAAGATGTTTTCTTAACAAATCAGATATCTATAGAGAGTCAGTGTACTAATGAAAGGAAGAAGAGCTGAGATCCACAAATGTATTTGGGTACCTAATGCCTCTAGGCATTTGTCTCCCATTAGATTTTGAATGGGCAAATTAGGACACAAACTGCACTTCGGAGTTCAGGCCAGAGGTTTTCTCTAATTTGGGAAGATTTTCCAATGATTGAAGACAGATACATCTCTAAAGATAGTCTTTTGATGGTAGGAAGAAGAGACAGCATAACACACATCCCTTTTTTTTCCCATCTACAGACTTGAGTAACAGATTTGAAGAGACGCTTTGACTGTTTCTGTTCCTCCCAAATTAGGGGCTAGCTAAATTCATTTGACTCGAGGCAGTGGTGTGTGTTGCAGTGCTGGTCTGCTGCTGGCAAGCCAAGCAATCGATCTCTACAGTCTCATTTTTCCCACTTGCTGGAAAATAATAGAAGATTTCTGTTCCCTAGAGATGCCAGTCCAACAACTTTACAATCTCTTAATACTCAGATTGGAATGAGAGAATGTTTAGGTTTTGACACAAATTGATCAAAAAACATGAAATCTTGCCTGATGCACTTCTACCCCAACTCAGTCTTTTTATCCATAGCTGCCTGTAGGTACTTCCTTCTCTTCCTTTTACATGACATAGGAGTAAAGGACTTTTAATCTGGGAATCATGTTCAGTTTGTATTTTAAAGCAGCTGACATTTCCAGTATAACATCAGGGGAGCTTGGTATAAATTGGAACTTTCTCTGAGAAAACAGCAGATTAGTAACAAATGAGCTCATCTGGAGTCTTTACAAGAAAACCTGTAGCTTCAGAAAACTTCAGAAAGCTCTGGTTTTAGGCCTTGTCTGCTCTGGGGACACCTTGAAGAATTTTTCCCCCAGTGCTAACACCAGTCCCAGCCTTGCGGCACCAGCAGTACAAGGAGCTCTTCAAGCCAACATGCTGCTGCTGCTGGCATTTTGAGGGCTGCACAGACAAAACTTGCTCTAAGCAGGGTTAGGCCTGGTAAATATTTGACAAGAGAGACATTTTTTGGCAAACTCTTTTTTGCCACTTTGCCATTCCCCTCCAGATATGTCACATTTCTTACTTAGTGGAATTCCACTTGCATCCACAGAGTAAACGCTCTCTGTGCGGTTTCAGTTTAAGGCACTGCGGTTAATCAATGTCACTTCGGCATCTGGAAGCCAAGGAAGGCTGCCGGGCCCTTCTGCGCAGAAGCAAGTAGCTGTTTGCCTTCCCCCATCCCATAAAGCAAGCAAGAAAAATGGTGACAAGTCATTAACAAGATCTTCTGTGTTTCGTTTTATGAGTGCCAGCTGTTCCTCAGCAATCACTCGTACAAAACCAGCAGTGAAACATAACTGTTGTGGGATTCAAGTGAGGACAGTGCCATGGTGCCGTGAGGACCAGCAGCTTCCCAGGGCTGGGGGTGCCAGGAGCTGCGGGGGATCCCCAGGCTGGAAGGCAGGGAGCAGGGCATCCTGAGGGACGGACACCAGGGCAGCCCCAGCCCTGGAAATTGAGCACCTCCCTGGGGATGGGGCAGGCTGAGACCAGACCAGGACATGGGCTTGTAGATTGGGGTGGCCCATGGCCAGGCAGGGCAGGGCTGGGCTGTGGGGAGCTGGAGCCCAGCCTTGCTGGGTGTTGCTGGAGCAGGGATTGACTCCCCTGGGGGAGTGACATGGGGTCCTGGCCTGTGGGCAGGGGGAGGGGAGCCCCAGGGGGCTGGGCAAGGGCAGGCAAGGCTGCCCAGGGGCCCTGTAAGGTAGAAGGGATTATTCTGGAAATTGTGGAGGACTTCTACAGTCCTGACTTTAAAAGCAATTTTCTAGCCACAGCTCAGATGATAGGTGAACGTTTCAGTGCTGCTGCAAAACGGTTGCAAGTCCATGACATCTAGTAGCGGCTAGGTGAAAGCCTGAATTTTCTTGGTCATAAAAATTAATGAAACTATCCAGAGTTCAGCCAAGAAGGGCCAGTGGAATAACACCTACAATGTTAGTAATCATGGAGTCAAAGTTGGTTCCATTCATACATTTGGGGACTCTCCCCTGAAATCCAGTGCTAGTGGAAATCCCCTTCTGCTAGTGCTTGGAAGAATGCCTGTCCTGGGAGATTGAGCATCAGACAAACAACATTCAAGAGCTGCCTAAAATAACCAATAAGACATATCATGGCCAAGGAAGCAATTTATATCATAATTTTCCGAGTTTGCATCTTCAGATATAAAGGAGCTTTATTGTTAGTTACTGCTTGCTATGAATCTATCCAGAAACCCAGTTTGGGAGTCTCTGTAGGCATTCCCATTTCGTGCACAAAGATTAGGTCATGCTTCATTCTGTCAGTAATATAACTTGGATGAAGGAAAAGCCAAACTAGAAGGAAGACTAAAAGACCCCATGGTAGAGAGCAGAGGATCTTCTGCAACACACACTGTCTGAAATGAACACAAAATGGCAGCAGCCTCCAGCAAACACTTGGAATTTTAAAGATGCAACACACAGAAAATGAAGCTGTAATTGTTTCCAACAGTAGCAACATAAGCCATAGCTAGCGATCACCTGAATCATCTGATCCCCCAAGCAGCGGCTCTTAGCACAGGCATCAGATTGAAAGATCCTCTTGCTTCACTCAATTCACATCAGAAAATGGCAATAAAAATCAAGTGGCTTTCCCTGCACTTCAGCATGCAGGAGTTGCAACACCAGGATTATCCACAGAAAATACAAAGATAGAAATTGTATCAGTCATGAAAGTCTCTGCAGCACAAGCCCAGTCCTGTTTCTCACAAATGCTGACAAAACTGATAAGCACATTTTCTCCTTACAGTCAGAATTTATAACCTGAAGTGGCTGTTATAATGGAAAAGCAAATGATCCCCTAATACTCAAATCAATCTTGTGAGAAATAACCTGAATAATGAGTTGCAATTGCAAGAGATGAAATTAAGACAAGAACAGTTAAATAAGGATCTGAAGGAACAGATAACATTTAGTATGGTATTGGAAACCTAAATTAGACTTTAAAATGTATGCAGAGACAGAGGAAGAAGGGGAGAAAATAAGGAACTGGAGCAGAGTCCTCAGATAAAGATGAGCCTTTTGATGAGTAATAATCAGATGCAATGCCAGATTGACATTATTTGAGGAAAAATCCCACTTCAAATAGAATTTTTGATGCAACTAGCTTTTAGAGCTTGGAACTATAGGAGGATTTACATTTACAGTATAAAATACTCCAAAATGCTTACAGCCCAAATCAATTTGTTGCAGATGTGATTAGAAATTGTCTGTAAGATCATGCCAAAGCACAAAATGTGGAACCAAGCTAATAACATCTCTTTCACCCTGTGCTGTTTGGTGTCTTACACTTATGGATGGATTTTTCCCTAATGATAGTACAATGAGAGGAAAGTATTACCCCATTTTAAAGGAAGAAAATGGAATAGGTGACTTTTCTAAAATCACCTAGAACAGTAATAACTAACTGAAAGCATTTATTGTGGAGAAGGGAGACAACAGGATCCTGCGATAGGATCTTGACTACAAAATCAGATTTGAAAACCAAATAACTCCAGCAATAAAACATCTTAGTGTTTACTACTGTTGGGTTAGGTACCATGGGACATCCAGGTTTAGTAAAACTTTGAGTTTTTCTAGAAGTCCTACTAGAAGTTGGAGCATTATGAGGATGGGATTTATCTCATCTGACTATATATGTCTACAGTATGATCATCTCACTGGTTACACTAGCTTTGGGGGGAAAAATAGGCACTCCTAGGATGTGATTCAGCTTGTGCTGCAGCAGATGACTATCTCAGGTGAGAGAACTGATGCTATTGAATTTCCTATTTCTCTCATTGTCCACAAAAGGAACCTAGTGGGATTAGTTCAGATCTTACCTCAGACACTTGTGCTGCAGGTCTTCATAAGATGAGAGGAGTGCCTCAGGCACTGGACAGTGAAAATTAAACCCTAGGCAAGATGTTCTGGTCTGTATTAGGATTATGACACCATCGTCCTACAACCCTCCTAAATTCTCCAGGTATCTTTTTAGACCATTTTTAATTACATCCAATAATAACACAACTGAGTCCAGTGCTGTGAAATACAAGAGGAGAGACACCACAATCATTCAGGCTTTGTCTAGAGAGTAGGGAGGAAGTGGGAGGGAGAAGTTTTGTAACTGTTCATGGTAACACATAGGGATTGATGACAATTTTCATCCAAGTCCTCCTGCTTGGCACCTTAAATTGAGAATGGCATAAACATTAGCAAGAATCTTAAGAAGTACTTTTCTGCATTGGCAGGGAAATAAGGATGACATAATAGATCTTCGCTACTGTTTGCCCATTTACCTATTCATCCACTGTCTATCTGCTTATATACCTAGTACTCTAATGTTTGCCTATTTATATACTTCCCTATGCAGAGGCTACTTAAGGAATCTCTCAGATTATCTGTCACCTTGGTGGCTGAGTACCTGTGCCAAGTCCCATGATTCTGTCCTGCAGACCATATGATTGGTGAACCGTGAGGAGACAAGGCCATTACTGAGAGGTTAAACAGTAGAAATGAGCTAGGAGGAAGTTTCAAGAGATTGTTTCTGTCATGAGGCCAGTTACACCTGCTTTAAATTTTCCAAATAACTCTTTGCAACAATGAAAATTGAAGAAATTCTTCTTTACAATGTAATGGAAAACATCAAAGAAAATCTTTGATGAGAAAGGGCCACTACTGTCCAATTCGGAGCTGCACATCTTCCCTTCAGGAAACACTGACTTAGAAGACCCATAATATTGCCTGCGTTTTGCTCTGACATCAGCTGGCAGTAGATAAGGTCCTTCTAGAACAGGGTTGATTATCATGCAGAACCTGAAAGATCTTGGAATAATCAAGTTTTCATATAATCAAGGGCATACTTAAAGTATTAAATGCATACCTAGAGACACGATTGTGTAACAGCTAACAGGCAGTTACAGATCAGTGGCTTTGGAAAATCAAAGAGAGGAACAAATCTTTTATTTCATGTTATTATTATTATTTCAGTGACATTCTGTAATCCAACCAAAGCCCTATTAGAAAATAATTAAAGAAGTTTTTATCTTTATTGTATTGTGTTCTTTAATTATTGTCATGGCATCTGCAGAGACTCTCCTAGCTGAGGATGATTATTAAAAATAAAAGACATGGTAAATAATAAAGCAATCCTTAATAGCCATCTTTTCATAAACAATGAATCTCTAACTATACTTGGAGGAGAACCTGATGTGTTGCAAAAAGAAAACAAGCATGAGAAAATTTTGTGACTTTTTCCCAAAAAGTTAGTGGCAGTAACATCACTATAACCTAGACCATCTGCCTCACAGTCTAATTTTGTTGTGATTAGAATACAGACCTGAAGTAATTCCTGAAGTGAGTCCATTCTTGTTATTGATGACAGTGTTAATTCACTTAAACCTGAAGACTTAAGACACTAACTAAATATAAAGAAGTAACCTAATTCCTGCTTACTTTTAAATCAGCAGGCAAGAGTCTGTGTAGCACTGGGTGAAAAGACGTGAGTCATTGGATACCAGTGAGGTTCAAGACATGGCTTAGATTTCACATAAAAAATAAGGCTTGCTAGGTACCATATGCTCATAGCCAAAGTCATATTATGGTTGGCTACCAATCAGCTAGTGTTCTCAGTATCTGATGACTGTAGAGCCAATAGATGAAAATGCCTCTTTGGTGTGGAGGAAAAATAGCATTTCATGAGAGGCGAAAGATTTTGGGAAGAAAAGAAGAAATCTCTGTAATGTAAATGATATTATTATATGTACTCATTGTAAGCATGAAAGGGACAGAAATGTACCTGCTCTGCAAAATAAATGTTCTGCAATATAAAAGAGAAGACATCAATGCATATGAATCAAGACTAATGTATATGACTTGAGGATTACAACATAAAGATCCCTAGTTTTTATCACAAATATCTAGTTTTGTTATAATTTTTGGTACAATTTTTAGCACTGGGGACAATATCAGGAATTAGCAATGCACTTGCAGGACACATTTGAGCTCTGTGGGCTCAGAGCTCTCTGATCTTGATCCCACTATTTTTTCTGTGCCCTTGTGTACTTTTCTCTCCCTTTCTTAAATTCATAACTATGTATCCTGGTCATAAGTAAGAAATACAGTTAGGTAAGAAAACCAGTCCCTTCTCTGAAGACTCGATATCTCAGCAAAGTAGTATACATAAAGGCAAAACAAGTGAAGGTGCCAGACCAAAGTCAGCCACGAGTAGAAGGGAGGTAGAAGCAGATCTTTTTTCCAAAACACAGCTGTCTTTAAGTGCAATGATAACTTGAATGCTTTTTTTTGTGTGTAAGCATTGTATTTACCATTGATTCTCTCTTTTTTTTGTTCTCACTTTTTTAACTTCTGGTAATCCCTCCTCCAAACTTCAGTCCCAATTACAGTAATTCATAAAGCCATTTGGATTACATGGACTATGAAAGATTTTAATCAAATGATGAATGCAATTTTCGTTTCACTCCAGCCATGTTTATTTCCTACAAGAAAAGTTTAGAAGTAATTTTGCAGCACATTGTATTGTAAATCCTAATT
Source organism: Tringa solitaria (assembly GCA_026413425.1). NCBI lineage: Eukaryota > Metazoa > Chordata > Aves > Charadriiformes > Scolopacidae > Tringa > Tringa solitaria. The sequence goes on along the minus strand of JAOXJM010000023.1, from coordinate 31,414,132 downwards.
TGTGTATTTTATTTCTATTGCAAGGCTATGGACTGCAGTGAACTTGACAGAATTCACTAGGCTCTCTTCAGAGAAAGCCATAAGAGCAGAAACGGTGTAGGGTTCTATCAAGTCATTACTTACACAATGTCCTAGTATCAAAATCAGTTTTGAGAACTGTGGCTTCAACCTTTCCATCCCCTATTCAGGGTAACTAGGCTGAACAAGTCAAGAGGATGCATTTGTTATTCCTCAGCCATGCAAAAAAAATCCTATGGGACAAACTATTTTCAGAGTAGCCTGGGGAAGGAGATGGTAGAAGTCACTTTACAAAAATTACTGTTCTCGTGAAGAAACATTCAAAGGGATGAATCAAAATCATGCAATTTCTGCTAAACGTGACAACCTGACATGATCCAGCCACATACACATACTCCAACCCAAGCCTGATCTGGGTAAAGCCAGCTCCTGTTCCCTGTACCCCTGATTAAAAGGATATGTAAAGCTTGAGTTCCACTTCTTCCAGTTGTCAAGATAACCAGTTTTGACTGTTCAGAGCAAAGTCTGACAGTAAGCACTCCTGACGTTTTGAAAGAAACACCCTGAAATAATCTGAAAAGGACTAAAAGCAGCATGAAAAGCAGATTCAAGTTTGAGGGGAAAAAAAAAAACCACAAAGAAAACTCAACATAACAAAAAAACCTCCTCTCTCGTATCTAAGAACAGGGGAAAAAAAAAAGCAATACTACATAGACATCAGGTAGAAGGTACAATGGTTACTGTTCTTCCATTACAGCCCATAGCAGGGGAAGTACGGAAGGAAGACTGCACCAAGCATGCCTGGACAGTACAAGACATTCCAGAGATTACTGAATTTAAGAATAGGTAAAATGATTCCTTCAGTTCTTGGTTTTTATTAGAATGAAAGGTATATCTGGGACCATACAAAACATATATATTCAAACACTAGAAAAACAATCAAAATTCCTGTTGAAACAAAGAAAAGCTAAAGAACAATAGACATTTCTGAAAATTCAAAGGGGAAAAAACAGTAGAGTTGAAAGAGATAATTATAATTTGCTACTATTGCTGAAGAATAAACCAGAGGAGGAATAAGG
>JAOXJM010000023.1:31392683-31411614 GCA_026413425.1 Tringa solitaria | reverse complement strand
CTGTGTAGAAAACCATTACCTCTCCTCCAACCGAGTCTGGAGACCCAACTGATACTTTGCTGACTGTATATGGAAGAGAAATGCAAATAGGAATTTAGGACAGGTGTAGAATACAACATATAGAAGAATGTCAAATGAACGTCTCTTCCGTCCCATTGACCTTTGTGGCTAAATTTATTGAAAATTAATTTAAGTTCTGCACATGCTGAACTGACAGAAGCACCGCACCCGTATCAGTCTTGGCACATGTGTAGCAAGGCGAAAGATAGTTTTTGAGTTGTTTGGGTCTCAGGTCGTGCACTCATGCGGTGCAGGCCACATTTCTGGATCTGCAGCAGAGCGCTCAAACACGGTGTCCATGGTGATGTACACCAAAAGTACCAGCTCTCCTGAACAAGGGAGACGTCAGGGGAGCAGAGAAAAGTGGGCCCGGTGTGTCTCCTCCAGCCCCCACGCTTGCACCAGGGACACGTTTTGCATTTGACTTGATCGTCTGGGTTTGCAGGGCTAAGTAGTGCACCAACAGAAGGAATCGAAGAGGAGAAGAGGGAGGAGGAGTTTTGTCTCTGTCCAAGGGCTCATAGTGCTTCTTTACAAGACAACTCGCTGTCAGACGAATGGCAAACAAGCGTCTCAGAAAACGCTGCACCTCTCTGCCTAAGTCAGAATGTAAAAAAATACACTTAAAATTTAATTTTCAGGGAAAGAAAATATGACAGTTTTGTCAATTTAATTTAATTGAAAATACAAACGTTTGTTGTTTGGAAACTTTGGAAGCCAGATTGCAGCGTTTTTCAGAATTGTAAAACACAGTGTGTTTGGTATGGTGGGGGTTTTTTTTGCTCCAACTTGAAGGAAAAGTAATTCTGGAACAGAAATCTGCAGCCAAAAGACATCCTGTTCTTGCATGGTGCCGCAAACACTCACAGCACTTCCTATTTGTTGCTCTGCAACCTGCCTTTGCTCAAAGCTGGCTGTAACTGTTCACCTGGGCCCTTGTGGCAAGGCTTTCCTGAGCTGCCAGGTCAGTACTTTTTCCCTCATCGTTTCATTCTGTTAGTCTCATATGGTTTCCCTCATGACCTTGTGCCCACAAGCCCACATGCTGATCATATAGATGGTTCTTATAGGATGCAATTGCCATTGGCATGGAGAAACACCCTTCCTGAAACTTTCCTACATCCATCTTATGGCTTTTAGTTTATATTAGCGAAACCCAAAACTTAGACCATACATTTCCACAGTACTCTCAGGTTTAAACGCCTTTTACATGAAATAGTTTGTCCAGGTTCCTCTGACAGTGTTAATATATTCCCTGGCTAATATGGACTAATATCTAACCAGTTAAAGGCAATGGAAAGAATATGAAAGTTGTTGACTAGAGTCAGGTCTTGGATCATGCCCAAAAGGATTTCACTATCTTTGTTGCTAGTGGCCACCAGGAGAGTTTATGGATGTGGCCTATTTATGGGAGACTCCATCATCCTAGTTCTGTGAAAGACACCCCTATATACTGCTGGTGGAGTGGAAAGGATTGATCAGCCTCTTGAAGTGCGTCCCTCTCTCTACACAAGTGCTGCAGAGCAAGCCCAAATGACTAATATACGCTAGGCAATTACGCTTCAGACGGCTAAAAGTAGGTAAGACAAATCCCAGCCTAAGCGCTCTGCTCCTCTTTATTGTCTGCTTTTCCCAGCAGTGCTCCTGCTCTAGCCTTATCTAAAGAGCATGCAGTAGCGCTGTGTCCTGGCAGAGCACTTGCTTCTGCTCTCCCTGAAGTCAGTGGGAGTTTTTAATTGCTTCTCATAACTGCAGAATCAAGCCCAATGCCCTTTCTTGTTTGGTACAACTGTAAGTACTAAATCGCAAAGACAGATGCTGCCATCCCAACAGCAGAGTGAGTTAAAGGACTCAGCCCGTGGGTCTTGCTGTCCTTCTCCTGGCTGCCCAATTCCCTCCCCACCCCGGCTGTGCAGGAGATCACACAGGGTAATTAGGCACATTTGTTTATTTCCGCTTCTTAACCTAACCAAGAATTGATCACTCTTACAAAGTAGTTACCACCCCGGGGATGGAAATGGAGCTGCATTTTTCTCCTTATTGGGTACACCTCATTAGGTCCACGACAGTCTTCTGCTGAACTCCCTGCCAGGGTAATTGGTAGTGACAATGGCCTCGTTTTGCCACATCGCAGTCAGCACTGGCAGCACCAGCCAGATCAGAGAAACACGCAAAAGGAGGTGAATCAAAAAGATTGCAGAGATGTCACAAGATTAGTAAGTAAGACCTCCAGAAAGTCGTGTCTTAATTTTATTAGGAGCTGTTGAGGACAACCATCTGTCTTAAGTAGCAGATGACTGAGCATACGATGATGACGTGCCAGTTCATAGAATTAGCAGCAGGCCCCAGAAACTTCCAATATTGGCTGTAAACAGAGCCCAATGGAAGAGACAAACTCATCCTCCCTTTATTTTCCTCCTGTATATCACCCAGAGAGATTTGCCTGTGTGGGCTTTTTTTTCCACTGCTAATCAACTTCAGTGAGCTGTTTACTGGTGATTGTAAGACCTATCGGATAGAGTTTATTGTGAAACCAAAGAAGGGGCTATATTTACCTTACCATGACAGAGCTACTGTGAAACCACTGTTAAAATTGTCAGAGATGATATAGCAGGGCTAGACTGACATTGCTCTGACCCAGTCTGCTGCTGCTGTACTCTGTAACCAATCTCATTTGACCTTACTTGTGCCACCTACCTATGATCTTGGTGCCATGTGGGCTATGAAAATATCACAATGGACAAACTGTTCACTTCTTTCCACAAAATTTTCTCAAAAACTTTGTTGTTTGATTTGCAAGTAGAGATGCCAGGTGTGAACAGAATCCAAGAATACTTTGGTCATAATTTCCAGGGTTATTGTAAGAATTTGGCTGGAATGTGACAACAGCATTTTCTCCAAATTTTTTAAATGCCGTTAACTAAATTGCATTGCAGTAATGTACAAGAAATCCTGTGTAGTACCACTGCTAGAGTCCATACAGAAGTAAAACAGAATACAATGCCTGTCACAAGGATCATAAAATCTGAATATCATACTTAAAGGCTTTCTCTGAGTAACTTTTTCCAATTTAATTATATTATATACCGAGCTGCTCAAATAATGTGTGGACCAGCCAAAACATATGCTAAATATATAGTTTCTATTAAGCTTTTCAGCATAAACAAACCACATAGTACAGCAATACTGTCTGCCAAAAGCTGTCATGTGGCTGATATCGTCTCAAGGGACATAAAAAATTAGAGCTTTTGGAAGTATGGCATTTTTTATGTCGAAGATGATGGGTTTGAAACAAATAAGACTGATTAGCTATATAGATGTCTTTATTAATTCTTCATAGGAAGTGGATTTTTTGTTCTATGAAAATCTAATACTGAACCTGGCCCCCTTCCTTAACAACTGAAAGACAAATAAAAAAAATATTTATTTTTCATTGTTGAATTGCATTTTGTTTCATTTTATAACAGAAAAAAAGCTTTTTAAATTGTAAACTATGCCTTTTATTACTGAAAAGGAGATGAAATGCTCCATTTTGACAGCCCTACAATGTTTTCCTGAAAAAAATTAGTAAGAAAACTCAAAAGGAATTGCCTACTCACATTAATTATTTTTTTTACTTTATTAATCACGAGTTTCTGACAGGAAATGTAAAAAAGAATTTCAGTTCCAGTCAGTATAATGTATATTAGTCTGGGATAATTCCATTGCCTTTAATTAGTTGTAATTTTCACTATTTTAAAAGAAGTCTGTATCATGTCTTTTGAATTTCATTGAAATTGTGTAAATCGTTTATTCTTCCTGATACAACAGTGATGTATCTTCATTGATAAAGGTCTGTTTTTCCCCAGAATCTGGAAAGAAAAAGCATTTTTCCTTTTTTATGGCATTTTCTGAATGTTTAGTCTCTGCCTTTGTCTCTAGTGTTTGTTCTGCCTTTATATTTTCATTTTTTCCAACCTTGATCCATTTTCTTGCATGGCACCAGGTTCACCGTTCCCCCTCCTTTGCTTCCAAACATTAGAAAGCCAAGGAGAGCTTTCATTTTTTTTTAAAAAATGAACTGTGAATATGGAAAAGCACAGTCTCCTCTGTATATTATTTGAGGAGGCAGGTACAGGCCTTGACTTCACTTGAAACTGCATTTTTTTAGTTTCTCTAAGCTAAACATGGGGAATGACAAGTTTGTTATAAACGAATTGCTTGATTATTTCATTGTTTTCCAGTATGCTTCCTTCACAAGGAAAAGTGGGCACCTTTAAGGCAGAACCAGAAGCTGTTTGAAAAAGGAACAAGCAAAGATTATTTCCACCAAAGCGCTACTATATAGATGTAGAAGGCACTGCTGCCTTCAAGTTTGTGCTGCCTCACAAACTCGAGTGCTGGGCAGCCATGGTGGGTAATGACAACTGGATTCAGGACAGCCTCTCAGAGACTAATATGTATGCAGAAATAAATCAAAATAATGATGAACTGGACAAAAAATACAGGCTCCTGAAACATTCTTAACAACAGATAACAAGCTCTACAGCTTTTTTTTTTTTTTTTTTTTGTTGCTCCAATGCCAAGGCAACCACCTAGGAAAATCAAGAAGGAAAGAGATATTTGTCTTCTTTAGAGATGTGATGGGCACGGTGCTTAAGGACATATTGCCTTATATTTGCCTGTTCCCCTTATGTACCCTTCCTATCTGTAAAGCGATTACAAATCCAATGCTATTCCTACTGACTGCTTTGCCTGCCTGTGTCTTTTCTTGCCTGCAGAGAATCCTGCATGGTGCTTTTAGTAACTGACCTGACTTTATTTCCTTTGTGCTGCGGCTATCGAAACATAGACTGTCTGCCAAAGCATCATCTCTCATTTAGGGAGGGCGTTTCTTTTACCTGGTTTTAGAAGCTCTTATTGTTAACTGCCTTTCTCTAACATGTGAGAAAGGCAGCCTTTTCCTCTAATCCATATTTCACATGGGATAAACCTATGTCACACAAACAGCAAGAAGGGATTTGCCTATGCTGTGGCTTTAATCCAGTCTAATTCAGAGCAGATGGCTCTGCGAGGCGTGCATGGGAGTATCTGCAGTACAAGCCTTTCCCTCCCCATGCCAGCATCTGCTCATCATCAGCAGGGCAGTCCTCAGCTGCCCATGCAACCAGAGGGGCAGGAGGTTCCCCTGATCTGTCCCCTGCTTGCAGGAGTCCAGAGCGTCTTTTCACCTGCCTGCCTCATCTTATTATTTGTAATCTTCTGGAAGAGGTTAGTTAACCTTAAACCTTCTTCTGTACCTTGAAATCCCATGACCTGAGGATGTGGAGGAGGGATGCTATCTGGTTAGTGGCTTAGGGTGCATGGAGGCTGGACCCTCAGTGAGGCAAGGAGCTGCAGGTGTAACATGTGATGCTTAGCTGAGAGGTGACGTCAAACCGGCAGTGAGAAGTGGTAGGTTAACTTGCTGTTTCCTCTTTCAGAATTGGGAGTGAAATACCCTTGGAAAATACCTGGTGATAGGTTTCTCCAGCAGGTCTGAGAAGGACTGACTGCCCTAGTGGGTCTCATGAAAATCTCTAGTTTCAGTGTCCCGTAGTCAACAGGCTGCATCTAAACTGGGCTTTATTCTGAATGGAGAAAGGATGTGGTTTCCTTCTGACGCAGTCTGGTACACAGGATGGATGGCCTTAAGTTTTCAAAAATTGTGAGCAAGACTTATTCCAACCCAATAACAAGATGGTGCTAAAATCATAACTTTAGCATTTGACTTACCCTCAGATTTTCAAATTTAGTCAAGAGGGTTTTTGCCTCAGTCAGGAGGGGTAAAAACTTTTTTTTTTTAATGGAAGCTGACAATCTGTCAGAATAATGTAAGCATAGAACCTTCACGAAAGCCACCAAATGTAACAGTGTCATGATAAAAATCACTGACACTGGATCCATTTTTTTTCCCTGAAGCATACAGAGTGACAGCCCTTAGAATTTTTATGCAAGCAAGAGAAACTGCACATCCTATCATTATTTACCTAAATGAAATGTATAATCCTTTTACCAAAACGTTTTCAGCTAGAAATCGGTCCTAATAATTTAATGGATTCAGCCCAGGTACTTATTCTGTCCTCATCAATCCAGTATCTGAACAGCTCGTAAAATTAAAATATACTAAGAATTTCAAGGTCGTTGCCTGTTGGCGGTAATTAAAGTAGTCTGTCTTTTCCATGAAGAACTGACTGCTCTTTTTTTTAACATACGATTCTACACTTGGTTTTGCATGTCGTCTGTCAATGCTAGAAGATTATGGGATGATTTTGTTCAAAGAGATCCAATTTGTACCTGAAATCAGGCTAGTTTGTGATTTGTGTCATTAATTGTTCAGAGTAAGGTCAGCTATTCCACAAAATTGAAATGTGTTTATAATCTCTGTCTTGGAGGGAAAAAAAAAATCCCTTGCTCCAACAGAACAGGAATGCTAACTGTTCAAAGACTAGGGAGGCAAGACAATTTTTTTAAGTCTCCTACTCCTACAGCATTAAGGACATGAAAAATGAGACTAGGAGACAGATACACATGAACAATGAGATGTCTAAAGTTTTAAATAAGTACTTTGTGAATCACCTCCCGCATTTAGAGATTTGAAATTAAATCAGATTCGATAATCTAGATGCTTTTGTAAATCTTCACAATTATATTTCTTCACAATTAGGTGACCTAAATACCTTTGTAAAGGCCCTCTCTGTCCTAACAAGAATGTGATCATAATGCAAAGTTGAAAAAACATGAATAAGGTTTGATTAGAGATTCACTTCTGTTAGGGCAGTGGGCTTCTTGATTCTTGCATCAGGTCCAGCTTTTCAGATAGGTCTAAATATACTGGATTTAGTACAATGGGACCACAAATATGACATAATAATATGGTCAGTAACCCAAAGGATGGAGGACAGTTCTCAGGATAATGTGTTTTATGATACTCTGGACAAAGAAATCTTCATATTTCTGCATGAATAGCTACTGCTGCTGTAAATGTATATCCTCTGTCACTAACAAGGTACAGTTCTGGGCATAGGCTATCAGACTGTGTTTGTTCTCTTTCTTCAGGTAACCACACTCATGATGTTAAGGACTAAAGCAGGAAAATGAGCTGCATCTTCTGACCCATCTACCAGCTGTGTCCCCCCACCTACTGGTTACCCAAAGAGCACTGTGTTCAACTACTGACTCAGCAGTGGCAAAAAGGGAGTTTATGCCTAAGGGTTTAACAAGAAAACCTATTCAGTTTCCCAGAGACTCAGCAAATCCACCTTTCTCCACTCTAGGAGTCAATGCTCACTGCTCCCCTGTGAGGTAATTTGCAGTGATTGTGTTGGACAAACCTACTTTGTTTCCCTTGATTCAGAGATCAAAGTCAGGAGTACAATTCTTTGGTATTCAATACGTAAATCTCTCCCACTTCAGAGGCATCCACTTAAAAAAATACATTGGCCATATATATGTATAAGTATATATCAATTTAAGATATTAGATTTCCCACACAGCAGATGGAATGAAGAGCAGAATACCATGTTAAAAGGTGTATCTGACAAAAGCATAAACTCAGCATTTAAATATTTAAATTCTGATGCACCGGGTGGGGGACATCACAGGCTGCCCAGAGAGGTGGTGAAGTGTCCATCTCTGGAGACGTTCAAAACCCACCTGGACATGTTCCTGTGCAACCTGCTCTAGGTGGACCTGCTCTGGCAGGGGGTTTGGACTAGATGATCTCCAGAGGTCCCTTCCAACCCCAAATCATTCTGTGATTCTTCAATGTATTTACTGCTGTTGAATTTAATCTCACTATTCTGCCCCACAGTGTGAAAGGGAGGAAAGTAATGGGAAAATCATGTAAGCCAAGCCTGACACACAAACAGATTCTTACTCATACCTCTGTAAAATAGTCTCTAAAGCAGAAAAGAAAATGACCTGGGTAGGTGCTTCATGGCTGCGTAGCCAGAGAGCTATTATGGAGCAGCTGTTGTAAATGGCATCCCTGATTCTCAAGTCACTCCATTTTAGTTGAACACAGCAGAATACCCTCCTGTCAGCATCTTGGATATGCTGTGGAGGCAACTGCAGTGAGGATCCTGATGGAAGCACTGCCAAATGCAGGTGTGTGATGACATGTGGCAACAAGGATGTGTGAGATGTAAAGGTGAGAACAGCTGCACAAAGTGCCATTGCTACACCTATGAGTCGATAAGCTTGCATCTCCTGTCCCAGTTTGCCGTTTTCTTGTTTTCTAGTCTCATACTGACCTGACTCATGCTGGTCTTGCAACAAAACTAGGATCCTGATCCTTGAAGCTTTTTAGGTACCCAGTCACCGCTGAAATGAAGACTGTTGAAGAAACCTATTTTCATGGAAGTTCTTGGCCATGCAGATGGCCACAGATCTTGTGCCATACAGTGGATGGCAAAAAACCAAGCCCTCTCTTTGCCCGCATCCTATCCCCCACCATCAAGAAATTGCTACCTGCTCTCACTCCAGGGTTTTCTGCCAAGCCCAGTGCTGACAGGCCATTGGCATGCTGTTATCATGATGGCAGGACCCTCAAGAACCCAAGGGAACTCTGTAAAAAAATGCAGATTATCTCCCAGAAATCTGAATGATCTCCTTTTGGGGCTGGGGGAAGGACCGAACGAAATTTGTTGGGTTTGAATTCACTCAAAAGGCTCCCATTTGAGACATATTTTTCTAAGTGTTGTAGGCTGTCTGCAGTAATTTTTAAATACTGGGACTAGATGTCTCATGCAGTTTGAGAGGTCAAAATGATGTGAATAGACGACCAGGTCAATATACATCTAGTTTTTGTTTACCCATTGGAGCAAATGAGTTGTTATAGGTCAGCAATTTTCTTCATAGGCACCCTAGGCCAGATTCTTCAGTTGGGATAAATGGGCAGAGGTGTCCTTGAGATTATACCATATATACAAGATGAGAATCAGCCCTGATGCCTCTAGCATTTGTTTACTGTGCTTTAAAAGAACTCTGCCTTTGAGGGAGATGACAGCCAGAAAAAAGTAAGAGTGAAGTAAAACTTGAATACAGACTAATTTGGATGTTTTTATAAAGTCTTGCAGACTTCTCTCCACAAACCATTAAGTCCTAATTGCCACACTAATGTTATTTTATATTGTAAGTGCAGCTCCCGACTCTTGATATTATGGTACCCAGCAGAATTAAAGCAGGCACTTAGCTTTACCACCTTCTCTGCTGTAACCTTTTCAATCCATGATTATTATTCTGTCAACGCACACTTGTTCATTATTACTTAAAGGTGTCGTCCCTTCCACCAGGACGACATGCTTCTGTGTAAATTAGGGCCATAAGTAACCTGGTTCGGTGCTGAAGCAAGCACCTTTCTTCTGACAAGCCATGAATTAAGGGCTTCTTTCCTCCCAGTGCAAGGAGCCTCTCTCCTTCGTTCCTAATAAGGGCAATGCTGAGGTGGATTTAAAAGGTTCTTTTCTGTTAAAGGGGTTTGATCTGTGATAATCTCCCATAATCCAGAGACTAGGAGCAAACTGAGCATTAGGCCTGGGTTGCAAATCCACTCTCAGCCTTTTTTTAATAATTATTTATTAATTTCAAAACTCTTTTAAATACAGTACCTTCATTTCCCCTTCCATAAGGGACATTAAGGAAATGCATTTCAAATTAGGATTCAAATTTGATTAATTATTATTAGTTAATCCTATTTCTCATAATTGCATTCCTTCTTCAGGAATTTCATGACCCTTTTAGAAATTATAGTGTTGCAAACTGTATGCTATAACTCTGTCTTAGCCTCACAGCTGATTTTCTTGCTCTGACTGTATATAGAGTAAATGCTGTGCAGTTCAGGAAACATCATTTCCATTTTAACTCACCGTTAAAACTCTTAGACTTCCATTTTCCAAATAAATCATCTAATGAATTTGATTTGTTTTGTTCTTGTTGTGTTTCCATTCACAAATTGCTTCTGACCTATGCCAATGTTAGCAAATCTTAGTCTCATTTGCACATAATTTTGGAGAAAGATATTTTATTCTAGGATTTGTGATTATATTGATAATTTCAGCTGTTACATTCCCTATATAGCTATTCGTGTAGATCAAATATTATTACTTCTAGTCCCTTGCCAGAGGAGAATAACTTTTTCTATGGCCAAGTAATGAAGAAGACATGATGAACAACAAATAATGAATGGAGAATAATTGTACTCATGAGGGAGTATTGTATGCTAATACCGGCAGTGGTAAAAGGATCATTCCCCATGCAGTCATATGAATGAAAAATAACTGACATAAATATTTATGAGTTGAAGATAACATGGGATAGACAAGGCACACTGGAACCAAACACATTTTGAGTCTGGCTGGGTTTTCACCAGCAAAGGTGGTAAAGAGAGCCTCATTCCCTCATCAGTGGCTTTGTACCAGGTAAAAAAATAACAGGGAAGAAAACAGCCAAAGCAGACTTTACCACTACAGGAAAAAACTACCCCCCAGCTGTTTTGGGAAGGGCTGATAAACAAATCCTGTTGGGTGTGCTGAAGATGACAGAAAAGGAGACAAAAATTTAGACCTGCAGAACTGCTATAATTTATACAGTTCTCTAGCACTGGCTAGATTATAGTATGGGTTATGAGGCAGGTTAAGACCAGAAGAATTGACCTCTGTTCAGCACATTTGGAGTTGAAGTTTTGTGCAGAAAGCATACGTGAATTCTTCTGCCAAGAGTTATTTCAAATTTAGCTCTAATTGTCCCGCTCCAGTTTGTGCTTGGGGTATAAATCCAAAGTACATCCATTCTTGAAAGACTGAAGATTTACAATGGTGGGTTTTGGAAAGTGTTTGATCTAATGTACAGGATTTTATTCTGAACAGCAGTACGGCCCATCTATACCCACCACAAGTAGTATGGATGAGGGGAAAATGCCACGCTGCACTCTATAGGGATGAAATTATATAGGTATATAAAATAAATATATATATTAATTAGCTCATTAAACTGAGCAGATTCTCAAAAATATCCAGGAGAGGATGAGACCTCGGAAGGGTATGAGATCCTCTCCTCACTAAAATGAGATCCAGGTCACCTGTTTTACAGATTAATTCTGAAGCTCTTCACCAGGTGTAATCCATATTAACGCCAGATACAATTTAAACATAGAAGCATTAACAGTAAATCTAACATACCTGACATAGTAATACCTTTTACCTGTTTGAAAACTGGGTCACCAGATTGATATTCCTAAGGTCTATACTTTGTCTCTTGCTGGAATGATGACAAACCAATGGGTTTGTTTAGTCAGTGCGTTTCTGGTCATTTTGTTTCTTTGTTTTGTAGTTGTTCTGAAGAAATCAGCCTGAAATGGCCATCTTGGAACTACTAATCAGGAGTGAAAAGGCAGCAAGGTCCCCAGTATTGAACCGTGTTCTTGCTACCTATTGAGAAAACACTGAAGGATGACAGATACCTCTCAGGAAATTTGGGTCCTCAGTTTGTGAGTGATGAAGGAGCTCAGTTCATCTGAGTGTCTTGTTACGCTGAATAATTCAAACAACTGTAATTGTAATCATCAGTCACTGTAGTCAACAGCAAAGTTGCACAGGGTAACTGGGAAAGGAGTATAGCCAGAAAGCACATCAGCCATATTCAGCCTACCCATTCTCTTGTGGTGTGTGGCTACTTCATAGCATCAGCTGGGCTGAGGTGTGTAGTAGATAAAAAATAGCTTATTGCTTGAAATAAAATGATAAATCAGTGAAGACAGAGAATGAAGGAGTTATGAAACTTGGAGGTTAGGTGCTGAGTCCCAGAAGGCTAGAGATGTGTAATCCTTCCCTCACAAATAAACTCAAGCCGGTCTAGATGGCAGAAGCAGGGAGCCTCCTTCTGGACTAAGGTCCTAGGGGGATCTGTAGCCTAAATTCTCCAAGAAGGGACAAGTTCCTCAACCTCATTCAAGATCATACTTGGTGGTCTTTGTGGAGGAAGTCCAACCCAGGTGGCTCTGACGCTCAGACTCTGGGTGGCCAAGGCTGGCAGCAGCACAGTGATTTGGACACCCAGCAGTATACAAATAACTGTAGCCCAAAAGTTGCAGCCAAAACTGTATTGCTCTCATCTGCATTCATGACTTCTAACCAATGCTAACCATTAGCCAACACTCGGCATATTGTGGGCAGTTACATTTCAATCGTTTGAGTCTGTGTAGTCATTTGGGGTACATTTGTGAGGCTGCCCAACCATACAGCAAGCTGAGGCTCTCTGACAGCTGTTAAAAGCATTTGTACTAATGACCCCAGAACTGTTTGCATTTTCATACACCTACTGAACTTTGCACTGGCCTCACAACCCAACGTTAAAGGTCCACAATCCCACTAATGTTTCTTCAATAGAAAGCCATCATCTTGTGGCTTGTACTGAACAGAAAGACAACATGATATCATCTTCTACTGATCTTAAATCTAGGGACATCCTTTTCTTAGGATCAAAATGGTGCTATACTAAGAATTTGCTGTCTCATCTTCAGATAATACTACACAACCTGGTACTGTGCAATGGTACACATCTCTTGGAAGATCAGATCTTTTTTCTATACAAATTTTGTATTATATGAATATCCAGAATGGTATGTGAATGGAAGAGAAAATATCTGGTCTTTTGTTTTTAAAAACCATGTGAGAAAAGCACTTTTTGAGGTGATAGTCAGTTTGGGTTTTTTTGTTTGTTTTTGTTTGTTTGTGTGTTTTTGTATTACAGCAGAGAGTTTCAAATTTGATGAAGTTATTACTTGTTTCAATGCTGTTGCTGTGTACTTTTGCCTGTGTTTAGTGACAGTGAGACACAGAGGAGGTGCACTCTGGCCTTCTTGGGAATAAGGAATGTTCTCATCATCTCTGTGAATACTCACCTGTCCATTTCCAAGCTCCTCAGGCAACCCAGTCTCAAATGACAAGGACTGTTCTTTTTTTTTTAAAGTCAGGCTTGACAGGCTCAGAGGCAGAAACTCCAAAACAGAATGAGTTATTCAGAGCTCATTCTTCTCCCAGATCTGGTTTTAAGTTGTGCTTTAGTTGTCAGGGTGTGAATTTTGAAAGAAATGCTTTGCTTCCTTATGAAGAACAGGGTATGGACTCCCAGCCCACCAGGCACTGGGACACACGTCTCTGAAGTTTTTCTGGAGGTACTTTCTCTGAAGTAACTAGTGTTGAACGCTATCACAGGATACTAGGATAAGAGCAATTTATTGGCCTTGGCAGGTCTAACATATTCTTACATTGCCATGCTTCCTGTCTGTGCTGTGACCTGTGCAATGATACCCTCCTGGGGATCACACTTCACCAGGCCCAGCCTTTGTGCGTGACACCTGTTCCACCAGTGACCAGCATGCAACTCTCTGCTGCCGTAACTCTTGGATCACACCAGCCCAATGAATGCCATTTTTCTGTTTATGGTACATCAGATTTATAAGCCCAACTATTTGAAATTTCACATATCTGAGTCATGTTCAAAGGAAGGAAGATTAACACATCCCCTCTCTGGATTTCTGTTTAAGCCTCGTTACCAGAGGGTAAAAGTAGACATTCCACTGCTTTCTCAGCTTCTACATTTCATAATGATGTACCAATAACATTGGCAAAGAGGACCAACTTCCTTGAAACAATAGCGTCTCTTTTTCTTCTACAGACACCCATCTTGTTATTTGACTTATAAATGGTACAGGTGGTAAATGACTGCTCAGTATTAAACTTTTCCTGCATTGTTTATTGCAGGGAAGAGGATAGGAGTACTGATACTTTTAAAATAAACTAGTCTCACAGAAGGAACTTGCAAAATGTCACAAAAGGCATCCATTCAATTTCTCATTCCATGAAAAATATTATTGGCAAACATGGTTGAGCAACAATAAGTTGATGCCCACCTCTGTAACTGTACAAGTAACTAATGGAGCATTCTCCTCTCCTATTTCCAAACTAAGATTTATGGATATAAAAAGTCAGAATTTACTTTCTCCTAGTGCAGGCCATTGATTTTTCAATGTTTCTGTTTCCCACCAGTTTCTCTAGCCTTATGTCCAGTCTCCTTATATCACTCACTATAATGTGATGCTGCCCCTTCCCGAAAAGCAAACCAGCAAACTAACTAAAGCACAACATTGTCAATACATTTAAAAGCACAGATGGGGGCAGGGAATGCAGAACAGTAGCTCCCTACAGCTGCTTGCTTCCCTGAAGAATGTGAGTCCTCATTGACAGGAGATTTATCTGCAGCATGTGATGGGAGAATCAGGTGAATAAATGCCCTAATGTAGGAGTTGAGCCTTCTCTGTGGAATCCTTTCACCTCCATTTAAGTTCATTTGAAGCACTGAGCTCTCCCAACTGGGATGAGATGCAGATTATCAATTATCTGCTTTCTAGAAAGAGGAGGTTTTTGTTCTCTGTCTCTCACCCATTAATATTTCATAAACAATGTAAATGTTCCTTTATTACCTAATTAGGAAATCTGTACTTCACAAAACATACAATTAAAGAGCACAAATATGCATGTGTGCATGTGTTCACATGAAGATGTAGCATGAATACTAATGCACACGCTTGCTGATATATCTGGATATATATGTATATCTCTGGCATTTGCCATCTGTGGGGAGTGTAATACCAGGAGTAAGCATCTGGCACTGTTTCATATAGTAGGGCCTTTTGACAGCTGATGCTAGGGAATTGTACCTTTGGGGATTAAAGAGTAATTAATGAGGACAAGGAAAACATACCGCAAAACATAAAATTCCAATATTGAAAGCCAGGGTTTCAAGGTACTCTTTGTTTTAGTTTTCATCTGGCCTACAGCCAAAACCCAAAACTAATTTAATGTTTTTGGAGGGATCCCCTCATCATGTGTAGGGTAATTTAAAGTTGAAGCATGTAAGATGTTAATAATGTCACTTGTTACTTCCACATCCAGAGTATTATTACATATCCAGAATTGTCCAAATATTGAATTACAAACACTGAACATAGAGGGGAGGGAGTCACTGAAAAAAGTTCCAGAGAAATAGACTGCAACGGATAGAAGGGGGTGCTGCATGCACCAGGTGGTGTGCTGTGGGTTACCCACGGGTTAATGGATACAAAGCATTGCAAACAGATGTGACATTCAAACTATTCAAAGACTAAAATGTTTTCTTGGCTATCAGGTGGAATTATTCATTGGCCTCCAGATTAGAAAGTGCTTAAATCTTTGCTGCATTTATTGCACTCACTAGGAGACTTCAAGGGCTCTATTTGGTTATCTGTCATTTCTACTCTTTGATGGGTGAAGAGTGAGAATGAAACAAGCATATTATTTTCTTCTGTTCCCAGAATGAATCAGTTCCATGGTATGGGATATAAACTGGTTTAGCAAAGGAAGAACTACCATTTTTTTAAGTCTTGCATCATGCAGGGCAGAGGTGTCTTTCATTGCTTTGTTGTTATGCATTGCTTTACGAGTGAATTAATCCAAATTGTAACCAAGTACTGGGTGTAGTTTGGAGACATACAAAAAGGTTGTCTTCCTCTAAGAAAAAGGGAAAGTAAATCAGTTGCTGTACAGTAGAGCTGGCAAACTCAGAAAAGACATTTGAAACCAAAAATATATTCCAATTCATGAAATCTGTAAGGAAGATATAAATTGTGAGCAAAAAACATTGTCTGCTTTGCTATGCATATCTACATACGCAGACATGCACACACTTTTACACTTTTATTTTCATTTCGTACAACCATTTGGTTCCTAGCAGACATCAAATGAAATCCACATCATCACTAATTTCATAAATTTCCATTTCATCAGCTCGTTTAATAGTCTCCAGGATGATATTTTGGGTATTTGGGTTGTTTTTTTTTAGCAGGACTGTGTGCAGAATTTCACAGTGGAATCATATCCTGCTCTTTCAAGTAAATGGCGTATATTTTTAGAAAAAAAAAAGCTTATTCCACTATTATTAAAAAAACTACCAAAAAAATTAACTTACAGGAGTTACATATATATATGCAGTTGTCTTTATCATTTCCACAGGCTTCACTTTAAATTCTGCAGCACCTTTAATTTCCCAGGCTTCTCTTTCAGAAGGCTCTTATTGATCTCTGTTGTCCTTCTTACTATCTGTTCTACCTGGCACTTGGATCTAAAGCACAGTTGGTACAGCTGCACATCACAGTATCACATGTTAATTTATGAGGCAGCACACTTACTTGAGGCCTGTATAAATCTCTCAGTGTAAGGTTACGAGACCAGGGGACTTGGCCATTGGAGCTAGCTCAGCTCTTCAATGATGTGTGAAAATATTTATTAAACCCAGGTAAGTGGATATCTATGTATCATTTCATCGCCACTGATGTGTAGTTGCTCTCAGAAGTGGAACAAGGAAGAATCCCTACCACAGAGCAGCGCTACAGAAAAATAACCGAAGCCAGAGGTGCTGAGTGAGGTGCACACGTGACAATGGAGGCAAAACAAAGGCAAGGTAGAAATTGCTCAGATTGTGTGTGGAAGAAGCTGGAGTCACACTTGTGCGTTAGCAATTAGGGCATGGGTTCAGGATGTAACCCAAAAGACAGAGCTGTGTTCAGTAGCTCTCAAAGTTGCACAAGGGAAGCCATGGGATGATTTCAGAGGTCCCTTTGGGCCAGCTATGTAAGCAGTGCAGTGGCTGGCGGCATGTGGAGGGTGATCACAACCCAGCAGTGCCCAGGCACTGGCAGCACCACCTCAGGCTGGCTCCATCGCTTTCTCAGGGCTGGCCACTTGCTGACTCACCATGGGGCTCCCTCCCTCACCTGCGGGTCTCTGAGTCCTCTTCCTCCCAAACACCTCCCAAAAGTAATTGCTGGGCCCTCATTTCATTTGCTCAGTGTTTGCAAATTTGCTGATGTGGGTTGAGCCTCATTTATTAAAGCTAAATAAATTAAAATCATGATTAACAGTAATAAATGCAGCTGTTAGATTGTGGACATCATTACTTGGGTTCTTTGGCAGCTATCCATTATTTTAAAACAGCATCTGTTAGCTAACTTCCTCTAATCTTGTATGAGAAAGTGAGAGATGTTTTCTGTTTTAATAAAGAATATAGTGTAGGATATTGCTCTTGAAAATTCACGGCTGCATATGCTACTAATATTGATGATGAACTCAGTAGCGAGATTATAAACAACACAGATATCATGTTCAAAGCAAAGCAGCAACATAATAAAAAAGTCCAACCACACCACAAGCGTAATAAGGAAAAGAAAATAATTACATGAACGTCTTCAAGAGTGAAACATAAATATAAATGTTGTTTATGGTCAATATGAATGTGCCATCTGGACAGTTGAATTATGTCAATTCTTGCACTAGAGATGTGATTCCTTTTGAAAAGCATGAGGAAACCAGAGAGTTTGAAAGATGTTGCAAACAAAGTTTGCCTAGATCTCTTTTGAATATATTAATGCTGACTGTGAACAATAATCAGAGCAAAAACCTACAAAGTCAGATCCTAAGCCTAAAGAGGAATCCTCTTATTTCTGCAGATTTTGCATCAGGGTTTAAAATACATTAGTTATATAGATCTGTATAAATGTAACCACTGAAAAATAAATTAAATGTCTTTTGATAAGATTTTTTCTCATACATTCCAAAAAGGTCTGTATTTCTTGATTCTGATTTTGTAACTAAAATAATGAAGTGAAAGGTAGTTTGAAGGAAAGAAAAATCAAACATCTAAATTTTCAAGATAATTTAAAAAATAATTACTGCCTCTTTCTTAGGTTTCAAAGCAGACCACAGAACAGCAAATAAATGAAAAGCACGTACTTTTCTTTTCCCCAATAATGTTTTTTACTGTACATTTTGTAGCAAAAAAAAAAAAAAAGAAAATAAAGAAGAAAATATTCTGATCACAGGGGTGTCATTTTCTAAAACTCCAAGTAGGAAACATGACAAATACAAGATCAAGTACACAGTCATGTCACAATATATTTCTGCACCTTTAAAAAAATATACATAGGGTTTTTTCATGTGTTATTTTGTCTGTGCCTTGTACCCTTTCTCCACATGTCTTTTAGAAAACCATAGTAACAATGTGCAATTTCAGAATGGTTCCCAGCAGCTGATCATTGGGAGCCAACTAAACAAATGAAAGGACAGTTGCAGTAGTCACCAGAATGCTGGAATTCATAGTAAAGTTGTCAAGAACAATAAAGTCAGCTGCATGGGCCATGTGCATTTCCACAACCACAGCAATGCTTCCCAAAACCAAATTTGAGAATCAGTTTACAAGCCCTAAAGAGCTCCTGTTCTTGGTTAGCAAGTACCTTAGTGAGGGTGAGAGACAGGGGGATAGGAGTACACTGGGGACTGGGGAAGGGTTATCTGTAAAGCAGGGGTCCCATGGACGACCCCCTACTCTGAGACAAATTTAATTCAGGTTCCATGGCTATTTTGGAAGATACCCAATCCCCTGAAATACACAAAACCTTATATTTCCTGTGATGCTACTGATACAGTCAGGCCATTTCATGGTGACTGTACAGACAAAGAGCTTTTGTCACAATAGGGTGAAAGTTTGTGTTTTCTTTGTCAGTTGAATGGAGTGACAGTGTGACCTTTGCCAGAAGCCATTGGTATTCATAATGTGGAGAGTTCATAGAAGCTACTTTTGTTTTCCTTTTCTTTATCCTTTAAGAGCAAATATTGATTACTGTTTTTCCCATCTTTGATAGCAACATCCCTACAGATATCACTAAGTGCTGCAATCTGCCTTGGCCTTTGACAAGCAGAGACTATGAAGAAGATGGAAGAAAGAGGACGATTTTTAAAAAATTGATTAGCCCCTAGATTTA
>JAOXJM010000023.1:31382105-31392285 GCA_026413425.1 Tringa solitaria | reverse complement strand
AAAAAAAAAAAAGAAAAAAAAAGAAAAAAAAAGAAGAAGAAGAAAAGAATAGAAAGAAGACCTGTAAAATTAAATTTGTGCAGTTTAAACCCCTTCTCATCCTCCTTGTTTAATTCTGTGTGATGGTTCACCAAGAGTCTGAGTAACTTCTGGAAAACAATGCTAAATACAACTAGTAAATTCCTTGAAACATTCACACATGGTTTAGTTGGGGTCAGACAAGAATGGTGCCATACGTGCCTATTCACATTTCATTACCTTCTTTCTCTTTTACTGTCCCTGTTACTTATTTGTTTATCTATCTTTTTGGCCAGTACAACTGAAAACGTTTCCTCCCTTCTCTTTCCAAATGCATGGTTTTGCAGCAAACCACGCTTTATAACACATGAGGGGAGAAGAGAAGGGGAAGAGACACTGATATTTACACTGTGCTTTCCATTACCCACTCTGAGCTCCCGAAAGTCCCTTTCGCCCCTGTTAGGTCATTGTCATCATACTGCAAAAGCATGCCATTCACCGAGAGGCTCCTCTTTGTCCAAATGTTTGTTATCTTTTTTGGGTAGGTGCAACACTGAGATGTGGCAAAGTCCCCCATGTCAAAAGAATGGCTACGTTTAGTTTTGCCCTCCAGAGGTAACATGAGGAGGCTGCGAAATTTGGACTCCGGCTGGCCCAGCAGTGGCTCTTTGTCCGAGTGGCGGGCCACTGTGGAAGTTCTGGAGTCTGTCATCTCCTCCTTTTTCTGACATTTCAGTTCCAGGGAGGCAAAAGCTCCCATTAGCCGGTCAATATTGTGTTTTGACCTGGAAGGAGGCCTCCACTTACTGGACAATGTGCCCTGTTCACTTTGGAGGCTATAGTCATCACAGTCACGGCTATTTGCAGAGCTGGAGGAAGAGGAGATGCTGCTCCGCGCAGACTGACAGTTAAACTCCATAAGTTCATTTCTGACCACCACTTTGGGATTGACCTGGGGCAAGACTCCATTCTGTACTGGTTGTGCTCCATTTGTCTGTGAGTAGACATTGCTGACGTTAGACATCTTCCCCTGGGAATTGTTGCAGACCTTATAGCGGACCATGAGTATTACAATGAACACCAACAGAGTTGCCACAATGATGCCTCCAATGATCAGAATCATGGTCCCACCTAGGAACTGGCTGTGCATTGACTGGCACTGAGGGTAGTCCTCTTTGGTGAAGAACTGGGCGCATCCCACAATATTGGTGGCAGTAAGGGTCGTGGCTGTGTCATCCCACATTGCCAGGACACAGAGGTCATAGCCTGTTCCAGAAACAAGGTTGTTTACAACAAAGGCTTTGTTTGTAGCTGGAATCATCCTTTAAAAAAAAAAAAAAAAAGAAAAAATTGGTTACTCTTCACACTAAAGGAAAAGAGAGAACAGACGTAAGAACAATATAGTGTTTACTGTGCTGGGTACTGGTAGAGAGGAGTCAGAGCCATAAAGTTCAAACAAACATTCAAACTTCCTAGCTCCTGTGGGCCCTGCATCCAGTAATGCACAAGTTTTGAGGGCCGTCTTCCAAATGTGCAATAAAAGGAATCAGGAAAAGCAGACCAAACTAGTCTGGGTTTTTATTTTCTCCTCACTTGCAACTGTCCTAATCTTAAATACCTTAAAATCTGAGCAAATAACTCAGAATAAAAATATGTGCGTACTAAGAGCAATTCTTTCTGAGTGTGCAAATTACCCTTGCACTTGCTGAGTCTGATGCTGACAGTTGCCACATCCCTTCACGGGTGCCCGAATATTTACTGTGTAACATCAGCAGGTTGCTTACATTGTGAAGAGAAGGGGCTACGTTTAGTTTTCACATTCCCTGAGAAGGCAAGGCAGGCAGCCACTTCTCACTCCACTCCCCCACCAACTTTCCCCATCCTCCACCTCCCCACTGTGGAAAATATCTCCTACAAATGCAGCTATTATCTTTGACAGAAATTTCTCCCTGCAAGCACATTCCTCTGTGTAAGTGAAAAAGAAATACTTGGATTGGCAGTATGGACTGTGGATTTGCAAGGAGAGCATTCAAAATTAGCAGATGGGAATGAACATGGCCTATCCCCACTTCAAACTGGTAAAAATTGCAGCACATTAGTGGAATACAGTGGAGAATCCTAGATTTGGTGCCCGATGTGTAGCCAAGAATAAAACCAAAGAGATAGCCCATGCATGTTTCTCTTTACTTCCCCATAACAGGCTTGAGTGAGAGAAAAAAGCTGAAATTAAAACCAGCCCATTCTGACTAAGAGCTGCAGATCTTTAGCACCAGCAAAAAGGGAGCCCTACAGGTACCTACACCACAAAGGAAGCTGGTGTGGCTCTTCTTAGGATGGCAAGGCCTGGCCAGAGGAAAAAAGCACACTCCTTGTGGGAATGCCAGTCTTTCTTAGCCTCAAATCACAGCTAGCATAAATTGCAGCATTGCAGAGGCCCATCTGTTCAGAGGGAGGGAACAGCCTGCACGGAGAAGCAGCAATGTCAAGGCAGTGCAAAGCTGAGCTTCTGATCACCTTTGCATTTATGCATTCATGCCACTGACACAATCCTTCAGTCTGGTCACAGGCAAGGATGCGGTGTCTTTTTAAAAAGCAAACAAACACACAAAACATTCTGTAAGGAAAAGAAATATTTCTGAGAGACACATGGAATATAAATATCACCTAGCAGGTTTATTCAATGGTAAATTTGAGATTCTTGGCCCATTTATCATCCTAATGGAGATGTTCTGCACAGACTTAGTTGAGTTACTCAGAATGAGCCAAGAGGTCATAAAGCAGCTATCCTGGAAAACTCCAGATACAGTTGCTAAGATGGTTTCTAATAGTTAAAATGGTTGGTCTCAAGTTATTTCTAATTTTTCTCCTCTCCCTGGAGAGGACTCTGAGAACAACACATCACTGGGCACAGCAGCTGGGGAAATACCTGCACTCTGTTGAACTGTTCAAAGAATTTCACATGCACACACCAGGGATGATATATGGAATAACAGAATACAATTGGTCTTCAAAAGTATGATCTTCAAACTCTTGAACAGTTTTGCCAGTTGCTTCATATCTCCTTCTGTATCACCTGGCACTATATTCCACTTTCCACCATCACACCCGGTCATAGGCTTAAAAAATTCTGCAGCGTGTAAGTCCTTCACAAATTATTTCACTGCGAAACCTCATTACAAACAAGTAGCACTGCTAGCAGAAAGAAAAGTCAGCCCTATAAACTAGATCTTGGACTTGGGTCATAACTATCAAAAAGCAGAGCTATAGCACCATCTGTTAGAGTGGTTCCTTTTGCTTTGCACTGATGAAAACAGAGAGACCTCTATATTCTGTCCAAGCGAACAGCAAACAACTGGGTTTACACAGTATATAGCTTTGTACATATCTTACACATATAGAAACAGTCTTTCAGCCTAACACAGTATGCCAATTTATATACAGTGACCACTGATAACTTCAATGATTTACAACTTGTTTTCTTCAAATATGATTACGCATATGCTTCCAAGGAAATGTAACTGCCTGGAATATTTCGAGGACTGGCAGGCAGTCACAGTGGCACAAAATGTAAAGCCATTCCATTTTTAAATGTTCAACAGTGAGGACACAACCAATCCTAAAGCTTGGCCAGGTTAACTCTACTGAAACTTCACCTAAAAGCTCATCTTAGCCCTTAAAAGAAACCGAGCCATTTCTAAACTCAATCGGTCCTGGAAGCTACAGCTGTGATAATAGTGGGACTAATAATAGCTTTATAAAAGATCACAGTTGCAATCCCAATTATGGAAAAAGCAATCAACTCTCCATATATATCTAAAATGAAGAATTCTGGATGATGCCGTAAATAAGCTTCAAATGTTCTAGTAAAATATTCAAATTAATGTTATTGTAAAAGAACAGCTGAGCATAGGAATAAGCACCAAGTTCAAAAGTAATTAATCTCAGACTCAGTTTTCTAGGTTGCAGGGAAGATGATCTTGTTTTCATGAAGCTGCCAAATTGTAAGAGTATTTTGGCATTCCTCCATGCTTTAGCACACCCTCCCCAAACATACTGCCGGTCAGCTATGATGGATGACATCTCTTAACATTCCCCACACCTAAAATCAATACAGACACATTTTCACTCTGGAATATTGATGACTCTTTGATTGTCCCCAACACGAGTAGGTGCAAGATGCCACTTCAATCTTTGCTTTGCTGCCTAACAGGGGGAGTCTCTTCATAGTTGCTCTGTATGTCTAACAACATTAATCATGGACCACCATGCACTGCCATTGGGACTCAATAGCTAAAGCTACCACAAAACAAAAAGACTATCGAAACTGTGTCTAGGCAGAGATCCTGCAAGGCTTTGTTCAGTCATCTCATCAACTAAACACAGAAAGTTGATTTCAGGTAGCAAGAATCTATAGCTTTCATTGGAGATCAAAACCAGCTTTTGAAAGTTGTTAGCTTTTGAAACTCAGAAGATCCTAGTGCTCACTTGTTACCCCTCAGATAGCAAACATTCTTAATTGCAGCAGTATTTTGAGGCAAAAGCCTGATATTTTCCATCTGCTCTTCAGGGCAGTGTGGTTTTGCAGAGATGCTTCTTGTCACAGAAGAGGAACAGAGATCTAAATTTCATACCTTTCTTTAAGAAAGAGTAAGAGTTGACTAACTGCAAGAGGAGATCAACCAGCAAAACAGCTGCTTATTTTTAAACTAATGATAGGTTATGACAGGTTTTAACGTGTACAATTAAAGGAGCCTGGGAACACTGAGGACTGGGAAAGCAAACAGATACTCAAATATATTAACAGTGTAATTGTAAATGTAGTCCTAGCTAGGACAAGAGATTTGAAAATTTCCTTACGGAAATTTCACTGTCCAGACACATAAGACCCAGCAATTTCTGTCTTTCTCATCTGCTTTATTTTCCTTGGGTTAGGAGGAGCAGGCAAATCTCCTTGACAGTGGTGACAGGATTTTGTCTCCTGACTCTTCAGCTATTTTCTGAATCCTATCTGAAGATCAAAATACCCAAAGGAAAACTATTCATATAAGAACATGGTTCTGACCTCTCTGAATATCCTGCCTCTAAGGAATGAGATGATAATAGGGGTCTTACAACTGACCTTCTTAATTTACAGAAAAGGCCATGTCTCTCACCCTTTGGCACAATACCATCACTTATTGGAAGAGAAGGAGACCATTGGCAAGGATTGGGGCATGGCATAAGTGTCTGAAATAACACAGTAATAAGCAGATACTCCCATGAGAGTTTATGTGTGATGAAGAGGTATGAAGCTGAGATGAAAGTTTTCAGGACTTTTGCAAAAAATACATTCCCTTCAATCCATGAAGATTTACATCTCATTTTGTAAAATTACCAAAATAAGACCATGAAGCCTTTTTTAAAAAAATGGAAGGATCCTTCCTTGAAGTCAACCTTATTTTCTACCACCACCACTAAAAAGTCCTCGTTATGTCCTTGTAGAAACAACATACAGAAAGCAAGCAATTTTGTAATTAATCACTTCAGTGTGTGCCAATATTAAGAAAATTAGAAAATAAATTACTTAGAAATGCAGGAGAAAAAGGTTTTCTGCAGACTTCACTCATAATCCCAGATGCAAGTGATCACTGAAGCTTGCAGGGAGTGAATTGTGCTGAGAATTTAAGAGACCTGAGTTTTATTCTCTACTTTATCAGTTACACTGATATCAGGCTCTACTTTATAAGTAACTCTCAGTTCCTGAGAAATCATTTTGCTGTACTGTAAGTCTCCTCATTTATAAAATGGGGATAATGCCAGCAATCTCCTTTCAAAAGAGGCCTGTAGTGTATGGAATGAAATTAGTAGATATTATGATTACGCTGTAATATACAAATGGCTTCTTTTCTTCTTTGTAGCACTGGGGATTAGCAGGAGTGAACTGCTGGTTAATACTGTGGTTATGCAAAACAGACAAATTAGAGAAAAGACAGATTAGGCTAATTGGCTGGGCAATTCTATTCCTTTTCTCCATTGCAAGAGAGGTATGATACCATCTACTTTTAGCCTGAAACTGCTTTAATCACAGAACTTGCAGGGAGCTGTCAAGGCAATTCCTTTGGGAAGGCACTTGCAACTCCCAGGACTCAGTTTTATACTGACCTGCTAGAATATGTTGCTTTTCTCATGGTCCATTTTTTATATTATCCAGGGTTATATACTATCTATATTGCAGTATGATTTCTCCTTTTGAAGTGAATGCTAGGAGTTTGAAATGGAAAGTCAAGCTAATTTATTAAATGCGTGTATCTGAGAAAAAGTACTAAAAAAGCCAGGTTGCTTGGGTGTGAATCTTCTGGGCCTAAACTGCTCAACTCAAACTCTTCCTGTAACATTCTATGTCTACATGATGTGTCCCTGAGGAAAGAACCTCACCATAAGCGGTCCATGTCTTCTGGTAGGTTCTCTTTTCTTCCAGAGTGACTTCAGAAAGCTGTATACCAAAAATAGCCCTTGGAATATTAACGTCTGAACCATGCTGGAAAAAGCATGGAAAGAACTGCACCAAGATATTAGCAATATAGACAATGGAGTTCTGATGCATGGGAATGTTTCTAGGCACTCATTAATTTAGCAGCACAACTGTAGCCTATACACTAATTATGAAGAAACTGTTAATCAGTAGTGCTAAACATTATCACTATGCACTATAGCTTGTAATGAAGAGGGGAAAAGGAAGAGGAAGAAGGATGCCAGAGTAAAATAGCTAGTGTCCTGTAAAATCATATTCCGGTTATTTAGCACATGAACTTTCCTGCTTAGTAATGCCTTAGTGTGAAAGTATCAATCTCACTGCACATTCCTAGTCTTACACTTTCCCTTACACAAAGGCGTATTCACATAATTGCCCTGGTTACCCTCAGAACTAGAAATTGATTCAGAAAATGTTAACACTGGAATCTGACCATTTTTCATTTTTCAGTGGAAATCTGAAGCCAAAAATGTTCATTTATTTAATCAATAATTTTGTGCTCTATTTTAAAATCTCTGTGTTTTTTCCCTTTTTGTTCCAGTTTCAAAAGTAATTCTGAAAAAAAAAGAAAAGATGTGGATTCCTACTTTTCAGGCAGAATGTCCACCTTCAGTCCCAGTGGGATTAATGTAGTATGGTAGACAAGGTGGAGAGGGAAAGTAGCAATAGTGATATACTGGAGAAAGACTGTCTAAAGAGCCAGTAACCAGAGGATGAAGTTCATTGCCTGAAGAAAGACCACATCGAGTATCCTTTAAAGCCTGGTGGATTTAGCTCAGTAGCACACCGATCTTGCTTCATACTGGGCAGAGACGGTAATAAGGTGCTATTTCATTGACTACAAGTAAGGAAAGAAGGAGGAAGAGAAGGTTGAAGTGGGAGAGAATGCAAGAAGAAAAGAGGATAATGAGCATTGGTGGCTCTGGCAGTGTCAGAGCAGCAAAAAATGATAGAAAGACAAACAGGTTCAAAGCAGCCATTGGCAGGGCACTATCAGGCTACCATCAAAATGATGGAAGAAGTCCAGGTAGCCACTGAGGGGGGACCAAGATCACATAAAAACAGCTCAATAGATAGTTGGGTGCAATCAAACATAGATTAAGATCTTTCAGCAAAAACAAGACAATTACAAAGATAGTGAAGTGAATCAAGGCAGTGGAAAGAGATCAGATGGTGGACAAATATTAAGAAGGCTGGAGAAAAGGGCAAAAAAAGATCAGAGGAAGACTAGAAGGATCTAAATTGCAGTGAAAATGTCACACATGATGTATTGCCTGGGAGCAAGAACAAGTAATTGACAAATTTGGACTGCGCAGTTGACATTCTTCTTTGCTGTCAACTTCTGCAATTTCCTTGAAAGTTTCATGGAGTATGTTGTTGTCATTTTTTGCTGTGGTTTTATCCCAGAAAGCCCCAGATTCTGCAGTCATGGAATGAAAGTAGAATCTAAAACATTATTAAAAGTTAAGTAAGCTAACAATGGAGATGAATTTCTGACCCTTCAATTTTCAAAAGAAGCTCTTGAATATATATCTTCAGATCATCCTAAAGCCTCAAGAATCAAAGTACAAAGTACCAAGTATATTACTATGTGGGATCTCACAGCTTTTTGATGCCTGATTCAAGATTTTTAAATCTAAGAATCTGAGAAAGACAGAGACCTGCTGTGACCTGCATCTAGAAAAAATTACAGTTGTATTTCTGGTGTCCAGGGGAAAAAATAGTTGTTAATATTAGCAATTGTAATTCCTCTGTCAGTCATGTCAACATAAGGATATGTCAGATAATACCAGGAGGTGGCCAGACTTGTTCAGTAAACACTAACTCAACCCAACATAAATGATTTCCTGCATTTTTTATTTTATTAGGTTTTCAGGGTTTTATGACATACAATCATAATTTTGCCTTCAGATGGAACATTTATTATTAAACACAAATCCCTTCCTGCTTTTCTGAATCTTGTCTCCTCATCACTCGTGCATCCAGCTGCCCTTCAGAGAATCTGTCTTGTCAAATGCAACACATAGTACATATCATTTCATTATTATTTCCTAATTTGCTTCAGCTTTTTTCTGCTGATTTGGAAAAGTGGGGTGGGAGGTGGGGAAGAGAAAAAAGAGCCAAAAGCAATTGATATGTCTGTCACAAGATGTGAACCAGGGAGATACCCTTAATGAATGTATCCCCTCTGCTACAGGGGAAAGGAAGGAAAAACCCAAGCAAACATTAAACTATTAGCTCAGAGAATATGAATTTCTGGTCATATGTGATAGGCTGCCGAACACTGTACCCTGGGGATGCATTGAAGTCATTCAGCAGATGACAGAACAAGCGTAGGCTTCTAGGGGACATTACTGCACAAGGCTGAGAAAGAGGAACTGTGGTAGACAGCACAAGGTATCCTGCTCCCCTCCATCAGCCATTGCTCTAAAAGGAAATGCTCCTCTCTGTATTATTCCCAACCAGATTCTTGCAAACAGTAGGGAGTCACAGGCAGGCAGAAGTGATGAGGCACTTCTGGATGAATGAAGACCTCCAGAACCATCCCATCATTCCTTGAATCAGTGAAGGTGCTCAGTTCATCTATCCAGCTGCAAGCTACTGCACTGGGACAACCTTGTTTTGGTTGATGATCGTATGACAACACAAAATTAGACTTCCAAGCTCCCTGATCTATGCTATAATTTCCCTCATGTGGGCATGGCAACAGCACACATTTAATGCCCTGATCATTACATTTTATCTTTAAAAGGAATGCAGACATACCCTAGGAACATTTGACAGCACAAGAGATAAATCCAGTCACACCCAAGCTATTCAGCTACACATAGAATGCCTTTCAAATCAAAATATCCAAGATACTAACTGCCTCAGAAAAAAAGTCCTCACACTAGTTCAAATCCAACTAAAACATATTTAAATTCATCAACAGAGTAATTGAAAGCCCACACAATATTTCTGTTAGTAAATGTGAAGCTGAGTGTTTATGGAAACAATGCCTAACCATACTAATAAATTCACTCTGTATCATGTTAATGTAGAGTTAGAAAGCTATCATAATTCACAGAAATGTTTCAGAAAGCCAGGCAGTAAATTTGAGATTAATCAAAAAATATCTAAAGTCAGTAAATTAGCCCATTGATAGTCACAACAACACATTACAACTACCCCTTTTCTAGAAATGGGAAGAGACAAACGTTATCCCTGGCAAGTGTGTTGTCATCAAGCAGAGCATGGGACCTGAGACACTCTTCCTAGGTTTTTATAGATAAATGGTCTATCCACTTAGCTGAAGTGTCATGCTTATTCTCTCTTACTCAAATAATTTTGAAATTTTTATGCAGAGTCGGACAGCTACACTAGCAAAGGTCATCCTACCAACCATACCAACAGAGGTTCCCAGAAAAGAAGCAACATTAGAAGTAATTAGTAAGTAAAAGGGATTCTGCTTTTTTTTCTGGTAGAACACAGCTGTGAAGTTCAGCTATATGCTATCTTTCCCTGAGTGTTACAAGTGGAGCTTTCCACTTCTTTCCAGGCACTAAATCTGTGCAAATTATAACAATAGGATAGAATCATAGAATCATAGAATCATTTGGGCCGGAAGGGACCTCCAAAGGCCATCTAGTCCGACCCCCCTGCAGTCACAGG
>JAOXJM010000023.1:31365686-31379084 GCA_026413425.1 Tringa solitaria | reverse complement strand
GTGTAAAATCTTCTTTGAGCTTTCCTGCTGTAAGTCCAGATAGCATAAATAATTAGGACATGCAAAAATGACCATGAGAGCTGAAAAACGAGAGCAGGGAATAAAATGCAAATCAGATACACAATGATACTAAACCTACTATTTTTGCCTGCTTGGAGAATACAGAATAATTTGTCACCTCTACTATCAGGGCAATGCTGTCCTCATCCTATCAAAATGAGCAGCAGTAGAAGTTTGTTAAATGTTTGTTAATATTTAGGAGCAAGAAAGATGAGCTGAACATTGATTCATAATATCAAGCAGCATCAAAACCTCAGTGTGACCCCTCCAAAAAGACTAAGAAGTAAAAAGCCAGACTGAAACATTCCTAGAAAGGAGGGTAAAATAAATACTCTAAAAAACCATTACATTTAAGGTTCCAGGCTTCTAGCAGAGTGCAGTCAGCACTGCATTCTAGAGTATGTTGGTTCTGTGTCTCTGTTTTCCCATACATATATTTATGATGAGCATTATCAATAAAAGCATTTGACTCAACATTTCTAACAGCCAATATAATCCTTCAGAGGAAACTTAAGCATGTCCCTCCTTAATCTCTGTATGGGCTGGGAGAGTTCTTTATATCTGCAGTTAAGAAAGAACAAAATCTCAGTAAAGCATTTACCCTTCTTTTCTCAATAAATGATTACTCCAGAAGTATTGGAGTGCAGCTCAGGGTGTATGAGCAAGACAATAAAGCAGGCAAGTTAGTCCCTTAAAAAGTCCTGCAAAGCTGTGGTCCACTAGCAGAACTGCTGATTTTGGCTTCTCTGCTGTGAGATGGGCTTGGAGGAGTCCTAAACTCACCTCTGCACCGCTTGATACACAGCTGCTGGGCTCTGAGCTCCCTTCCCTAAATGATGATTGAGTTCCCTTTCTAAGTCGCACCAAGACAGTGCTGTCCACGTGACATGTAGAATTTGGGTAGGCACTACTATCAGTCTGTGGTAGGATTTCAACAAAGCACAGTATCTTTTTGCTTGAGAAAGAATGAAAGTTAGACTGAAGCATCTTGGCTGATGAGATATCCTTTCCTACTTTCTTACTGGGGAAGTCAGCCAGCTTTGGAGAGAAGGGATTTTATATATATATATATATACACACAAAAGCATATTTTCCTTCCTTATTTCTCTGCCTCATCAAAATTACAGAAAGAGGGAGAGCCACTAGCAGAAGATATGAAGCTGCAAACCTGCTGAACAGCAACTCTGACTAAACAAGAGGGGAGGATGTGGCCTGTACCCACGTGTCTGTAAGAGGAATGTCCACTTTTCCCCTAAAAGATGTAGCAAAAGAAGAAAAATGGGAATGGTCTAACAAGAGCTGTCTTTTGTCCTTAAAGTCTGCTTGGGAGATGCCTTTGTTTCCACAGCCCCTGAAGACATCTTAAGCAGGACACACCCATTTCATTCTTACGCCTTTCGCAGCAGATCATAAAGGTAAGAAAAATCCTGTATCCAAGCACCTCAAGGGCTTTTTATCCAGTTTAAGATTCAGGATTTCTTTCAGAAGAGACATTTAGGGTGTAGTCCTTTCCTCGTCATGTGCACACTCTTTGTAGATGTGTATTTGTACTATCCCACCATGTTCAGTGCGAATCTTTTTCCTAAATCTGACTTGGGAAATACTGGCCTTACCGTGACAGTAACACAAATCATTATTTGGTGATTGAAAAGCAGGATGAAGTAGAGGTAGCTGTGGCACTGCAGAAAACTTCTATGAGCTGCTGCCTTTTACATAACTTGGATAAGTTACTATCTAACGTGTCTCGTAGGCAGATTAAAATTGACTTGTCTCAGCCAACAGAAACTACAGACTGAGCCAAATGATTCCCCACAATACATGTGCTTCTCTCTATCATTTTAGCCTAACTAAAAGCCACAAGTCAAAGATAGTCTTGTCCTAAATTCATGTGGCCATGCACCTAATGAAGGTATAGCTGACTCACAGGATTAAATGCCAATGAAATACTGAAGAATGCTTAATTAGTTTTACCACCTCAGCAGTAGAAAAGAATTTATTCTGCCATGACTAAACCTTATAACTATGATTTGGAAAATTAGTTGCTTTATAACAACCATGCTGGCACCTTTTTGCAGTGCCAGAGAAAAGGTGAATGGATGGAAATGTTTTTGTAACCACCAGGGCAATTTCTCACTCCATAGTGTAAATACATGGTGGCCAGCCACAGGTTTCACCTGTGTCTTGTTTCCTCATGTTCTCTCTGGGTTTGTCTGCAGATACTGGACTGTTTTTTCACTGAAGTGTCGCGGAACATTCATAGACATATTTCTGAATCCACTACTCTGTGGATTTTTTTTTTTTTTTTTTACCTTGCTCTGGAAAGAATCACTCCACCCTCCCTCCAGCATGAAGACAAATGTGATGCTGCTCCTGAACATATGGTACAGCCTAAAAAAAGGGTTATCTTGTAGGAGTGCATCTGTATGGATCACTTATCACACATTCCCCAACAGAGGATTTAGGAGATAGCATCTTTTTTTGTTCTCAAACTGCTCATATTCAGCTTTTTTCTGTCTACTGCTTTCCAACATTCCCATGATTCCTCGAGAGAGAAAAGCCCACTCCCATTACAACTGGCCTTTTATGTATTGCTCAGCAAACTTGGATCTGCTCTACTGTCAGAGACTGGTTATGTAAGATACAAAAACAAATATGCAAAATTTATCCTCCTTTCTGGGTTTATCAACCTAGATTTATGTAGATTTATTCCCCATAAGAATGAAATTCAGATTCTGGAGTATTCAGTGACATTATCCCCCAAGTTTTTGCCTCTGAAGAGAGCAACCTGTAATCACGTGAAAATACAAATTTTCAAAGTTACAAATTTCTATGCTGTTCTCAGTTTGAGAAAGATGTTAGCATGATATTTTATACCAAAGCAATTTCCTCAGATTACAATGTTTGTCTCCCTCAAGAACCCATAAACCTTTTCAGAGAGACTCATGTAATGAAAGCAAAGGGACAATCCTATGCAGGTGCAGATGGCTCCTCTGATATTTCTGTGCATTGGCTAAAACAGTTTTAAGGCTTGCTAGAGTACTGACTGCCACAATTGCCCCCACAAAAATTTACAAAAGCATGACAAAAGCAGACCTATCTGGCTGAAACACAAACCCCTTACCTAAGCAGAAATTGCAAGTTTGATGATGGCTGGTGTCAGGAGTGCACACTTTTAAGGATGGCAGAAAGAAAAATGGATGCAGGATGACTCAGATAAAGGTGAATTGGAAGTATATTGGAGAGTATGGCCATAAAAGATGATACAGAAAGAATGCAAATGCATCAGCTGGTTTCATCTTGGTTTAAATCGGAGTTGAGCCATGAGGATGTGCGCAGTGGTCCTAGGGAGCCTTTTTGGTACTGAGACTGTTCACCCAGCCACCAGCACACTATACCTTAACTCTTCCTTCAGTCAGTATTAGCAGAAGTGTTTCAAGGCTGTCCTTTTGCTCGCTAAAGCTGGCCAAACCTGTGCCACTAGACTGAGTGTGATTATTTCTTAAGAGAAACCTGATACTGCAGTCTCTCAGCTGCAGCCCTGCTGGCATTGTAGTAGTTGAGACCTTGACACCTTGACACAGGCATATCAATAACTCCAGCAGAAGCAGCAAAGAGGAAGACACTGATGAATGACTCCTGTGACCACTAACAATCCCAGACAATACACCCAAAAAGACAGATCTAGAACAAGTCTCTTCCACAATGACTATCAGCACAGAAGGCAGGCTGAAAGGTAGAGATATGTGTTGGTAGTGCTCCAAAGATCCTTGGATGCAATTGTCCAAGGGACTGGCTAGCAAAGAGCATTTCTACAGTCAAATAAGAAAGTTTTTCCCTCTCAGTTGCAGCCCAGCACAAAGTATCATAATACACTTTTCTCAGTTTACTCACAAGTACAAATGTTTCTTGCAAGCTGGATCTTGCTGAGACAAAATCCATTTAAAAGATTCCAGAGTAATAGGACAGGAGGCAAGTAATAGATGGTAGCTTAATAGCTTACCCAGGGAATAAACAATCATGAAGAGAGACTTTGATCCTGTCATATGCTTTCTGCCCCTGTGGACATTGCTTAAGGTTTGGTAGGATCTTTCCTACCAGAGTTCTAGACCAGGAGTCTCTGAAATGATAAATACTTGCTGTTTCCATCAGCCTTACTTTCAGAACAGTAAGGGGAGGGCTGGTACTTAGAGGCAAGAACTGGCTGAAAGCTTGACAGCATTCTACCACGTCAGTTAAAAAAGCCCTTCTCAAGGAGGGTGAGGCCATGTAGTATCTATTTTTGATACAGCCTAAGAAGATCCATTCAGCATATGCCTGCTGTGACATGACTGCCAGTTAAAGTTAGGAGTATTCACACTCACAAAAGTTAAGGTAATTGAAATTTGAATGCATACAACTGTAGCATTAGTGTACCTAGAGATTTTCTGTTTTATTGAACCTGCAGACTTTACCAGAAGACTTTGATTGACAGTTTGACTGCTTTTACATTCTTGTCTTTGTAGGTGGCTGGTTCCCAAATGTTAAGAGGAGTAGAGATACTCATGATCATCTAGTCTGATGTTCTGGACAGCAGAGTCAGCATAGACTGAGGAGTTTATCCAGGGATTCTTCCACTCAGCCCCAGCACAGTGGTTTACCGGACATATAGTCTTAAGGATTTCTCAGGGGATTAGGAGTTGGTGACTCCACCTCCTTGTACTGGTTCATACCACAAGGTTAAAATGTCACAGCGTGTTTCCAATTTGAATATGTAGGTCTTCACTTCAGCCTGAGAAATATGAAGAACAGTTTACACATCTGCATATAAACCCAAACCAATAAGCAAACAACAGACTTTGAGGCAAGATGGAGACAAAGGCAGCCTATTTAAAGCCATTGTGGATTATTAAAGTTGGGAATTTTGTTTTGGGAAGAGTCAGAAGATGCCATGAGCTTCTATACTATGACGGACGAGTGCAGGGGCTGAGGAGATTTGCAATATGAAGAATAATGTCATGGGTGACTGATGGTCTGTTATTGACCAAGATGACTGGCTTAATAGTCAATGGCTCCTCATAAAATGGTTGAGAGATAGACTTGAGAAAGCCCAGGTGTCCACAAACAATCTTCCCAAGGCCATGATAAACATGGAAACAAGTATCCAGAGTTTTTTTATAGGAAAAGACTTGGACAACGGGTTGAAATTGAAGGGGATGCAAAGACATTATAGATAAAGGAAGACTATAACTTTTCATATGTAAAAGGAAAAAGAAGGTAGTCCCAGGTATTTAAAGCCAGTTCTTGAGTGACCAGAGATAGGTCATTTGTTTTGTATCTAGCCACTTCCACTTGGAATGTGCCTGTGGCTGTGAGGTACTCCTGGGTGTTATTATCACTATTAAAAGGAACCTAGAAAAAACCACCAAAAATTTAGAAACTTTTTCTGAAGGCCACAGGACCAGAAAGAACACAGAAGAACATAAACCCAGTGTCTTTTCAACTTAGTGTGTTAGTTAGAGTTTCTACAGTACTATTCAGTTCTAAGATGCCTCTCCTAACACTTTGATCATCTGAAAGTCTGTGGGGGAAGCCAGTACCATTCAGCCCAAGGGTTTTGTGCAGCAGACCTTTAACACTTTCATGACAAGCCATTTTCAAAACTTTTGTTGTGTAGATGAAATAAAGATGAGCTTTATCCTTTACTTTTCTCCATTCAAGGTCAACAGCAGTTCTATGATCTACTGACAATGGCACGTGATGCCCATGGTGATTATCCAATTGCTGCCAATGATTAATAGCTGCATCTCCCTTTCCTCAGGGCCATAACTCACTCAAAGCTTCAGCATTTGGGAATGATGGAATATCCCTGGGACAGATAAATGCATAAATCCTTCCAAGCCAACAAAAAATTGCCGGCTCTCTAGGAGTTTCTTCATAAGTCAGGCTATAGTTTTCAGATTAATATGTGCATGTAACACAAGAGGGGGAAAACCAGATCACCAATAGGAGAAATCAGAGAAGTAATTTAAGGCTGGTTATTGTAATTTTCTATACTCTGTTCACTGTTGTTCACTTTGCAGGGAGAAAATGTCAGACAGGCAGACATCACTTATTGTCCACAGTATCTGCAACTGCGATAGTATCTGCATTTGCAGTTGTGCTGGGAAGTGCATTCTGAAGCACACAATTTATCCCAAAAGCTGTTGTATAATAACATCACGAACCAGCCTTCAAAAGGACTGTCTGTGGGAGTAGTGTATCAGTCACGTCATTCAGTGATATATCTGCTGGATTTAGCCAGTGAAAGTTTTTATTTCTGACAACTCTGTAGAACAAATGAATCTATCAGAGAGAACTGGATTATGTTTAGACTAGCGCATCATCTACAAATGGCTCAGGCATTAAAAGCTCCACCTTCCTGGCTGGCCAGAGCTCAAAATCTCCCACTACGGACAGATACAGTCTTACCCCATCTTGGCGACATGAGAGACCATGCCTGCTGCCTGAGCTGCAGTGAGTCCAGCTCATAGGTCCACCTGAGAGGTGAGCCCTAGGGAAAGGGAGAGCTGCTGTCACTCCTCTCTGACTGCACGCCGGAGCTGGAAAGAGGAAGAAGGGCAACCCTCCTTGAGCTGCCTCTGCAATCACTGTCTAAACTAAATGTCAGAGCTAGGTGGTACGGAAACCCCTCCTGGGGAGCCAGGCAGTCTGTTTGTGTAGGTTGTCAGCTACACTCAACTTGTTCATAAACAAAACAGAAGGCATGTAAGATTGCTAAAATGCTAACTGTAGGAATTCTCAGCTACACACCATAAACTCCTGCTTTGAAGTTTAACAGAGCCTTTCTGTACTTATAACTAAGAAGTCTTCCGTAGTTCTCAGAAGCTGTGGTTTATTTAAAAATAAAATAAAATAAAATGAAGTAGTTTTATTTGCATTATTTATTTTTAATAACTGTGTTCACAGATTCAAGAAAAAAATAATTAGCCTTTTCAGCTATCCCCTTTTCAAAAGCAGAACTCAAGAAGCTCTTTTTTACTGCTTGTTTTTCAATGAAAACTTTTAAAATTTTAATGGAATAGAACATTATTTCCTACACATTTTTGTTACATGGTGTATAATTTCACGTTTTGTTTTTGGGGAAAAAGATATACAATTTTCTGAGTTGT
This sequence comes from Tringa solitaria, assembly GCA_026413425.1. Lineage (NCBI taxonomy): Eukaryota > Metazoa > Chordata > Aves > Charadriiformes > Scolopacidae > Tringa > Tringa solitaria. Next base: position 31,371,876 of record JAOXJM010000023.1, on the reverse strand, counting down.
TCTACCTATAGATATTTAGAATTTGCAATAGCCTAATTAAGAAAAGCTTGAATGTTTCTTTGAATAGTCAGTCTCTGAAGTTTTGGTGCTTATCCAAATCTGACTGAACAGCAGTGAAATTTCCATAGCTTCTGAGGATGCAAAATAGGACTGGAACCCACAGAAAAGGCTGTTATGCTTCCGTTCCTGGCCTTCTTTACAGCAAAGAAAGCACCTCATGTTACCTCTAAGCTGGAATAAAGAAAATACTGAATTTTTAGAGAACTGTGTATGTTAACCCATCCTTGGAAGCAATATTGCATTTCTTATCTCTGAGTCCTCATGGCAGGTTGCTCCTACTTTTGATTATCTCAAATGTAGTTGCCATTATGTATATGACAGATATATGTATCAGGAATATTCTATGTTGACTGGCAAAATTGTGTCCTAAGTATATACTCACCTACCTGTGCTGAGTAAAATATTGGTTAGCATAAAAGGTAGCTCAAAATAGTGGGGTGAGAAGAGAGAGCATAAGGATAAACAGACAGTCAAATCATAAAACACAGTCCCAAATGATTTATCTAGCAGAAACATTCAAACAAAAAATCTCTGCAAAAAAAGTAAAAATCTATAGGTCTCATAATTACACGAGTTAACAAAAAGTCTCATGAAACCTCCAGCCTTATAATTCTGAATTAAAAATAAAGCTGAAGAAATCTCAGTCTGGTCATGGATTAAATAACAAGTGGAAAAAGAGGATCCAGTCCTGACAAGGTCTGGATCTGTTGAGACTTAGCTCTACTCAGCTCTTGATTTGTAGAAAAAACCGTAGGGGAACAAACTGAAAAGAAATAAGGATTGCACTAAGCAAAGCTACATGTAATTCATAGTTAGGAATGGAAGGGGCGAGGAAAGATAATTTTTTTTCCCCGAAATTGATCCCTCTGCCTTTATGTACCTTTTTATGTATTCACATATGTCACCCTTTTCATATTGTATCTTCCATCTTCACACCTCTGCCTTTAGCTAAATGTTGTGCAGCTTTGCCTTTTTGAACTGTCATTAAAACAACATGTAAGAGACAGCACTGCAGATAAACAGCAAACCTGGTAAGTTGTGCTATCACTGCAAGGAAAAAGACTACACATCATGCACTCAAAATTGAGCAAAACATCTGAAAATGCAAGAGAGGCTTATTGTTTCCCTGAGGTGCAGGGAGGGTGCAGTTGGGATGGGACAACTGAGGTATCTATTGCTAGTGTCAGAGAGTCACTGAAAAATGTGATAGCTCCCAGGACACGAACTTCAGCCAGAGTTTTTTGGCTTCTGCAGCTGTGGCTGCATAAGGCAGAGCCATTCAGTTTCTGTCTGTCAGAGGGATTCATTACTCAGGTGAAACCATCCCCTCCCTCAGGGAGGTTGTGTAAAGTGCATGAGTATTTTGCATCAGTTGGATGTCTCTCGGAGTACATGTTCAAAGCTAACATTAGATGCATCTAATAGAACCTTGGTATTCTGAAGGCAAAGCTGGTTGGATTTCATTTCAGAAATGAAATTTTAGTGTTTAAATTGGGGTGTTTAAATAAACTTTTAGTGTTAAAATAAGGTCTTCTTCTAGATCCAGTTGTTTCTTGTCTCTTGTCAGGAAAATTAAAATGAATGCTATAGCTGCGGGAAGCCACAATGCTCTTCTTCTCCCTGGCTTCTTTGAAGGGTCCTCTGCTTCCAGCCCTTGCTTTGCACCTCCACCACATCCTCTGCTCCTTTTCCACTTCCCCACAGGCAGCCACTGCTTCTCCTTGTACACCCAAACCATCCCTTTGTCACTGCAAGAGCTGGAAGTAGGGAAAACATGAAAGGAAGGAAGACCTCTGTGGTGAGAGGAGAGAGCAAAGTGAATGTGATGAATTTGCTTCCAGGAGGAAAATAACTCCCTAAGGGGCATGATGTATGGTGGGAATGGGGCTGTCACTCCCAAAGCTGTAATATCCACAAAGAAACTGATAGCAATATTTCCACATTCCCAAATGAAATACTTTTAGAGCTTTCTTTCCATAAGCAAACAAAACAACTGTTATGGGGAACTTTCAGCCTAATTCTTGACAGAAACAGATGTTGCAATATTGGAATTTCCCATGGGACAGATATTCCAGGGTTTATTCCATTTTAAACAGGGCTAGAAAATAAAATTGAGTTGTTATATGGTTTACTTCTTCATAGCCATTGCAGAGGCAGGTGGTTGGAGGGTGTGCTAGACAGATGTTGCACACTGCTACAATGACTATGAGACCAACTAGTTTGGAACTTTTTTTTTTTTAAATTAGTTTTTAAATCTAATCCTTGTTCAATGTAAGGAGCAATCAATTACTTTGTGGTTCTGTCCCACTATATCATAGATTAAGGTTTGCTTTGGGTAAACTGAGGTAAAAGCTTCAAAATTTCCCCAAGATAACATCTCCTGTTTGAGAACTAGTAAATGTGAACTGATTTGAAAAGCAGCCTGCAGCTCTTTCAAGTATATGACTTCCTGTCACCAATAAGCTTAACCAGGGTTAAGCATAAGAGAGGAAAAGAGAGAAGCCAGGAAAACACTTGCAGATCATATCTTTGGGCACTCTCTCTTCAGTAGGAAGAAGGATTCTGCTAGTATGACTTTTCCTGGACTCCCTTTGCTACCCTAAAATCATGCAAAGTTTCTGGACTGAAATCATGTAAAGAGGGAAGGAAAACAGGTTTTAACCAAGTGCAGACATCATATACAGTTTGACTAACTGACAGACCTGAAGCTCGGCAAGCACATTAATCCAGTCTTAACTAGGGAGATCTGGGAACCAGCAAACTGTTGGGAAGAGGGTCCTCATGACTAAGAAAGCTGGAAACTTCTCAGCACCATGCAGCTGTAAGGTCATAGCTTGGCCACCTTGAGGTAGAGTATGTTCCTGACTAAGTTCATAGTAAATACAGGTTCCCAAAAGGTTTGTCAAAGTCCTGGCCTTGCTGCTGTGACTAGCCACATCCAAGGGGTGTCAAGAAAGAAAAAAGAAATCGTCTACAGCACAATCCCACATACACACAGTGAAAGCAGTGAGACAGCAAAAAGCCTTACTAAGACTTTGCTCAATACCATCTTCGACAGTTGAGCAACATCTAGTGACTCTAATTGGACAGCTATGAAATAGCAAGGAACGGAGTGTGATTGGCCACTGCCACTACATGGTTATATGGATTTGGGTGGGAAGTTGTAGGACTTTGCTGGAGTTAGGCACCACTGAAAAATACACAGGTTACAATTCCACATTACAGCAACATAAACCTTACCACTACGTGTGCTAATTAGGCCAAGAAGCAGCTCTCCTTGCCTGCTTCTCTGTGCTACTCCTTGTCTTCTTTGGGTTTTTCAAGAAAGACCAGACAGCTCTGATTCCATTCTCCTGCAACCTACAGTTCAGCACCTCAGTGAGCATCCAAATCTTTGTCTACAGTATACAGCTAGCAACATGAACAAGATTCATATACTGACAAATTAAGCCTGCTAATAAAAAGGGATATTTTGTTTGTTTGTTTATCCGAATATGCAAAGGCCAAATTCAAAAAGCCTTATGCTTGCTAGGTAAAATGTGTCCTTTACAGTTGTTAATATAAAGGTTAAAATCACTTTTTCTGGAGTAAAGGTATATCATTATTATTATTTTCTGCTCTAAAGTCAAAATATCAACTCAATTTTGCAGGAAGTTTTATGTCAGTGTGCTGCTTCCACAAGTATGGCACTTCTGCCCTCCAGAGTGCTATTCCTTTCACTCCACTTGGATAACCAGCATATTCATAAACCCCACTGAAACCAGTTATAGACACCTGTGCTACCACACAATGAAAAACAAGGAAAATTCTAGGAGAAAACCTAAATAGAATCTGCTTAAGAACAGCTAAATAAAAGGATTTACTCTGAAAAACACTACAGCTCTGGCATAATTAGCTAATTAAACTACAGCCAATATAATTATCTACCATGAGAGAGCCCGGATGGGCAAAGCAAAGAGAAAAAGGTGAAACAAACAACAATATTATGTTTTAGTGGGAAAAAACCACCCAACAGCCAAAACCTCATAGGCTTCCATTAGTCATAGCTTGTATAACATAAGGTCTTGTCAACTCTTGATCCCACTCCAACCTGGTGGTGTACAAAGATGCAGCACTAAGACCTGAAGTGGGACCATTGCAGTCCTTCATGCTTTTATTAACACTTGTCACAGGCATGAATCCTTCTCCCAGTGTTCATTTCATCCTTCCCCCTGCAAACAGTCCTTCACCTCACAAAGGGCACTAGTGTCCCCAGAGAAAGAAAACAGAATTTAAACTACTAGCCATACTCATAACTTTGATGTGGCTCATCTCCCTAAGCAAATCATACCAGTGCCAGGTGTCCATTAGAGATACTTCTGCACTGCTTTTTCAGCAGAGAGATTGCAGCTTTGCTAGTGCCACTGAGGGTGCAAGAAGTTTGTCTGACACTACCCAGAGAAGATGGGGCTGTCAATGCCCTCTGCTCAGTCAGCAGCCTGTGATAGCAGCCCTCCTAAGCGCTACAAGGCTCTGGATAGGAGGAGCCAGCATCTGAGTGTAACTCCTTCCTTGGTGGCCATTCCTCCTTCGGCTTGCTTAGAGATCAGGACACTATGCCTTTATTGACTGAAATGGCAACCGGAGGAGACTGCAAGGATCAAGGGGTGGAGGAGAGAAGCAGGGATCCCCTGGACTTCCTGCCCTGCCCAACTTTCCTGAATATCTCTCTCCGTTTTAGGGAGGAAAGTGAAGAGGCATAGAGAGATGGGCCAGTTTCAAGCCAGATGTCTTCATTCCTCCTCCTCTCTCCCATTGCCAAACCTTGGCAGAGCTACCAAATTCCTCCCCATGGCACTCCCAGGCTGTGAATATCTGCATAGAGCAGAGAGAAGAGCAGGTACCAGGCTAGTAGTGCATCCTTGCCCCAGAGTAGTCATGCTGAAATTTTGCCTCTACTTACTCAAATTAGCAAGATTCAAGTTCGCTTGGACGTTGCTGTCCCAACCCTGCAGCAAAAGGCATGGGGCTCAGTGATCACTGCTGTTTCTCATTCTGCAGCAGCCTTCTGCAGAAGAGGCACAGGCATCCCCCACCCTCCCAGCACTGGCAGAAGGACTGATTCATCAAGCCTGACTCTCTGAGGCAATCTGCCAGACGACAGAGCTGCTGGTGGGGTGCCTTGATGCTGTCAGTTGCCCATATGTCTATTGGGCAGCTACTGCCTGTGCAATCCCCATTCTGAGAAAAATTCAGAGCACGGTTTGGGATATCTACATAAGAACCAATTCCAAAATCGAAGCCGATTAAATGAACAAATAGATAATTTGGAAAAAAAAAAAAGTTTTGGGTTGAGCATATGGCTCTTTTATTTGTTTTCTTGTCAAAATAAAGTAAATTATGAGGTAAGAAATATACTACAAAATCTAAACCTAAGCAAATTCAAAGTGATGTAAGGGGAAGGGGAGGGAGGACAGATGGGCAAATTCAGCACAAATTCACACCTAGTGCTAGCTGTCTCAAACTGTTCATCTCTGCAAATAAACTAATCTGTAAACCAGAAGCAGCTGAACAGAAGGGGGTTACGCTACAGGCTTACTTTGTTGTCTACAGGGATTTTTTGGCCACCCTAAAGCACAGTTGTAGCCCCTAGTGGATAAGGTCTTTCCCATCAGAGGATGCCAGGCTCGGTATGTCTCTCTCTTGCTGGGCACCAATGCAGCCCTTTCTGTTACCATGGCACAGAGCTGATTTTGCTTCCACTCTACAATGCCCTCTGCCAAACACTGAAGCCAATTCCTGTTTCCTTTCTAGGCAGCGTCACTTCGTGGGATTCTTGTCAAATACTCTGGGACCTAATATGATCGTGCTGTGACTCTGAGACATCAGCAGGGCTGTGACAATTAGGCAGATCAGCCTGCTGGTTGGGCTGCTTTTTCTCTGCTATGAAAGTCAGAACATTTCATTTTAAACATAGACATTTCTCAATGGCATTATAGTTTGAAGGTTTCTTTACACTGCAATATTACCCTGTTATGCTGAGTTAGGACTAGATTACCTTTGTGCTTGGCCCTTTTACAAATTATTAAGGATTACAGGGTACATGTCTGTACTGCCCTTATATTAGACTGTAAAACAAGGCATGTCTTGG
>JAOXJM010000023.1:31347068-31365653 GCA_026413425.1 Tringa solitaria | reverse complement strand
TATCATGTTCTCAAAGACATCCATTACCTCACATTTTCTTTCTTTACCATTGAAAATTTGAGCAACATTTCTACTGTGCTCTTTTAAGAACAAAGAAAAGATAAATGACTTGTAGTACAAGTCTTCATTGAAATCTCACAACACTCAAAGAATTATGTGGGGTATGAATCTGATTTCTGCCTCAAGTTTTAAGTTCCTCAGCTTGCCTGAAATTCTCATTTTTGATTCTTCCCTGACCAGAGCATTAACACATAGACTACTCACCATCAACATCTCAATTAAAGCCTTAAAATAGGTTTAAATGAGAAACAATTGTTGCATGCACCTTGTACTGGATCACCTGAAAAGAATGATTTTTGCTCATTCTGAATGCATATATTTTGCTCAGAAAATCTGCCTATTATAGGCAAATCCAAAATAACTAGGTTTGTAGGAGCTAAATATAATAAAGACTTACTATATAATTTGTTTAGTCTAGTGTATTCTTCTTTTTTATTTTTCCAGTGCTATGTCTTTTCTAGTTCTATATTTTTCAAATGATGAGTCTTAAGTCATTTCTCTAAAGGAAAAAAGCTGTATCATTGCTATTATATGTTAGGGTTAACCGGTGCAATCGTTGTACAAAAAAGTACATTCTTTTTCTGAAAACAACCTGAGCATACAAGCAGAAAGCTTGGTATGAAAGAGATAAGGTGGAAAAGGTAACTCAGACCAAGCAATTGGGTAGGTCTATGGCAGTGAAATAAGGCACCAGGTTTTGCCTGTGTTTGTAACTTTGAGTTATTCTCCTGCTGCCATCCTCCTTGTCCTGTCTCATGTATTTGAGAGATAAAATAGTCCTACACAAAAATTAACATAGTTTCTTGCACAAAGCCCAAAACAATTCTCACAGTAAGAACTCAAATGGTCAATGCTGGAGAGATAAAGACTATTAGGAACCTGCTGCAGGAGGAGCGGGTGCCCTCCTCCAAGTACCTCCCACCAAAAAATCTAGAAGAAAGGCAACTTTGAAACAGGTATAAAGGCTTCCTGTGACTTCAGAGGGGAGCTGTACGGCGTAGGGTGTCAGATGGCTGGGGAGGCAGGAGCTGTCAAGGCACCCTGTCTCACCTACCCACAGCCTGGAGCTGCGCGTGAGCAAGTGGGAGCTAAGTTAAACAGAATGAACTCAAACTGGGAAGGCAAATTTTAGGAACTTGGTATGTTTTAGGAATACAATATGCTTTTAAGCTTTTCTTTCTTATTTGTAACTCTCTTGCAAAACACCCATGGATAAAAATAAATCATCCTCTCCTTGAAGCAGACAGTTTTCAGCCCCTGCTTTTATTAGAGGTTCACCACTGTTGAAGGAGATTTCTTAGTAGTATGGAGATTACCTGGGTTGCTGGTGTCCAGTTAAAATGAAGTGTGAAGTGAAGGGAGGGAGGAAGTTCTCAGATACAGATTTAGAAAGGCTAGGAGTAGTTGTCACACTCTGTGGTCACTAATACTTTTTCATGTCTCCTAAAAGGATCCAGATGACAGTAGCTGTGACTCAAAAATGAGAAAGGGATTAGAGTGGATGTCTATTACCACCTGGAACTCAATGGATCAGCACCAGAGAGACAATGAGTGTTGGGAACCTGCTGCAGGCACCAGTTGAAGTGAAAACTCAGGCATCAAGTGGAGCATCTTGGGTGCTTAAATGTGCATTACATGTATAAACTATGGAAGGAATCAAGTCTCATTGTTTTCATGATTCCTTTAAGGAGACAACACACCTCTGTTGGATAGGTACATGCTCATAGTGAAGCTCTGATCTGAGTTTGATACTATTGAAGATGCCTTTTTCCAAGTCAAACAGATTTATAATCTATATCTAACAACAGTAACAACATCAAGGATGCTCTGCTTTCTCCCCAGATTGTGATATTGTGAAATGAAATTATCAGATTTTAAATGTGAGGAAGGACTTTACTAAGAACACATTGAAAGTTAAATCAGGACTACTTCCAGCTGTGATTCTACAGGCAAGTTGCTTCTTCCACTGGCTTACTGAATTATCTTGAGCAAACTATTTAACCCCCTTCTTCCTCCACCTGCCTCTCTAGAAAATAATGCTAATCCCTAAAATGCAAGGCTTTCAGGCTGAACCAAAGACCATCAGAGTCAATGGTGGCTACTCATTTCTGAGGGCTTTGAGACAAGCCTTCAGTCAGTAATTTGTTCAGTTAACATTTGTAACTGTCGGTGCTAACTAGTATTCCTTTGCATGACTACAAATTACATGGGAGGTTATTACTGTTAAGCAGTCAGCAAATGGCCTAAGTTTTGTTTTGGGTTGTTGTGGGTTTTTTTTCCACAGAGCAACATGTGAGCTTCTGTAAGTCTGCCCTAGATTTAAAATAGGAAAGACAGTGGTAACTGTGCAGCTGTGTGCTGGCTTCTTAATATTCAGGAGTAGTATGAATCTGAATATGTTAAAACTTTTCATTTAGACATCAAATTGGTGACTCACCTGAAGCTTAATCAAAATCTTCTTTCAATGGTTTATTTTGGCACCAGATGTGTAGCTTGTTATTGCAATGATGGGTGGGGACAGCTCTTGGCATTTGTGTTCGGAGCAGCTAAGAGAGGGGATGTGGCAGATGTCATGGGCAAGCATTAGCTCATCTCAAATTTCCCTCAAGTGAAAATGCTGAGCCTTTGATGAGCTAAATAAATAATTAGCAGCAGAGATAAAATGGAAGTACTGCTGTCTTATGCTGAAAACCAGTTCTGATTTTCTTTTTACCCTGTGCAACACCCTTGGCTGTGGTGGGATTACTTCCCAGCAGCACAACAGTGACTAAGATGAGAATCAGGCTCTTTGCCTTTGTATTCAGCTCCTGAGGCAGAGCTCAGGGGTAGAGCTGGAGCATGCAACCTCTCCACCTACCTCACTAAATGTTATTTGACAGTTGCTAAACTTTGAAGTAAATGGGAATGCCTCCAAGTCAGCGAAAGATGCTGCACTGCCCTTTTCTGCTTGCCCTTCTCTGCTCTGCTGGGGCACTGCGGCATGGGCAGCAAGTGCCCTCTCACATGCTCTCATATACTTTTCACATGAAGGGACATCTCTCCTGTAGGGATGAGTGGCCATTTCGTATTTTGCCTTTCTGTGGTGGCTATCCAGCTAGAAAATATTGGTCTGGGTAGTGGTTGTTTGCATGGTCTGCCCCTGCTCAGGATGAACTGGACAGACTCTGACCAAGGGATTTCTCATTAATTTATGTGCAATCATTAGGTGGATAAGAGTTTGTCACAACAATCTAGGATAACTTCAGTGACAATACTAAGATGTACATCTATTTTTCTTTAATTCATGCTTATTTTTATATTTTTATTATACTTATATTTATTTCATAATTTATATTCTTGTTTTTCACTTCATTATCTGACAATAGAAATAATTTTTGTCATTTTCACTGCATTTTACTTCTTATTTTTCAAAGATTTCTCATATTGCTAAGGAAAAAAAAAGAAGAAAAAAACAAACACAAGAAAGCAAGCAAATAAAAAACAACCCTAAAATACCCTTTGTCCCTTTATTTCTCCCATTAAGAGAGACAAAATAAAAAGAAAATGATGAAAAGATGAAAATTTTTTCAGCAGAAGCAAATAAAACCCCATAATCCCAGAATGCATGCTTCTGTGAAGCATCTTCTTCATTATGTCTGATGCCTTTCAGCAAGCCTGCACTTGCTATGGGTCCTCTAGAAGTCAATGCACACTACTGCTGCAAACCAGTCTCAAATGACCTGCAGTGCCAAATGTTCATGCCAGACTTTCCTCTGCTCTGCTTATATAAATTTTGCTTCTCTTTGGGACTATGACTTCACGTTTTTATTTTTATACAGTTGCTGTCTCAACCTGTCAAATACAAATGATTAATAGACGATGATTAATATCTTCATGTGATGTCCTTCCTCCGAATGGCTGTTTTATTCAGTGTTTAATTATATAAATGCTTTGATCCCATCAAGGTTTGTATCCTGCATACAATGCAACCAAAATAGCTCAGTTCACATGTTGAGGGTGAGGAGGGGTTTTTGCACCAGCTGTGAGCCACAGAGGAAGGCCAGTGCCTAGCCAGGTTGAAGACAAGGGTAGAACTCAAAAAGAGGTAGAAGAGTGGCAGGAATTTACCCATAAGTATTCATCTGAGTGCACCCTCAACATGTTTGCTGACTACACCAAGCTCTGTGGCACGGTCAACACGCTGGAGGGAAGGGATGCCATCCAGAGGGATCTGGACAAGCTAGAGAGATGGGCCCATGCAAACCTTATGAAGTTTAACTAGGCCAAGTGCAAGGTCCTGCACGTGAGTCAGGGCAATCCTAAGCACAAATACAGGCTGGGCAGAAAATGGCTTGAAAGCAACCCTAAGGAGAAGGACTTGGGGGTGTTAGTTGATGAGAAGCTCAACATGAGCTGGCAATGTGTGCTCACAGCCTAGAAAGCCAGCTGCATCCTGGGCTGCATCAAAAGAAGCAAGGCCAGTGGAGTGATTCTCCCCCTCTACTCTTCTCTGGTGAGACCCCACCTGGAGTACTGCATCCAGCTCTCGGGCCCTCAATATAAGGACATGTACCTGTTGGAAAGGGTCCAGTGGAGGGCCATGAAGATCATCAGAGCTGGAGCACCTCTCCTATGAAGATAGGCTGAGAGAATTGGAGTTGTTCAGCCTGGAGAATGCTTCAGGGAGACCTTATAGCAGCCTTCCGATACCTGAAGGTGGCCAATAGGAAAGATGGGGAGAGACTCTTTATCAGGGAGTGTAGTGACAGGACGAGGGGTAATGGTTTTAGACTGAAAGAGGGGAGATTTAGATTAGATATTCTAATTTAGATATTCTAAGAATTAGAAATCCTTCTCTATGAGGGTGGTGAGACGCTGAAACAGGTTGCCCAGAGAAGTCATGGATGCCCTATCCCTGGAAGTGCTCAAGGCCAGGTTGTATGGGGCTTTGACTAACCTGGTCAAGGAGAAAGTGTCGCTGGCCACGGCAGGGGTATTGGAACTAGATAATCTTTAAGGTCCCTTCCAACCCAAACCATTCTATGATTCTGTGATCTGTATGAACCCACTGTCCAAATCATGAGTAAGGATGGATATTCAGGCCTTTCAGAATAAATTGATCCTGTACTGTTTCTAAAATTACCAGAACTATGTACTTTTAACTTTTCTCAAAGAGAAAACAATGTAATTATGCTTTACTATGGAATAAGAATGTTGAGATTATTTGCCCTAACAGCAGCAGGGCAGGGCTTCCTCTGATTTCAGTCTTCAGTTCCGGTAGAACTCCACACAATAGGCTTTCATTGCAAGAAGTGTAAGCAATGTAGTGAGTGGCATCCCCTCTGATGCATGGTATTCAGTCTGGCACTGCTGTTTCAGAGAACATCCTTACACAACTTACATATTTCTGAAGTTTGCAGCACCTTAGTCATAAAGCATTTTCTTATAGACGTGTAACTGACTAGAAGAGTGCATGGTTATATTTATCCCACTGTACTGTGGGAAATTCAAATTCAGTTAATTACTTCTTACCTAGCTTAAAGTATCCATAAGTGCAAATGCTGAAGTTATTTTTTGCTCATAAAACGGAGTTGCACTGTCACCTGACTGCCAAACTGCAGCTAATATTTAACTGAGGGGTAACAAGATAGCAGTGGTTGGTGGAGTGATCTCTGTTCAGCCAGTCTGTACAGCACTTGCAGTGAAAGGAGCTGTGTAAATGTAAATCATTGTTATATTGTTTAAGTAATCAAATCCATGGCACTATTGTTTAAATAGGCTAGAGATGTGAAGCTATTTATTCATATTTTAATGCTTAGACTGCCTGCTACATAAAATATATATGGAAAAAAATAAGCTTTCAGAGATATATAAAACATTTTTTTTCCAGTGCTGGATTTATAAGCTAGGGACACTATAGTGCTACAGTAATTCTTAATTTGTACAGTTGTTTTTATCACTCTTAGTAAGAAATACCACAAAATATAACAGACCTAAATTTCTCATAAATCTAATGGCAGTGTCACACTTCAGATGCACATTTTTAAGTGGCTGCATCATTGCTTTAATTCAAAACACAGCCAGCAGGCTCAGTATGACCTGGGAAGTTCTACAAAACACTTGCAGATTTATTCATCTTTTGAAATAGTGGTGAATTTATATATTACACCAATGCCCGATGGCCAAAACTGAGATTTGGTCCCACATCGTGTAGGGTGCTCTACACATAAAAAAGACACAATCTCTATCCCCAGATGCCTTACTTGAATTCAAGTGTTGCAGTTATATAATGCTCCATCTTAATCATTCATTACTATCCCTGTTGCTGCAGACCACACAATGACTTCAAAGTAATAGTCTCCCTATTCATTTATGTGGGCTCCTGGTTCCACAATATTTTCTAATGTGTTTATCACTGTGAGGCAAGGCAGTGCTATCAGTTGCAGGTGGAAAACTGAGCCCCAAAGATACTATTTTCCAGAATTTTACATTTCAGTTCAATCCCGTATTCAAAATGGATCAAGCATGACAGTGCCTAAGTTGCACTGATCATAAGTCTGATGCTCTTAAATGTCTAAAACACTTTTGAAAGGAGAATCTACACTGAAAAAAATGTACTTTTAACTTTCCCAGGAGCAGGTCGGATTTCTATGGTAGAGCAAGTCTCCTAGTGTTTACCCCTTTATCCTTGAGTCAAAGGACAGACATTGCTTTGCGGACCTCTGGTCTTCTTCCACCCCTTTCTCTGTTGGACATTGGTTACTTACTCTTCCTGCATGTTCTTCCTTCAAATAAGAAGTGATTTTCAACTGTGCATTTTGTTACAAACTTCTGGTTTTGGCTAAAAGTGATGGGTACATACACATTTACGGGTGTATGTTTAATGGTGATTTATATTACAGAAAAGGATGAAAGAATGAAAGAGTTGCTGCATTAAAGCCCACGTAACTGTCTAAGCATACCAAAATTCACTTGACTCTGGCCTTTCCAAATTGTGTTGTACTTTTATAGAGGGTCAGTTACAAATATCTTTTCTTCAGTGATCAGCTCACAGTGTCAAAGAAAGTGCCCACCTAAGTGGCACTCGGGATTACAGAATCACAGGTTAGATGGAACCTCTGGAGGTCATCTTGTCCAATCCCCCTGCTTAAGTGGGGCCACCTAGACCCAGTTGCCAAGGACCATGTCCAGATGGCTTCTTAATATCTCCAAGAATGGAGACTCCACCACCTCTCTAGGCCACCTGCGCCAATGCTCAGTCACTATCATAGTAAAGAAGTATTTCATGATGTTCAGATGGAACCTTCTGTGCACCTTCAGATGGTGCCTTTTGTCCTGACACTGGGCACCACTGAAAAAAGCCTGACTCTGTCTTCTTACACCCTTCTCTTCTGGTATTTCTACACACTGATGAATTCCCCCATGAGCTTTCTCTTTTCCAGGTTGAACTGTTACAGGTCTCAGCCTTTCCTCATATGTGAGGTTCTCCAGTTCCTTAATCATTTTAGTGGCTCTTTGTTGGACTCTCTCCAATATGTCTATATCTCTCTTGTACTGAGGAGCCAGAACTGGACACTTCACGTACTTCATGCACTGTACTTCACATGTGGCCTGACCAGCACTGAGCAGAGGAGAAGGATCAGCTCCCCCAACCTGCTGGCTACACTCCTCCTAATGCAGCCCAGGATACCATTAGCCTTCATTATGGCAAGGGTGTGTCACTGGATCATGTTCAACTTTGTGTCCACCAGGACGCTCAGATCCTTTTCTGCAAAGCTGCTTCCCAGCATATCTGGTGCATGGGATTGCGGGGGCAGGACTTGAGACTTCCTTTTGTTGAATATCATGGGCTTCCTCTCAGTCCATTTCTCCAGCCTGATAAGGTCCCTATGGATGACAACGTGACACTGGTCTGTCAGCCACTCCTTACAGTTTTGTGTCATCAGCAAAATTGCTGAGGGTATGCTCTGCTCCATCGTACAGGTCATTAATGAAGATATTAAATAGGATTGGATGATAAACAGGTTGTGGACTGATATTGACTGGGGATATACTGCTAGTTGCTGGTCTCCAACTTGACTTCATACCAGCGATCACAACCCTCCTACTTCAGCCCCCTTGCCAAGGGACCTTATTATGTGACAGTAGCTAAAAAAATTACTTGCAGTTTTCAGAGAAAGGGCCTATTCTCATAAACATGTGTGTATAAACAGAAGAACAAAGATAGCAATCTATTATCTTCTCTCTGTGGCACCTGCTGGCCATGATATGGCTTCATAACATTATCAACAATTTCCATTTTCTCCATCCAGGGTAGCAGGGGTTTGAACAGCACAAAGATGAATAGAACATTTAAGGAGAGGAAAGAGGAAAGAAAAGTTGGAATGAACAAGCAACATAAATCAGAAAAGGAGAAAAAATATGAAACAAGAAAAAAAAAAAAGGAAAAGGGTGTCAAACTCCACCCTCCCAAACCACAAGCAAAACAATCTCTCACTCTACCTAGAAAGAGAGGAATCCTGGTTCTGTTCCAGGTGAAACAATATCATTATTTTGACAGCATGATTACTAAAAAGAGTGCCAGGTCAAGTCAGAGAGAGAGAAGGAGCTCATTGGGAGCACACATCATTCAGTAATGCAATGGTGTTAACCTGTGTGTGACACACAACTCCAGCACAGGCCCCTGTTATAGGATCTTTTTCAATTTGAGCACAGGTCAAGGCGCAAAAAGGAAGCTCTGAGATACCACTGCGAGTTAAGTCCATGCTCCATTATAGAGGGAACGTTTCCTTCTGCCAATGAAGGGGAAAAGATAACATAGGATGTCACCCCTAAACAGCCTCAGGTTATTGATTTGGTGGCAGTGTTAGGGGCAGACATTTTCTTTGCAAGTTGACATTGACCAAGCTGTCTCTTTGAGACATTTGCACAAGCTATCACTCCCTTCTCTTTAGCTTTTCCTTTTCACTATGGGAAGCCGTGTGGAACAGAGTGCTGATCCAGGACCATGCTCATTACGTCAGTATCAGAAGCATGCATCCTGAATCCACTGAAAGAGACAAAAATTTGCTGCTAGCTTCAGCAATGGCCCTGAGACTACAGATACAAGGGAAGGTCAGATGGGGGAAGCAGACAAACAGTCCTCCTCCCTCTAATTCTCATTATGATGGTACTGGTGTATCCAGTGATACCATTTCAGCTCAGTGAAATCAGGAGGCCCAACAGACAACACTTGTCAATATCTCCCACACCTTTGAATTTTCATGGGGCCATTGCAGCCCATCGCGGTTCCCTTTGTGCCATCTGCTGCTCCTGCAAGTGGAAAACCACAGCTGGGACGGAAGTGGGAGTGGGGTTGGTGTCTGGGTAATGATCAGAAGCAATATTAATATCAATGCAGAGGGAAGAACTGCTTTCACTCTCTCACTGTGAGTACAGTGTTCATGAAAAATTCTTATCAGAGAATGCAGCAAAGTTTTGTCTTATGTGCATACATTTCTGAGTAGAGAGGCAGGATTCCTTCAAGCTGAGCACAGCCATTGTGCCTCAGTCTGGACATACTGATGTATCTAAATGTATATTAAGAACCCATCATTTTAGCAGCTAAGCAGTATCACATCCCATTTAGCACATACACAGCGTTTTATAGAGTAGAGCGCTGTAGAAATTGTCTTCCCTTAGGTTTTTTTACACACTCATCACAGTGACATGCATCTGACCAATTAAAGCAAAACAGCTTTAGCTAATTAACTCTAAGGGACTGAGTGGTTCCCTGGCTAAAAGTCATGAGAGCTGGTCTTGATATTATGAGTGCCACTGATTAAGTCTCAGACGATGGACAATTCACTTCATCCTTCTGTACTTCATTTTTCCCCAGTGCAAAATGTAGAGAAATAAAATTTGTTTTCTTTGGTGAAGTGCTTTTGAGAGCTGTGAATGAAAGAGCTATGCATCATCAATGAACACTCAAAAAAGGCCTCATGTGAAATTTATAGAAATAGCAGTGTCCTCACTGTGCTTCTGGAAAACTGAGCCACAACCAAGTAAAGCAACAAAAGGCCAAAACCTCACTGAGAGGCAGCACTGGGGACAGGATAAGAACTTAGGGTTCCTGTCCTTGACACCCATTTGTTCCTCCACACCAGACTGGCAAGACAGCACCTTTCTCTTATTTCTCCCCACAGCACCTGATTCTCACCCCTCCAGCTACTAGATTGCATGTCTTCACTTCTGTATTGTTTTGTTTTATTTACCCCACCCATCCTCCTCCTCAGCAAATCAACACATCCCATCCCTTCCAGCACCTGACAACCTCCACTAATGTCTCATTCTGGTTGCAAAGATATTCCTGTTCACTAGGAAAAATTCACTATACAGTGTCATATGACTGTAGAGAGTGTTTATTCAGACCTCCACTAGGCTCAAGATCTTGAATACTGTTGAGCTTTTGCCAAAAGCTTTGCCTCAGGAAAAACTGACACTAGCATATTTTCTTTCATTCTATTCCTATTACTCTATCATTATTTAGTTTTATCTTAGCCTTTCATTCTACTTTACTCCACATAGTTGCAAGTCCCAAAGCTAACACAGCAGTTCCACAGTACATTAGGCAGAGCAAGGCAAATAATTTGCACCTGCTAATTGATTTATTTCAACATATTTTTATAATTGAGGAATGGAGTTGAACAGAACTGAATTTCCTCAGTTTTTTTCTATATTTGAATAAATATAATTTTTTAAAAAAAATTTATTTGGACTTCCTGGTCAACATTCTCACTTTTGGCAAAGAGTGACTAAGTTTGGAGTAGCTAAAGAAATAATTTTATTATTTCTGTTCTGCAAACGATTGAGATAAAAGTATTTCTGACACAAAATTTTGTCCATGTCAAATAAACATTCAGTTCTGAAAACAAATTTCAAATTACATTTCATTATAGGAGAAGGGTGAGTGAAAAATATCACATGAGCATTTAACACCTCTCATTTTGACTTTCTTGGGTTAAAGAAAATTACACAATCTTAAAGAAGGAAATAGTGCGGTCTGATCTAGAGGCTGAATACCGTGACTTGACTGGTGCTTCAGCTCTCATTCCAGGATGAGTAGTCTGCAGGCCAGCAGACAATCACCCCAAGCCTACCAAGGAAAACAATAGCTTTGACTATGTTTTGGTCAGAGTTTGTTCTCAAATTAGATTTAAAATGCAAATTCCATCGTTCCTCTGCCACATCCAGTTTTTCTCCACTGGCTTCAGGATGCTTGTAAAGCTATAGGAGTTTATGGTTTTGGTTCTACTTTGCCCTGAGATTCTGACTTCTGCTGGTAGTTTACATATACCCAAAGCCGGATCTGATAGTGCTGCCTCTGCAATATAAAGGCAGGAAAGGGTGGTTTCTAGGGATTCATCATTATCATGAATATACTATGTCAATCATTCTTCCAGGACACAAGCAAAAAGTGGTAACACTGTTTTCCTGTACTGTTAAGCAGTTTCCTAACCATTTTTAATCCCTAACATTTATTGCTTCTTTCTTTTTCACAGTTAGTTTTACTGCAAGAGTGACTCTTGCTTTACATCATTAAAAGTCAGAGGAGTTGTAGAACTGGAGGAGCATAATGAACATTCAGGGCTTTCTTTTGAAATTATCTCTATCTCTTCTTGCACTTAGTATGCTATAAAACATTAAATACTCCAAAGTTGTCAGCCATTACAGTTGTGTAAAACAGATATTAGTGAAGTAAGAAATTAGCTTTTTCATATAGGTGAAAAATCTCTTGCTAACAACCCTGAATCTTGAATCATAGGATAATTAGAGCCTGCGTTATGGGTAGACAGCACAAACTTCCTCCCACATTGCTTCCTCTCTCAGTAGTATGTTTCAATCCCACCTACAGGAGGTGGAAAGGGAAACTTCTGATTTCTAGTCTGTCAAATATTTCTTTCTTTGATAAGCCTAGAAAGGAGGCTACCAAATGCAGTAGTACTTTTTCCTAAATTGGAAATTTTACTGAAAACAGCTGTTGTTAGAGAATGAATACTATAGAGATTTGTAATGTATGACTTATAAAAGTGATTAATAGACCAACAGATAAACTGACAAACACAATGCTAATGCTACAAGTGGCAGTGACATGAGTGCTAGCTCAGTTCAAAGTCAAATCATTAACCTAAAAGTATTCATATCCTGCTTTCCTCCCCCTACCACCATCGGAAGACAGAACAGCAAGTGCATTTACCTGTAGATCAGGACTTCATCATCTGAGCAATTATACTGCAGTTGATACATTTTTACCCGAGGGGCTGACTTGCTCACCGTCCACTTGACCAAAGCTGAGGTAGTGGTCACATCTGACACCAAGACAGCCCTTTCTGGTGGGCCTTTTGTTTCTCCGCGATTAGACTTGCTGGAGCTGGTGATGTCTGAGAGCCTGGATTTTGGTGGGGCTGCTCGGCCTGTGCCATTACTGAGATGGGGGAGCTGAACAATAGAGAGCTCAATCGTTGCGGTGGACTCTCCAGCAGCATTGGCAGCTATGCATGTGAAAGTCCCGTAATCCTTGGAGGTGGTGATGAGGATATCTAAGGTGCCATTGTCATAGACAGCTGTCCTCGAAGAGTTCCCAATGAGGCGGTCATCAGGGGCCACCCAATGAATGATGGGGGTGGGATCCCCAATGGCTTTGCATTTCAGTGTAGCAGTTTGCCCTTCTAAAACCAGCAACTTATGAGTATGTTGTGTAATCAGAGGAGGCTCGCAAACAAATTCTTCCTCCCGTACATACCAGAAATACCTTCCCTTTAGACCTGGAGGAGAAGCACAAGTTTCCATGTCGTCATCTCTGTCAAGTCGCCTTAACCACAGTAGCTCACAGTTGCAATGTAGTGGGTTGCCCCCAAAGCTGAGAGACAACGGTGGCGAAAATGGGGTAACAGCTAGTGGAATTACTTGTGATCTGGCAAATATAGGGTCAGGGGGAAGCTTCTGAAGTCTGTTGGATGTTAGATCCAATCTGGCCAATTTCTGAAGATCTGCAAACGTCCCCTCTGTAATATAATCTATTAGGTTATGATCCAAACTGAGCTGGTGCAAGTTTATCATCTTCCTTATAGATTCCCAGGGAATACTTCGGAGGTTATTGTAGGAGAGGTCTAAGTCTTCCAATGTCAGCAAAAAATCCTCAAAGGCTTCATCAGAGATGCTGCTTAGCTGGTTGTTGTTTAAAATCAAATGCTGAAGGTTAATTAAGCCTCTCAAAATATCCTCTCCAATGTCAGGCAGCCTGTTGCTGTCCAGATGTAAAGAACGAAGGCTCTCCAAATCAGTGAAAGAGTAGGGCTGTATATAACTGATGGTGTTTCTGGACAAAGTAAGGTCAACAAGTCCAGACATATTGGCAAAATCCTGTCGGGTGATATTAATAATAAAGTTGCCCCCAAGTCGGAGTTCGACTGTCCTTCGATCTATGTCTAGAGGTACAAATAGGAGACCCTTGGAGGGACACAATGTCCCCAGAGACTCAGACAGGTTCTGACAGACACAATATTTGGGACAAGCGTTGACCATGACAGCCATTCCAAACACCAGGATGCTGCAGAGCAATTTTTCCATGGTAAATCACGCAACAGTACCTGCAAGAAATGAAAAGAGTATCAAGGAACATCAGTAGTTGTGGTGTGGCTACCTAATCTTTACCAAATATCTACCTCCAGAGAGACTTTGCAGTGCCTCCTCTCAGGAGTCACACCTAAGGTTATCAGCACTCTGTGATGGGAATGTTAAATGTAGTTAAATGTTACAGCAAAAAAAAGTGGTTTCGGTTCCAAATCTGAATTGGGAAGGAATTGTTAGTGCTTATGCCTGGTAATAGGGTCTTATGATTACCTATTTTCTAGTTACAGTTTTATAATTTTTATTGGGTAGCTGGTAGAGGATAAATCCTGCCATCAGATTGCATGGCTTACTTAAAACCCTGAAAGATTTCATTTGGAATAGTGCCTGCTTCTTCAAGGGTAGAAACTGTCTTGTAGTAATTACACACTGCTGCATAATAATGTGGAATTAGACTTAGGGTTGAAAGAGCTGATTTTATGGATAAAAATAACTGCATATTTACTCTTCAGTAATGTGGTTAGTAATGACCATATAATTATCTGGCCAGTCCTGGGGTGAGACAGTTCACTTACCCACCCATAACAAAATTCATGATAGGTGGCATAGGAAGGAGAAATTGCTTTCATAGTTGTCACCTGGATTCACCCTGGATTCACCCTTCAGCCAGCCTATGGGAAGGATGGCATCATCTAGCTCAAAAGAGAAGAGATGCAGGGGAAACCTGTGCTACCTTAGGCTCCTGGCAAGCTTTCTGGTGCCCTCATGCTCTCACACTGCAGTCCCTTCTACTGTGGTGACAGCGGTGGTTCTTGCTTGTGACCAAGGCCCTCTCTTGCATCCTGCCCATCTGTCTTTGCACTATTATTTCCCCCCTTTTTTTTTAAAGCTCTTGTGTGCTTTTCCAGCTTGAGCTGTAAGGTATGTGTCTTCGAAGAACAAACTAAATGAGAGCCAATTGTGGATGGGAGAAGTTGCAGCCCTGCTTCAGGTTTGGGAATATCTTCTCACATAGGTTCACTGACCTTCTTCCCACATGTACATGACATAGTAAACTTGATTTCTTTCTGTCTCTCCCTTGCCCAGACCCTGCTGTCAAGGAGGGCTGAACAATGGGCAGGTAATTAATTTTAAACCATCATTCTCCCACTGAGGAAAGGGGCAGGTTCACAAAGAGCTGTATTTTTGTAAGGGATCTCCCAGGCTTTTTTGACAAGATAGTGTGCTCTCTTCTCCAAGACCCTTACTTGTGGCTGTAGCTACAGACACAACTCAGGCTGTAATTTCCAACATGGCTATTTGCCTCAGTTTAACCTACACTACCCCACCGTGTAACTTTCCATCACTGTCCTTGGTACTTAGTATACGCCATATTTCTTCTCAATCATGCAGGCGCTCATACACTTAGCAGGTTTTGGTGCTCATGGTTCAAGAGCAGTCATGGCACAATAAGAAATGAGACACCCTCATGCTTCATCAATTGCCCCTCCAGTGCCTAAGCAGTGGGTGTGAGACAGTTGCCTGTGCCTAAGCTGGTTCTCTTATTGCTGTACACATGATGGGATAATATGCAGTGTCTCATAATGACTCCAGTAATTAGTACCATGAGACCACTCAAACTTTAGTAAACATGTGATACAAGAAACATGTCACAAAAAAGCCACATCCCAATTATTTACACATCATCACACAGCTGAAATGGCAGTTACGCAGATGTCTTATAATAATTAAAAGATATTATAAAGGTTAATTATCAATCCCCCAGTAACACGCATCAAACACAAAACAAAATCTATCACTTCAGTAATTTATTTTTTAAACTCTTTAAACAGGTCTTGCTCCACCTCCCTATGAAAGGAATGAAAACTAGTTCCCTAGGTTTCAGGATCTGCCCAGAGGTGGATGATTCCTCTTCTGGGTAAGGTGGTTTGGTTTCTCCTCTACAGAATACATGAGATGACTCATAAAGAAGGAGCTGTAGAAATGCAAGATGTTATGAGTGCTGAACTATGTATAGTTTGTTCTTTATGGCAAGGTTTTCTGCATGGTCTGATGTAAGTAATTATATACCATTATCACTATTTCATAGGAGAGGAAAGGACTGAAGCATCTGTGTTTGTTGAACTCTGCAAACAAGATGAAAGCGAGATACTTTTAGAAAGGATGGCTTGAGAAGAGTAATCTTACCTTCAATAGTAAATAAAAGGCTACTGAATAAAATGTTTGAAGATTAGCAAGTATGTTATTGATGGAAATCTGTGGCATAGTTAGCAAAGAACTATAAATATCCCTTACATTATTATCAATTGGTAGTTTACTAACAGGCAATTGGCTTTTTAAATCTTAATTATAATTGTGTTCTGCAGCTTTAATTTAGTGTATTACCCTACCAGCTGAAATGATAAACAAAAAGCAGTTTAAAAGGGTGAGAAATAGATACAGTTAATTAGTAATAAGCCCTTTCATAGCTTCTCCCTCATCTACATTCCCACCCTCTGAATATCTATTCAAAAATGTGAATGCACACTTACGAGAGCAGTGTCTCCTTTAAGTGTCCCAATTCTCTAACCACATTTTTTCCGGATGCTGCTAAATATCACAGTGCTTTGGGGAGATGGTTGACTCTAAGCATCAGTGTGAAAAGTGTTTGCAAAAAAAATGGGAGGAGGAACAGAAGTTAATTACAGAAAATAGGGACTGCAACACCGAGAGGAGGCTGTGAAACAGGAGATCTAAATGGCAAAGTAAACCCTCATGGGGAAACCATCTGTGGATGGCTTGAAAGCACATCATCTGCCTATGTGTGATTGCACGTGTGCATGAAAAACACACAGCGAGTGCAATATGTGCTTTTACCAGCAGGAGGACAAATTGTAACAACCATACTAGCATGGAAATATGGCTGCTGTCATTCCAGCTATTGAACGTATTTGAAAGTATTAATGTGAATATGCGTTACCTGTGGAGGAAATTTCTAACCTTTGTAATCTGTTGCCAGCTTTGGGGTATTTCAAGCCTCTGAACCTTAGGTTTCTCTACAAGGTAGTTCTGAAGCAACCAGTTTATGACAGAGCAAATATGGTACAAATTCAAAGGCCTACATATAGGACATTAGAGGGAACACAGGTGGGTAGGGGTCCTTAAGGAGAACAGCTTGGGTTTTCAAAGG
Source organism: Tringa solitaria (assembly GCA_026413425.1). Taxonomy (NCBI): domain Eukaryota; kingdom Metazoa; phylum Chordata; class Aves; order Charadriiformes; family Scolopacidae; genus Tringa; species Tringa solitaria. The sequence continues at coordinate 31,348,837 of JAOXJM010000023.1, read as the reverse complement.
GTAGCTGGTTTTCCTTTTTCTGTCCAGACAGTCAAAGCACCCAGGCCACAAGTGAGGTAAGAATTTGTAAATCTGCAAAATTTTAATAGTATCTACTAAAATCTAGACTCTCCCACAAAGTCATGGTAATTGTTAGTTGCGAAGAGGATGGATGTATAACAAAAAATGTTTTGATTTCTTTTCTGGTAGCTTTCATATAAGACAGAAAATAAAGTGTCAAGTTTAGGGTCTGTTTTTGCTGACCAGTTTGCTCACCTTGTACTAAAATCTCTTGTGACCCACAATATCAAGCATTTTATGGGCTACTAGTGGTAGCCTTATAATAAGCGTGCCATTCTGATTTACATTTTAAAGGTATTTATCAGTCAGATAAAGTAGATTTCTCACAGCAAGTCAGTAAATCTAGCAGAGTTCCTGTCTCAGCCCAAGATGAAAAATAGTCCCTTTAGTCCTCTTATAACATGGCTTGGTATGAATTAATATGTGCAAGAGTCATAAACCTTGGTGTTTTGTATTCAAATTTTCCTCATAAAGATACAACTTCTGAGATTTGGCATCTCATTTCAGGAATGTCTCTGAGGTATTTTTTTAATTCTATATTCATTGAGCTTTGCATATAAATTCCAATAACCTTTGCATACCACAGCACCAAGTACAAGGTAACTGTCAGACAAATAAGCTATAGCTGCAGCACGCAGGCTGGGGAAAAAAAAAGAAAGAAAAAAAAAAAAGAGAGGTGGATGGGGAGTGGCTCTGATTCTACTGTCTCCAAGTGCTCTGGGACCCAATCTCCAGGGACTGTAAGGGTCAATTAATGTACTTTTCTTCAGCTTTGTAGGTGCTGTGGAGGAATTAGATTTTCTTTACTGGGAGCTGCCCTTTTCCTTTTTCTTAACCTTCTGTTATCTCTGTTTTCAAGTAAACCTCTGTGACTAGGAATCTACCCCCTAGCTACAAAGCCTGAAGGACTATAGTGGTGGGTATCATGCATATTCTCTGAAGCAGTTTAATACAATATGCAAAAGGAGATGAGACCCTGTCAAGGACAAAAAATACTCCTTAATCCCCTGCATTGCCAAAAATTCTGTACTCCCTGACCCCTGCAGGTACTTTATGCCTAACTCACCAAGGGATGACTATGGCAGTAAGGAATGTGAATGTCTGCATCTGAATCTGTCCTCAGTACTATATACATTGAAACATGGCTGGGATGTTAAACCATTGCTAGCTTTGTGAGCACCTGTGAGACCTTTCCAGACCTTTCCATAGGTACCTTTCCAGTACCACTGGAAAGGTACCTCTGTGCTTACAGGCTCAAACTCAGGATAACTAACACTACTTTTGTTTAGCTTTTGTGTTTTATGTCTGCCTAGGTTGCTTCGCTCCTTGAGGACAAAGGATGGTATCATCAGGTGTGCATATGTATAGTGCAACTTAGATTTTGTCTAGGCCTTTTTAGGAGCTAGTTTTATTGAAAAGAATTAAGAGCTCTAACATGTGAAGTGCTTGCTTTCTCCAGTCATCTTACATTTTATAAATCACCAAGGGGGAACGTTTACAAGCACACACTTCTTCAGGTATTTGTGGCTGTCTCTACTAAGCTCCACTCATATTAACTTGACTGATATTGCTTCCACCCTAACAAAAGAAAAGGAACTCTGGGTGAACTGTAACAAATTTATTGTCCTTTGTAAAACCTCTTCTTGAATACTGCAACCATAGCAAGGTTGCAACCAAAAATATTTTACTACCCCAGTACCATCATGAAG
>JAOXJM010000023.1:31308898-31346968 GCA_026413425.1 Tringa solitaria | reverse complement strand
TTAGATTAGATACCAGAAAGAAATTCTTTACTGTGAGGGCGGTGAGGCACTGGAAGAGGTTGCCCAGAGAAGCTGTGGATGCCCCATCCTTGGAGGTGTTGATGATCTTTAAGGTCCCTTCCAACTCTAACCATTCTCTGATTCTATGACTTCTTCTTCATAGGTCCAGTTACACTGGTGTTACGCAGCACTTCTCACTAGGCTGCAGTGCAACCGTCCATCTTACTTCACTGTACCACCTCCGTACCATCCACAGTCCCCTCTCTGCAGTATTGTACCGATGCAGCAAACCGAGCTTCCCGTGGGTCATTCTCTGCTAAATGATAACAAGAGGCCATTTACACCCTGCTGGAAAAAACAAGATGTCTCTCACTCTTCTCAGACCGATCAGCAACACAAATGTAGCATTAGACACAACTGAGACAGGTATGAGCTTCGGTTTGGCTGCTGTCAATGGAACATTTCTTTCAACTTTTTAACAGAAGATCAGGTACTACAGTGATAGTTGCAAATAAAATACTAACAGGAAAAAAAGAAATATCGCTGATAATTATTGAAAGATTTTAATTGATTTTGCTGACACTGAACTCTCCAATTGAAAAAAAAAAGAAAAAGATAAAAAGTAGGGAAGGGGTGAATCTAGGCCCAGTGTGTCCTGCAGGAAGAATGGTACAGCTGCCCAAAGTGGAAATAAAAGGGAATTTGAAATGTCAGACCCCAGAGAACAGGAATTCACGGAGAATGTGATCTCAAGCATACAGATCATCTTCTCCAGGGAAGCTGTGATTTCCTGGAATAGTATAAAAATGAAAAAAAATTAAATATAAGACTGGCTAAAGGGTAAAATTGACTGCTAAATAAAATAACTTTAAAACAAATATTTTAACTACCAAAGTAAAAGGCTTAGAAATAATCAAAGTGACCTCTATACCATGAGTACAATTCTTACGTTCCAAATTTTTATAACTGTAAAGAGGTATGTACATGGAATTATGAAAATCCTCATTCTAATATTACAAGTAGGTGTTATTAAATTTTAAGGAACTCCAGGTATGAAATAGTTCAGATTTTTGAAGACAAGAGTTTGGAAAGTTTATATCCACTGTGATCTGAAATTTAATTTTCACTGAGCTGAATTGTATTTCCTGCAAATGTGAAATGGAAGAATTTGCTTCCTACTATTGTGATACCTGGCTCTGAATGGTATTTTACTAACAGAGTTCCTCAAGGATACATCTTTAGTCATATTTTTATTCATTACCTTAAAGTTGTAAGATGGAGTTTGTTAATGAAATCTGCTGATGACGTGAAAATAGGAAACATCATTAATATGGAAAAGGATGGCAATATGATACAGGAAGACCTGAATAACCTTGAGAACTAGAGTAACAGAAACGGAATGAAACTTAATAGTGCAAATTGCAAGCCTGTGCCCTTGTGAACTAATACAAATTTCTCTCATAAGTTGCAAGGTCATCAGTTCGGAAACAAAGATATGCAAGTTGTGGCTGGAAGTGCAAGTTAACCACTGGCTTTTAAAGTTAAGGAGAGAGGAAAAAGGCAGAATTAATCCCTCGGTATACCAGGCAAGATATTTCAAGGAGACGGTGTGAGCGAGTGTGGCTGGAGAAGGCAGTGCTGAGACCCCCTCTGGGGCTCGGTGCCATCCAGAGTGTCCGTGTTCAGGAGAGAGGGACTGCGATGGGGATGGGTGCAGAGAAGGGTGTCAAGACATGTCACGGGACAAGCCTGTCCTGGCAGAAGACAAAGGCATGGCTTGTTTATTCTGCTGAGACTCTCTCCGTGTTTTATCTTTAATGAAGATAAAGAGCAATTTCTGCTAAAATACAATTTTGATTCAGAAATCAGCATTATCTGACCTGGAAAACTCAAAATGGAAATTTTTTAAAATGTTCAAAACCACCGGAGAGGTAAGATTCTGAAACAGCCTCCCAGGAAGACTGAAGGAGGCAAAACACTAACTATATTAGGAGCTGTATTAAAGTTGTATAAAAAGAATGGGGTGAGGTGGTTGCCCAAAACAGCTGGAGCTACACCCGATTGCCCCATTCAGAATTCCCGTAGAAAACTTTGAAGTTATTTAGTAGTCATTCATAAAAAAAAAGGCAAAAGTAAACAGCCTTCGTTTCTGCATCAACATGAATTAGATCATTTTGCAATTGGTGAGCCAATTCATTGTTTTTGTTGGAAACATGAATAGCAGTACCAGTTCCAAGGACAAGATGGATACATGTGGAATTTAGTATCTCTAGTTACAGAACTAAATAAACAAATATTATTTCTCCCTCAGGTAACACTGAAGTTCCCAGAGCATTACTTTTTCAGACAGATCGCTTGTTGTAAGGACAGTTGCCTGCCTTAGTCAAAGAGATTGCCATTTGAAAGCTCAGGAAAAAGGCAGCGTAGCACTGTGAGTCTTGAAAAGAAAACAACTGTTTTCACTTTGTGTGTGTGTGTGTGTGTGTGTGTGTTTTCGCTGTTATGGTTTGTTGTGCAACAGCAATAATCTCTATTGCTTTGTAGTATACTCACAATAAATGGCTTTTTAGATTGATTACATGCCTCAACTTTGCTTTGGCTATTAATCAATCTCAGCAGCTGTTTATTGCTTTGTACATTACAAAGCAATAAAGATTATCCCTTAAAGAGCTGTTAATGCCTCATGGAAAAGTTTGAAAACCATTCTTTTTAGAAATAGTACTGCTGATATATAATTTTCCAGCTTTTCTTTCTTCCTTCCGTGTTATTTTAAGAGAGCACAGTGCTTGTGAAATGCACAACCATGTGTCGAAGCATCTTTGTTGCTTTTTTGGATTCCTTTCTTTTGCTTTGCATCTCTCTCCTTAAATTGCTAAACATGGTGCTCCATTGCCAACAGTGTTTTGTCTAATGGTCCAGATTCGTCCTGAGACAGACATGGATTTTGCAAACAAGGGTAACATCCCCAGGACACCCCAGCATCAGTACTGCTCCTGTTCTTCCTCAGGTGTTTTTTTTTGTAATCAATAACAGTTTTAGGACTTGTCTACACTGAAAAATGAACCACTAAATATCTAGCAATATATTTATGAATGTAAGGCTCCCTGTGTGGACAATTTTGTTCCATGACAAATAAACTAAGGAAAAAGGCATTCTGTGTTATTTTGGAACAAGGACCTCCATGTGGGAAGTGATACTAATCCTACATACAAAAATATAGTTCTACCTGTGGAATTACATTGGCAAAAAAAATTTTGAATTTCTGGCAGCAGCTGCAGCTCCAATATTCATGGATATTTGAGTGATATCTGCGTGACCTTGCAACTGTGGTGGATGTACTTTCTTCACACTTGTGCCAAGCCCACCTACTTTTGCAGTCCTGCTGGCCTGCTCAGCACCGCCTCTGAAGAAAGGTTGGGCTGCTCTGTATTTTTGCAGCTGCTATTTTTCATCTCTTACTGTCTTCTACAACCTGCCCCTGAGCACAGAAAGGAAGGATTGGGTGAAAGAATTATTTGTCCTTCTGTCCTTGTCCCTATGCATATTTGCCCAGCAAACTACAATCTGGCCCATCCTGTCTGTCTTAGCACACAGGAGATTTATTGTCGATGTTAAACCACAAGCTCAGGTTTTGCAAGCTTTTCTGTGGTCTGCTGTCAGTGCAGTCTTTAGTCATGATGTTAGCAAACCCATTTCTAGTGGTGAGAAGCTAGGTTACATTCAATCATCTGCTTTTTCTACTGAAAGTATCACCAAAAGCCCAGGGTGTGCAAAAAAATTTGTAATTGTTACCCTCTCCTTCAAAATTGGACTGTTATCTGCCCAGTCTTACTACATATACTAAGACCAAGAATCTGCCATTGGTTGATGCTGAACTTGGTTTCAATCCTACTAATGACGAATAGGTTTAAATATTCATTTAAACATCAATGCATGTGTAACAGGCGTATGCTCATTAATAATAAAAGTACAGAAAAAGCCTAAAAATAAGTAGAAATATTCTCTCACATAATGGTAGTGTAACCTAGAATAAGCAAAAGTAAAGAAGAAGAAAAAAAGACATACAAAATGGCAAAACCACAGAGAGAAAGCTTATCTGAAGACAGAAACAATAAAATGGGAACATGATGAAGAAGAAGAGGAAATAAGTATGAAATGGTGGAAGCAATCCGTCCCATTTCTTTTTGCTTTTAATTGACATCTGTCCTAAGGATTTTTAAATCATAGATATTCTTAGAGGATACAATTTCACATTTGGTTAGTTGGTGAATACAGCCCGTTCATCTTATCAGTCTTCTGTTTTGTGAAATTAGTTACAGAATTAGATCCTGCAGACTGACACATGCAAGAGGAAAAGACTCACTCATCTAAACCTGGCTATTTTTAGTAGCTGTATCAAGTGGAATGGATAAATAAAGTACGTAATATGCCACGATGAATTTTCCTGGTGAACCTCATGTACAACATCTAGAGAACTTACTGTAGGCAGAGGGTATGTAGTGGAAGATTACTTATCTTTTGAGACATCACCTGTCATCATCCCTACTTCTGAGAAGACACAGAATACAGGCAGTGCAAAGAATTGCTCTTAAAGGATATAAAAATTCCTCTTCAGCAAAGTTCAATACAATCAGAAAAGCCAGCATCACCAGATGCTGTGAAATGTTAATAGTCAATGTTGCATAAAAAGAGCCCTAAAAATAGCCCCATTCTAGATTAAATAAGACTTTTTCAGCTACATGTAAGTGTAAATATGATGGAAGAAAAGTGCAAGTTGCTAAAACCAACACTGCAACATTATCTAATTTAATTTCCACAATATAAATACTTAAAAAGAAAATGCCTTATTTTGAAAGCTAAGGTTATGCTTCTGATGGTAAACCCTGGAGACAGATCATGTGTTTTCATGATGGAGGTAGCACGGCTGTAGTACTGCTGGCTGCTGCAGCATCACTCAGCCAGGCGGGAAGGACCTAGCAATCAGATTAGACTATCGACAAAGATCTGCGCAGATACATTTTCTTTTGCTATCCCCACAGTGGTTATGAATTTCTGTTTCTTTACTGCAAAAATCAAGCAGGCCCCCTGGCATCAAATGACTGAGCCTTGTTTGCTCTACACCACTGGTTTAAAAGTGATCAAGTCCTTCACGCATTAGAAGGATTTGGCACAGATTCAAGCAATGACAATTTGTCCAAGATGTTTAATCTCTGTAGGTACAGGAGGTCAGTCAGTAACAAGACTATCATTAAGCGTACTCCAGAGTCACGCTAGAAAAATGACCTTTCCAGTTTGGCACATGTTTAAACATAGTCAACAGACAGGAAACAACATAATCACACCCTACGGGGTCTTGCAGCTGCTGACACCTTCATTCCAAAGCCAGGGTAATTTTGAAAGGTAGGCACGTTCAGTAGGATAGACTGTGAGAAGCAGGTGAAACTGAAGGTACAAGAAACAGCACTGCTAGGTGAGAGGGGTTAGAAAAACTTTTAGCTGTGTTCCTTTGCACACCATATTTTTAGGTGGTTCTTTTATACCCTTGAGCTATCCACTCACTGCTCCTGGAGCAAGCCTGCACAAGGCAAAAAACCGCAAGAAGTTGTGTTCAGTAGGGTCTCAAATACTTTCTAACAGTCTCCAGCTGTGATACAAGCAGAAAACCGTAATATTGATAAATGTGAGCGGTACATAAGGCTCTCTTATTGTACAGCTGCAACCTTAAGACTACAAACATGTGACAGAAGATAACAAGCTAAAGCCAGCCTGTCATGTTTCATGGTAGCATAGTGTGTTGACCAATAGTCCTCCTACTTCCTTGGGTGTCTAGTCATCTTTAGGATTGTGTTCAACAGCAATTCTAGGCTGTGTCTGGGATGCAGTATCATTTTACTAGTGTGTTTATACAACATCTCACATTATGAAGACCTGGCCATGACTGGACTCCAGGGTGTTATCAATCTGCAAGCAATAGATGAACTAAACAAATGAAGCTGAACCACAGAGAATGAGTTCAAAGTAAAAAATAAGAATGCATTGGTCACTTATAGCAAAATTTCTAATTTTATGACTTTTGGACGACAATTGTTGGAAACTTCTCATAGTGAGGTTTTGCCTTATGTCAGAGGATATGAAAGGAAAGACATTTTTGATGAACTGGTAGACTTCACTTCTGAAAGAGCTGTGCCCTTTCCTTGAAAATTTGACTACTGGCTAGCTAATCAAAAGGGAATTTTGGAGCCATCGAGTGAATAGAGAAGTTCTCTCTTCATATTCTGACAGCAATATCAAATGCTAATAAGAAAATACTTGTTCTAGGCCCAGGAAGTTCTGTGGGTACACTTATTCCTGAATGATGTATGAATTCACTTTGTTAGGAGCATTTGTCTCCAAGAAAATGACACACTGCAAATTTGAACTGCAAATTAAATGTGAAATCGAACTAAAAAAAATGCACAGGAAGTGAAAAATCCCCAACACACCACCTCACCCCACCCCCAGTCTTATTCTTACAGAGCACTATTAAAAGAATGAAAGCTGATTTACATACTTTAAATTAGTTTTATAAAGCAGTCCAATGGTAAAACTTGAGAAAAAAAATTAATCACTTACAGGTCATCATCAAACAGTAAGTATTTGTTAGAACTCATAGTAGAAGACAGAGACTCTGTGTGCCATCTCTTGACATCCAGTACAATAATTCAAAGCCATAAGTGGGGTGCACAACTTCAGTTTTGATCCCCCACTGTGTCACCTTTATTCCAGTGGACTGTGAGAACTGAAACCTTCCTCCAGCAAAGGCTGGCAGACAGAGACCCTCTGGGTTAAGGCAGACCACACAGGCAGCAGATCCATTCCTCCCCCACTTCATTGTGCAAGATGCCATGATTTCTACCCCATGCTTCCAACACCAAGCCTGTGTGATGCCCATTACAGGATACTCCGAGATGGAAAAGGCAATCCTTGCCATAGAAGACTTCAGCCCAGCTAGCAAGGGATGCAGCGCTTGCACAAAGCTGGAGCTGGTGAAAATCTGCCCCAAAGAGTTCTCACAGTCTAATGCTTCAATTAATACTTTTCCTAAAGTGGTCTCATGAAATCTGAACAATCTCACAAATAGGTTTTGTCAACATGGACTGATACATATCAGTGGGTAAAACTTCTGGCCAAATAGAAAAAAATTATCTAGCTCTAGCTAGAACTTGTGAGTGGCACATTATAACCTTTATAATCATAGCCAGATTTTGTTAACAAGTGTAATTTTACCTGTGTAAATAGCTGTACTTTCATTATTCTACCTTCACTGACTGGAAAGCACAAGCTCAAACTGCCTGATTTGCTGGGACAAAAAACTGCTACTTGCGTGAATTTTGAACATGCACAAAATTTAAATATGCAGACAGTTACTTGTAAGCATGCAAGAACAAACTGAAAAGAAAGAGGCCATTTAGAAAATCCAAGTGTAAACTTAGGTAACACCACTTGATATGTCCATACGCATCTGTATTTACTACAGCTGCATGCAGTGTCACTTTTCTTCAGGGGCAAGACAATGTCCCTGAACTGCCTGAGCCAATTGATGAGAAGCTGCAGGTGAGGGGGTAAGAGAATACCCGAAGCAGCTGAGCAGTGACATGGTGGCTCATGCCCAGGGGAAGAATTAATCCATTTGCCAGGCATGGGGATGTGTTGCATCAGCAACGGGTCTATTTTACCTGTTTCTTAGAGCTTTCCAGTGCAGCCACATCTGTGGAGGATGGTGATTTCCCAGTGAGAGGGACACAAGAAATGCAGAACAGCATTTTCAACAGCACTAGTTAGAAATGGCTTGGGCTGGTTTGTGTTTTTTTCCCCAGACCACTTGCAGGTCCATTCATTTTTGTTTGTTCATTTAGTATCCCCCAACATTTATCTTTGCCTCCTATTTTAATGCTGTTTGCCAGTCTCCATTGGATTTCATCTACAAATTCCTGAGTCAGCTGAGTCCCTTTGCTATTTTTAGCCTTCCAGTTCATTTATTTATCTGTTTCTTTACAGAAATCCTGCGTTTTGCTTTATCAGCACAATAGAGAAGCTACCAGTTATTCCATCTCTTACTCATTTTGAACACATAGGGAAGCTGCACAGGTACTAAGGAGCAGCTCTCTCTGAGATATTACCTATGGTGTGAAACATAACTGTCCATCAACAGACCCTATTGCTTCCTGCAAATACAATTGAAGGCCTGTTTTCATCGTCTGAATCCAAATTCCCCTTGGCTCTGAGCCGTAACAGCAACTCCTCATGTAGCTCTTTATCCCTAGCTTGCCTTAATACTTAGAAAAGCTTTTATATATTCTTATTTCCTTCCACATCAAAGGAAAAGGGGGATAATTAAAACTGGGATTCTCTTCTTTATCTGGGCTTGTTACCTTTTTTATTATTGACCCTCCATTTAGCCCGAGAGACAAACTCTGTCCAGTATCCCTTAGGAAGTATTCTTTATTTGCAAGTTGCACTGCAGTTTTCCTTTCATGTACAACCTACACTCAAAGAGGCACTGGCAGGAAAAACAATGCATACATACAAAAAGATCTTCTTCTGATGTTTGTCACTAATTTAACTGGGTACAGAAAGTCATATGCAAAGATTTGGAGATGCTATGAAACATGGGCAAGGTAAACTGAAGTCCGCACTAAAAAAAATAAGAATTTTTGCTGAATGCCCCGGATTAGGATTCCTAATTGTGCTAGCATGGGCATTCAGTAGGAGAGGTCACCTTTCACAGTGAATACAACCCCAATGGTTTTTTGATGTGGCTGGTTTATGCTTTGGTAAGAAATCAACAGAGATCTGAGAAGGAAACATGATCCCTGCGATGCTGTTGCATGACACAACACACACCCTCCTCAGGCTCTGGGCCCTTTCTTCAGCCTGGTAAACTTTTTACTGTATTTTTTTGTTTTTCACTTAAATATTTTCTTTCTAGTCACTCTCAATTTCTGATTCCCATGCAGAAGAATAATTCACTGTTTCTCTGGAGGACTTAACACTTCCATTATTTCTACTGTGAGAATATTGGGTTTTTAAAGTTGTAGACCATGTCATATCTGGTTATACAGTTACCTGTTTCAAAACTGCTGTATCACTGTACAGAAAAGAGAAAGACGGTCTGGACTTTCGGTAGTAAAACCTGTTCTTTGATATCAGGTTCTTAATGCACTTTACAGAAGAGACTACTACTGCTAACTACTACTACTACCTCCTCTTTACAGGTGAGTAAGAAGAGGCTCAAATGTCTTGCTCAAGGTTACTCACCAAGTCCCTCCTGGAAACCCCAGCTCTCTTGGCTCTCATACCTTCTCTTTGCACAGTGATGTTTCCACAGAGAAGACACTCACTGTACAATTTGTTAATGCGAATCTAGTGTCATGGATGGTGTTTGCGGAATTACATTGAAAGGAGAGACTGTGAGCCTGCATCTCTGGAGAAGAAGTCTGGCCTTAATGCTAACTCCTGCATTACTTTACCACTGTCTTGATACATAGCTTTGGATGAATTGGATTTAACTTTTCTTTCTCCCCTGTAAGACAAAGATAAATATACATGTTGGCTTCTACAAATCAGTTGTTTGCAAGGTACCTGGAGACTATGGGTGTGTGTAAAGACAGTTTATTATCATCCCAAGGCTGGCAGTCAACACAAGTCAGAGGCAGTGGATGTCTGTCCACAGCTGAAGTGACTCTAGTCCCAGGTGCCCCCTCAGCTGCCCCGAGTACCTGGAGCACAGAAGCCTCTGAAAGAAGCTTTGCCCACTTTCCTGACATCTCACATTCTTCTACTTCAGTGACTTAACCGTAGCTCAGAGTCTCAACTTTCAGCAGCAGTAAGTTCATATATAGTGGTTTCTAACTCTCCTGGCTGTGGAGAAAACTTGACTAGTACAAATGAGTACACAGGGAAACATCACCGTGAAAGCAAATGGAAGGTAAACAAAAAGCACCTCTAGACTATTACTTTATAAATTACAATAGTACAAGGGCATCATGACGTTTCAGTCATGCTAACGAGGCTGAAGGTTTTGAATGTGAATAGCAGCACAAGGTACTGCTATTTTCCTGTCAAATGCTGACTGGTCTGCAGAGACCTTGTCCCAGGAAAGATGGAAAGTCTTCCAGGTGAGGCTAGAGGAAGGTGAGTAGAAAGCAAGATGAGGATAGCTGCCTTTCTGCTACACTTACTATGTTTATTTATAAGGAGACAAAAGTCTTCAGTCCCCAGGGCTCTCCATATAGCACCTTTCACTTGCACTAAGTCAGCAAAACAGAACAAGTCTCTTAAAATTAAAATGAAGGGAAAACATGCGATAAAATAAAACATATAAGCCCCAAATATTTCAAATATATATTCTGCTTCACTTCGCAGTTTCTGCTCACCAACTACTCACAGAATGACAGTCTTATCAGATAAGAGTGGCCAGCTGCTATACACTGCATTTAAATTTATATTGCAAACAACAGGCTCCATTACCCAAGGATTTTCTCGTTGCATTCCTAATATTGTGTTTCTGTATGGTTTATTGTTCCTCATTTCCTTACATGCTCTTTGCTTTCTAGTGTGTGCCAACACATCCTCGTATTTGTTTCAAACATTTTGTTTTTTCTACTTAATCTGCCTTTGACTGTATTTCCTTTTCTATGCTTCTAAACATTTTCTGCTTCTCAAACACCATCTCTAAAGCTGCTGTCTCATACACCCTTTGCTGTTTTTTTTTCTCCCTTTCTGCTGCCCCCTCTCTTCCTTCATCCCCTAATCATTTGATCACTGCAGTTCTTTGATGTGTGAGTCTCCCAGTTCAGGCCCAATTTAATTATGTTTTTCAGAAGACTGACCTCTGTGGTCCCAATTTGTTCAAGACATTTCCTTCATTGATCCAGGGCCAGATCCCTGTACTGCTTGTTCTAAACTAGGTTCCTGATATTAGAAGCAGCCATGTATTAGCTCTCAAGGTCAGTTTGCATATATCAGCAGTTAATTGCACTGATTTATTTCCAGTGGATACAATACACTCTTCCCTGCCCTTAGGTCTAGATGCATTAACACAAAATCAAGGGGAAACAATTAGAGGTATTCTTACACTACAACAGACACACTTGCTTCACTATTCATAAGCATCCTCAAAGAATAGATTGCATTTTTCAGTAAATTGCAACACATCCCAAAGGTCTGTATATTTAATTTCTGTTGGGCTAGTATGAAAACAACATCCAACACTATCGGACTTTCCCTTCTTAAATTCTCCTCTTGTCATCAAATGTGGGGTTTCAAGAAAGAATAAGAGTCCTGTAGAACCTTTATAAAGTAAAACATGCTGTCTTGATGGTACTCAGCTCTGTTTATAAATTACCAGTCTGATATACATGAAAAACTCCCCTATATAAACCATCAAACAGCGGCATTCCTTAGCAGAGCAGTACAAGCATCATATCTGCAGCAGAAAAAGTTAATGAAAACTAAAATACAATATTTTTTATCCCAGGGAGGGAAAACTGCAATAATCCAGCAAAGAAAAGGGGAAAAACGTCCATGGTGTTTGCTGCTACTCATTGCTTCCATAGGGTCTGCAGTTAGTGGGGATCCAGAAGCATACAGAGCTCAGTGACAACTTCACAGTGACAGCACTTTGCCACTGAGCTGTGCGTGTTCAGTGAGCACGAGGAGTGGCAAAGGTCTCTCTGAATTAGACTGAGCTAATTAAATACAGCTCTGTGCTTGACAGGATCTATAGATGCCGCAATCCACTTTGTCCAGTTCTACCCAAGGATGATGTCAAATCTAAGTAGACCAGCACAAGCACGCTATCCTTGCCTGCTGCCAAAAGCTAACAGCCTGAATAAGATCAGCACAACCTTTACGCTTGACCCTGACTGAAAAGTGTCAAGGAAACTGAGCCTCTGGATAAAACCAGAGCTGCGTCAGGACCACAGCGTCCATTCCACAAAGAAGGCTAAAACTGGGATGGCATATATGCTACCATGAGTGAAAAAGGTGCTGGTCTCCTGGACTTTAATGTGAGAGGCGCTGAAATCCAGAGAGATTTTGACAGTCCCTCCTTTCTCACCTCCTCACCATGACCATCACAAGATGTTGGCTTTCATTTTAATGGAAGATTTTTTTGCTTGGGTTGAGTTTTTGATTTTAAGTATAGTTGAAAAGTACTCTCACCTCCCTTATGCTCTCTGTACAATTATGACGACGGTGTGAGAAACTACAGAAATTCTTCCCAGGAGATAGATGTTCATATAAAAAGAAGAGATTAAAACAATCAATCAAAAAAACCCAGATAATCATAATTCAGAAATGAATAAAAAATAACTCTTGGATTGTCTGTCCTACTATCTCACAGTTACCACTTTTTTTTTCTCCACTTATTTTTAAATGACCCAAGACACACATCTCTTACCTCAACCAAGCAACTCACAGCGTAACACCTTTAAGTCTCAGAAATATTTTAGAACACCCAGCTCAACCCAAGTTCCTGATGAAACATATCTGCCCAACACATACCCAACTCATTTTCCCACTTCTGAGTTCACTCACAGCAAGGTCTACAAATACACATGTGTCTTTGTAATAACTACTTGAAATGGGAAGGGGGAGCAAAGTGTCCAGCCTGCAATGATCAGTTCCTGCTTGATATTTCCCCACTCCTGCAGCCTCATGCTTGTTGGCTTATGGAGGATGTTCTGTCTGAATTCCGGAGATTGATCTAGACTTTTCTGGACTAAGTTCTGAAGTTTCCATTCTCAAAATCTGTGGGAGGCTTGCCCAAGTAAAATGTGAGCAAGGATTTCAAGACATGCACCTCTGAGCCACAGACTCCCTGAGAAAGGCACCAAAAATGACAAAAAAAAAAACCACAACCTGTCCAGTGTACACGATCATTTTAACTTGGAGCCGTGTCACAAGAACATCATTTCAGTTCTCCCAGTACAGAGGGACTCCATGGTGTCTGCTGACAATAATAATAGGGATGGTGAATACAGCATCTGCAGCAGGGCCTCTGCAGGGTCTTCACTGCCAGGGCATCAGTGAGCATTTGACACTTATTTGCCCAAAGAAACATCATAAATCTCTGAGTTGGCTGGAGAGCTCTAAACGGTCACAACAGTGAAACCTCCTCTGAAGGTATTTCTTGATTTCATTCAGATAAACTGTCTTACTTTTTCTCTTTTCAATAGCTTGCTTTTTCTTGAATCTCTGACATGCTCTGGAGTATACTCGTGCTCCTTTTCCTTTTCATCGATAGTAAGGATGCACTGTGGGTGTGCTAGATGTCAAGGTGTCTCCATTTCCTTGGTAACAGCAAACAGTTACTAAACCGGAGCAAATAAAAGTGAAATGTGATGCAGACACTGAGCTAAGCATTCAAATTCTTGATGTCCTTTGCTGATAATTTAGTCTGTAACTTCTGCTTCGCTGCTATCCCCCTCTATTTTATCTATCTATCCCCCTCTGCCTTATTTTCCCCAACAACTGAAGAGGTAAATTATGTTCCTCAGTATAGAGCACTGAGACTCAAAAAAATAATGTTCAATGTAAGGGATTAATAACACTTCAGTGATGACATACTGGGGTCTAGAAAAAAGCACAATAGGAAGTGTTAAACATATGTCAGCGTTCACATGGTTAATTCAACTGCAACCCACATTTTTGCTGGTGTGCACTACAAGCACAGTGAACAGAAGCAGCTGATAAAAGCAGCGGTTTCTGCACAGAGCAAAAGCACCTTTGCAGAAAAGGACCTGGAAGTCTTGGTGGATACCAAGTTGAACATGAGTCTGAAATGTGCCTTTGTGGCAAAGAACACCAACAGACTCCTGTGCTGCAGTAAGCAGTGTTGCCAGCAGGTTGAGGGAAGTGTTGTCTCCCCTCTACTCAGCACAGGCAAGACAATTCTGGAGTGCTGGATCAAAGCCTGGGTTCCTTAGGGCAAAAGACACATGGACATACTGGAGCAAGCTCAGAGAAGGGCCATGAAGACAATTAAGGGACTGAAGCATCTCTCCTATGAGGAAAGAGTGAGAGAGGTGGGACTGTTCAGCCTGGAGAAGAAAAGGCTTAGGGGGATGTTATCAAAGTGTGCAAATACCTGAGGGTGTGTGAGAGTGTAGGAATAAAGGAGATGGAGCTAGAGTCTTCTCAGTGGTATCCAGTGAGAGGATAGGAGGAACTGGGCACAAATTTAAATACAGGAAATTTCATTTAAATATAAGGAAAAAAAACCCACTTTACTGGGACAGCAGTACAGTTGAATAGCAGTAATGGGCTGTTCATAGGAATTTAGAAGTCTCCATCCTAGGATAGGTTCACAATCTGACTGACACAGTCCTGGCCAACCTGTTCAACTTGACCTGCTTTGAGTAGGTAGGTGGACTACATTATCTCCAGAGGTGCTTTCCAAACTCAACTATTCTGATTCTGCAGTATAAACTGGTTGCATATTTTTATTCTACTTGTCTAAAGGGTATTCCTGATCTCAGTGGAGAACCAAAAGAGTTTCTGCCTTTGTGCTATCTACAACATTACCTCTCTCATACACAACTTTGAACACAATGGAGATGAGTAACTAGACTAGTGGATTCTACAATAATGAAACTCTATTCGGAAGAAAATTAACTTCTAGTGAAGATTATTTCATCAAACAGGCTCTTATTATAGCAAGTACTTCTCTCCATAATACAAGCTAACAATTTCCTGCATCCATCACACTTTGTAGTCCTGGCTCAGGTGTGAAGCCGAACCCAGAGTGGTCAACATTCATGGGTCAATATTCCCGACACAAAGAGGGGGTCAGATTGCATTGGTTGATAAATTATGGTAAAGCTATTGCTAGAAATCAGTCCTTTGTTAAAATGACTGAGAAAGATTACAACCAAATGATGGTCAGAGAAGTAATGGTCCTAGACTCCCTCTTTCAAGATTATTTCCCATTTTGGAAATCAACTGAAATTGCACATTTAAAAAACAAAAAAATATTTTTTTTTTCAGTTTAGGTAAATTGTGACAGAAAATGAAGAAACCATCTCCTTTTTTCCTAAGCCTATCATGGGAGTGGGAGTGCAATTGGTGTGGACAAGGAGGAAAGGAAACTTGTGCTCTTCATTCTAAAAAGGGAAAGTGAACAGTGATAAAATAGGCTTTGTTATGGCACGTAGATGAGTTAAAAGTAGGCAGTTCAATCTCTCTGCTTTGTCCCAACCAACCATCTTTCCTGGCCTGACAGTTCAGTGAATGTGGTTCATTGCAGCAATGCCCCTTGCCTGAACACGTAAAGTTTCTCTGGTGAAAGTTGAAGAGTAAAGATCATCTGGAATTAATGTCTTTTCCAGAAAAAAATGCTGAATATAAAATGCCTGTGAATACAGTCTAAGGAATTCCAACATTTAAAGAAAGGCTTCATCTCCAAAGATAGGGATTCATGTCTAGCACAATTTCAAGAGCAATAGAATACAGGGATGACACAAACATGTTCAGAAAATAGACTGAACCTAATCAGATATATGGAAATATTTCCCTCAAGTATCATATGTTCCATTTTACCACAGGTAATACTGAAGAACACGGTCAGACACTGCAATGAAAAATGATAGAGGAGAGGCACAGGGGAAACCTGCAAACAGAAAGGCACACCCTAAATCAGCGATGGAGCCTGTAGGAATACTTGTGAATTGCTTTACTGTTTGCCAGTACATTAGGCCCTGAGAACAAAACAAGTTTTGTTGCTTCCTCTGGAACTGGGTACATCATCGCTGCAGTGACATACCAGCCCAAAGTATTTACAGCATGTTTCATCTCAAATACAGAAAGCTTACATCTCTGCATCAAACCCATCTTACAGTCAAAATAATTTCTCTGTCAAACTGTTCATAACCTGACAGCCACAGCTGTTTTATTGAAGTGTGAAAGAAATCTAACTTCTCTTAATAAAGTGTCTATTGCTTAGGAGCCTTTGGTTTTCAGGAATTCCTTAAAATCCAGTGAAAGTGTGAGTTACTTCTTTATCAATATGAGTCAGGAAGCATCTGGAAACTACTTCCCATATAATGCAATATAGTGAAATAATACAAGCATCTCAAGGTTTGGATACACTCACACAGTGCAGCTGCTTATCAAAATACAAGCAAATGATTAATCAAAGCACAAAGAGATGGGAGAAAATGCAAAATGTCCCATCTCGTTTCAGGTGCCTAATTCACTGTTTTCCATAATTTTCAAACCACTACATTTGTATTGGATCCTTGTAAGAAGTTGTTATTTCTGCAAGAGATTGCTGGCATGGGGAGAATATTCTTTAATGACAAGGCTGATTTTACCAATCTGTCCTCAACTCTTGTTGTACAGAAATGAGTTAAATGAGAGGTTTGGCAGAGCAAACATGGAAGAACAAATGCAAAGAACTGGAGATTCCTTGACTCC
Organism: Tringa solitaria; assembly: GCA_026413425.1. Taxonomy (NCBI): domain Eukaryota; kingdom Metazoa; phylum Chordata; class Aves; order Charadriiformes; family Scolopacidae; genus Tringa; species Tringa solitaria. The sequence goes on along the minus strand of JAOXJM010000023.1, from coordinate 31,330,510 downwards.
AGTTATACCTCAATTGCAGGTGTGTTGTAACTGGAATCAGTTAAAGTTTTAAGCATTTAACTCTTTGTTTATCATTCTTCATTTAAAATAATCAGTAAAAATAATTTGTGCTTGTTCCAACAGTTTAGCAAAGTTTGGTCATCAGAATTAAGGTCAGATGAGATTCTCCATCTGAGTCCCAATCATATACAAATTTTTAAGCAGTTTTTCCTTCCTGTATTGAAAAAGTAAGGTGAAAGACAACTATGGGGCTTGAAGAGGTAGTTTAATCTGGTCACAAGCTAATAGAACACAGAAGAATTACACAAGACTTGTTATTTCTCCTCTGAGGCTTTTTCACCCTCTCATAATAGTAATTTTTTAAAATTCTACTTCAAGATTTGATTTATTTCAGGAGATTCCTGACACTAGGAATCCTGGAGTGATGAGGTATTTATTTGGCCTTTCATAGCCTTGCTTTTGGGGGGTTTTCATGGAAATTTTCGTGGCTGGAAATTGGAAGAGAGGTCAAAGACTGGGGAATGCTGCCGCTGACACAGCTGCATGCCTGGAGCTTCTCATCTTGCCATCACACCTTACCCTGACTGCTGAAAACTGCAGTCAGAGCACATTTCACTAAGGAGACAGCATATCATCAGTACATAGTCTTTAAATGTTTTACATGGTATAATTTCACAGATGGATCCAGGGATGTTTTAACAGAACTATTTAATTTTTTTAGGAGGACAGATTGGAATAAAAAAAAAAAGAAAAACAAACCCAGAAATATATATAGCAATGACTAACTGTCTACAAATAGATGAAACATCTGACTATTAAAGATGAAAAAAAATTGTTTAACATACTGCAGAGGTATACAAATCGTAAGAATTTAGTGTGTATAAAACAGCTGAAGATGAAAAGGAAAGATGATCTTTTCATGCACAGGGACTTAATTTCACTGCTTTGTCACAGACAACTGGTATTTTTCTTTTGGAAAGTCTCTTAATATTACTATATGTGATTTCTCTGTCCTTACAATGAAAGCAAAGACTTTTACCTTTCTTTTCTTCTCTGTCCTGTCAACACATTTGAAAGCAGTTGTACTGAAATTGTTTCTTTCTATGCATTCACATAGTATATGCAAATTATAATCCCAGTTGCTTTGGGGGTTTCTCAGCACTGTCCTAATTAAATAATTATACTAGGACAAAAAGTGCCTTATAAATGTTAAATGTCATATTCTAGTTATTCTAATTATGTTATATACCTAGTGCTATAATGTATAATAAATTACTTTCAAAATAATAAATTATTTTCAAAGGATAATTTAATCTGAATATCAGCTACCTCATTTAAGGCAAAAGCTACTATTTCAAAGTATATTAGTGGTTTTTAGGAACTGCAGACATATTTCCAAAAATGATTAAGGCACATACAGACTCAGTATCATTGAAAACTTTTAGGAATCTCATTTTTGGGGAACAAAGTAATTTATGAAATTTCTATTTAGGTATGAAAAACAGTTAAGGACTTCTGAAATTTGGATCCAAGAAGTCTTGACTATGAAATGGTCTCCCAGGAAAGCAATGTGAGTCACTTTGCTAAAAAGCATATTTAAATGGTCTGAATAAAGCACCCAAAATTTGTCACAAGCAAAATCTCAGAGACCACATGCTAGAAGAAGGGTAGATCACTATGAGCTAACAGGTCTTCTTTTTATCTCTCTCTTCAGTAAGTCTTTTGTAGAGTGTTATTTTTTTCCTATGGCAAAACTAATAAAAGAAACCTTTCTTCAGTACAGCCTTACACTCACTCTGCTAATTCACTGGAGAATAAAGCTCCTTTATTAATATACTCTACATTCTCACACATATCAAATAATACGTCAAAAGATAAGAAAGGAAAGCAAAGAACTTGGGTGACATTTGTTGACATTTCCAACACAGAGGAAACAAACAAGTTAGGCTGTTGCTGAATGTTAAAAAGGCCGTGGAGAGTGAGTTTCCCCTCATCAATATGGCCCTCGGGGCATTTTTAACGCAGCCTAATATTGTGTTCCCTAGCAGGAGGTATTCCTACAACACTAGGAGACAGGGATGGCTCCCCTCAGCTCTTTGGAAGCCTCAATAAAAAGGTCAACAGATCTGATATTTTAATTTAGATTTTTAAAAGATCAAGGTCACTTTTAAAGAGAATAATCAAGATGCTCAGCCTGCATCTTAACAAAACATCAGCTCCAAACAGAAGTCAAAATCAAAATACAAGTGTTTTCATTTTTATATAAAATTTAAAAAGAGATTGAAGCTTCTTTATTTTTCTTCTTTCGTTTTCTGAAACCATGTTAAGATCCTTTTAGAAGCTGCAACCGAGAAACATCAAAAACCTTAATGTGGCCTGAGGGTGGCTCACTACAAAGCCATGTGCTAATAATACCTTGCATTTATAGCTCTTTTAATCCAGAAGAACTGGATCCCCAGGCAGTGCAGATACTGTGCATGCAGGAATAACAACTTTGAGCCTCCTTACTGACATGTGACTGTTCCTGCGGGTCCCCAACACACAGCCTCCAAAATGCCCCATATCTTTAGAGCCAGGGGAACACCCGGTGTTATGGAAACTGCATGGAGAAATTCAGTAGAGCAGAAAGCAAATAAATGAGCTGGAATTCACTAGAAAATGGAAACTGTGAGCCCTAGTCTCATAGAAGGTGTCTTGGGCTCAGCAAAGTAACAGACGTGTTCCTGCAGGAGGTGCCCTGGAGGCTTTTGGTGGCTCTGACTCAGCCCTGCTGCATATGGGGGCTTCCGCCTGCCATCCTGGCAGTGCCCCTCCTGGCACAGCATCCCTTACCCTGGCAAGGCTTCTCAGATGAGGAGGAGGAACTCTCTGACCAGGTCTGACTGATAATCTCAATGCCACAGCACAAGCCACATCAAGCCACAGCACAAGCCACATGAAAATCAAAACTGCTTTTTCACGTAACAAAGATGAATCTCACGCTTCCATTATCTTAGCTTTACAGAGTATCAGCTCATCAGGCAGGAAAAGCTGATATGATGAAATCTAATAATAAAACGCCAGGATTAGTCTGAATTCATTTTTACCACCTGCTAATTTTTGAATTTATATTAACTTAATGCTTGGTATTTTACAGGTAAATATCTGCTTCATTTTACACGTTAAGAATAGTGAGGGAAAAGGTGATATACTAATATATCTCAGGTAAAAGATAAACACATTTTCTTTATACGTAAGAAGCTGCCTTTATATCTACGTCCAAATACTGAACTACTCCTCAGTGATGCACATTGGCATGACCAAATTAAAAGTCAACAGAGCAGTGCTGATTTACATCTGATGTGTCTATTTCTAGAACTTTAACACAACAGTAATAAAATAATGATTAATAATGATCACAGCTCACATTATTTAGTGGCAGTAATCACGGAATATCTCAAAGCATTTGTAAGCTATTTGCGCAGGGAATTGCACTCACAGTGATGTACACACATAGAAGAATGACATCAGTTATCTAGAATTTCTATTGTATATCTCATAGGTCCAGGATCAAATACTGACTTAATCCTGTCAGCTCTACCACATACACTTTCATGATATGACTTTTCAAGTATTTATCTATCGTAACAATCCCTATACTTAAGATCATAGAAGCAATGCCCTTTTCCAGCCTTTCTGAAAATAATACTACCACCACTGATACTGCTTTTATTTCAGTTCTTCCTCATTTATCACTGTACTATGGCTCATGGAAATGTTTGAATTGCTCATTTTTAGATTTAATAAATACTCTTTACAGCCCATAGCTTTATATTTTGGATATTGACAAAAGGAGAACTTAAACTGCAGAAAAACCCCTGTCACTCATATTTTCCTGTCATCTTCCCGAGTAAGCCTGAATGCTGGCACTCATTCTATAGCTCGTGTCATTTACATTTTTAATAAAGTAGCTTATTTACTGAAGTATACCCTTCCCATTGTAGTTGTTCTGTGGATTATATCTAGGTGTAAAAATCCTGGTTGTGCCAGATTTCACAGATGCTCATTCCTTTTCTTCCTGTTTATGCGTATGTGCATAACCTGAAATTTCTAGTCCATTTGCCTCCACAGGTATATGTCCCTGCCCCATGACTATGTACCACATAACTCACTTCAAAATTCAGCCTAATGCAAAATCCAAGGAAACTTTCACCTAGTGAAGGCAACCGACTCACAGCTGGGTGGCATGGAGAAAATAGGGCATGACTGTCACTCACCATTAATGCTATTTACCACCGTCTCTATCGCTGCACAGCAGAATACCTTGCAAAGCCTTTCTCCTAGGTGGGGCCAGCTAATTCTGTAACTCTGTGTGAGAACTTGATGACAAGCACCGAAGAGACAAGCTGCTGCCAGGTTTGATTTCTCTAGTTACTTTGATCAATTCTATTTGATAGGGGCTTTCACGTCCATAAGCCACCTAGCATGAAAGTACATCATCTTGAATGTGACTTTATAGCTTTTAAAAGAAAGGAGGACATGGTAAATACAGAGGTGTAAGCTGTAACAATCCTCTTGAGCCTGCAGTCAAAGCACTGTGAGATCTTTGCTGGCTTATTTCAGGGTCTGGCAGCAGTCTCTGACATGGACAGTGCCATGTTTCTAGTGGTCAGAGGGGGCAAGGGGACAGGAAAGCACCCTGTCCTCTCCCTAGACAGACTGGATGCTGTCACCACATATGGGTACACTAGGAACAACATCGCTCCACGTTATCGTTGGGCCTGAGAGGAGGGGCAGACGCCAGTCCCACAGCAGTGTCTCACAGTAGCTGACATCTCTCTGTAGCTTTAATATCTGGCACATCAGATACTTGCCTAAAACACATCACCTGCTCCATTTCCCACTTTGGCAAACCATCTCTTCATTCAGCCTGTGATGGACCAGCAGCTACGTTTCCTTTTGCCCCCATATGCCACCAGTATTGATTTTGACTGACTGATTAATTGTTTAATTGGTTGGACTAGATGATCTTAAAAAGTCCCTTCCAACCTAGGTGATTCTGTGATATATTGCAACTTCTCAAAAATTAATATTTGTGTTGTGGTTTCAGATTACTGAACACCAGGCCTTTATTATTATTAGTTCTTTACTTTATGAGTTCTCACTTTTTTTTTTTTTAAGATTGGTCAGCTCTGTTCCTGCAGTTTTAAATAGAATATGGCTGTCTGTTGGGAAGAGCCGTGATACTTTTCATAAAAATAATGCTTTGTTTTTCAGTTTTCAGTAGATCAGTGAAAATTCGCCGCAGTTTTCCATCATGTTTTATTCCAAATCCAACTTCCTGTGTGTTTTTGTTTAAATGTTTGATTTCTCATTCTCTTTTTCTCCCCACCCATCCCATTTTTCAAGTGTAGATAACGGGGAGCATCTCTAATGCAGAAGGAAGACCAGAATTCATGTTCAGAACTAAAATATTCTCTCATCTTTCTCCCAGCTCATTTGGTCAAAGAAATTGCATATCTAGAAAGAAAACAAATTGTTTTATACTTATCACCAGGTGAAACTTCAGTTGGCTTTAATCTCCATAACTCCATCAAATTCTTGGGACTTTCTGAGGAAGTCAGGTTGAAAGTATGGTAAGTCTAAGGTCTCTCTCAGTGGCCAGTGGACTGAGATGGTCTTTTCATCATAACTCAAAACGGAATTATCATCTGGAGGTGTTTACCTTCCTCCTTTGACAACAGATTTGGGCTCAAGTGACTACTATGCTCTCAGCTGCCAGAAGTCAGACAGGATGAATCCAGACCTGACTGTTTTGTCCTAGTAAAAAGAAATAAAAAGTAAACAGGTATTTCCCTAGGATATAAATTTCCTATTTTATTCTTACAACAACAACACTAATACTGGCCTTATAACTGCTTCACCTTCCATCTTAAAAAGTTGCAGGTCCGCATACCAGTTTTAATTGCAGAAGTTGAAACTAATTTTAATTTGATGGGTTTATACTATTGCCCACAACTTTACTAGGAGTGGCTTTCTGTTAGGGAGCTTAGTGAACAGAGAGAGCAGCTGCAGGACATTCTTCTAAGGTGAAAAAGGGCTTTGTAGAACTTCCTTGTGTAGCTCCCTGAATATAACTGCCTGACCTTGAGAAAAGAAGCAGGAGGTGTGTATATTTGACTTAAGTATTAACAGATAGGAACTGGCCAGTGAATCCTTCAAGAGACCACTGGAAAGCAACAGAAATTCAACATAAAAGGAAAGCTCTGACCTTTACATTTAAGTCTCCTGAAGTTACCAGGGAAATGAACTGTGGCTTCTCTATAATGTTAGTCAACAGTACTGTCCACTTCAGATGCAAAGAGATCCTCTATCCCCTACTGGGAGATAAAACAAATAGAAAAAGGCCAAATCCTTCACAAATAACTCTACTATCCCCAAGAGGATGAGAAAATGTCAGCCAGCTGCTCTGAAGTACAATCTTCATGCATTAAAATAAATGTTAGTATATTATCACTTTGGTTGGCACGGGATGAGGCACAACATTTGCTCCAGCAGTGAGGTTTTAATCTTTGGGCTAGATTCATTCAAGGAGCTCTGGAGGTCTCAAATACCTATTGCATTGATCTACAGGAAGTAATATGCCTATGAAAGCATTTAGTTCCAGGGACATTACTGGCAAGAAGCACATCAAGATTTCTGTAGTGAATATTTTGCTAGTGAAAGCTTGACAGTCTGAACATTACTTCATAAAAACTTTGTGAATTGTTGACTGTATACATTTCCGGGTCATTCTGGGTATTCTTAACTTCCAGTACCACTGGACCCTTCTGAGATTGCACACACAAGAGTAGAGATTGCAGGTGAATTCTGTGACTACTTTGATTGCACACACAGGAGCAGAGATTGCAGGTGAATTCTGTGACTCCTTTGGTTGAAAACTAGACATATAAAGGATTCACTATATTAATTCATAGTTACTCATACAACAAGAGGCCAGGAGAGCTGTAATGACAACACCCAACAAAGAGTGAAAGAGGTTTAGTTTCATTTTTTTCTGTCCTGACATGACATTTCACAAGATGACTGGGTTCTTTGCCCAACAGGGTTGTAGAAACACAGCTGTATGCAACACACTGAAATAATGACATGTGCAAGGCTGATTTCCACTGTAACCTAGAGCCAAAGTTTTTTAAATCTCACACAGAATTTTAAAAGGAACCAGAATCAGTGTTTTATGTTCGCCAAAGAGCCCTCAAAAATTTGACAACCCCCCTATTCTTTACTTCGCATTCAGATCTGTCACTCTGCCTGATAACAAACGACAGATTGTCTCCTGTACAAGCATTGCCACCCAGAGCTCAATTCTAGCATTAAGGTCCGATAGACAGGAGTTCAACATGTCAGTCCTCGGTGAATTTAAGATCTGTAGAGCCTCTTTAGGAACAGTCCTGAAAATTAAGTAAACCAGGTGAACAGAACCATCATTTGCTACTTAAATTCACTGTAGTACTGTCAACAATTTCTTGAAGTGACGGCTGAACAGGTCAATTTATTTTGGAGTGGCTGACAGCCAGTGCTCTCTCTAAGACCTTTATATTAGAACTTGGCATTAAATTCTGCTTTAAAGTACTTAAGGAAAAAGCAAAGAGGAAAATATATATGTTCACTTTTCCACCATCTTCCCTTTGTTTCCTAACATCACAGTGGAGCTGCACCTGTGGCAAACAGGTAGAAAAAGAGGGCTGTTTATCAAGCTGTAAATTGGTATGTTATTTTTCTCTGAAGCCAAGCTAAGTCCAACTGTTGTTTCTAAGTGTGAGGGAAAAGAGCAAGTGCTGCAACGTGTACATGATAAAATTTCATCTATGAATTTGGTGTATTGGCATGTGATGAGCCAGTCACCTGGTAGAAAACCAAAACAACCAACCAAAATAACAGTTAAAACAAGTTTATTGTGTTACAGATTTTTCTAGTTGCCTCAGCCAATGTGTCACTGTGCAAAGTTGCAATACTTACTTAAGATGGAAGTACCCTCTGCCTTTCTGCAAACATACCATATCTAAAGTGCAGCATTACCAGTACTGTAATGCTGGCTCCTCTCCTTCACCCTCCCTTCCTGCCACCCCAGACAAAGCTGTGTTACTGCTGTAACCCACTGTATCCACCCATATTTGGGGCCTCTGCATTTAAACAGAGTTCTGTGCATTTTGTTTGGAATGTGACCTCCTTCCCTGGATTCCCTCCACATACTTTTCATTGTGCTGCATAAAAATGTAATATAATTTGGAGGCTGAGGAAAGGTACTACAAGTATTAGGAAGTGAAGGAAACTCATGCTATTGTCCCCACACACCCATATTTCACACTGTTTTCTACAAGCCAAGATAAGACTTAGAATCATAGGATCATGAAATGGTTTGAATTAGAAGGGACCATTAAAGGTCATCTAATCCAGCCTCCCTGCAATGAGCAGCGGCATGTTCAGCTAGATCAGGTTGCTTAGAGCCCTGTCCAACCTGACCTTGAATATTTCCAGGGATGGGGCATCTACCACCTCTCTGGGCAACCAGTTTCAATTTGCGTTTTATAGAGTTAACCCACAGGCACTTTACAAGTGAAACAAAAAAAAAAAAAAAGAGACAATGTATTTTGTAAATCCACCAATGTAAAAAGGAATATGACACCTGTCTACACAGTCTTGAAGAGTAAGAGTAAGGAAACTTTGAATAAGAGGCCCAACAAAAAATTAAGAGAATAAAAGGAATAAGAAATTTCATTAAAAGTCTCATAATAAATTACGAACTATGGAAATCTCAGCAAAAAGAATGAGGTCTGTCATAAATAATAGGAAAAACAGGTTTACACTGACTAGTCAGAAATGGTCCTGCTCTAACAAGAGGTGGAAAAGATGACTTACTGGTAACACATTTTTCAGCTTTGGCTTCTGTGGATCCACTCCCAGCTACTAGATTAGATTTTGAACATGAGGGATTCCACAAAGCATGTGTTATGTGACTGCTTATGCACAGTCAAGTGGATTAAAGACTAAAACATTTCTTAATTCACTATAAATCAGTGTAGCAAGAGTTCTGCTATCCTTTAAGGTATTTTTATTATTAAGACTAAGCTGATGGTACAAACAGATGAGTTTTGACCTTTAACTCTAAAAGGCTTTTTCAGAAGTGCATAAATTGTAATTCATTTTTACTCTTTCATTTTATGGTCAGCCTTCCTTTTCTTTTTATCTCATAATTCCAACCGTTTCAGGACTTTTTTATTTCAGGAAATGTCCATTCTTGAAATCTCTGGGAATCCTTTAAACTTTGATTTCTCTGAATACCTAAACATTCATTCTCAACAGGATACAGAAGATCTAAGGTCCCTAACTCAAAGAGGAAGGACCAACCTAAAACAAGGGAAGAGTAGCTCCATGGCTCTGATGAACTGAAACAAAACTTTAAATGTTAATACAAACTTTGAAGTGTGCACTTCATATAAAGTTAAAAGATAAGAACAAGCCTCTTTTTTTTTTCATTTCAGATGAAAAGAAACAACTGAGAAAGGAATGTATTTCAATAAGTTAACTGATTCCTATCAAACAACTCATTCACTTTAAGTTTTCTAAGTAATTTTTTTCTGTTCCCTAAGATGTGAGATTTACCCCCTCTGAAGCAGAAGTCTTCTTCTGTCACTTGAGCAAGAATAGCTCAGACAAAGCAAATCTTTTGTACAATCTAATCTACATCAGCTTTGGCCAAGGAAGGTGAATATTGCTTCTAGATGTCATTATTACAAATATTAATGATTATATTACATACTGGGTGCAGGAATGATGTCACCTAATTTCCTAAAATTAAAACCTTCAGTTTAGAGTTGATTGTTTAAGCTATTTTTATAGGCAAAGAGCAAAAAGGCATTTCCAATAGATAATTCCGCTCATGTTAGAGCAAAAAAGAACAGAAGAGGCTTTGTGGTGCCTGTCTTGCAGTATGGAGGAAACTGCAACAATCAGCTTACAGCAGACATTTATGTTGATATCCAAGCACAGTAAAGGTAGCAGGACTGAGTGTTTTCTCTGAGACACTGCCTTCATTCATTTAAGTATCACTTCCAAGTCAAAAGCAGTCAATGAGGTAATAAATGCCAAAGATCTAGGTTAAGAAAAACATAAAAATAAATAGCAGAAAATTATTTAGTCTTGAAAGACAGAAGACAAGTTATTTTGAATACTTCTCTCACCTTTCTATACAAACCATTAGGTAAAAAAAAAAACCTTAAAAAAATCAGTGTCTAGTAAAGTCATACGTAGCTATAGCTTTTATTGCTTTGTTATTTCAGTTGAAAAAGAGGACATTTCTGGGCTTGATGGCTACACCTTTATCCCCTAGGTGTCTCACATATATACAGGAAAATAACTGAAGGCAAAGAACATGCTCAGGACACTTAGAAGCTCACAGCTATTACCTGCAATTCCAGAAGGGTCAAAACTTTCAGGAGGGAGTTTTTTATTTGTTAGCTTTACTGGTTTAGTAGTACTAAACCAGTACTTAGTGGTGTACTAAGTGGTACTTAGTGGTGTGTAGGCATGTTATGAGTTGCAATCGTTTGAGGAAGGTCAGAAGGCATATGATTTGATCATTTGCAATTTAAAGAGGGAATCATTCCGGTGAACCTGATAGCAGGCCATCAGGATGCTGGTCCTTCAGGTGATGATGCTGTCAAATAGATGTTTAGCAGCCTACAGGCCATAAGTTGAAGATTTCTAATCATCATTCATAGAGCTCCAGACAAACATCTTTTATAGTAACGAAGAATTGTCCATCCATACCAGTGGGTTTTGGAGCAGGCCTGAATTCAACTTAGGCACTCAATGCACACAAAAACCACCAATAAAATTTACTAGTCTGGAGGCTGTCTCAATAACAAATAAAGAAAATGAGAAAGGCTGCAAGTAAGCAGTCTCATCACTCTGGAAGTTTTCAGGGAGAGCAAGAACATATTGTTGCCGTTCATACAGTACCTGTTCTTTGATAAACAAAAGGATTCCAGACTCAAGGGCTGCCGATCTGCCACTTTCCAGCAGCACTAAAATTCTCTTCAAGAAGTAAAAGAGCTAATGATTTCTAGCTTCATAGCTCAATTATCTTTCTTTAATGTCATATCATAAATGGTAAAAATCTGACCTGCAGCATTGTTACTCCTCCCCCGAGGAACACCAGCATCACTTGGCTGCCCATTCATGCTGCTGCCTGTTTCCTGTCCAAAGCCATAAACTTCAATATGATATAAAATGCCAATATCACCAGCCATAAAGCTGTGAGAGGCAGTTTGCTCGTCATGCCATCTGGGAAAAAGCTTCTTTACTGTTCTCCAAGACAGCCCACAGGAACCACCCACTTGCTGTTATTGACCTTGAGTTTGATCTATATGGATATTGTCAATCCTTGTTAACATGTTTCTAATAGGAGATAGAAAAGATTCTTTCACAAACTCTTCAAGAGAGCTCTTACATTCACTCTGAGTGTGGGAACTGCACCTCATGACTATAACACAGTGCAAACAGACTGGTCCAAAACCTTTGGGAGGCATTTTGGCAAAATGTCTCATCAACAGAACATGCTGGTTCACCACAGCTGAAATCCTGGTGGAAACACTGTGGAAAGTTGGCAGGCAGATTTCTGAGGTTCCAAGAATCACTACTCAGTTGTGAGGAAAGAAAAGGAGAAACCCAGAATGGCGTTCTGGAAGATCCCCACTCCACAAGCCTCCTGACCTCCTGTACTGTTTATGCTTGGGTATTCAGAAAACTAATTTCAAAACACTAGAAGCTACTTCAGAATTAAATTTTAGTTGGGATTCTTCCATTCTCTTCTGCCTTTTCCCCTGAACTTAGGGAAATAATTTAATCTCTCCTGCCCTGCTTTTTCCCTAAAAATAAAAAAAGTGATAACTGTCTGTCATACCCACTTTTAAGTGACAACATAATTTTTGGCTGGGAACTGAACGTCTGAAGAAAAATGCCAATCCCTGATAGTGCATCAAGAAAGACAGAAGTAAAATGGCAGTCATAGCAGCTTTCCCTCAGTTGAAAGTTCCTGGCTTTACACAAACAAATATTTTCCTGTCAGCATTTGCCACTAACTATTTGAATCATTTCAATTTTGTTTTCATGGCTAAGCTCTTTAAAAATAAACTCAACATCTCCTATGAACAGTATTTTCATGGGATTTCAAAGTGCCTCCACCCTCAGCAGTGCCCAAGAACATAGTCTGGTACACTGGTTTCAGATACACACTGTTGTAGTGTGCTGAGATAACAAAAGATAATGTAGAAGTAGGAGGATAATAGCCATATTTTGTGTCAAATGGGAAAAATAGTTTAAAAAAATAATTTAAGTGCTACAACTAAAAGGTGCTCCAAGGTGAACTTCTTCCTATTAGGCCTGCTACAAACATAAAACCAGCTACACTGGTTCAAACCAGATGTCCATATAGTCCATCCTCTCTGCAATGCTGTTCACAGGCAGATGCTTAAGATAGCCATATACAACATTTCAAGTTTCTCCCACTGTGTTGTATCTTGGTTATTGTATATTCCTCCCAGTGAAGATGAAAACCTGTGCTTTTCCAAAATACTCATAGCCAGGCCTCTTGCTAAACCATCAATCTAGCAGCATTTAGCAAAACAATACACATGCAAAAGTGGAAATCTTCTATTTCAGAATGTGTGCACAGAGTCATTCATTGCTCTGGACCGTTCTGTCTTCCAAACTCTATTTTGTCTTGCATAACTGGACTGGAAACTCTGCAGCATCGGCTCTTTCTCTGCACGTGAACTAAAACACAGGCAACAGACATTCAGTCACAATCGGGAGCTCTCAGTACTGCTGATAAGTAGTACAGATTCGATTACACAGACCAGACACTTACTCTGATCTCAGTTACCCACCTGTGCAGATGCAAAATTATTCAAAAGAAAAACCCCAGTGTCAGCCTGATAAAGTACAACAAATACTCTGTATGACAATTGCTTTGGAGGGGGTTAATTGCCAGTGCAGGTGGCTCTGGGCCTCTTTTTTACCTTACACTAGTGATTTTTTCCTTGTGAAAGAAAATCCTTCTGAAATTATTTTCTTGTTTTCTAACAAGATTGTTTTGAAGCATCTCAGTACTAAATCCTTGTGAGCAAACTGAATACACAGAATAATCCAAGGTTTATGCAAAGGGAGCCAATGACAGCAGTAGCTAAACCTCACTCCGTCAAAGGAAATATGTCAAGGACATCCTCTTCTTCTGTTATTACTAAAGATTACAAGGTATAGACAAGAAAACAAGTCATGCTGCAGGAATCTGACTCTGAGGGTGTAACGCTTTTCTGGCTTATCCTGCTCCTGGCTTTAAACATCTGGGACCAACACAAAGAAATTGTGTTTTTTCTCCCTGCTAATTGTGAAGTAGCTGACTGATTGCTTGTGACTGACAAGTGTCTGATAACAGGAAATGGTGGCACAGTGGGAGTTTGATGGGTTAAGAAGAATGAGACAGGAAAACCAATAATGTGATTCTTCATTTAAATGTGTGTGCATACAGATTGAGAAATGTCAGCCTCATAGCTGTCGGAAGAGCTTGGATACAGGAATTGCTGAGCACCAGCCAGCGTTTGTACCACCATAGCTGTTCTGAGCCCTAGTCACAAACCGGCTTCTCACTGAGTGAATGAAAAAGAATCAGCCCAATGAGTCTGTTCCTCAGCTGCCTGAAACCTCCTTTCACCACACTAGTGCAGCTGTGCAGCTATTCTCAGGGAGCCCCACACACAGTGAGAGATGTTCTTTGGAAAGCCCCATATTAGCTCTGCTGGCTCTGTTTGAGCCCCCACAGCTAGTTACCAAGCAGGAGATGCCCTGAGGCAAGCCAATGATGAGAATGGACATGGCTGGGGTGATCCCATGGGTTGGTGTTTTGGGAATGCCAGGGACAATTTATCCCCTGTGGGGAACAAATCAACTCTCAGCAGCCTCAGAGAAGAGATGTACAATACGCTCTCCCCTTGTCCTTACACAGCTGGTGATGGCACCAGAGAGATGAATCAGGGGCCAACAGCAGCCTTTTCAGAAAAGACTCCAACAGATAAGGCTCCAAGTGAAAGTTTTGTTTGAAACAGATGTCACATAGCTGGGATTTACTGGGAATTGGTTCATTTTCAAGATGAAGAGCAAAGTCATGAAGAGAAGCTAATGAAAGTAACTGCTCTGGCTTTGATGCAGCCGTCCCTGAACTGAGAATAGAAAAGTGAGATTGATTAAAAATACAAAGTGAAGCCGAGCAGTCCACTTTCAGGTCCAGCAGACAGAAGGGCAAAAGTAAACAAGTAGCCTGAAAGGTTGCCATTATTTTAGAAAAATGAATTAGATGGTAAAATGTCAATTGATTTTTCATAGTCCAAAATATTATTTATAGCATAGATAAAAATTTCTAATTTCCAATAAACAGTCCTGAAATGAATATTTTGTACGGAATCCTGCTTAAATTGTTAAGCATATCATCGTATCAAAGTCATTAGGACTGTACAAATGAGTAATGGCAGCAGGAGCTGGCCTTTTATTGGCATGAGTTTGAAATGGCTGTCTTATTCAAGCATGCCAATAAAACACTCTTGCCACACTATCATGTATTCCATTTACTCCCCATTTAAGAGAGAGGGGAAAAGGTTATTTTAGAAATACTTTAGAGTAATAAAATCTTTATTGCTACAATTTTTTGTATCTCTTATGCCTGTGAAGCCAGTTGATTTAGTTATGTCTACAGTTCTGGAAGTGATAGAAAGTCAGTACTTATGCATTTTGTATCCCTCTAAATATTACTTAAGCTGGAGTGCCTACAAATTGGGAGGGGTGTGCAGTTTTTAAGGTCGTATAGCTCACAACTTGACAAAAATAAAAAAAAAAAAAGCAAGCACATGCTGGGTATATCACAGCCTCACAGTCCCTCCTTCCAATGGGACCCAGCAGGTGTTTCTGACTCTGATGACTTGCAAGGCAACAAATATAAAGGGCCTGTGACTTCAGGCTTCAGTGAAAAGAAAGATTTGAAAGATTGGGAAGGAAAGTCTGCCAGGAACGGGCAAGAACATAAACACACACAGATATAGGTTTGGTATCTTCTGAAATCTAAGTTAGAACCAAAGATACTTTCTCAGTATTATTAATATATGCATATATTGCTGCATATTTGGAACAGTATCTTGCATTAAATTAAAAACATGCACTATTGTCCAGTTTATCTACTTACTGTGCAATGAACCAAATATCTCTGCCATACTGGCTGAAAACTTGCTCTTTATTCATTAAAGCTATACTGTGCATCGTTGGGAAAAAGTACTACATTCCTTCTACCACTCCTATCTTCCACTGCTACTGACACCCAGATGACCAAAACAAAAAACAGCCAACCAACCAAACAAATCTCTCTGCTATTGTTATGAGAAGTGAGAAAATTCCTATTTTGCTTGATTCGTCAACAAACCTGTCAGCTAAATGGTGATTGTGGTATCTCCTCTTACAGTGGCACAAGAGAAACAGAGGACTCCTGGTGCAATTTTCTAAGTCTGAGGCTGCAATGCTGGCAGTTAGAAAAATCATTGTGTGGCTTATAAACGGAACACATTTGCTCAGAAAGTCACAGAGAGAAAAAATATGAAACCCCACACTGCCATTTTGACAATTGCTTTCGTTCCGTAACTTCACTTTAAAAGAGAAGCCAACATCATTTGAAATAAGGTATCTGCTATCTCAGCTGACACCAGTCTGCTGAATAGCAGAATGAGAAATATCTCTGTGGTTATTTAATTATTTAGGGAATAATATGCTATTTTATTTGACAATCTGTTTGCTCTGTGGATAAACTGTAATGCTGAGTAATTTTTCCTTATGAAGCAAAAAGATTATCTGCTCATTAAATAGCCTCATTGGCCCAGTAGCAACATCGCACTACAAATAGAAATGACGCTATGAAAAGAATGGAGCAGAGATGCCTGCAAGTTACAGAAAATACAATAGAGACAACTCAGTCGCTGCAGTGAGTGAGAGGAAGGAAAGCTTTGGGGACTTGCAGCAGCAGAGCTGTCTGTCTAAGAAGAGAAATTCGGGCTGCCAGGGAGCTACTGAGGTGAAGACCAGCTTTCCCCTTTTGGCTGGTTGGGTAACTTGGCTTACAGCCCCACAGGTGACACCGGCTAGTATCCTGCAGGGCCAAGATCAACAAGCCTTGCTATAATTTCCTAGGGCTGGTGGTTTGATCCAGAACACCAAACAGATATGGAAGGTTCATTGTCCATAACTTATTTCCATCTGATGTGCATCTTCAAACGGAAATGCTCTGGTGTTCATGGAGTAAGTTATGTAAGTGAGGACAGCAGGCATTTCATGACGCTCTGATTTTGCAAGGCCTGCATTATGCATGGTGATAATAATAAGCTCTAAGCTATCAGACAGCATTTTCCATTTTAATATGGTCAAATGGTTTCACAGAGCTCTGTCATCATCATCATCATTTTACAGATGAAAAAGCACAGAGAAGTATTTTGCTTGGGGCTGTATTAGAAACCAGTAACACATCTGAAACTAATACCTAGCTTTCCAACCTCCTAGTCTAATGCTCTAACTACTATTTTACTCTAGAGATAAGAACACTGATAAAAAGCTTTGTCATAACGCAAGCAGCATAGTTTACAGCACCTATATAAGAAAGCAATAATGATAAAAGATGATTTTAATAACTGACTGTTCTGGGCAGCCAGAGATTTTCTCCAAATAGTGCTATGTCAAATGGCAAACTGAATACTTTTAGGGCTAATGGACATATGAGAGTTAAAGCTTG
Organism: Tringa solitaria; assembly: GCA_026413425.1. Taxonomy (NCBI): domain Eukaryota; kingdom Metazoa; phylum Chordata; class Aves; order Charadriiformes; family Scolopacidae; genus Tringa; species Tringa solitaria. Next base: position 31,313,652 of record JAOXJM010000023.1, on the reverse strand, counting down.
AATACTGGCTCAGATGAAAGAGACATTTCACCCTTTTTTTTTTTTTTCTGACAGTGAGAAGTGTTTCATAGGCTAATGCACCTGGGATTATAAGTGTATTCAGCCAACTAAAACACTGTGTTAGCCCAGTAGGACTGTCCCCATCCTGTGGTCAGAGTTGGTGTGACCATCTCTGCATTTCTTGGGCGTTTCTTGGTATGAAGCAACAAGACCATCCTGAGGCCTTTGATGTGTCAATTTATGTAATGCTGTCTAACTAAGCTCTCATCCAGCTTAAAAATATAGCATGTTTTTCTGGAACACATGCAGGTTTTCAAGGCCTCAGTTTGCCTGTCTGCACTGAAGTACCAAAATGATGCTATGTGGTATGCTTTACTATCTCAAGTATTTCTAAGTATACAATCCCATTGGTTATAATTAGCGATATAATGTCTAATGATTATTAGTCAAAAGAGGTCTTGAACTACCTGATTTTCATCCAAAACTTGTTGATTAGTAATCCCCTGTAGCTGGGCCATAGCACTGTACTGAAGAGAAACTTGGCTTGAATTTAATCATTTGATTAGCATTCATCCAAGCAGAACATCCTCTTTTGTAGAGAGCAAGCATATTTTTACCTTTTGCTAGCTTTTGACAAGAGGCAGGTGTAGTAAGCATAGGAAACGTATACAGTACAGAGTGTTCTTCGATGAGGCACATGGAAAAATACATTCTGCCTTGACAACAGTGGCACTTCCTAGTACACGAGTAAGGAATCACTGAGCTGTCATCAGTTATGTTCTCAGATGGGAGAGATGCATACACAGAAACCCAGAAAAATAGAAGAGATGAAAAACACTTAAAAAATAATTACAGGTATGTTGTCTAAAATTATTCAGAGTATTATTGTTGCTGTGATGTTGCATTTTGTCTGTGATAAGGAAGCAGTTGACGAGCTTAAATTGCCTTGTTTCTTCAAGAAAACATAGATCAACATAACTACCAAAATGTTGATTTTGCTCCTGTGCTTTCCCTAACTAAAACCCTAGGAACTTCTTGGAGCGCATTGCACCTACTCAGGCCTGCCTAAATTAGTCAGTAGCAGCTACCATCAGTAACTACTGATTCACGTAAACATCTGGAAGCGGATGCACATTTCAGAAGAAGTTGGATCAACACACACATATACAGGACATTGGACAGTGAAATAATGTATGCCAAGGGCAGAGAGACTTCATTTCAGTTTACACACACCAAAATGCTACTTTCTGCTCCAGATCGCATTGACAGCTTCCCCTTGATGGTGCTTGCTGTGACCTCTGTACACCTGTTTGAGTTATACTGAACAAGATGCATCTCATTTTCTGCTTCCTTCAACAGCTCTCTATCTTGCCCAGTCTCACGATAATTTACCTTAGTCTATCCAGTACTTCTAGCCATTCTTTTATGCCATACAGCATAATATTACTATTCCTGTCTCCCAGCTGATTATTGCTTTTCATTCATGACATATTCATGTATCTTCTCTGTCTGTTGGGAATATTTAGAGAAAGTGAAAGCATAGTTGGGGGTTGGGCGGAAGTTCCCATCATCTGCCGCATACCCCATGCTCTCATAACTTTTAGATCTGTTTTTGACATCCCTTGGGCACTTCAAATAAATCTCTGAATCCACGAGGCAAGACTAAAAATGTACATGGCAACTCAACAAGCAAGGAAGTACTTCCACCACGGACAGTAGCTACTTCTATATGTATACATTTATTTTTTGTTTCTTACTCTTAACCTTCTTCCTTGGTTGATGTTCGTGAGGGAGCACAGCCCCTGAAGCTGCCCTGCTAGGAACAGATATGCTGTGCTGTCACCAGATTACAGGACAGAAGGCTTCTTGTTTGGCAGTGCTATGGCCCTTCCGGCTACAAAAGAAAGTGACAGCAAGGACTAAGACAAGAAGGAAGATTAATGGTGTGTATAACACAGTAGAAATAAGAAATTATCATACTCTGGATAAAGGAGGTGTCCAGAGGAAACGGCTCAAGAAAGGCCATTGTAGGAGCCAGTAACATCCATAACTACTCATTTAGCCAGTTTATGCAGTTGCATGATAAACTTCATGCAGTCCCATGATAATAGTTATCTTCTGACTTGAATGCTGCACAAAGCAGGGGGATCATGATCAATGTCTGGCAGGCACAGGGTACGTGTTACCAAGCAACACGACTTCTTTTCCAGAGCCAAATTTCTACTTTGATTCATTGCATTTGTTTTCTACAATTTATACATTAGCAATTGAAAGGGAAGGGTACAATAAATATCAATGAAGCATCTGTTAACTCTCTAATGTTCATTAGCATTCAGATCAGCGCTGACACAAACAGAGAAATTAATACATAATTCACCCATAAAATTAACTCCTTCACAGATAAACACTTTCATAGAAAAACTTTGTTGCCTAGGCTAAGATTCAGTTTATTAGCTCTTGTGGACTATGTGGAAGCTTTCTAGAGTTTGAAGTCCAAAAAGCACCGTACTCTTTGCTCAAAGATATGGTCATAACATGGAGACAGGGACATTAGAAAGGGAGGCATGACCCAAAGGCAATGAAGAAGTTATTATATGTAAAAAAACAATCACTACATTATACTCTTTGCTAATGGGAAAACAAATTTGTCAATGGGATTTGCCATGATACAATCTCCTTGCAGAAGAACTACTCATTAGAGTGGACAGCTGTGTTACAAAATACTTATCTTTCCCAGTAACTTTCTGTGAAAGAGTATAAACTTCAGAAAGACTGTGGGTGGTTGCCTGATTTTAAAGAGTCAAATACTGTTCTGGACAGCTGTGTCCAGGCCATGCCTGTGCCAATGAGTTCTTATGTGATGTCCAGCAAGTTTCTTAACAAAGATTTGCATGAGTGCTCATAGTGCTTAGAACATTTTCTGATCATTCAACATGACATTTGGTGATTCAGTTTCTAGAAGTGCTAACATCTTCTGTCTACAACTGAAAACAATGGAACTGTGCCTTGAGAAAACAAATTTATAAAAAACAGTAAAATGACAAACTGAAAGCAAAGTGTCCCGAAAGTTAAGAGATGCCTGTAACAATTTTTATTGTCATAACTCAGGTCTTAAAAGAAGAATAATGGAGGATGGCAATGTGGATTGAATTTGGGTAAATAGTAATGCCACCTAGGGAGTATCTGGAGGGTCCAGTTTGGTCCTTTTCTATACTATTCATCTCCTGCCCCTCTCTGGCAGAATGTAGTGGTGTATCATGTAAGATGGAAGATAGTAGAGTTCCAGAAGGGAGAGAAAATTGTGGATAAATCCACCTTTGCTGTGCTATAAAACTGTTGAAGATATAGACATCACATTTGAGAGATGAGGAAATATACTTGGAAGAGCTTTCTAGCTCTGATCACAGACCTGATGTCAGGAGTGTGAAGAGACACTCCTTAATAGCCATAAGCAAAAAAAAAAAAAGAATGGCAAGAGAAACATCTTGGTTTTTTCAGCCACAGAGTGAAAATCATTTTCCGGGAAGAGCAATTTCCCCAACGTGGCTTCGTGGTGTCAAGAGATCATAAAATAGAAACAGCAGTCGGCTGAAGTTCACTAGAGCCTACAGAAATCTTTCTACAGCTGTCTCTGAGTCATGTGTTAACAGTCATGATCACTGCTGAAGGCTTGTTATCTACTGAGCATTATATGCAGTTTTTGCAGTGTACCTTCCTTAACAATTGACAAATGAGGGCATTTTCATATGACCTTCCCTTCTATCAGATGGTTTGTATTAATGTCTCTCCACTGATAACTCTGTCATCCTCCAAAATTAAAGGACTTTTTCCCCTTTCCAGACCCCAAGAAACATCTGTAAATTTGATAAGATGTAGCCATTTTTATAAATCAGCACACCAATTCGTCTTCTAAGTGGCCTTCTTGGATTATTTTTCTTTTCAGATCTTCCACATCTCCCAGTGCTATTATTTGGTCCTTAAGAGCCAGCTTGTGATCCTCAGCATTCTGTGAAGTAGAAATGTGCCCTATCTACCTAGCTACCTATATATACAATACAGATTAATCATTTTGGGCCTTTATTACAATAAACAGAGTTTGTGTTGATTTGCTGTAGAGGGCTGAGTCCTGTCAAGTCCTGGAACAACTTAGAAGCAGGAAGGCCCTGTCTCAAGAAGGGAAAAAATCTCATAGTTAAAAAGTGATCACCTTGTGTCGTCAATTCCTTTCAAAACCTACCCACTCAATGGAAGCTGTTGGTTCTATTGTCATAGTAAAGATTTGGTTTTGTGCAGGAGACTTTGTCTGGAGATTTCAATGGATGGAAATGATTCAGTCTTTTTTCCTGTAGGTGTAAATGTCATCAGTGAGGTTTGAAATATCCAGAGCACATGAAAATTTTACTATTGATTTCAAAGATCCCAGCAGTTTTCCCCTCATTCCCGACTTTGGAAGAAGGTGTTGGAAAATTCAAAAAAACCCACCTGAGAACGTGAAAATATTTGCTAAAAATGGCCAAGCACAATATATAACTTTGTATGTGTATTTAGGGGAAATATTGCACCTGTGTCCTTTACACTTGCTTTCAGCAAACCTTCTTAAAAATGAACTCTCAGTACAAAAAAAAATAATTTCTTTGAGTTAAATACTTCTTATCATCACAGCACCTCCTTCAGTTATTTTTGTTTCTGATTATATCTTCGATTAAACCCCTAAGTTAATTTTTAGGAATGACACAGCGAACCCGGCAGCCATA
>JAOXJM010000023.1:31271635-31284894 GCA_026413425.1 Tringa solitaria | reverse complement strand
GCTGTGGATGCCCCATCCCTGGAAATGTTCAAGGCCAGGTTGGATGGGGCTTTGAATAAGCTGGTCTACTGAAAGCGGTTCCTGCCCATGGCAGGGGTGTTGGAACTAGATGATAAGGTTGAATATGAGCCCAAAGGTCTAATTCTTGCTGACATACTGAAAGAGACCAATTCCACTCAAAAAGTGGTTTGAGAAACTGTGCTCTGGGGCTGAAATTTGTTATGTAAAGATCAGAATCCAGGAGAAAAATTTCATTATCCAGTCTTTGAAAAACAACAAAGATTGATATTTCCTATTCTGAATAAGTAGCAAAAAAGTTAATCTAAATTTAAGAAGTCTTGACTGATTTGGGTTTTTGTTGTTTTTTAAATTTGATATCCATAAAAACCATGAATGGATTTGTTAAAAATATACAGCTGTATGAAAAAAAACCCACAAGGTGTAACTGACTTCTGAGGACAGTCCCCCCCCAAAAACCCAATTTTATTTCATTATCTAGAATGTGAAGGAGACTCCAAGCCAGCGCCAAATTGCCACAGCAAAATCAGAGAGCAATTCTCATTATATTTGGTTTCAGAGATTAAATGGGATTTACAGACTGCCTAGGCTTTGTGGTTGGACTCTGCAGCTTTCCAGTCTACAAAGGAAATAGGGGAAAATAAAACAACATAAAACGTGCCTACAGGTAGACTAAAAGTTTAAAATACAGCATCAAGAGTAATTTTATGGGAAAAGGGGGTGATGTTATGGGGTTGGTGTGAATTCAAAGTAGTTAAATCTACAATTAACAGAAGGAAAAATATCACAACATTGAGAAATAAGAGATTGAAGAGCAGTATCTTGCAGAAAAGGATGATGGCAACTGTTTTGACTTGACTCACTTGACACTGCACTGGGTACAGACCTGGAGAAGACAATTACTGGACTGACAGATAGGGCCATAAGAAATTATTATGACTGTGTAACCATTCAGAAGAGAGGCTGGAATAAACTCTGACCTGTATTTCTGCTCTCAGTCCTGTAGGTTTCTGTGCAAGAGAGAATACTCTTCCCAGGAAAAAACATGTTAACTGTCTTTTCTAGTATCAAAGGGTGGCAGCACATCAACAACAGTAGCTTTTCCAATATTCTGATTTCTCTAATGAGCTATGAAAAAAGACAAAATAATTCTGAACACTTGGTTGGGAAAGAAGAGATATGATTTAACCTCAGAAAATGACACCACACGTGTAACTACTAACCACAAGAGTGCTGATCACTGGCATTAGAATTCATGTTGCTCTTTTTCCAAATAGGCATTTACAGGCATTGTGCTAGCAGCTGAAGGGCAATCATTAGCAGCTTCTGCAATATGATTCATAGTCTTTTAAGTTTCCCCTTTTTGCACTTTTGTTTTTTTAGCAGCCTGCTGATAACCATGTGAATATAAGAGCCGGAAGACTGAAATCTTACAAAGAAAATGTAGGCTTTGGTCAACCTTCCCCACAACCTGGCACAAAGCCCTGTACACAGTGCTGGGCCCTATCTCTGTCCTTACTGAAGTCACATTATACAGCCCAAATTGAAAGAATACTTTCCACTTCGGATCATTCACAAGTTCTCGGTACTATTCCATATCAACCCATGGGATTTTCAGCCATCATCAGCAAATGCTGGAAAACCAACCTAACAGCATGAGTATCTTGAGAAAAGAAATTCAGTCATTTGGTCTAAATAGTGAACAAAGTGAAGAACTGTAAGCCTTTCTACCGCTTCTCCTTCCTGCCTGCCTTTTGAGAGAAGGCAGCCCAAATTCACAAGAGGCAAAAAAGAAAAGAAAGTCTGGCCTGGCCTGTTAGATATTCTTATTCCCATTTCACCTACCTCTCTCTTTCTACAGCCAAACTCACATTTCAGCAGAAGTCCATAGCATTATTAACCTCATTACGGTGGTGCCAATTAAAGACACTTAAGCACTTCTGGAAATGACTACATATTTCCAGGAAATTTGCACATGGATCTTGTTTTCCTATTGACAAAACAGGTGTTCAGCTAGAAGAGATTATTATTGGGCAATAACTTTATTTCAAAGAAGTGGAGAAGAATAAGAGGAGGCTCTATGCAGACAGGCAGAACTAATAGTGAAGAGAAATCCTTTCACTCCCAGATCCCCTTGGAAAGTGCCTTCAGAGAGGAAGGGTCACCTTGCTGGTAGAGAAGAGTCTGCTCCCATTTCCTCTCTGACCATCTCCCAAGGGTGTGAAATTTTCCTTGGTGCTGCCCATCGCTTTAGAAATCCTGACTACAAGAGCGTTACAGGGCAATGCTGAGAAGTGCCTGAGATCAGGAAACAGCTGCTGCTCAGAAGGACCTCTTGATTTCTGCTGGCTTTCCTGATGAATTCCCCTCAAAATGCTTGAATTCATCAATTTCTAGGTGCTTCTGAATTTAACCAAAAGCCCAATAATCAGGTTTGGGAGACACACTGGAACTACTTATTGAAAATAAATAAATAAACAAAGCATTTGGCAGCATTTCTACCTATTTTCTCCAACTAATGCTCCATCTGCTTACCCTAACTGCTTGGTGCAGTTGGGCTGAGTATCAGTGTCAGAACACCTTTGATGGCTGAAATAAACTTGGCTATCATAATTTTATCCAACCTGCCCTCTTCCCATGGACTTAAGGAGTTGGGCAATTCACACACATTGGAGTAGTCTTTTGACATTCCCATTTACCATCATTGCTAAAAAATAAGACAATGGGCAGAGACAGAAAAATATTCTTTTACTGAAACATTCAAGTTATATATTCATTTCAGGGTATGCTTCTTTGAACTCTTTAGGAAGGTCAAGCCAGAAACACTTAAAACAATGAGGCAACCAGAGAACATGATACCATCAAATTACAGCATCAGCCATTTTGACACAGATAAAAACTTTTCACAAGCCTATATCACTAATAATACTTTTTACCTGGTCAGAAACGTTCATGACCCAAAAGTGGATAGGTTCATAGGAAGACTTAACAAGAGTCAGATGCAAAGATACTAATTGTACCTTAGCAGTTGTATCTTATCATCTCATTCAAAGGTTTCTCTGAACTATTAATTACATAGTAACATCCAAAAGAATTACTTAATGATATAAACTGAAGGAGTACATAAACTACAGTCATGGCTAGGTAGCAGGATGTGGGGGACCAGGAGTCTCCTGGTGATGGACAGGAGTACCTCCTTGGTGTAAGACTTGTCATATGAGGTATGTGGGCATCGACTGAGCAAAACTTGGGAAATGTAGCATGAAGAGCAGCATTAGCTCTTGAATGGCACAAGAGACCACTAGATGACAAGGTGGGGATGGATAAGATAATATCATCCAGTTTTCTAGTTTTCCATCAAGATTATCTTTATGTTATTGGACACAAATAATGAAGATCTAAGGTATTGTTTTTGTGTATCTATGAAAATAACAGTTATTGCAATTTCTACAGTGCTTTGAGGAATTTATGGAATTTCTGGCAAAGTCTAGGAATATTAAGTTTTCAGGTATGTTAAGGTAGAAAGGTCAGGTATTTTTTCTGAAACCTTTACCTGCTTTCTGAACAAATCAGGAAAATGTGTCACAGCTGCAAATAATTGGAGTACATCCCTTATTTACACAGAAATATGGCATTTCTGATACAGTTTGCAGTATAGTTCTCTAGGTGACACACCTGTCAATTTGATTTCTCCAGTTAAGGGATAGGAGGAGATCCTTAGAAGCATCTGACCTTTCTGATACTTATCTAAATTGAAAACTCAAAATGCTCTGAGATTCATGAGCTGCTCATCCTAATCAATTAGTCCTCTGCCAAGCTGTTAACCACATGAAACAGCCTGTGACCCAGGAGGAGCACGCCCACAGACACACTGCTATGCTCTTATGATTTGAACAATTCCTTTTCCACGATTTGGCCATATATAGGAGTGGAATCTGGCTGAGATGGGTTTTTTAGGGCATAGAGTCAAGACTCCTGGTTTCCTTTGCTAGGTTGAGGACCACATGACCTACCAAAAATCACAGGCATCACTTTTCCCCCAGGTTTTTGGCTGGGTTTAAATGTTGACCTTGACTGATACTGAAGTGTTTAACTTCTCAAAGATACTGAAGTTTTTCAGCTCTTGTTGAAATCAATGAGAGCCCAGTACACTTGTAACTCAAACAATGTATATTCTTTCTATGTCACCTGGACTACTCAAAAATAAAGTTACTTAAACTCCTTCATTTAAAAAATATAGTGTATATATATATATTTATGCCTTTATGGGATCAAAAGCCTCATTTGCCTCCTGAGCAAAAATCAGTACAGTCTGCCTTCTTCACCTCACAACATGGTGTGGCTGAGCTGATTCATACACCAGAATAGGCACACAGATGGAAGACACTGGAAGCCATGTAGGACTTTGTCATTTGTTTGCTTGCTTTCCCAAGAGCTAAGGGTCCACACACAGCCCTGCTTCTTCTGGCACCACGCGATCCCGGCTGTCTGGATCTAGTAAGAAGCTGCTGAAAGCCTCTCTGCAAAGTGAGAAAGCTGGTTTTATGCTGACACTGGATTAGTCCGAGATGAACCGCTGAGCACAGCGTAGCGGAGGATAAAGCTCTTACGTCTGCAACTGTAGATTAAGCCTGGTAGGATAGAGCAAACAAGGAAAAGGGATGTGCAACAGAAAAGGTGCCCCTAGAGCCTCATGCCTCCTGCAGAACTCTGCCTCCCTTGCAGGCAAATGCTAGGGTAGGTGACACCGCAGGTGCTGCCCAGACGAAGGAATTGGCTGGATGAAGGTATGTCTTGTGAACCGGTGCAGCAGTAAAACTAGCAGCAATACTAACAATACAGCAATTTTAAAAAAAAACCAAAACCCCCACAACACTATAACTCAGAAACAAAATCCATCTAGTTGGTGATCCCATCCAAACTTTATCAGTGGTGTAACTTTATATGTGGTACATAAGGAATGGTGGTATTGCCACATTGGCTGGCCTGACAGAATCCTTCCTCCACTCCTGAACATGACCACAACTATGAATTTTTAGGCTGAATGGCTGCTCAGAGAGTGAATGATATGTGTTGCTGAGTTCCTTTTGCCATTCTTTTTGGTCTTAGGTACTCCCACACCTCAGTTTATTTACCTGTGAGTAATGCAATCATTCCAAGCCCACGCTGGCAAATCCCTACTATCTTATCTGTAGCTTAGAGAAGACCCTGATCCACAAGGTCAACAGATAGATTTATAGGATTATGTCAATCTAGTCTGATCTGCTTTATAAATTGTTTCCTGCAAGAAAAAGATGTTTTCTACTTAGAGGAAGAGTTTCCATTGACTTTATGACTCTATAGGTCTGAATTTACATATTTCAGCTCAAGGATCCTTCATGTATCACACTGTCTGTGTACGTGTGTCTGGAGATACAAGCATGTGAAAACAGACTCAGAGCCCTGCTGTAATGCTGTATAGTGCTGGGATGTGAAGGACCCTTGAAAAAAGAACAGAAGCAGAGGGAAAATGAAACAGAAATGAAAAGGCAACACATCTGTGTTTTGATGGCAGACTAATAGCTACATTAAGGTGAGACCTGGTTATTCTGCTGAGTTAGGGTTCAGCCACCATGACATTCTACCTCCTGATGGCATTCCTCTTCTTTCAGTGCTATTACATCAGAGTTTCAGCCATAAACTATTTCCCATGCTTACTTTCCCATTTCTTTGATGTGTTTCAAATCTTTGACTCTTTCCCCTCCTCCCCTTTTTCTTCAGTTCCTGATACAAAGAAACAAACAATAAACAACTATCTGTGGGCATTGTGTGAATGTTTTCATTTTTGGCTCCCATTTGTTGTGCACAGCTAGAAAAGCAGTTGCCATATTTGCTCACAAGTGTGTGGAAAACTGATACATGCATTCCAGCATATGCAGAGGTTGGAGTGAATATCACAACAGAAGGCCAGGGATTTAAATAGTGACTGGTATCTTAAGGCGTATTCGTGACTAGTATCTAAACATACATGACGAGAAATTAGAACCTGGTCTCTCAAAAGAAGGAGAGGACTCCCAAAATAAAGGCATCCAGACTCTTGATCAGTCTAATATTCCTGGTCCACAGGCCAATCTAAAATTGGTCAACAGTTGGCATGCTGCAGAAATTAGCATATGGTCTGGTGATTTGGGTTTGGTGGGCTTTTTGGTTTTTGAGGTGGCTTGTTTGTTTGTTTGGGGGGTGGGGAAAGGCGTTGGTGTAAAGGGGTTTGCTGGGGATTTTTTTTTTTTAAAAATGTTCTTAGTTGGTTGGTTGTTTTTCCAGAATGCTCAACTGTAGATGTCCTGTTAGCATCTGTATACATTCATCTCTCATTCCCAGACCCTCTTAAACCAAAGAGCAGGAAGAACTGCTATCTACTTTTTCTTTTTCAGAAAGTGACAGCATCTTTCCCTGTTTTGCATTCTTGCACATCCAGATGTTTCTTTCTCATTCTCCCTTAAGGAATGTATTAGCATTAGATAATGATTTTAAACTATTTCCCCTTCAAGAAGCTGATGTAAGTACCAGCACACACTAGATGGATCCTCGTATCATTACAGAGATTTGTGAAAGTTTAGAGCCATATTTTTTCCAGGGATAGTATCAAGTCTTGTGTCCAATCCCATCAACCCAACTCAATGAATACAGGGAGGAACATTACCTTTGAGTTTGTGTTCTCCGATAACAGAGAGCCACTACTGCCTAAGTACATTCAGGGTGGATTTCTTTCTTGTTTCCAGCTGGAGATCTTAGCCACTGCTAGAGGCATGATACTAGCTTTGATGGTGTTGTGATTTAACCTAGCAGGCAGCTAAACACCACACAGTCATTTGCTCACTCTCCCTGCAGATAATCAGAAAAAAGGTAAAACTTGTGGTTTTACCTGGTTTCAGCTGGGATAGAGTTATTTTTCTTTCTAGTACCTGCTATGTTTCAGATTTGGTATGAAAGTAATGTCAATAATGCATATTGGTTTAGTTGTTGCAAGATGATTATAATGTTCAAGGACTTTTTTCAGCTTCCCATAGAAGCTGAGAAGGGGCATAGACAGAACAATGGAATGATCAGTGGGATATTCTGTACTATAGATGTCATACTCAGTATGTACCCCTCTCCCCACATAGGGATTGGCCAGGGGGCACAAATTTGCAATCGCTTCTTAGGTCAGGCTGGGCAACCAATTCATCAGGCAGTGAGCGTGACTTGTGTCTTCTATATCTTTTACCATCATCATTATTATTATTTTCCTTTTCCATTATTGTTCTATTAAACTGTCATTATCTCAGCCCATGAGGGTTTTTTCCCTTTCCTCTCCTTTTCTCCCTCTTCTTCCTACCTTTCTGGGGAGGGAAGGTGGGGTGAGAGAGCAGTGGCATGGTCCTAGTTGCTAGCTGGAGTTAAACCAGAACATGTGGCTTGAGATCAAGGCAGTTTAATAGGACAGAAAAGGAAAATATTGTTGTTATTATTAATAATAATAGAATATACAAAACAAGTGATGCACAATGCAGTTGCTCTCCACCTGATGACTGATGCCCTGAGCAGCAGTTGCCACCTGCTGTCCAAGTCCCCCAGCTTTATATGCTGAGCATGATGTCATATGGTATGGATTACCCCTTTGGCCAGTTGGGGTCAGCTGTCCTGGCTGTGTCCCCTTGCAGATTCTTGTGTACCCCTAGTACACAAGAGAAGCTGAAAAGTCCTTGACTTGTTGCCAAGCAGTGCTTACACTAGCCAAAACATCAGTGTATTATCAACATTAATCTCATCCTAAATCCAAAACACAGTACTGTAACAGCTAATAGGAGGAAAATTAATTCTATCCCAGCCCAAACCAGGACAGATGGGAGTACTTTTCAACCTGTAATATATGGTTTTAAAAACATACCCACCTCATCTTATTAAGTTTCTTTATTTCTCTGTCTTGTTTTTATCCTAATGGTAGTATTCCAAAGAATTCCCTGCAAGAGTTTGCAAGACCATGTATGCAGCTGGTTATCCTGTATTATTTAACTTAGTGATGTGTTTTGAAGGACAAGGCCCAACCCTGAAGTACTAATCTGGATACAAATCTCTATTTGTACCTGATTTTTTTCTGAGTTTTTTTTTTTCCTTTTTGTGTAACTTCATAATTACGGTAGCCCCATAATTGTTACTAGTTATAATTGCTTAAAAATTCTGTGTTCCTCAATTTTCTGATGAATTTGCAGAAAATCCACCATTCATACTAATTGTAAAAGCCACATATTAGTGTTTCACAGAGAAATAAAACCAGAGCCTTTCAGAGAAGAATCATGTCCAAAGCTTATGTACTAGTCTACCCAAAACACAGCTGCATTGTATAAACAGCAATCCATTCACACCCCTGGGAGAACTGGATCACAAATAAAACTGTCATAACAGACCAAAACGTACATCTGAATGACATACATCCCAGTGAAACAAACAATAACAATCATTATCACCATTATTATTAATAGGCATCGCCTGGCAAATTCTTTGCCAACTGAGTCAAACGTTTCTCTATTAGCCCACTCCTTCTGCAAATGGTCCTGACAAAATCCCCTTGACAATCCTAATGTGCATAAGACATTGATGTAAGATACTGAGTTATGAGCCTCTGCGTGCTGAACCAGCTGTCTGGAAAATGTATCTTGGGGACAGTAACAATTTGAAATGCACTGAGAGATCCTTTATCATAAATTGCCTTCCTGCAGGATCATTCCAAACATCATATAAGAACATAAAAGGGACATACAGTGATGAGCAACAGAATGGCCAGTAGCTGAATCAAGGAGGGAACAGCAAAACATTTTGTCTGACCACAGGGATCAGCGGTGAGAAAATGGCAAGCTATCTCCTTGTTGCCCAAATGCTTTTCCAATCAAGGGTAATGAAGGTGAACGCTTTTACTGTGGTACAGCAGACTTTTTCTTCATGAGGATGTAGAAAATTGTAAACTTCAGTTGGGAGCGCTTAGAGTAAAAACAAGGCAGATCCATGTAATAAATTTGAACCAAATACAAACCAGGAACACAGAGAATACAAAAGCCATAGCAAACCACCATGTTTGGCATAAAGCATGGTTAGTGGGCAGGGTTTGGCCTGGATCAGGAAGCAAGAGAAACCAAGGAAACTCCAGTTTGAAAATTAAGATGGAAATAAGGTCAAAAAGCAAGAAGCATGGGAATCCCTGCAGAAGTGAGGGAAAGAAGTTTGAAGGGCTGGAGCTAGGCCAGCACCCAGTCTCAGAAACACAAAACTATAGAGGGATTTGGTGATAAGGACCAGAACTAAAGTTAAGCAGGATAGGGGGAACACCATGAACTGGTACAGGACAGGCATAAATATGACTATACTATGAAAACTGGGCAAGGGTGAAGCACTTGGGAAAGGGAATTGGGGCTAGAAAGTAGCAAATAAGACTGGTGTCACAGGCTGTACAGCCAGAGACATCCTGTGGGATTCCCCTTCCTCCTGCTCAGATTGAGTCCAGCCCATCTACTGGACTAACGGGGGGCACGGCCTCCCAGAAGACTGATTGCAGTCAAACCATTTGTGAACACTTGATTGCCAAGGCAGAAATGTATGAAAATGAAGGCAATCAAATCCTGACTTCTCAAACTATCAAGCCTGGTAATCCCATGGTGAACACTCCATCATGCAAATAAAAAAACAAGGCTTGGATAATGAGCATTCAGACCATCTGTAATTTGATGAGATTGTGACTAGGAATGACTTCACTTCAAAAGATGTGGGTGCTCTGTTCATGCAAGCACATAAACCTCAGATTTTTTGTTCCAGAAGCTCGAGAATACAAAATGCAAGTAAGAACACGGCAAAACCAGGAAAGGCTTCTTAATGTTTTAAAATCTTTCCTGCTTTCCTGCTCCTAGGCTACGAAAGCTGCAGATATTTTGTTTTCTCCTAATATTACATCAGTATCCAGACAGGCAACTAAAAGGACAGAAACTTAAAAAAAGAAAAAAAAAAATCAACACCAACCCCCCCCCCACGACATTAAATAAACACATCAATAAAATGCCTGAATTGAGATTTAAATTCTCTGGAAGTCAATAAGTGCTTCAGTCTGGGTCCCTAGCTTACAAGCATCTCTACATTTCAGAGGAATTGTTTGGCACTAATCTGACTCGAGGAACCCTAATTGCAATGAATCCAGTGTTCAATGTGGTTTGGATGCTTTTAACATTACCTTTTAACATTTAAAATATTACGGTAAACATATTTCAAGGCAGAAGAGAGGAGGCCCTGTACACTGATTCCCAAATACTAACAACAACATTGTAAAATAGTGTGTCCTGGTTTGAGGTAAAAGAGAACCGATCTTCTGTTCAGTAATTTTACTTTTCAGCTAAACATCTTTTAACTAACTGAACTCTCCGAAATTAACAGCATATATTTTCTGACAGTGTTCATCAGGTCTCAGTCTGGGACCTTCCCAGTGTGTGCCGGTGACATGATTGTCATCCTGGGAGCTTGTTATGGTTTTGTATCTATTGTATATATTCCATTATTTTTCTTTTATTATTTTATTAATATTTTCAGTAAATTAGTTTAGTTTCGTTTTTCTAAACTCATGTCACTTTCTTCTGTCATCCTTCTCTCCCTGAAAGAAGTAAAAGAGAGCATCTATCGTTTGTTTCAGTGGCCAGTCTGGTCCAAACCACAGTATATTTACTGGTGCCCAACATGAGGCTCAACCAGGGCTCAGGCTGGACTCAGTGACAGATGGGAACTGGATTCCAGATCTGGATTAAGGAATGCACAGATTGGGATCAAAGGTAGACAAACAGACAGAGCCCTCCTTAGATACCAGCCACTGAAGAAAGAGAGATGACCCTTTGATCCTTCAGCTTTTATACTGAGCATGATGCAGATGGGATGGAATACCCCGTTGGTTAGTTTTGGGTTACCTGTCTTGTCTGCTCCTCCCCACAGGTGCGACCCCTCTATGCTTTTCCACTTCTGATCATTCAACAGGGCAAATAACAAAATTAGCTGACCTCGGTTCCATTTGTAAAGGAAGTGGAAATCTGATGTATCAGTCATCTGGATTTATACTTTGTAATTATGGGTTAATTTCTGCTAACGTTTAACATCCTTTGCTTTTAAAACAAGTTATTCAGCAGCCTCTTGTAATGACTTCCTGAAACTCAGTCTTAACATGTTCATCTTAGCTATTGTGGTGAAAAGCATACAGGATATTCAGCTGTAAGAGGGGAATGGTCTCAGTCACTGTTTATGACACACTACTTAACTCCTAAACGGTGATTTAAATTTTTTAATTCCAACGTTCTTGACAAAAGGAAATCAGTCTTACCCGTGCCTTTTCTCCTACAATCTGTTCCTTTTGAAGAAGAAAGGGAAATAGGCTCTTCAACCAAGGAAAGAATGTTTGTGATGTTTTTGGATTCGGTGTTTTTTGTTTTGTTTTGTTTTTTCCCCTCAAAGTGCCTTTTTCTTGTGAAAATTTTTATTGAGCACAAGAACCCAATGGTTTTGTAAAAAAGTTAAAAATGGCAAATATCTTTTCTCTCCCATTTTTCACATGTGAGTACCTCCATGGCTTTTCAGGCAGTAAAAGTCTTCCTTTATGAGCTACATTCACCACCTGGCTCCTCTGCACTTTGACAAGGCTGAGATATAACATGCCTGCAAGGACTGGTTGTTGGAAGGCGAGTGTCACAGAAGGTGTTAGGAGCGTGTTGGCAACATGAATGACATACACATTTCTGAAGAAACACAAAAGAGGAATTCTGAACTGAAATGTTTATGTTTCAGATGAAGCTTTTTAGCTGAAATTTTGCATGTTTTCTTTTTGAGGTCAAAAGGATTTTATATTTTCCAAGAGGAAAAACTTTTTTCTGATGATCTCATAATTACCTTTTGCTTGCTCAGGGAAATCTGAAACACATGCAAGTGTAAAGCTGTGCCTACTGGCACATCCTGATTCACTGTCAAGGTAGAAAGGGAGCTTGTGAGTCTGACTGCCGGTGAACTGCTGTAATAAAAGCCCTAGCGCAAGTACATTCTGAATACCATAAGTTGATTTATGGAGGTGTAAGTTATTTCTCCTGAACTGGAATGAGATATACTGACATAAGCATTTTTACATTGGTCATAACTGTATTCACGCTACAGTTGTTTGCCATTTAATGATATCGGCACAGTTAAAAAGCAAGCTTCCTAGTGTTGACAAGACCTAATACACATATGTCAGGTAGCCATATTTTCAACAGCAACTGCTAAGGGGGGGTGGGGGTGGAGGGAGGGAAGTACTTTTTGTTGCTGAAAAACCCAATAATTTATCTACATAGTCCACTCACTCTCTCTCTTCTACTTCCCCTATTGGTCTCACTCCTAGACAATAACTTCAAGTACAGTTACATCAAATTTTTACTGACAATACTGAAGTTAAATCTAACATTGCAAAATTCACCTCAGATTTTGGTGCATTTCTGGAGGAAGTAAATGACAATAATTAGTGCTTGCTGTTGAAATGTGCTTAAAATCCCATTTTATTTGTTCTTTTGTTTCTTAACATGACTGTCACTCTAAAATTGAGACAGTTTGGCACCAATTTATACACACTCATAGAATAAATTTTGCAAGTAGCATTATGACAATGGAGGTGTGCCACAAGACATTGGTCACCTCTACACAAGGAGAGACAAGATGGATCATCTTCAAAGCAGAGACATTTTTTCTGTTAACAACACTCCTTTACCAAGACACATTTCCCCATGTTCTGGGAGACTTGTGAATGTTTATGATACCTAATATACCACAGCTTCTAACTGCACTTGAGAATAAGGGGTTTCCAGGACATTTTGAAGACCCAAGAATACTATGCTTCCATCAAGGGCAGGAAGACACGTCACAGGACAGCTTAGACTTGTTTAGTAGATGGGCCTGAACAGGCTGAAATTCAAGAGTAGCTAGAGTCAAGAAGACTGCAATGTGCAATGACTGCTTTGGGTCATAATCCATCTTCGAATATTGTCCTGATTTATTCCTACCCTGATATAAACAGATCAAACCTTCTAGTAAGTCTTCACTCAGACTACTGTGTTCCGCAGCCTCTGGCCTGTAGGATCTAATGATTGATAAAACTACCCAGGAATTTTTTTTTTGGGGGGTGGGGGTTTTGTTTAGTTTTTGTGGAGTTTTGTGGGGTTTTTTTTTCGGGGGTGGGGGTG
>JAOXJM010000023.1:31230064-31251811 GCA_026413425.1 Tringa solitaria | reverse complement strand
AAGATCCAGGGGGAGGCAGGGCAGGGAGGAGGAGGGTTACCAAACAACAGCAAAACCCAGAGTTTTATACTGGCTTGTGATAAGACAAAGGACAAATATATTCCACTTACAGTAACAGAAGCAAAAAGCACTGATATGCTAGGATCTAGTCTCTTTTATGCTAGGATAATCTGTTAAAAATAAGAATCTTTTCATAAAAAGAGAAAAATACCCAAGCAGACAGACCAAATATCTCCTGCTCATTGTCTAGGAATAATAGCGATATCAACAACATAAAATCTTACCCAAAAAAGCTAAGCAAAAGGTTTCCTAAATTAATATCTAGAGAGTTCAAGGAACGTAAGAAGATGAAGAAGAGTATCCTTATACCACAGATGGATACAGTATTAAATAAATGATGTCTTAGACTGAATCAGTTAGTCACTGCTCTCTGTCTTTGGTACTAAAGCAGTCCTAGGAACAAATTGCCTCACAATAAAAAGCCAAGCAATTTTAAGGGAAATGGCCACAATGGAGCATACAGCTACACAGCATCTGAGCTGTAGGTAAAGATTTCAGAGGCAGTTAACACCGAGTTACTTTTCCCAAATGAAGTTAGTGGGGCAAAACAAAAATAAGGTAAGGATGCAGATCTAAGATAGAGATGAAGAGCTTAGTCCTGCTGCATGGCCACTATGTTTTACATTCACACAACAACCATGTCCAGCGGTGGTTTTGATCTCAGCTTTGGGGCCTATAGTATAGACATTCACGTACTAGTGAGTCAACCTGGTGACCCTTGTGGACAAACCAGAAGATGTAGGCAGTTCTAAGACATGATTCATTAAGCTTACTGTAGGTTTCTACCATAGTAGATACCTCATTTACCATAGCTGAGCTGAACTGTACCATGCAAGTTAATTTCTTCTCACCAATCCTTAAATATCACATGTAGAAAACCTCATACAGGCATCTAAATCCCAGATGTCTGCTGTAGTTTTAGGGAAAAACCACAATTACTACACCTGTTGACACACTAAGGTGTAAGTCTCTTGGTACCATATGTGCCCGGTCCACCTACAGTACAGGAACAGAGAGCCTGGACCCATGCTGAGGCAGAGTTTTGGTACTCTACGAGCTCAGATGAAGTTTATTCCTGGACAAATTGGGTGGACAAGTGGTAAAGATGGCAAGCAGGACCAAATGTTCAAATTGGCTCACGTCAACATCAGACAGCACTAATTTAGGATAAACTTATTTTCAGTGATTTCAATGAGAGCAGAATTTGGCCAATTAGAATGCCTGAAAATCCCACAACCAAGATGTCTTTTCCAAAGTAGTAAAAGGCTATTATAAAGAACCAGCTATCACAGACCTGAGGTGTTTACACAAAAGCTGAATTTTCAAAGTTATTCTGTACCCAGAAGTCCTATTGTAGGATCAAATAAAGAAAAATAAAACAACGCACAACCAACCAAACACAAAAACTGAAGAGTATAGCACTCCATCTGCATTCAGTATGCTGAGCACATCTGAAAAATCTGACCTTAAATTATTATCTCTGACAGGCTCAAAATGTGTTTTTTGAAGGAAATGTGCTTGCTGTCATGTTAGTGAGAAAAGGAACAGGGAAGAAAAGTGTAATCACAGTCATTTGAAATGGGGTCTCTAGTTTGCCAAAATATGTCTGAATATTCTTCCTTGTTATTCACTACTTTATCTCAGGCTGTTGGCTATGCTTGTGTCAGATACAGCCATCAAAGAGTGATTTTTGTCTTGACAGGATCTCTATTATAGAGAGAACAGAATTAAAAAAAAATATATACAGTTAAAATATATATGACTCATCATCCCTCATTCAGGTCTATGAAAGACCTTAGAGCTTGATTCAAAGCTGGGGAGAAGGAGGGAAGAAAAAAAAAAAGAAAGCTTTAATTTGGAAACCTGGCTTCTCTACGGCAACCAAATTTTCATGAGGCATCAGCAATTTATGAAAATATAAGTGATGAGAGTTAAGCCAACTAAGCATTCTAATAACTCTCAGGAGCTTTTACAGGTTTTGAAGTTTTACAAAACCCAAGAACTGGTATTGATACTAATTTGAAAAATAGAAGTGATGTACAAGTTAGAAGGAGCATGCCTAAACTTCTATGTATTTATTTTACATCTGACTTTTCTGGTTAAGAAAATCTGTTTAGGCAAGTCTTTAAAAAAAGAGAAGAGTCTAAAGTATTCTCCTATGTTCCTTACACTAATTCTTTTGCAAATGCAAGAATTAAATTATTTTAAGTTCTTTCTCCTCCTGTTATGTCACTGGCTTTTATTTCATCTTACTTGTCTTGCTCAGCAGGGTTAAACAGATCAGTTTCTCTCTGTATAAAAACCCATTTCGTTTCCTGGTTTTCCTGAACCAACAAGTACACTCACGTTCAAGTTTATGGCTCTCAATACTTAATATTTAAAAAAAGTATTTGAAAGCCAAAAGACAAACAAACCCCCAACTTTTGCTGCTATTATGTAATCTGTTTTTAACAAAAATATTGAAAAAACCCAAACAAGAAAACCATAAAATCTCAAAGCAGTTTTAAAAAACTGTCTTCTTTAGTTTGAAATACACAAAGAGAAAATAAAATCAAACAGCCCCTAATAGAGCTGCACAGGGAGCATGGACAGTAAGGACTCAGGGTTACTAACTTCTATGTTCGCTGCAAGATTCAAAAGCAGGTTTTTGTTTGTACTTTTCCAGCTCCTGGAGTCTTGTGGTTAAGGAAGAAATTTTTTTTATTTTTTTTTTAAAAGAGATGGTCCACAATAGTTTGCAAACTAAAGAAGGGAGTCTAAAATTAGACAGCTCTACAAAAGGTAGATTAAGCCACACAAGTTTATCTCATTCTATATTCAGAGTGATGATTTCTAAATGCTTATGCTTAGCAAGACTTAGTATTTCCTACTGCTTGTTCACAACCATCTTGCAGCCTCCCTGCTCTCCAAAAGAGAGGTGGACTTATCTGAAACCTTTCCCCATGTGAAACTGTACAAGGAGGAGCAGAGAAGCCAGACATTTGTCTGTCTTCCCACAAATAAAGGAGAAGCAGGGTACATACACCACAGAGTGGTACGGATGGCTCCCTTGCAGAGCACCAGCCCAGGGCTGCAGACAGCGCAGCCCTGCAGGAAGGCACCCCAGAACCCACAGCAATTTGTAACCAAGACAGTATTTGTAATCTCTACCTCCAGGAAAAGTTCCAGGTTGGTTTGGTTGGTTGGGTTTTTTTCACCTACTAATAAGAAAACCTTTCTTTCACATACACCTATTCATATATAAATGCATTTTTATATATATCTTTGCTGGGAAGTCATGCATAACCAACAAATATGGCCAGTAACAGCCAAAAGGTAGAACTGGGATGAATTAAACTATATGGATTCAGGTGTTAGAAAACGAGGCCATTAACATCACCCCTCTAACAGAAGCTATCACTGCAAGGAGAGGCCCTTCTTGGCCACGGATGGCTTTGTCTTGACAAATAGGGTGGGATGATTTTGCTTAAAGAGAAAGGGAGGGCAGATACCTTTAAAATTACAGCAGTAATTCCAAAGCTGAACTGCAGCTTAAGTCTTCATCTTCCTTTGCAGCACATAATTGAGGCAATATCATTACCTCATTACCAGAGGATACTGCTGTAAGCTTTGAAAATGGCCTCTAAAGAGCCACTGACACTGCTTGAAGAGTTTTGATAAAACATTGTGTTTAGGGACAAATTTAATTATTCATCATGTATTTTCTGACTCAAATGTTTACTTGCATCGTAAGCCACAGGCAGCAGACAGCAAGAACTGCCTGGATAAGAATGCACAAAGTGAGAGCTATGACAGCAGCATGGAAAAGTGAGCCAAATTATTTTATAATGCAGATGGTGGACCCAAGGACTGTTCCCCAAACAAATTCAAGACACAGTATCTTATAGCTCTGTTAAAACACCACTACCTAATTCCTAGTTTGGGGCCTCACTTGGAAATATGGATGCATACTATCTCTTCCTTGTCTCCAATGTCCTTCGTGCCATTTATTTTCTTTTGGCCAGGTCTTACAGTTCCCAAACCTCTTTGCCCATCTCTAGTGACAACACTCATACAAAGTTGGAGACAAAGACTTTAGCAGTCTGAAGAAAATTGCACAGCTCTCACATTGAGACTGGAACCACAAGTATGAGTTTTATGTGCACTACCAGTACCTCCACAGAACGATTTTTTTTAATTCTTACATGAATACATTTACAACAACTTGCAATTGCCTATTGAAAAGGCAGTCTCCCCCCTTCCTCTTCTAGGTATCTCCTGCCTCCCAGGCCGTCCATCTGGAATACCTCCTCTTGGCCAGGTGCAGTCATAAAATGATGCTTCTCAGCCCACTTAATTGTCCTCAAGTGACAGATGGGATTTGACTATAGCTAGTAAGCCATAAGCACATGAAGCAGATGAGCAGTTAATTAGCAGTGCTCATGTTTCTGCACAACTATCTATAGAAGCTAGACATAAAAAGATAGCCTTATCAAGCCAGTTAGACCACCCTCTCTACTAACATAGTTTTTCCTCCTGTGGTACATTTAAAATATGTTTGACTTTTGGGTTCATTCTCTCTCTCCCCCACCCCAAGCTACTTTAAAAATCCCAAGTGACAAAGTTTCTATTTGCTCCCTTAGGAGATTATTCCACAGTCTAATGAATCTTGCTGTCAGGAAATATTCTTTATGTTCAGCCTAAAACTAGTTCTTGAAAAATTGAGCAGGCAAAAAGACAAAAACAAAAAAAAAGAGGAAAAAATCTGATAACGCTATAGAACAATTTCTAAAACAAAACAGCCTTTGTGTTTCCTAGAGCACAATTGCAAATGGTTGCATTAGAAAAAGAATGAATGCAGTGTCCTCTTGGGGGCGGCTTTCCCTTTATTGTACCACATTACACAGACCTAAAGATTCTAGTCATTAAAAAAAATTAATTAATAGGGTAGAAATAAATGTGGGGATCCCAGTAAAAAAGGCAATGCAGTCAGTCTTTCTTTTATTCCAGGTCAAAACACAACGGTCAGTGTCTATGCAAGCAGACAGTCTCACAACTCAAATTCATTTATTTAATCAGTATTCAAAACACCCAGAAGAGGCTAAATAACTTTGTCCCAGGAAGAGATTCTTTAGATACAGTTATTCCATAATATAAAATAACTGAGGGTTTCCTTAGGTTTTCAGAGTAGCTCAACACCACATGAAAAACGGTACCAGAACCTCAGCGTAAAGAAAGTTACTCCATAAAATTACTGAAAATAAAGACATATTTTAGTATATTACCTGTACCACATTTAGAATGTTTCTTTTATGAACTTATGCCAGTCCTTTGATTGCTTATGTGCTGAATCTTGAGATGTCTGTTTACACCTCAAACTAAAGAGGTTTAACAAAACGAGACTCATCAGCCTCAAGGAAGAAGCTAGCTCCAGATCCTGACAACACTTGTCTCTGACAGTCCTTTGGTCTCCCCTATTATTTCTTACTCTTGCTTTAGAGCCTTTTTTCCTAGTCTTTTCTGTCTGAAAAGTCTCTCTCTAGAAGGATCCTCCACCAACAGCAAAAACTCCCCTGGAGATACAAGGCAGGTGCCAGTGAATTATTCAGCCCATATAAAACTCAGGTCAGTCTGAGACTAAATGCACACCAAAAATCTCAAATCAAAGCAGCACAGGCTATAAAAACCATATCTGTTCATCAGTAATATGTCTACTTCAGTTTCCCCTATCTGCCATACCTTCTCACTTATTACAAGGATTGACCCTTATATGCAGAAGCTCAGACTCCTGCATCCTCAGGAACCACAGCCTTCCAGGAGGCTTCTCTTCCATACAGCTAGAAATTATCACTATTAGACTTTGAGATCAACAGCTTCTCAAGAGAGAAAACAGAATGCTCTTTCTCCTCTTTTCAGCTTAAAAAGACCTGTAATTGACCTGTAATTGACCTTTTCTTCCCAAGAAGTAGGTGAAGGCTTACCTGCTCCAGCCACCAGAGCTCAGCAGCAAGCAACCAACTATCAAGAAGCCCAAGATGCAGATAGAATAATTTTCACCTAGCAAGGAATGAAACACTATAAAAGCTACCTGAATTACTCAAGCCTGAGACTGGTAGCTGTATCAGCATCATTTGCAAATCAGGGGTGTGAATAACTTAGTAACTGCAGCAGTGAAGTTCTGCCTTAATATCCTGGTCGAAGATCACTGCTTCTGCCCACACTTGCAAGCACTGAGTAATTAACACCTCTTTGCCTTTGCACCCTGTTGAAATACAGCTGTGGGCTTAGCCAAACACTGCATCAGGCTGTGCCCTGAGGATTGTAGGAATGAGAGTATCCTGAGTCAAATCAGTCTGAATAAATCTGAGCTGTGTCATGCTTATAGTACATCCAGCCCAGTATCTTCTCTCTGGTAGTAGTCAATAAGGGAAACCAATCAAAAAACTTAAAAGTAATGCAAACCCACAGTGATAATTTTCCTGAATATGCTCTCTCAGCCTCTTAGCTGCTTGTGATCTAGCTAACATTGTTAGCTGAAGATACTATCTTTGTGCATAAAAAATCCCTGTATCTTTCTTTCTTTTAGTTGTCTAATTGGTCTATAAATCAATGCAAACATTTAGCAATCCCTGCATTCTGCAGGAAAGAGTTTCACAGCTTTTCACAATCCCAAGTGCTTTATTTTGTTTATTCTGGACCTGTCACTTGCCAGTATAATCTGTTGTCCTCTAAGACTTGCATTAGAAAAGACAAGGAACAAAAGTATCTTTCCTAGTTTTAGATATCTTTGTCATATCAAACCAGACTAAATGCTTTCCAGGCTGAGGTGTAAAATGGCTATTCAGTCATTTGTTGTGCAAAAACCGCCCTATACATATATCCAGGCTGCACTTAGCTGCATTTTTTCCACTTGTCCTCTTCCAGGACCAGAACTGTGTAACATCATTGATAAGAGCACTGAAGTCACTTTGCAGCTCAAGTTGTTTAGACAAACAGGAAATTGTACTGGTTGATCCCCTTTAGTGCATGCTTAGCGCTAAAGGCAATGACCAATTTATTGTCACTGGATAATCATCTGCTGTACCTACAAAGCAGTGCCAGTTTATACCAACCACAAAATCTCTCACAGCACTTTCCAGGATTGTCCAGGAGTTTTACAGAGACTAGACCTTTAATCTTTTATTTCCTGAGCTGGGGAGTACAGAAAAACATCTTGGCAAATAAGGACATATTTGTGGCATCAGCCAATATCTCTTCCTTCTGCCATTCTATTCCATTATATAGAAAAATAAATAAAATCATGAATGAATCATCACCTGAAAAATCTCAGGAATTCACAAATAACATTATTGATGACACAGTGAGTAAACCATCTATGCTTAATGACTACTACTGTTCTTTTGTGGACTACATTTGCTAATCATAGTGATTGTCTTTGAAGATTTATTGTCACTTTTTATCTCTTCTGTAGTCGCATATTAGGAGCTTTTGCATCAAGAAAAAAAAGCAATCATGCTGTTGCTGACTGCGTGATGGTGGGAGTTAGCGTGGGACCTTAAAAGTTACGGATCTTCACAGGCAGCGCATCTTCATTTAAATGAATGTCATGGGGAGCCAGAATGTGTCTGAGTAACTACAGGAATTATCAGTGCAACTAACAGACATGGAGGACTATCGCCCTGTTTTGGGTAACTGAGGTTTGGACAGATGAGAGTGGATTGTGGTCTACAAAGTGAAGCACTAGTTGCAATTCAGCCAGATGACACCAAATATGAAATAGGTGGTTGACAGGTGCAATGCGGAAGCTTCTTGGTTTTGATGGCATTTTTGTTTGGTTTTTTGTCAGTGCAGTCTTAAAGGCAGTCCTGTAAAAACAAGGGAAAACTGTGATCAAGGGACTTAAGAAAGTTTTTGCTGGGTTTACATGAGTAAGTGCAAATCTTGTAGGGGATGAATTCTACTTTGTTTTCCCATGTGAACCATTTCAGAGGAGTTTGCATTTTTCTCAATGAATAATTATGTCAGTGACTTTGGGTCAGCTGAGTTTTCTGATTTTGCTAGATCGACCATTTTCACTACCAGAGGTAGTGAAGATGAGGTTATGTTTACCTGCATAGTAGGACAGGGAAATAAGAAGTCCTTGGGCTCTTCATTTAAAAACTAGGAATGTCAGCCTTGAGCTGAAATGAATTACACCTTCCAGAACTTCAGATGAAATAAGGAACCCACAAAATTAAGAAGCCAAAAAAATCTCCAGTGTAGCATGATAAATAGTCATAAGTTGTAGATGTTATCTGAATAAAAGATTTTAGTCTGCCACTGGAGTAAAATAATATAACTAGAATTTCTCCTAGTATGAATTTAATCGGTAATTCAGTACGACAATTCACAATAATAAATAGAAAATATGTGAAGAAGACTGGGTTTGCTTGGACATATACGTGGAAGATTTCGAGCATCCCAAGAAAGATAGGAAGCTAAGTGTAGCTATTTCTGCATTTTCTGGATAGTACCAGATGTCAGTATATCCATATCCCTCCCAAATGACTATTAAATAAACCCAACAAAAATAAAAAAGAAGATAATGCATGTGATGACTACTTTCTTCAACTCTGTTAAAACATATAAACAATTGTACAAAAGGGTTCAGTGGCTTCTACTTAGCTAATGCTTGCTATTTGAGTACTGTTTTCGTAATAGTCTTGCTGAAATGAAAAGCCTCAATGAAACTCTCCTGCGGGCTTACTCGTGTAGGCATAGCTGACTTTGTTGCTGCTGCTGCTGCACATCTCTGGGATTTGATCCGGTTTCCATTCCACCAGTTTAGCACTACCTTGCCATTGCCTAAGCCAATGACACCCAGTTTAAGGGGTGGGCCTGATCAACAGCTCTGCTACAGACACTGTGTGTTATCACAGACTCGTTTAAGCCAGAATCCATGCCCTATTTTCTCACTTATAGATCAGTAACCTAATTTACACGGAAAGTGTGAAGGACCAATTTATTCATATTTGCTCAGAGTCCTGAGTAGAAGATGCACTGAAAGTATCTGGAGTTGTTACTGCAGTGTCAGCATATTAATATGCAGTCCCCAAAAGCACTACACTCTATGAAGATTTGTAATTGAATCATCAGGAACTCCTCATTCCCCTTTCCCATGACTGAGAGAGATGAATCTCCTGTTAAGTATAATCCCTAACACATTTAAAAGTGGAGTAGTTGTGAGTTTGAATTTTTAAGCATAAGATAATATAAACCATGTACCATCCAAAAGCACTGAACTTCTGCATGTGGCTGCTCTACCATGGGAAAATTCTTCTCTCTCACTTTTTTTACCTGCTTCTCTTACATTTCTGCTCTCACAGAAGTGTTAGCGTTGAAGTCCATTTTAATTCCTTGATGATCCATCATGTGTGTGTCCCCTTTTACCCCCTGTTGCTTCTGTACCCTCTGTTAAAATTTGGAGGTTAATTCCCTCCAGAGATTAGGAACTGTGATAGCCTGCTTTGCCATGGCCCAAGTCTCCCACTCCAACACCACGTGTTCATTGCCATTTTACCTTCATATTACCTGTGCTGTGAACCCTAAAGTAAATTCAGCATTTTTACAGCCCATTTTACTTGGAGATGTCGTTGAACTATCTGTTCCCTTTATGTATAACCATCCACAAAGAACAAACCTACTAGGGCAAGAACACATAAAAAGTGAGAAAGGAAGAAAGAAAAAATTCTACAATGAGAAGTGGTACAGTCTCTGTATGGCTATCAGCAATCCCCAAACTGTTAAGAAAGCCTGATTTGGTCAGACTTATTTAGATTAGACTGACTGGTTATAATTTGGACAGTGTCTGTTTTCTAGAAAATGCAAAAGCATATTTTCTGTAAAAATAGGACAAAATGTCACACTAAAGCTTTTCACATGTCAAAAAGTTTGATTTTGTTTTAAAACAAAACCCACCAACATTCCAGCTGAAAATATATATATATAAAAAAAAACAAAGGACGATGTTGCCAAATAACCTCCATGCCCTGCCCCTTTGCTTGCCCAACATAGCCAGTAAACTAATTTGAACAAAATCTCTTCTCTAATGAAAAACAAATTGGTTGGAAATTCTTCACCGGTTCTTATTAAGTTATGTCTCTCATTTTGCCAACACAGAGTTCGTCCCCTGAGTGTATCCTTCATCTTCAGTAGTCTCTAAACACTTCATAAACATCAGTACCCTTAGGCTTAAGACAGGTCTCTGATATAAGTTAGCATTATCTCCTATTACAAAAGCAGAAGTGAAAAGTAAAGTTTATGCCTGTGGCCAAGAATGGATCTAACCATATGCACACACATATGCAGCATGTATATACAAACATATGCATTTAATGATTTGAAAAAAGGAATTAAAAGAGACAGAAAGGAATTTGAAATGTTTTTTGAGCTTATTTGCAATGTTTTAATCAAACAAGAGGAAGATACTTNNNCTAAGTTGGACTCATTTAACCTTTCCAAAAATATTTATTGATTCTGAAGCATAATTGTGAATTATCAGTCCATTTCATTTCAAATTACGATTTCCATTTCAGAAGTGACCTAACATACAATATATGAAAGGGCAAAATATTTCCAAAAATAAGCAAATTGTAATAATGAGAGCTGTCCTCCCTTTTTATTTGCTATCGAGTGTGTGTTTTTGGCAAGTTTTACTAAGTCTTGCATACACTGCTTCTTGCAGGCTTACTTTGACTTTAAGAGCAAAGTTTTAGTTACAAGGTTATGCTTCCTCCCTGAGTTTTTTTCTAGTTTTGCCCTACAATAAATGAATGTATATTTATACATATATATGTCACAGGGGCTGGTACTGCCATTCCTTTCCCTTGTGAGATGCCAAGATTTACTGGATATCAATATTAAAATGCACTTACTGCTACACAGTCTACATTTTATTTTTATTAATTTTTAATGGTGGTTACAAGTATTGATTTCAAGAAATATTTGTTATGATTTAATCTTTACTTTATTTTTTATTCATCCCAATTGTTTCATATCTATTTGGCAAACAAATGCCTCCTATTCTAGCCATGTCACTGTTCATGTTGTGTTCAGGTTGTGAGTTATTCTAATCAGGTGTGATATGTATGCTTCTGCTTATTGTCTGAATGAAACACTTGAAAGCATGGACATTTGAAAATCACACTAGTCAAACAAATCCCAGAAAAATTAATGGGAATCCAGATGACCAATATCACTTAATGTCACCCAAAGCTTAGCATAAGCAACCATCTTACTCCTGAGTATGAATTTCCAAATGCCTACTGGTAAGATGATATGTCCTTTTCTTATCTGAGATCAATATGATTTTACTACCTGAAGCATCAATATGATCAATCAAAAAATCAATATGATTTTACTACCTGAATAGATATTGCATTCAGCAATTCTCGATTACAAGGTGGTCAAAAAAGAACTGTGTGTTGACAAGGTAATTGTTTGGTTTTGGTTTTTTTTTTCTTGTTCCTGGTAAAACTATAGAAATAAACAAAAACATTAAGAAAAGAACCCAACAATGAAAGGACCCCAAGATAACGTTATAAAATAAATTTATAGCTATAGGAGAGATTGTTTTGAAGCAAAGTGGAAATTATTCTGAGAATGACAATATGAGATCCCATATTAATTCTTTCCAAACAGCTCTCAGATAATGCTTTGTTTAAATGTCAGAAAGGCTCTGAAAATTCAATCAGGAATGAAAGAAAAGGAAACAAAGGTCCAAACCTGTGTTCTTTTGTTCTTAAATGTTTTTGCCACCTAGGACTAAAGACTCTGTAAACATAGCATAATCAGCTTGGGACACGAACACAGCCCAGTTTCCCATCTTGAAATACAATGACTGAAGAAACAGGTTTCTGAAAACAGACCTGATTTGCTGGAGACTAAGATTTGCTGCACAAATGAAGTCTCAAGCTGCAATTTCCCTTTTACCTAACCCAGCAAGACAAGACATATTTAGGAAGAACAGCTGGCTGCAAAGTTCATTTTTGTTCTTTATGTACCTGTCAATATAAAGAAAAAAGAGGGAATGATTGTGAGAGTGTGTGAGTGCAACTACATCACACATTAAGTTTGAGAGGCTTTTTATTTAGGTTTTTCTAAATATGTTTCAGTTCCATAATAGAAGGACTTTTGTGGAAAACTGCACTTTTAGTGTATGCATCAAGCTCATCACAGTTCCATGATAAAAAAACACATGCTATTAAAAAAAAAAAAAAGTTGAAAGCAATTCCTTAAAATGAACATGATTAGACTAATATAAGTTTAAAAACTCCATAAGTAATAGAAAGAGATAGCACAGTCTAATAAAGGCCTCATTCTCAGGTCTTTCTCTAGTGCCTGGCAAGGTGGTGGTGTGAGGGCCCATATATTTGATGGCCTGTGTGTGTAAAGTCTAACCCAAGTAGGTCTCAGTTTCAGTTAGGTCATTATTTGATCTGTTTGTGATTTAACGCTAACTACAGCAACATGTGAGTAGCAGGATGTGTCAAATGAGAGGACGAGATCAATGATCCATGCTGGAAAGAACTGCAGCAGCTGTTCCTTGGCCTGAGGGCATTATTTATTTTTAAATGTAAATCCTATAGTTGAGATAGGATGTAGCGTAACTTTGATTTTTCCATTCTATGTTAGGACACTGATGTAGGGTAGAAGTCAGCAATACACAGAAATTCATCATGGCCTATCTCAGCCAGGAGAACGGATTTCTTCCTTTTCTTGGCTCAATCTCAAATGCAGGGAAGCTTCCTGAACCCACTGGGTCATCACAGACTTTAGTTATGCTGTTCACAGAATTAGGTGAAAAAATTGTCAAAAACAAAACATGAGATGCCATGAAATGCAGTCGTTTGACATCCAGTACAGAAGAGACAGATCTCAGCCCATCAATTGCACTCTCTCTGGAAAAGACACCATGTAAAGATGGACCTGTCACATTTTATAGGGTCTCTCACATTAATTTGAAAGCTTGTTGCTAGGTTCTACTAAGAACTGAAGGGAGGGGTTACAATTATTAATGAGTGAGTCATCTGCCCATTGATGATAAAAAACTCTTTGTGTTCAGGGCTAGGGAAAAATAAAGAAAGAGCATCCTCATTCCACTCACTGATTAAAGGAGAAAGAAAGATGAAGAAAACAGAAACAAATGCACAAAGTGTTTAACTAATTTTTTCCATGTTCACCAAAAGGCTAAAACAGGTTAGATGTGACAAATAAAGCACCCCACAGTGGCTCAAGGAGGGATCAGCTATGTACAGTGTCACTAAAGATACATATCATAAGCCCTTTTTTAGCTTAGCGTGGCACTCCAGCTCAGCAGCAAGAAGGCTCATACAAATATCTAAAGAGACAGAGACATCTTCTTAGCTGTACCACTGCTGATTCTTCTTCCTCCCTTCCCCCTCATCCTACCAAAATTTCTCAAGTCTTTCTCCAAACGTGACCCACTTTGCCCTCAGTATTTACTCTCATAAATCAGGCTGTGCTTCAACTCCTCTGCCAGTAAGGCCAGTTTTCTCCCGTTCACATGAAACTGCTGTCACTCACCCCTGGATCTGAAAGAAAATACAATTTACTGAGGCACCTGAAACTTCTGCTCCCTTCAGCTGGAGGACCAGGATAGGGTGCTGGGAGACCATGGACAGGGGAAACCTCACCTTCTGTGAGACTCATAGCCACGCTGTAATTATGAAGCCTCACCTTCCCCCTCACTTCAAGAAGATACCACTGTACAAATGCATCTAGGGATCTGAGAACAGAAGATGTAGCTGATAAGGAAAGGTCACACTGTCCCTGCAAAGCAGGTGTCAGCTGAAACATTCGTGGCTTGGTGTGCTACTTGGTCATGTGAAATGGGATTAGAAAATATTTGCCCACCACACAGTGGAATTTGTCAAGTAACTACAAGATATTTTGATTGTCGGCAGCCTGCAAAAAAGCCCTTGATCCTTTCCTCCATGAGAGTTTCTGAGACCTAACACATTTTTCTACTGAACATTTCCATAGAAGATAACTTATCTGACCTGACTACAGGGAGAAAGTTCAGTCAATAATTTGGAGAGCAAGAAATCAATGTTGTACCCTTATTTAAAAACCAATATACAGTAAATATCTGCCATCAGCAGTGATAACATTCACTTACACTGGAGATAATTCATACAAAATGCCAACCAGCCATCAGTTTAGGAAACCAAGAAAATGGCCTCAGTCCAGAAAAGTTATGTTCTCTCAATACGGTTTGGCCTTTTTCTTTTTTAGTTTAGTACACTTGTTTCACATACAATCCATGCAGAGCTTTCTAAGTATCACGTATATTTACCTAGTCACAGGAATATTCACAAAGGGAAGGAGATCAAATGGCTACTGAAATGATTAGGAAGGTTTTGATTTTTATCTCTGAGGAGACAGACATTTGTTGTTGGCTGCTTTCAGACCAGACAGCGACTGCTGAGTGAGCTACAACAGGCATTTTTTTCCTCTCAACTTTTCCTTCTGCCATTTAACTGCTCATTGTTTTCATTCTGTACTGAAAGGGTAGATATATTTTTTTTGAGGCTTTTAACAGAGGGATCTGATATAAATTCTGGTACAGTCAGTTTTTGCTTTCTGTCACACATAGAGGTGCTGCCCTTTCACTGATATCACAACCCACCCATCCTGCCACCGCAACAGAGAATGCTTAAGATAAGATTTTTAAGAGGTGTTAAAAACAGAGATGTTTAAGACATCTTCTTTTCCTTTTCTGTTCTTAATTTTTATCTTTAGGCTGTAACAAAAGAAGGATTACTCATTCTAACTGACATGTATACTGTAGCTTTTCTGAGGACTTGAGACATGATGAGAGAATGGCAGAGTACTCTTTGCACCTGGTGCCATTTTGAGCTCCCTTGCTCCTCAGCCTGCCAAAGCAAATTGCAACTCTAGAGGTGGGAGAGGAAAAATTCCTTACTTCCTCACCAGTGTGTGTATTTCCTCCAATATTGCATGTGCCTGATCCCCACAAACCATGTGGCTTGATCATATTGAGGTCTTCCAAAGCCTGTCCTTCTCCCAACTAAGTCAACTCAAACTCTACAGTCTTAACTGGACAGATGCAGCAATTGGTCTCAGTCCTGCACATAAAGACATGCTCGGCCCTGACCTACCTCCTCTGGCTTCAGGGAAAGTCACACTGATAATTTTCTGCACCAGTGCCACACACATGCTTTCCATGAATTTTCAGTACAACATTAGCTCTATTAAAATAGGCAAAGTACTTTCAGCCATCATGTACTTTTTGTAGATTTTATCCTTAATCCAGCTTTCTGTTCTTCTCAGAACCTGTGTTGGTATGCACTGGGATGCACCAGCCCTATCTGTAACCTTCTGTCCTGGACTCTGGATTTACCCTGGATTCCAGGGCCATCTCCTTATCTCACCTCTTTCCATAACATCACAGCAATAGCAGATCTGCCAGAGATTAGAGGCCTGTTCCTTCCTGAGGAGTGATTAGCAGAAGCCTCCTAAATGCTCCATTGTACCTCTCGTACTATGGCTGCAGCCATCCTCTCATGTCTACTCTTATTTAGCTGGCATATCCTCCCAGCACATAAGTTTTCCATAGCTGGAAGAATGATTTCAAAAGCAGACACTCAGAGGACTTGATACCTCATAGTACTTGTTGGCAACATGCTCCTGGAATAATCCCACTTGGCCAAGTAAATTGACTTCTAGGTATGGCTTGGCAAGCAAAAGTTTTCTGATCCCATGAATTGAAATGAAAGTGCTTACAATTTCTTTGGCCCAAACTGAGATAGAAGTATGCAAGCCTTCTAATGAGCTAGAAATGCTTAGTTCCAGTTGGACTGGCAGATTTGCTCGTCATTTAGCAAAATGAGATCTCAGCATGGGCCTTTGTATCATCAAGTTTCATATGAATTATTTTCAGTTTTCTTACAAAATGCATGGATTGGAAAGAAATAATAAAATTTATTGTCCAGAAAAAAAGATGAGGTATTCTGCCAATTTTCTCCCTACAGTTTTTTTCAGTCAGGAAATTAATAAAACTGACCATTTCCCAATAATGGTTTGTTCCAATAAATCTATATTTTCTGGACTAAAACAAGAACATTTATCACTGAAAAAATCCCACTCAGCTCTGCCTTCTATGTAGGTCAATAGGGATTCCGCATAGGACCAAACCCTGACAGCACATCTCTTCCTTTTCTCCCATGTTTTTAAATCAGCATTTTTTTACTGAAAAGATGTTTTCTGACTTCTGCTGCCATTGCTCATTTCATATGCTGAAGTTGGCATCTTGGATTTGTCAAAAATGTTTTCCCATGAAGATGAGGGTGTCATCAGAGACCCAGACCATGAGCAGGACAGACCAAATGACAGGAGGAGAGAAAAATTTGAAACGCTGCCATGGAAATATTCCGAAGTATGAAGACAATCACTGCTTCTAGGGAAGCAGAAATACTTCTAAATTAAATGCCCTTTTCCCAGTTTTCCATGCGGCATCACTGTGGGCCTTTTAATGACATGTTTACATATGTTAATTTCATGCCAAGGTTTGGCGGTTGCCCACGCAGAAGGTAATTTGAGTTCCTAGAAGCTGAAGTACTGCTTACATGTTCCCTTCCCTCCTGGGCATCCTGGGTGGAGGTGGGCTGGGCAGAGAATGATAGCTGGCCCTTCACTGAAGTGCTGCATCACACTGGGTGATTTGTGGGTTTTGTTATTATTCACGTGCACTCAGATGAAACCTTGTTTTTTGTCACAAGTTTAAGTTGATGACTGGAAGCTGTTCAGAGCTCTGCGAGCACACGCAGCCTCTGGACAGTGATAGAGTGAATTCCAGCACCTTGGTGAGATCCTTAGTCACAATAATCGAAGTGTAAATGGTTAAGGCAAAGAGCAAACAAGGGATCGAGCTATGGTCCATTTGGTGTTGGGCAATGGATTACACAGTCATCAGGACTGGCTTGAAGGAGCCATGGATGTCTTCGTTCTGCCTTTCATAAGTAGTGTTACTGGTTTCCAGTCCAGCACCTAGAGGACAGTTACTCTCTCCACAAAAACGCCACAACAAACACACTATGGCAAACCTAAAGAAAGTAAGGCTGAGCACTCAGGCCAGAAAGAAGAGTGAGTGCACACTTGGAACAAACTACTGTTTTTCTCCCTCAGGTGAAGCACTAAGGCTGTGAAGAGTGACGTGGGGCAGAGAGGGCAGCAGCAAATGTGATTTAACGAGAGGGCAGAGAGGGCAACAGCAAATGGTGGCTCTGAGGATGGGTCACATTTCTCACCCTGCATGGGCCACCTGAGGCTGCCTGCTTGCCTGCCTGCCAGCCAGTGCCCTGCACAGCCAGACTCTAGGCAGCGGGCCCAGAGTCACCCTAAAGAAAGTAGAGCTGTGATGGGGAGAGCAGGGCAGACGCTGCCTCTGATCCAAAAGGTGATATAGATATTTGCTGGGATTCACAGGTTAAAATGGCCTGGTTGAGCATAATCACTTTTTTCTTCCTGCCTCCTAGCATTGTTGTTTATTTTTAATT
The DNA here is from genome assembly GCA_026413425.1 of Tringa solitaria. Taxonomy (NCBI): domain Eukaryota; kingdom Metazoa; phylum Chordata; class Aves; order Charadriiformes; family Scolopacidae; genus Tringa; species Tringa solitaria. The sequence goes on along the minus strand of JAOXJM010000023.1, from coordinate 31,234,193 downwards.
GCATTCCCTCCCTGCCTGAGAATTAGTAGCAGTGTCAGAGAAGGTCTGAAGCTTTGCTTTGAGCTGCTGCGACAAGGCAGCTATGAGCAGAGCGCACACAAAAAGCACTCTGTTGTGCTCAAGTGGTGATCTGTAGGCAATGCAAACCAACCACCAACCCAGGGTAAGCTGTAAACAAGGAAACTGTAACCAGCCTGAAACAAGGCAAGAGTGGAAGTAATTGTCTGCCTCTCTTCCTTCTCTCCACAAGCTCAAATTTGCCTTAGTACAGCCTCTGTACACAGCAAGATCCAATAGGAAATTAATAATCTGCATGGCAAAGTCTCCTCTTTCCAGAGGAACAGAAAATACTACTGACAATTGTGTGGCATCTGCTGGATTTATCCACGGACAGCATTGTCATAAAGTTTAGAGAGGCCAATTTAATTAACTATTTAATTAATTTAACTTTATAAACTTAAAACGATGCTTACTGATTGCCTGTCTCTTCTTGTCAGATGAGTTATTCTGTCCTATTAATCCCAAAGATGGGATAGATAAAATAAATCCTACTCTTAGTATCTCCAAGACACTGCCCCAAAAAGAGTAGATCAGTCTTGGCAAAAAAAATGATCGATGCTTTAAATCAATGCTATTTGTCTCCTTTGGGGAGGAAGCAGTTATCCAGTTTAAGAACCCTTCTTAACATACATTACCACAATTGACGATTTTTAATTTCCAGTTTATTAATCCATCTTACTGGGACTTGTTGACTTCATCACTGATATTGGCTCTCCCCTTTCATTTCTTTCTTGTTTTGTTCAGTCATTCACTTGATTTTTGAGGCAAAAGAGTGCACAGGTCCATGGAAGTCAGGGAGAGACTCAGTTTCCATTTTGCTGAATCTTGTCCTGTTTCCCCCCACCCAAATTCTCAGTATACTTAGTCTTGCTGAGAGCATATATGTCTGATGACGTCAGACAGACATGACATAGCGTATACCTGCTTGTGTACCCCATCCCTCGCATGCCCACCTTGACAATTTTGGATGTCCATCATCAGTTGCATCAGCTTACCAAGAACACCAACCTCTGTGATAGCAGACACCGAAGTGGGTGTCCGCTGCCCCTCCACACCCCTCACTCCCTTTCCTTCTCAAGCTGTTCCTGTGCCTTCCATTTCTTCACATGACATTTGCCAAGGTCCCCACTCTTTTACTGTGTGGTCTTATATATATCAGAGTTGATCTGTCCAGCAAAGTTCTTCCTTAGCTTTGCAGGATTTACTAATTCCTCCAGAAAGCTGAAATCACTTTCACAGCTTTACTGTATTGCTCAGTTTTTGCTGTATTAGAAACCAATTTATTATTCTTTCTTTCAAATCTCCTCACATCACTGTTTCAAAACTGCCATGAGAAAAAATCCTATCAATCCTTAAAAATATAAATATTCTTTTTGAACTGCCTTTTCATGCTGAGAGAAGCAGAAACCAAACTGAGATTCATTTCTCTGCATGAACAATCTTATCTAGGCTAACATGAAAAGGAAGATAAAGTTACATATTTCTCCAATGCTTTTAAAATGCACAGCAACAGATTTTTTTGTCATTAGAGATAACTGCGTATAAATTTTTTGTGCACATATCTATATAGAGTTTATATTATAGCTATATAGTTTATATACACATATGAAAAAAACCTTGCACTTACCTTTGAGAAGTAACATTTATCCCAGGTTCGGTAAAATAGTCTCAGACAGGCACTTAGACCTTTCTATGCCATGCATCCTTTTTTCAAAAGAAGATATAATCAGAAAAATCCTGGTTGATCTCTAGCAAACCAAAATGAAGACTAGATTGTTTGTCAGATGCAGCCTGATTCAGTAAAGTCCAAGTGTGTGAATCCCTGAGACTCCTTTTTTAGTAATATCCAAAGCACAAAAAAGAGAAGGGAAAAGAAGAAAAAAAAAAAAGAACAAAAAAATAGTGAATAACTTGTTCTTTTCTTGTTTGGTTTAAAAAACCCAGTCTTGGAGGACTAAGCAGCCTGCAGGCTTTTCAAGCATTCTGATCCTAGAGCATCCCAAGGTAACACACGCATTTTGGTACTGCAAGTCTTCAAGTTCATACTAGCAAGCCCAGCTTCTGTGTATGTGCGTGTGTGTTGGGGAGGGGGGTCGAGTTGTATCGCGGGGGGAAGAGAGACAGGGAGATACACACACACAGTCACGCAGAGATGGAAAAAGGAAAAACAGCAAACTGGAGTGATCTCACAAAGTGCTCTAGATGGCAGAGCCTGCACAGCTTGTAAGACAAGCAATGTGCACACACAAAAAAAAAAAAAAAAAAAAAAGAGCGAGAAAAACCCAAGAGGACTAACAGGCAGCTTCAGGAATTTCTTCTTACCTCTTCTGACGATGCAACATACAGCAAGTGCTTTGTGCTGCATAGGAATCCATGCAGGCGCGACTCAGTCAGACCTCTCACTTCTGAAATAGACAAATATGCAGCACAGCAAAGGGAAGAAAATCAGAAAGCAGAGGAAATAAAGATACAAAAAGAAGCTATTAAACAAGTAAGAGTATCAGGGAGGAGGCTTGAGCGGGTGGGAGGTGAATAGTTGGTACAGAAAGAGGCATCCAAACTCCTGTTCCTAATACCGATTTGGTCTGTAATTATGTGGCAAAGCACTGCCTTCTAAGCCATTGCGTAATAATAGAAACCTAAGCTGTGTAGACACAGCCTGACACACTAAATCCTCAGGAGCTACACTCAACGTTTGTCAGTGGAAAGCGTGTCAGTTCTCTGAGGGCGGGGGAAGCTGAGGGAAAAGGGGAGAGAAATTTTACTGCAAAATGCACAAGCTGCAGCTGCAAAGAGCTCTCAGGTGGTACCAATGCTTGAAATGTTATAGTGGAAGTTGTGTGTATCTGTATCTATATAGGCAGAGATAGATAAATACAATAACTCTGTCAGCTCCATTCATGCTATTCAATACTAGAAGAATTTTCCCTTGCTATATTTCAGTAACTTAAAGAGAAGAGCACGTACAAAGGTTTTCTGTGTTAAATAGTATTATTTCTAATGCTGGTGGGAAGAAGTAGTTCTCCCTTTGTACTGAACGGTATTGGAATAGCTAAATAAAACCTGAATTAAGGTAAAAGAACTCAGGAGGATAGATCAGCCTTTCCCATTTAGCGTCATGTTCCTCTCTCCAGCCCTGCAGACACAGAGACACACATTTTCTTCTGCCTTCCTTGGTTGAAGAGGCTCCTGGACACAGCCAGTGAAAAGATGAGCACTGACTAAATAGAGAAAACCCCAACTCATTCAAATTACCATGCACCAGTATCAAGACACCAACAGACAGAACAATTTATAATGCTCACGGAAGGAATAAAAAATCAAGAAAGAAGTATAATTTTGCAGTGCAAATTTACCTGGAAACTGTGGCCCTGGCTCCCACCTATAGTCCATCTAGTCCAGTATGTTGCGATCAGTACTACACACCTCTGAGGAATCTGAATGAATTTGTGCAGTCAGGGCTAGACAGACCGAGATAACCTGTTCATGGGCAAAGCTTCTCCTTAATCCCTGCTCTTTAAAGATTAGTTAATGCACTGAAGCATGAGCAGGGGAACAGTCTGCCTCTGCACATCCAGATTAAACATGTAAAGTCTGATTCTGAGGTCCTTTGTAGTTGGCATAAAGTACACCTCTTTTTAGGCACCCTAGATCTAAAGAGTAAATTCTTCTGATGCTTTGTAAACATCCCAGTGTGAAAAAAAGAGTGAGTTCAGAAAGAACTGTAGTATTTCAGTTTGGAGAGTGAGGAGTATATTTTTATAGCCTCATCTAGCCTAGTTACTCTCCTCATTTACTCCTTACTCCTGGTGGAAACATCAGATATATTTCAAGAGGCCATGTAGTGCAGGTAGGAGAACCAGGTCACTCAGCTAATATGTAGGTATCAAATTTGGCCTCTAGAAAGTCAAATCAGACCGAACTGAAAAGTACGAAGATATTTTTGAGAATTACTGCATAGGGCAACATGTACATTTTTTTGAGGGTCCCCATGGAAAAGTTTCTGCTGCCAACTAAATTGGAAGAGAAGAGATTTAGATTAGATACCAGAAAGAAATTCTTTACTGTG
>JAOXJM010000023.1:31211299-31229964 GCA_026413425.1 Tringa solitaria | reverse complement strand
AACTCAATGATCTTTGAGGTCCCTTCCAACTCTAACCATTCTATGATTCTATGATTCTATGAAACTTTAGATCCCTTACTGTTACCAGTCTTGATCCTTTGACCTGTGCGTGCTGTGTCTCCAGGTGACTTTCTATACCCCCAAGTCGCAGACTGCAGATGTCGCACATAGGGGAGTTACACAGTGGTAGAACAGAGGAGGAAGGACTGTGGACAGAGCAAACGCCCATTTTGCAGCATATCCAACTTTCCCTGGGTTTGTGTGCTGCAGGGGTCTTCTTGGGAGAAAGGTCAAGAGTTACAACTGTCGATAACCTTACTGGGAAATGAAATAAATAGCCTGGTCAAAGAAATAGTTGAGAAGCTGGTAACTGCCAAACTAGGCACTAAGAATCTTAAAAAATTACTTAATTTACTAGATCACTAAAACATGAATTTTGGAAGGTAGCTTTAAACATAACTCCTGGGAATCCTGGGCCAAGCATGTTGGCTCGAAAATCAAATTGAAGCTCTAATCATGTCAGCGTCTTATAAAATAAATGTCTCTGCATCACAGACAGAAAAGACATCTCTTAATGACATCAGGAATTAATAATAGACTCTGGGACTAGTGTTTCAGAGTCTGATTTGAAAGCAAAGTATTGCTTGCAATGGCAGAAATCAATGAACTCCATCAATGCACTCCAAAAATCTTCCAAAAATCTTTCACCAGCTTAAGTTGCAATAGTGTCAATTCCCAAGGAAAAATCAATGATACAACCCTAGCAAAAAGTGACCCAAAAAAGGATTTTGATGAGACTGTGATGTGGTATGCTCCCATTGTGCTAGTCTAGTGTGCAGTTTAGCTTTCCTTGATGTCCTTTAGACCTAAATCAGAGTTCTCTGGCATTCATCCCATAGCTTCTTCTCTCTACTAACCATCCTTGACATATATTTATTCTCCTCTCCCAAGGAAGAAGCTTCCTCATGAATCAGCCTCTTTCTTGGTCATTCTAGTAGGAAGAAAGCTACCATTTCCATTCCTCTCTTTCGCGAGGGCCTCCCCTTTCTCCAATCTTGCCATAGTTCACAATCAGCCAACATGGTTACTTTAGTTACATCTCCTCTCATTTCAACCTCCAGGGAAATCCTATCATCACCCAAAGAGCCACAGGAGAAATCTTTCTCTGCCTAGGTAAGTAAGCATCTCACAGGCCCACAACACTCACCCCTGGAAAGAATCGTCAAGTTTCAATGTCCTGTTCCTTACTTAGATCTAGAAAATACATGAAAGACCATGACTATAGACTAACTCCATGCTCACTGAAGCTTTAAAACTACTGCATCGCTAAGCAGCTGAATCTTTCAGCAATGCAGCAATTCCTGTGCCCCAACAAAGTGCATAATTTCGATATGAAGAGATCTCATAAAGCCCTTACAAGTACATTCATACAAGTTCCTTTGTACAGTGGCAACCACACAAAAGATTTAGCTTGACACAAATTTTGTAATGTGGATGCTCTCCTTTGACATACAATGCAAAATATAATACCAAAACCCACGAAAAGTTTGAACCATGACAGCAGATCGAGACAAAAATAAAATTGACATGCTTTTACAACCTCCAGGACAACTTTACCTGCCACAAACAGAATTCTCCTTTCCAAGTCTAGCAGACAACATACTGAAGCCTTTGACCATCTGATTGATAATACAATTTAGCTTATACATGTGGACAGTGGCAATTCCCATTTCCAATGCCCACCCCTTTCCAAAATGAAGGAGTCAGCACTGGTCCACACAATTGTTTAATCAATGACTGCCAATCAATTACCCTGATTGAAGGACAGTCTAAAAACCATTTAGTCTGTGGCACTACTGATGAAAACAGTTATGAGGAGTTGAATCCACCAACTTTCAAACACTGAGATTTGGGGAAAAACCACATATTTTTTGGGTGCTGTTCAGCTTAGCTCTTTACAAATCATTGAATGGCTGTTTACACTTGTATATGCCAGTACAAAATATCCTTCTCACATCCTCCACCCACACATCCCTCTGCTTTTAAAAGCAGCTCCAGCCAACAGACAAAATGAATATGCTTTCTATCCATTTCCTGCATCTTATTATGGGGAAGTCCTAGTCTTGAATTTCTAGACCCAGAGATCCAACAGAGAACAGGTGGTGTTTCACAGCGCAGTGGAAGAAAAAGGATTCTTGAGGCTATTGATGAGACAAAGGCTGCACAGAAGCTCCATTTTGCAATGCACCATTATAGAAATCATAGGCCAATATCACATAGGAAATATGAAGAAGAACTTCTTTAAAACACTTCAACTCCACAACAATCTGTCATTGTCCATCTTGTAGCTGAATGCAGAATGGTTTCTAAATACCAGGAAACAGTTGTTTCAGGTCATAAAATCATTTGCACATTCATAATCTAATCCATTTTAAGCATTCTTTCTAACTGAAATAACCAGAATACTTATGCTAACCTTGTGAGGATCCACTGTAACTTTGTAGATGCTCTGAAAGAAGGTCAGCATAATATTTTTATCCCAGGGTTATTTTTCTTTTCAGGTTCTCCCTTTACAAGCAGGGAAATCCTTGTACTTCTGTTTTGCATAATCACATGTCCAGCTCAGTGACTGAAATTTAATGCCCTTTGATTGATAGGTTAAGACCCGAAGGGATCATTATAGCCATCTCAGTTGACCTTCTGCATAACCTCAGTTATAGAATTCCTCTCTGTGGCTCCTGCATCAATCTTCATACTATTGACTGATACAGAAAATATCTTTTATAAAGACAGTCTCTTGATTTAAAGATTTCAAGTAATGGAGCGTTCATTCCCCATTCTTTCTATAAGTCTGTCCAATCTTTAATTTTTGTCATCACGAAAAAAATTCCAGACCTCATTTTGTTAGTCAGAAGATTCTAGTATGTTATCAAAAGCCTAAAGTGATAATTATGAATTATAGCTGAATATCTCCTGATCAGAAAACTCAACATTAGGAATAGCAGAAGTTTTTCCCAGATAAGTGGATTTGTTCCACTGGGGGCTAAAGCATGCTATTTGAGACCAGTGCAGTCTATTTACTCAATAAACAAACAAACAAACTTCTTGTTTAATGGCCATCTGTTTCAGCACAACGTTCATCAGAATAAAGAGACTGCCTTGGCAATGCTTTCCCAATTCTTGTAATTTCATCGAAAGTACAGCATTAGCTTCCACAGTACACCTGGAGGCAGTAGTACTCTGCTGCCTACCCATCAGGAAGCAGTACCTCATCCTGGTGGGTTTGCAACCTCTGATTTTGATTCTTTCTGTGCACAGAGCTCTCCCAGCCATCACCAAAATTCTGGGGGCAGCAGATGCTCCACATGCAGCCAGTGCAATAAAGGCACGGCACAAGAGGAGTGTGGATAAGAGCCTTCATTTTATATTTTGACCCTTGCCACATAGAATGATGCATGCTAATGTCTTTCACTACTGAAAGAGGGTATGTGGACTTGTCATGCAACAAAGTGTCCCTGGTTTGGTGAGAATGCTGTTAGGTTGCGATCCTCTGCTGTAATTCCACAGGCAGCGGGAGCAATGTAAAGGAGATCAGGCTCTCCACTGCCCTGGCTGGGGCTCGCTGCAGCAACTCCCCTACCAGTCCCACATTTGCACCAGCTGAATCATTTGTTTGGATGCAGTTTTACATGATAGAGTTCTTGGTTTACTTTTGAATTGTTACTTTAAACACTGTTTGGAGGGAGAGAAGGTTGTTTAAGGTTTTCTAACCTCTAAAGAGGAATCATGAGAGATTGGGGACAGGTAACCCGTAGACAGGATTTGTCAACCAGGGATAATGTGAAACCAGTCTTACACTAATCATGTGAGAAGATAGATACTCTAGCATACAATGGATGACAGCCCATATCTAGGACAAGGTCGGCTGCTTAAGCTGTTTACAAACCATCCTGATGCTTTCAACTTTGTATGTCTCAACCATGTAAGGAATTGTTACAATTTTGTACCTAAATGAATAAAAGTACTTGGGGGAGGTGAGAATCCTTTGGTCAGACCCTTGTTTTGTGTCAAAACTACAGCCATCATCATAAATAAAATCAGTATTTGCTAAGAATTGCCACTTTATAGCGTGAAGGTGGCAAACAAATGAATCTATCAATAATCTCGATAACCTGCATTGTAAATTGTGGGAAGAAAGGACCATTCTGCCCAGTCGCAAAGCACTTAGTTTCTGTGGTCACAATTATCTCCAATCAATTAGACTTGCCAAGGATGGGTGCAAGCACTTAATAGGAAGAATCCAAGACCTCTGAAAGGAGTTAAGATTATATCACAGGGCTTGTAGTACACAGAGCAAAAGAAATAGTACAAGGCAATATTTTTCTTAGTGAGGCTTAAGCATAGTGCAAAAAGTGGTTTTTGTCTTCCTAAAACAAATTTTACATGACTTCAACTAACTCTTTTGGGTGGAAAAGAAGAAAAGCAGCAATAATCCATGTAGAAACCCCACAAACAAGGCATCATGAACCTGGGATCTGACTTGAAACCTGAGAAATATGAGAAAGTCTGATGCAGAAAGGAATGGGAAACAGCAAGGAGTGTGGAGGCTTCAGAGACCATGCCACCCCCTAGAAGACAGTGTATGATCTCTGCCTGCTGTGCTGGGCCCCAGCTCAGAGTGAAGATGGGCTACCTGCTCCTTCTTCCTGAGCTTCACACCAATAAAGTGGGTGCATATAGGAAGGACGGCTCAACAGTTCTTTCCTGGCTCTCACCTGAGACCTTGGATGCCTCTGTAGGATGTGCAAAAGTGAAGATAACCCAGGTAGGCACACACAAAGAAAGGAGGAGAAGGAGTTTTGAGCTGCTGCACAGAGTGACAATATCAGGATAACAAGTGATTTGCATTCCTCTAAGCCTCTGTACTTATTTGATTCCATCAGAGGAAAAGAATGAAGGAGAAAAATTAGTCCGTATCTTCTTTCTTACTTACTCCATATCTTCTTACTTATTTACTTCTTACTGTTAAGAGAAATCAAAGAGAAAGTGCCAGCTGTCTTAAAAACATCAGTGAATGCAAGACCTAAGTCGAAGTACCTAAATTCAAGCTGTGATCAGAAGACACAAAGCAAGAACTACTTGGCTGTGAGGACCAACAGGGGACAGAGAGTAATTTCTGAAGTTTTGGGTTATCTCAAGCATGGTATGAAGATAGGTTAGCATTTTAAGAATGACCCCAATACAGAATATTTTGAGATGGTTCCTACTCTCCTCTGTGCTCTCAGCTTCCAAAGGGAAGTGGGACCTTTTGTTCTTCAGTGGGACCTGGGGTGTTCTCTACGTGTTTTAGCTCTGCTGTTATTCTGCTCAGAGACACTGGAGAAGACAGAGCATGTAAGCAATAAGAATAAATGGAGTAAAAGATTTCTCATGTATTAAAAACTTGAGCATCTGTTGCAAGGAATGTGTGATCCAGCTCAATATTTTGGCACCTAATGTAAAAACATTGGGAATTCAATTTTTACAGTAAGTTTGCTCTATAGAGGTTGGACAACCTTTGCATGAGCTGTTCCATCTCTTCCCCAGCTGCCTCAATCTCTCAAGCTCACAGAGACAACACATGGAAGACAGTCTGTACTTCCTAGAGCGTCAGAGTGAGTAAGGATGATTGCATTTCTGTATTTCCTTATAAAGTGTTAAATATTCATAGCTATGTCAAATTAAATGAGCTTCTTGTGCTGCTATTCTTTTCAGCTCATCGGGTTCTCCTCAGATGATACCTGTCCTGCTACTATGTGATCTACCTCCAGAGACTTCACCTTAATCTAATGTTGTTCAATGCAAGCTCAGTTTCAGATCATAATAAGAAAAAAAATATGAAATTTTCAGAAGGACTTGATTACTGATCAACTGCTGTGTCTTTATCACAGTTATAAAATGGGAGAGATGGAAAATGCCTTTGTGGTTACAGGCATAAGAAAGACATGCAATAAGGCTTGGAAGTTGGTGCACTACAGAGAAAATAAATACTCTTTAGAAATTAAAAGGAAGTTATTCTGAAGGAGCTACAGAAATCTCTGAGAAACCACTCACATAAATGTACAAACTAGAATGAGCAATTCTTGCTTTCTTTTTGACAGCTGCCCCTTTTTCTGTACATAGGATTGAACATGAGACCAGCAGATCAGAAGCCTGAAATATTTCCATGTTATTCTTGTACCTGGAAATCACTGTCTCTGTAATTAGGCATAAAATGGGATATTTAGAACATACTGACAATTACTGCACAGCTGGATCAAAAACTGTGGAGAGAATAATTGTTTTCACAAGAATTTGGCGGCTGAAAATATTTAATGTAGAGGATATTGGTAGAGTACTGGAAACCATAGGATGAAATTTAGTCATATGAAACAGCTTTGATAATTGTAAGAAAAGGTGAAATTATACAATGTGTATATACACAGAGATGCACATGAAGTCTGTGATAGCTGGAGAGCTGCTTCAGAGACTTTAGGGCCCTTCAAAGGCTACAATACTCTACAGGTGACAGACTACATTCAAAACAGGGCAGTCTACATTTACAGGGCTTATAAACTAGATGGGATGTCGGACAGATGAATTAACGTGTGCTGATGAGGAGAACTGGGCCTTTGATCATTGTTTTGGTCTGGGTGGTCTCCCTGACAGCACACAGCCTGCAGAGCTGTGGGATGGTTGATGACCCAAGACCCCCCGCGAGACCTACTCCAGCCATCCCCGAACTGCCCATTAAATTAATGGATGCTGGAGCAGGCCTCTAGTTAAGAGCACTTCACACAGACCGTATCTTTAGCCTACATCTCTATCACTGTACTTTATGCTGCTTTGACTTAGATGGATGTTGCTTTTCCTGCCTAGGAGCTGGCTCAGAAGCACTTACACCTCCTGCAAATAGATGACACCAAGCTGACACCATCCTGCTTTACAAAGAGAGGAAGATGAGGGCTGAATGCACTCCAAAATGTCCCTGTCTCTAGATCTCACATTTGCTCCCGTGCTGCAGCAGTGTAGGAGGAGATGTTGTTGCAGGAAAGTGAGGATACAAATGCCCCAATGTGTTACTCCTTCCATGCTGCTGAAGTGCTTTTCAACCCACCATAGGGGTTTAATTCCTGGGCTTCAGTAGAGAAAAAGGGAGAAATAGAGGTCCCCAAGGATTCCTGGGAAAAGACGGGGAATTAATCTGTCATGACAGAACAAACATTAAAAAAAAATAATAAATGGGGGAGTGGTAGATCCAAACTAATCAAATGTGGAAAGAGAACAGGAACCAAAGGTATATGGGTGAAACAGGAAAGTGGAGCATGAACAGGGACATGACAAAGGGTTTTGAGACTTACATGTAAGAACAGAGAATTTGAGTGAAGAAAGGGGAGTCTAGAGCAGAGGAGAAAATAAAGGTAAGAAAAGAAGGTGTGGGAACTCAAAAAGGGAATTGGTGAGGGAGCCAAAAGGGGCAGAATGCATTTATGATCATCTTCTCCCTTTCTGTTCTGGGTAGCAAATTAAATACAGGATGATGGCTTTAGCATCATCAGGCAAGACAAACCATTTTGTGGAGTACTGGAGTGTGCAATATTTTTTAGTGCTTTCCCATCATCTTGTACCAGTGTATTAACATGAGTGCCTTGAACCTGAGGTGGGTACTTCTAAACAAATAAACATAAAAAGAACTCCGTGCTTCATAGCAGCTAACTAGAGATAATCTGCAATTATAAAAGCTTTGAAACTGAAATGTTAATTTCTTTCATGCCAAAGGTTTCAAAATAAACAGTATCTTTAGTTAGAATACTGTATTTTATAGAATCCAGAACAATTTCCCCTACAAAAATAATAAAAGCAAAAGCCTTCCCTTGGTAATAAAACCATAATGTTTCCTGAGTGTTTGATGAAAATGCATTTTGGGAAACCTGATGTGCAATCAAACACCACATTATTTCTGTTTTCACGTGATGTGTGTAAGTGCATTTCTCTTATGTATGCAGGCAGAAGAGAGGGGCATTTATATATATGTTTCAATTTTGGCAGCACATTCCTTTTGATCAAACACACCATTGCTCAGAGAGAGCACAGAAGAGTGAAAATAGAGGCAGACATTAAAGAGTGGAGAGGCAGTGCTCAGTGCTGGTAATCAGGGTGCAGCCCACCCTTCCCCACCCCAGTGTTTGCACTGGGGCTCAGTGGTGCCTCCAGGACCAGTTCCCATTGCTGGCTGCACAACAGTATGGTACACAGTCAGACACTGAAAAGCAGCTGTGTCACTCTCAAGAAACCTGTCTGGTTGGGAACAAGGTCTGCTCATCTACACAAGGACAACAGCTCAGGCGCAGATGGCACCCAAAAAGGCATCAGCCAGAGAACAAACAGTAGGAGCTGCACCATGACTTGACACAAAATATGGTCATGGAACATGAAACTCACTCTCAGGTTTACATGATTAAGACTTTCACTCAATTCTTGTACTAACCCATTACTCATAATTGGAAATTCAGTTGTTGGTGCAGGCATTTACCCTTATGCATCCACACTGCATTTGGAGAATTGCCAAGAGAAACTATGAGCGAAACTATTTGACAGAACTCTGACCACCCTTCTTCCTGGATAAAGAGGACACCCACGCAAAGATGATGAATTAGGTATCTAACTGCCACTGCTGTCAGTAACAGCTAGATGCCAAACCTGCTAAATCCAGGCAAAAGAGCCCACTGAGCACTCATCTGCATTGTCAGACACACAATGTCTCTGGAAATTTGATCTGAGTTGTCAAGTCATTGTCATTTCATGGGCCAAAGCCCTTCAAAATCACACAGAAATGTACTGCACCTTCCTCAGTGGATTTTGGATCAGACCTTGTTGAATATGTAAAGCTGGCCACATATTTTGTTCTTTGATTAATTTCCTTCTCTTTGAGGTATATATTTTAATAATTTAGCCAAATAGGCACATGCAGTGCTAAGTACATTCTTTTTATGCAGCAAGACAACATTTCTAGTGCTGAGAACCAAGTTCCGGGAACCAACCCATTTACTGGGAATCTCATTTATCCACCCTTGTACCGAGTATAGCTTTCCCCTGATGCAGTACAAGGGCTGAGACAGTTAACTGAAAAACTAACCCACATAGAGACCTAAGAAGTTTTCCAGAAAAAGTTGTGCTCTCTACCTCTCCCTGAGTTATTTATTAAAAACAAATTGGCATCTTTTTCCTTCTGGTTTTGAGCCTGATAGAGAGACAGTCTTAATCTAAAATTCAAGCCTAAACCTAAGTCATTCAGCTCTTTTTAATCCTGATGTGAAATCAGTGTTTTGTCAGAGTCCCTCAGAGAGTACTTTTCTTTACATCCACCGAGAGAGGAGAAACTGATCGGGGTGAAAACACTTCAGAGGCCTGGGCTCTTCTCAAGTGTATTTAGGTTATCTGCACTTGAAATTTCAATGAAAATTCAAAATAGCCTTATTTTCCTCCTAGAGAGAGTGTCGTATTAAAAATAGACCTCCTTTAAAAATATTGCTTCTACAAATTTTCACATGAAAGTTATCAGTTTGATATATGTTTCCAACCATACTACTGTTTTCTCAAGATGGATTAAGTCACAAGATATATAAAAGCAAAATTGAAAATTAAATTTACCAAATTAAATTTCATTGAACAGTGCAATTGCCAATTCTAGTTCAGTGCTATATCTAAAAGGTTAAATCAAGCCTCAAAGCAGCGCTGAAAACAAAGTCAAGATCCCAAGTGTACTGAGGTTCATCTTAAATACATTGCAGCTGTGCCATGTTTCCTACTGACACACAAACTGCTATCCTTGGTGGCAGCAAAGAAACCTAATTGTGCAAATTATTTAAGAAAAACAGAAGTGCATGTATTTATAATCAGGTTCAGAGCCTGAATGAGGGAAGTTCCTTTGCTGGGAAGTAATTAAGCTGAAATTGAGGTCAAAGACAACCTGTAGAAACAGCATTTTGTTCGTCATTGTGAAACAAATGGAGGGAAAAAAACTTCAAAAAGGACAATAACCACCTCATGATTAAGATTCAAGCTCATCCTTTCTGCTATTAACTCAAAATATAGCCTGAGTTCCTGATCAAGAGTAACATCACCAACACAAGATTATGAAATATTGTAAATCTTGTCACCTCTTTTATGATCTCTAGAGTCTGACAGAGGTTTCAGTGAAGATCTGTGACAAGAGAAGATATAAGAAGGCTTCATTCTTATAGAAAAAAAAGGTATAATACACACCAACCTTGAAAAACAAAACCTTTAGCAAGTCCTCCTCCATGTTATTTTTGAACAGCTCTGTGCATGTCATACAACTTCTGCACTAATGGCACTATTTCATAAAACCGTTGTCAAAGGTATTTTAAAGAAAAGCAGACAACCTGGAGGGATATAAGATTGAGTCTTAATTTACTGTTTATATTAGAGAAGACGGTTCCAAAGGGAAGATATATTCAGCTCAAGGTTGGATGTCCAGATTGCAGAGTCAAGTTGTCAGATTCAGGAGGCTTCTGCAAGTCAAAATGTCCTAAAGAACCTGACAGAAGATCTTTATCAAAGGCAGGAAAGGCAACAATCTTTAGCTCATGTTCCCCCTTTGAAAGCTGCTGTTGCTTATCACTTCAGTTGCCGAGCAGCTGCATTTCACTGTAGTAGATGTGTAAAACTTGACAAGGTAAATACATGCAGAGTATGCATGCTGCCTATGGGCCATGCCCTCTATGCAGTCCCCTGAAGGGAAAGAATTTCAGCTCTGTCACTGCAGTCATTTGGGGCTCCCTCATAAATACGCCATAGATAAACCGTTTATTGAATATGGAGGCTTTCTCCACCTCCAGCTTCTAGATAAGGTCAAATAAGAAAGGGTAAGTTCACAATGGCTAAACTTTGGACCC
This sequence comes from Tringa solitaria, assembly GCA_026413425.1. Lineage (NCBI taxonomy): Eukaryota > Metazoa > Chordata > Aves > Charadriiformes > Scolopacidae > Tringa > Tringa solitaria. The sequence goes on along the minus strand of JAOXJM010000023.1, from coordinate 31,219,027 downwards.
TTAAACTGTGGTAAAGCACCAGACACAACCCAACTGATGCAATTCTACTATTCAAGCCCCATGCAGAGACTTGGGAGGATGAACCAATCTGATAGCACAGAAATGTCTCAAACAGCCTTAAAAAAAGATGCAAAAAGTGGTAGTAAAAGTTTTATGGTCTCCACCATATGGTTTTTTGCTTTATAAAGAAGTGAGCTACAGGCCCCATTGAAGCCACTGTGGTAGTGAAGGTTCTGTGAAACAACTTTGTGGGTGTTCATTGTGTAACAAGTGACTTCTTCTTGCTCCTGTGCATTTTGTGAAATGAACTGCACACATACTTGGGGAGGCCAGGTCAAATGCACATCTTCTGCCTCTGGAGATGATTATAAGGAGGCTAATATATCCAGATTTTCTTCACAGGTCTCCCCACCTATATCTGAAGAGAGCTGCAGCTGTCTCAGGTCAGGGTTATAAAAAGAATAGACATCCATTCCCTAAAGATCCAATTCATCTCTGTGCAGAGAATCAGCACACTGACTCTGTCTTACTTATGCCTATTCTTGATGTCTTAACGAATCTCTGACCCCATGCAAGCTGTTTGCAAAGCAGCACACATCACACTTGAAAAGTACATCTCACAGGAAATTTACCAACATGCAATTGTCTCTTGAACAGCTCTGGCTAATTTTATAAAGTGAATTAAAATTATTTTTACATGTTATATATGTGGAAGGTGTAGAATTTATCTGAAAAGTATTTTCCCTGAGGCAAAAAACCGAAACCCAACCATTTTACTCCTCCTCTTCTCCTATTGTTTAAGAAGAATGCCATACTTAAAGCCTGTCCTGTTTTCATGACATTTTCTGAGGTTGTAGAGTTTAATAGGATCTAGAGAATACATTTTGGTAGACCTTATATTAAATTTTTGTTGTCGTTCCCAATATACCTCTATTACATTGACAGAAAAATATATCCTCTCTTTCTCTATTGCCAAGCATTGTGCAGTAGATGAAGTGACTGTTCTACACATAACAGTAACAAAGACTACTAAACAGAAAGGTTGCCGTTATCACTAGCCTAACTTCCTGCCACAGCAAGAAAAAAAGATTCTCAAGAAAACTTCAGCCCACCTTTTCCTACCCTTGAAGAACAGATGTGTTATGATAAACCATGGCTTAAGCCTTAATTAACGGCATGTTGCCTGCAACCCACAGAAGGGGCACAGGCACATTTTATAACTTATTCTAGGGTGTGTTCTGAGGTGCTGACTGCAGCTTTTCTCATTTTGTTTGCTTTGCCTTCACAGATGGAAAATTGGTGTCCCTCTGCTGGGCAGCGCTGCACTGCATGGTGCTGCACACACAGAAATGCCACTGGATCACAGAGCCCAGGCTGGGCTGTAGAGGGGTTAGGACTGCCCACTCCACATGGAAAGGTCACTAATAACCTTTTCTTCTATCACTGCAAATTTAATTGGGAAGAACGTATGCAAACCTCTCTCTGGAGTTCTTGAAGGGAGAGATGCCGACGGGGTTCAGTGACCCTTATCATGCTGTGCATGCTGCCATTAGCACCCGCCAGGACAGAGCTGGGAGCCCTCTGCCAAAGGGTGTCTGTGCTCAGGGTAAAAGCCCCAGGATGCTCCTAAGAGCATATGCTTTCATAAGGGCTCCTGTCTAAACTGCACCTGGGCAAAGATCAGTGATGAGCACTAAAATTACATCCACACCTTTCCCTTTCTTCCCCAAGCCTGGCTTTACCTGGAGCTGGGAGGACTCATGGTGGATTAACTCCCACTCTGTGAGAGCAATGATTCAGGACTTGGCTTTCCATGGGAGGGGAAGAGGAGAGACAGCATCCTTCTCCAAAATGCGCAGGTACCTTGCAAGGAATATAGTGCACGATAGTCCACCTAAAGTATCAGGCAAAGGGCCCAACAATTTCAGTTTTAATTCATTTTAACAGTGACAAGGCTGTCGTGAATGAGAGATCAAAAGCTTTGTAAAATTAGGTTGTGTGAGTGTTTGGCTGAAGGCATCTGGGTAGCTTTAAATAGCTGTTTAGGACTCTTACTGCCACTGAAAAAGTCCTGAATTGAATTAAGATCAAGTTCAGGCTTGCTTCCAAGAGCAGCCAAACCCCTGCCTCCAGAAATTGACTTTCTACTATCAAGTTAAAAGCAGTGCCAGAGGTGCTCTGCCCTGCACTATATTCCTGCTAGTTTGAAAAGTTAGGGGTTTGCAGTATGCAGCTTGACGTTTCAAAAAGTAGAGGAAAATAAAAAACAATAACCCAATCCCTTACAGAGAAATCTGGCACTACAACACAGTGACCTCATATGCCTCTGCTGATATTTCCTCAAATTATTAAACTCCTATATTGGTCGAGGAGAAAATCAAAAGAGAAAAGAAACATGCAATCTGACTTACAAAAGTAAAAAAAATATCTTAAGGATAAGGGTAAAGAAATATCTTAGGGAAAGGGAGCTTTCACCTTTCCATCCTGCCTTTCCCTATACTCCCTCAGGTAACTTAGCCAACTGGTCAATTAAATCCAACAGTCAGATGGAGGCTTCAGAAGTACAAAGAAACTACAAATGGCAGAAAAACCAGCAGCTCGGAGGAGGAGCCATTATTTTTGTCCTTGATGAGAGCATGTTCTGCAGTGCTACCTCACTAAGTGCAAACTTTATAAATGCCCCATCACAGGAAAGAAGTTAATTGTAACTTGCTCGTCTCCAGGCACTTGAGTCAACTATTCTCCACACAGAGCACCATTGTATACAAGGACTTGGTGTGCACAATATTCAGGTAGCAAGCTTTTTTCTGCTTTGAGGAATATGCCTGTGTATTACAAAAACCTTCTTAACAGGAAAAGTGAATCTATGTATTGCAAAGATGAATGGATAAGCAGATGAAACGTGTCTGTTCAAGACGTAGGACCCTAGCCAAAATTAGATATTTGACCTGAATAATCAAAACTCTGCTTCAGTTTGTGTGATGGCAAATCAGGTGTGCTGAAACTTCTTGTACATGAACCATGGGATTGCTGAGAGATTAAGGTGAATAGTGTATAAAATACAATTTGATAACCCCAGCAAGGAAGTGCTGCAGAAATTAAGAAACCATGAATTTTTAATACATTTTAAAGCAACAAATCCATGTTTCTTTTAAACATTTAACTAGAATGTGTGCTAGGTGAAAGTTCTGAGAAAAACAGCATACGCCGTGAGGACTGATATTCTGAAAATCAATATTTCTGTTTCTTCTCAAGAGTCACAATGTTTGCCTAAATACTGTCCTGATTTTTTTAACTTAGCAGCCACTCTCACCCAAAAAGCATTTCAGTACTCTGAGGGAGACAGATGAAGCAAGGTGTCTGTGCCCTATCTGCAGGAGGAGTGGAATTTTCCTTGGAGGAACAGAGCTGATAACACTTTCAGAATTCACAGCAGACGCCAGTGTGATATGGAATCACAGGGAGTCCCTCTTCTTGCTTTCCTGTTATTTATGAAGCATACAGGAGAACTGTTGGCCTGTTTAGATTTCAGCATCAAGAGTAGACTTTATGTGCAAGTCTCTAAGAAGAATCATAGCCTTAGAAGTTGAACAGGACATTAATGGGCTTTAGTATTTAAAAAGTCATCATGGAAGCTGAGCTCTGTTGTCCTCCATCCCTCTCTTCCATAGGGCACTGAGACAAGTGATTGCTGTTTAAGCAGTTTGCAGCCTACATACTACAGAAGAAATCAACACATCAGCAACGGACCTTACACTTCAAAGTCTGCCAAGTACAAACAAATAAATAAAACCATTTCCTTTATCAACAAAAATTATAGTTGTAGCCCAAGACATGAATTAATAGATGTTGATATAAACCTTCTGTGTGACTTGGGACAATATGGTGTGCTATTTACTGTTCTTTGATGTGGCAATGCTCTTCTCCCCACAAGCCCAGGACTTACTAAAGCCCTTCAGCCATAAGGAGATCCAATGATTCCACCTGATGATGCAATGACAGCCTAATAGGGAATCAGGTTCCACAGACACGGAGTGAGACTGTGGAGGGTCTGGTACTATCATATCCACAGGGCACACAGCATTGCACAGTTTAGCAGCAAAATGTCATAAGTAGTAAATTATAGAAGTTATGAGGCTTGAACAACAAGATAATTAAGAAAAATGATTGATGCAGACAGGAAAGAGCAACACCTTATTTTGATTACTTGTCTTCACACATACATGTATTGGAGGATCATCTGTGGGTAGCAGAACTATTTACAGAGACTGGTAAGACCAATTTTCCATCCCCTTCTTGCTGCCACGTGCAAAGGAACATTACCTTATACACTTCATTTTGTGCTGCAGAGCCCAACATGTAAATCTCATCTTTATCTGTGGCAAGTAACCCACACTCTGTTAAGCAAATTTGATTGTTTGACCTACGATTGAGAAGATTCCTGTGTAAAAATTGTTTTCTCTTTAGCTTTTATGCAATGGCTTTATTCACAATTTATGTCTTTCTGTCAACAAACAGTCATTAATTTCTTGCAGTTACAGTCAATGTCTGATGTCATTCTGCCCCCTTTATGTTACTATCTGACCTTCCTTTATTCTATTCATAACAAAGTTGTCTTTTATGCTACCTGTGCAGCAGTCAATTTAGAGGACCATTGAATCAAGTGAAATATGAAAACATAAAATAACAAGACTTTAAAACAAAAATATGAAAATAAAAGTGAGACAGGATTCTTTCATAAACTCCTAAGATGAGGAAAAAATAATCAGGTGCTTGAAATTGAGGAAGTCTCTGAAGGGTCCTGCAGCTGCCCATCTGGCAGGTAGTAAGTCAGGGGGTAACATGAATAAATGTACTTACCCTGAAGTCACTGGAGTTTCATTGTCTCAGGATAATGGAAAGTTAAGTCATCAATATCTGATTAATCACCTTATTTTAGTGCATTTCTACCTTCTTTACAACTCCTTTCCTATGTGGATCTTCATGTGGGAGCATTATCCATTCAAGGAGATGTTTAGCTATTTCAGCTTTTCTGAGCCATTCATTTAGGGGGAGGGCACGCATTTTTCTCACACTGATGATGCAGAAACCACAAAGCACTGGAAGAGAGGTTACCTCACTCTTCAGATTAATGGCCAGTCCAATAAACTCACTAAGTAGTGAGAAATCTTTGAAAGGATTTGTTTGCAGAGAATGATAATTAACATGGAATTTGATTTAAAAATTGTTGTCATTCAGCTCCAGCCATTCTAAATTACTTCGCCAATAACAAAATCTCATAATAGATACTCAAAACCTTTAGGGTCACCTGTAGTAAGAAAGGCGAACTTTTTAAAAGTTTTGAAATAATTTTCCTTGCTAAGGACATGGTGCTGGGTAAGGAAATGGTTTGATGTAATTAACCAGAGTGTGTGAAACGTATTACAGAGCTATTTTGGGGTAAGCTCAGATGAAAGTAAACCCAGAGAAAACAGAATGCTAAAAAAGACATGCGGTGGCAAAAACTTCATCACCTGAGGAGCATATAAAAAAGGAACTCGAGAAGCTTGGAACAGGAAAATAGTATTAAAGGTTCACTAAGAAGCAAAACAATATGTCAAGAGATGAAACTGGAAAGAAGATTGATCCACTGGCACAACGCTTTGGATTTCAAAATGAATTGACTATGGTGGTATTTATAAAATGAAATAATTTTTTTTTGCTTTTAGGGCATACCATTAAATATGCAGCTACTATTCAAAACTCAAACACTTTCAGCCTGTAACTTTTGCATAATAATCTTTGTTATGAAGCTGTACAGCCTTGACATACATTCTGTGGCATAACTCATTGCTTGGGATGTTTGCACCCATTAAACAAATAAGGAATTGTCTGCATTCTCACTTCTAACAAGCACATTTGACAATAGCTTTTAAACATTAATCAAACACAGAATAACTATAAAGTTTCCTAAATAACTATTTTTGGTTGTTTCTAGGCAAAACATTTCTAGGTAAAAGGAAAATGAGTAATTGCTTTCAATTCCTTTGATACTGGAGAGTTTGGATTCTCTGGAAGTTTTGTCTAGAATATAATTCACAGCAGAATTACTTGGAAGACTAAACAAAATAATAAAAACTAGTACTGTTATCCAGAACAATCTCTATGTAGTTTCTCCTCTTTCACTAGAATAATTTTTATATTTCACCACTAGTATGAGCCCGATGCATTGAGGAGGAAAGGTGTTTAACATTGTACAAATTTGCTTCAATAACCAAAGTTTACAACAAGGATACACATAGATTTAGTTGAGAAAGCACTAGATACCCTCTATCAGCTCAAGCTTAATGGAATTAAAGCAACTGAAAAAAAATTTGGTCCTTCTGTTTCTTTGCTACACCTGCATCTATTTCACTTAACCAGTCTGTCTTTATAGAGAACATTTCTAAAAATAACGTCTGGAGTAAGATGAGATGCCTTGGAGATCTGAACAGACAGCCATTGGTGGGACAGATGTGCTGGGAAGTAGAGGGAACAGATGGGAGGAGGAGAAGATGCTCAAATACCATAGGACGAGAACAAAAAACTTCTCTCTGCTCACTGGGAAGACACCTAATGGTTAGACAGTGTGACATCAGCTGTCCAATGGCATTTCATGAAACTTGCAGGGTTTTCCAAACAATCAACATTTCATAATAAAGTACTGCAAAATATGGAAATAATTTGTTGATGAAATGGAATTTAGAATCTTTTTTCCCCCAACTATAAGTAATACAAATAAGTAATATTTGCAGAGAAATGGGGAGATAGAGTGGTTATACCATCTTGCTATGGTATAACCATCAAGAGATAGTAGATTATGACAGCTTCCAGACATGTGCTGACAATCTCTGACACAGTAGAGAAACAGGATCTGGTCCTTCAGGCTGGATAGAGAAAGGTACAAATAACTTTGCCTTAAACCATAAGTCATTTGGCAGTTTACAGACAAGATATGCCCTCAGCCATTGGATTATGTGTGTCATGTAGGAACAGGATGAAAACTGAATTCAGTCTTTACTGCTCAGGCCAGCCCTCAGGACTCCCAGACTTTGGAGATAACAGAGAAAGTCTAGATGAAGGAAGACTTCCCTTTGGTTGAGGAAGATCAAGTTAGAGAACAGTTGAGTAAACTGGATATCCACAAGTCCATGGGTCCTGATGGGATGCAACCACGAGCGCTGAGGGAGCTGGCAGAAGTCATTGCTGGGCCTCTCTCCACCATCTTTGAAAGGTCCTGGAGAACAAGCGAGGTGCCTGAGGGCTGGAGGAAAGGCAATGTCACTCCAGTCTTCGAAAAGGCAAGGAGGAGGACCTCGGAAACTACAGGCCGGTCAGCCTCGCCGCTGTCAGTACTGGGTCAAGTCCTCTTCAATATGTTAATCAATGATCTGGATGAAGGGATGGAATGTACCCTCAGCAAGTTTGCTGATGATACACAACTGGGAGGGATGGCTGACACCCCAGAAGGCTGTGCCACCATACAGCAAGACCTGGACAGGCTGGAGAGTTGGGCCAAGAGGAATCTGATGAAATTCAACAGGGGCAAGTGCAGGGTGCTGCACCTGGGGAGAAATAACTCTCTGCACCAGTACAGGTTGGGGGATGACCTGTTGGAGAGCAGCTCTGAGGAAAAAGGACCTGGGAATCCTGGGGGACAACAGGATGACTATGAGCCAGCAATGTGCCCTTGTGGCCAAGAAAGCCAAT
>JAOXJM010000023.1:31197224-31211199 GCA_026413425.1 Tringa solitaria | reverse complement strand
CAAAACCTGCCTGGACATGTTCCTGTGCAACCTGCTCTAGGTGGACCTGCTTTGTTAGGTGGGTTGGACTAGATGATCTCGAGAGGTCCCTTCCAACCCCATTTCGTTCTGTGATTCTGTGAGTCTGTGAATGTCTCAATTAAGTTTGTAGATGAACTTAACAAGGCTGTTTACAGTTTTCCATATTGTTCTTCATAGAATTAAAAAATAAATAAATAAAAATTAATGGAAAATTTGAGGTTTTGCCTCCCAGTTAAGGGGAAAACTAATGTTGATGCTAGAATTTTCCAGGGATGAGAAGTGCAGTCCTTGCAACAGTTCTGTTCCACAGACCTCTCCACGTGCTATTTGTTCCCATTAAATATGGCCATGGTAATGTTTCTGCAACAGAAGTCTCTAGCTGCACTGCACCAGGACTATTTGTAAGTGTCATTCAGGAAAGTGGGAAGGACAGTTGGTAGAGTCAGTAGAGAGAGCACATGTTGGAAAGAGCAGGGGCTGCTTTTCTCCAGCATGACACTCACCTCCTTCATGATGGATTGAGCAGCACATGTAGATGATCAGAAGGCTGGTAAATGACAATGAAAGATTCACAAAGGATGATAGGTAAGGAAATTAATAAGCAATGCAATTTTAGAGGAGTCACAAGGTCAGCTGGTGAGACTTCATGTGCACAATATTTAGCAGGAGGAAGTATAAATATTTCTCAATCTTTTTTTCTCTCTTCCTCCTTCTCTGCTACCTTGTCCCTGCTACCGTCTTGGGTTTCACCTAACATCCACAGTAACAGCCCAAATTTACTGCACATATTGCAAAAGGAAGTGATAGAGCCAGAATAAATTATATATATGATGAGATAAATCTATTTCTCTATGCTTACTAAGCTTCTAAAACTAGGACTGGCTAATACAGCTATAACCCTGTGTTCACTGTGTGTGAACTTGGTCCAGCTATACAGAAGAGGGTGCACCCACAAGGACAATTAGGTGTCCTTATATCGACTAACTCCAACATGTTTTCTGTTCCTTCCATACGCCTGTCAAAGAATAGTCTGAAATCCGAAATTAGGTTCCACAGAAAGGGATTTACAAGATTCACTACACGAATAGAAACGTTGTGAGCAAGGCCCTGGTGAAACATGGGAGGTGATTGCCTAATTGCCAAGCAGAGGAAGGTTCCTAAATCCAGTGAGAAACAGCAACTTTGAAGCCTTATTTTGTAAACTAGGTTCTCAGATCATCTCTTTTAGAAACAAGGCATAGGTCCCAACACTTTTTCAAAGCACTACGTTATTTTAAAGCATCTTCCCAAGAGAAGGGAGCAGTAGTCCTCTTCATTGAATACCTCTGTTAGACTATGCCACATGTATTAGAAAATTCTCCAAAACACAGGGAGATGACAACGTCCTAACCGCTCAGATATGGGCTAATTTGGGGTGGACTTCCTATTAAGTCCTTCCTATTAACTGATTCTACTTTGAATTAGAAAAATGGATGAGCTGAAATAATTGGCAGAATGGAACTACCAGCTATCCCAGTTCTCAGGGGAGTCCTGGGATCCTGTCTGTGCTGTAGAGACTCTATGTGTATGTTATCTAATAAATGTCTTGAAAAAACCTGCAAAAGAAGACCTCAGAGTTGGAGGCAGTACAGCAATCATCTTTCTTATCTCATCATTACGTACAGAAAGAAGGGCATCTCTCCTTCCCATGGGGTCTGGTCCTGCAGATGTGCAGGAGGCCAGCTTGGCAAACTGAACATTTGCAGGGTCAGTATGAGAAAAAAAGCCACAGTCGGTTTTGCTGTGTGTGACACCTATCAAGTTATTCATGGCAGGCAAGAATAGAGGTACCAAAGCTGACACAAGAACATTAGGGGAATAGGGAAAGATGCATCCTTTTACAAACACTAGATACCTATTGTGTGAGCCAGCATAGGCAGGATGCAGGAACAACCACGAAACCACAGATGAGGTCGAAAGAGTAAATTTGTTTTTGTTACCTTGTCAACCAGGGGATCCCCAAAGCAGCACCCAGGCAGAAGGATACAAGGGAGGATGCAGGCACTGCGAAGCTTGTTCCACGCTAGAGGATCGCTGAACCTGTTGGTTTTGCCTGTATATTGCATGCTTTTGCATGATAGGGTACCTCTAAGTCTATCTCATGCCTCTGTTATCTCAACATAGATGTTGTATTTGTCCAATGCAGAAGGCTAAACAACAGTTAGTATATATGTGTTTTTCTACACCCCAACTGCAAGTCACTTGAGCGTGTTTACAATCCTCCTTGCCAATCTTCCATTATTTTCCAACACCTATGAAATTATATTTAGGCAAACACCCAACTTAAAATCATTGTCACTTAAGATTGAATTTTCAGGAATACTATATGTTAAGGAGGAACTGTGCTGTTGTAGCTGTGAATATGGTGGCGTGAACCACCACTGCTTTATCTCCTAGAACAAAATGGTTTTGATTGCCCAGGAAACCACGTGGTTCCCCTCCAGCATTTTCAGAGCCAAACCTGCATCCAGGTTAAACTAAGAGAGGTGTCAGACGTCTGAAGGACTGAAGCGGGAAGAGAGGGGAACAGGTGCCACATGAGGAGCCAATTCTCTCCTGCATTTTACTATTTCATGCATCTGGTGTTTCTGACACTCTAAGTCATCCCCCTGCCTGTTGTTCAGAGCATTAGTACAGAGTTGCTCAGCGCACTATCCCCTTTCGAAACAGGGAGGGAGGAGACACACAGGATCTCTCCTTAAAGCTCATCTCATTCAGAGTTTGAGGAAAGAAGAAGAAAAACAAGCAAACAAAACCCAGGGTCCCCATCTCCCTTCCATTTTGTGATTTGTTTTTCCTGTCTGGCTGTAAAACAACATCAGAAAAAGGGTCTGTTTTCCCAGTGAAGGATTTAATTTCTAATTATGTTTTTCATGTTTAAAACCAAGCAAGAGTGTTTTGTATTCTGGGAATTAAAGAAAGCAGAATGGCTAGCATTTATGGGCCAGTCTTTTACACCATTGCAGCTCAGCGGTAATTGTAAAGAAACCACACATACTGTGACAAACTGAAATTATCTCCAGGGAGTTCATCTGTCAAACAAGTTGATTCACATCTCATCTGCTTTCTGAATGAGCTATGAAAATGAGTCTGCTACATTACTTTTGCTGTCAAAGGAGAGGATGGATTCAACCCCCTTTAAAGTGACAGTGAACTTTTTACTGTCTATATCTGAAGAGTGACTACATAAGGTTTGACTTTATCTGCAGGGAATTAACCTTATCCCATGTGTAGAGGACAAGGAGATATGTCCAAAAGACTTTCAGATTTGGTCCTCTGGGCCTGAAGCAAAAATCCATTTAACTTTCAGCTCATGCCTGTCTTCTTGAAGTTTTCTGATTCAATTGATTGTGAAAGGTGTCTGAATGACAGCACTCTTTGAGAAGAGGCAAGGTCCCAGCACTCATTTTAACCAGAAAATTAGAATCCAGCAGCTTTCACAAGGAAAGAGGACAGAGATGCCAATGTGCTTGAGAAGGAGGAAGAGTTACGAACCAATTGCGAGAAGTACCTGCCCATTCCATTTACAGAAGTGACTACAAAAACATCACTATACAACATGAGACTGAACTAATGAACTGAAAACGGGGTAAAATCCATTTGCTAGAAGTCTATCAAACCTTTAGTCAGTCTTTATTTTCACATACTTTCTTTAATTATTTAGCTATCAAAGTTCCTGTGAGCTCATCATCCTCCCCCCAAAAATCTCTAATGCCATTCAGAAGCAATGAAGCATCCAGATCAGTTTAACACAAACATGCCACTGCCACAGGCTCCCATTTTGATTGCTCTGTGTCTGACATGCCACCTTTCTTGTCACTTCAACCTTCCCACCTCTTTTCATCCATTTTATGTATTCAGCCCCTGGTTCTGAAAATTGGGACCTGCTTAGGGCAGGGATGTACCTGTCTTCCTAAGATGCCACATTCTTCATACTGCAGACCAAGTATGTAGAAAATGGTTCCCCCAGCAGTGAATTCACAGCAAAAACTTTGTGACAATGCCTGTTGGGTAGACATATAAACTCTGAAGGTGCTAGAAGTATAGCAGTAAAGATGATTCTGCTTTGTCTGAACACTCATAAGCCTGTGAGGTGGGGCAGCAGTTAGAGGTAACAGACCAGAGAACAGCACAGATGTTCCTGAGCTAAAAGATCCAGAAAATGGTAAACATACAGCCCAGTATTGATCACGCAGCTTGAGTCAGAATCCATTCATGACACTTATTTGCTTACTAATGAATCCTACAACACTTTCTCCATCCCTCCTGTTGTAGCTGAGCTATTGCTTATCAAAGAATGCGTTTAGAAGAAAGCAACAGTGAGCATAAGTGATGTGCTCAGTGAAGGTGATATTCATTTAGGAGACAGTTCCCTGAACTATTTCTGAATGTTTAGCCGTTGTTCAGTACAATATGGGGATGTGGACCACAGTTCAGAACTCGACTCCCTCAGGAAATCTGCTTTTATCTCCACAGTTCCAGTCCATATTCCCATTTTTGCCATAAAACCTGTATTCTTCATCATCTCAGACCTTCATTTTCTTGCTCAATAAGTGAAAGCAGTTGTGACCACTGTAATTTGTGCAATGTTCTTTGTGGTGAAGGTGCTTTAGGTATGGCAGGCCCTTCAGCAGCCCAGTCAGAGGAACATTTAAACTTCAAGATCTCAAATGGCTTCAGCAGAAGACACATACTGAGATTCAGCTCTGTTGAAATGGATGCAAATCTGAGCATGTGAAAGAACACAGCCCTTGACATCTTAGAAACCTTAGACCTACAGACGGCTAGGCATTAAACAGGAGTTTTCTGGGTCACGCTGCTGATTTTTGATGCCTAAGTAAGTGGCCTTCTTAATTTGAGTCAATGCTGTTTTCAGAGGTATTTAGGCATTTGTATTGTGGAGCACTTTAGGATGGGTGTTCTGAAATCATGAAAATTGCTTTGAAATCATCAAATATTAATGTGACACACACATACTTTAAGAAAAAAGTTGGGATCCACAGCAATGGTCATGTTTAAAAAAATAAAAGAAAAAAAATAAAAGAAAATAAAGGAGACAATGCAAGACTTTCCTAGGGCCTGCTGCTGCATGATTTGCTGGTGAATAATAACGTATCACAACATCGCAGTGGAGGATAGATATCCTCAATTAGGATGGTTTCAATCTTCACTACCCAACTGCTTCTTCAAAAAGGAAGCCAGAAGTAGCACTCCCCTTGGTACTCATGGGATCAGGATCAAATCTGTTGCCACTGTAATAACTCTTATACTATTTCCTTCTATTTATTTTTGCTCCAGATGTAAAGAAACATGGCTCAGGTCTCCCAAATTGATTCCACATTTCCAGTATTTCTGTTTGCCAGGTCATCTGGTCTACAAGCGGTCCATCCATTTGAACATTTGCTGCAGATCTGTGGCCTGGACCCATCTGTCAGACTGCACAGTTCCAGCCTCAAGGATCACAGTCAGGTAAACTCCAGCCAAATGAAACTTCTCATGGGTAGTATCCAATATCATAGGAATCTCCCCCTCCTCATACCATGACATTGATATAAGCCTGGAAGATTTCCTGAAGGCAGTGAAATTACAGTAGTGGCACTCAGCAGGATGAAGAAGTTTAGCAACTGCAGTAGACTTTCACCACCCTGTAATGCTGTCCTCCACTGTTTCCAGGTTAAAGGATTTAATTCACACTAAGACCTGTCCTTAGGACATGTCATTTCAGAAACCTATATTAGCCATATTTATAATTTATTTTCCCAAAAACCCAAATAGCAGCTTTAATTTCCTCATCTTGTTTTAAAAACTGAGAAAGTTTCTGTTGCAAACTAGACAAAAGATGGAAGACAAGCTCACAACCATATCAAAGGGAAAAATTCATAGTTCCCAGACCAAATTCTTATTACTGTCAGTATCAGCTTTGCCTGAGAAAGAAGTTCTGATTTGTCCTGCATGAACACACAAGGAGGAGCTCGCTTGCTCCTTAGGAAGAGACATCTAAGTTGCATGATTTTACCTTCTGAGACAGTTAGCAGACATCAAGGCACATGGAAATTACAGGGATAATATGAGGTGAAATTTTAAAAAAAATTAGTAATAATTTGAGTTTGCTTTCATTGAAAGTATGATTTTATAACTGATTTCAGTGGGAGGGGAACTGTACCCAGGTTAGGCCCTTAAAAAAGTTCTTCCCTATGCAAATGCTCAGATTTGCATATTTATTTACAGAAATGCTTTGCTGATTTTCAACATAACAAGTGCTAAAAAGGTCGGTTTAATCTTTCACCGGAAGCAGCTTCTCCTAAGCAGGAGACAAAACAGGAGTTTTCTGTGGCCTCGCTTCCCTGCAGACAAGAGCAGAGTCACAGGTTTGTTCACCAGGGTACTCCAGCACACCCACAAATCGTTGGATCGATGTCCTTACTTCAAATATAGACTTAAGTAACGTTTTATCGTGTGTTTATGTAGTGCATTATGGACCACTGACAAGCTTTGCCTAGAGGAACCTGTAGTTCCAAAGTCACAGCCAAATCCTAATTAAACTGAAATGCACCACTTATTTGCCACTACAAGTCTCCTCTGCAGTAGATCTTTGCATGTGCCCATTACGGCTGTACAAAAGACACGGAAACACCCCGCTGTTCAGAGCACTCATCAATTAAAAAACAGAGATTAAAACATCAACATTATTACAGAAAATGAAGGAACTACAGACATTTAATTCCCTGGGCTCCAAAATGTTTAGTTTAAAAAACCAAGACTACTTCCTCTGCAAAATGTTATATTATTATGTTTATTACCTTCTCTGTCTCTCGAGTAACAACTTTTTCTATAACCGTAGATCTCAAACTACTTACATTACTATGATGATATAATTTCTAATGTTTAGCCATAGGGTAAGCACAATTTTCTTTATGAATTGCTTACTTATGCGAATACCTTAAATTCTTTCTTTGAAGGCCTTGTTTAGATTTTACAAATATACCTGCAGTTCATGGACATTCTGAAAAGCTAAACCAAATTACCTGTCTAATCGGATTATTATCTGTCTAAATAATTAAATTTCATATTCAAAATCTCTTCCGTAAGTGGAAATAATGATACCTAATGATTATGTAACAATGGCTACACTAGCTTTAGCTGGAAAAAAAAACCAGACTTGGAAGTGTGGGCATGCATCCTGTATTCACTGAGTAATCCTTCCCCTGGTTAACATGCTTTGATAATTTAAGATTTTATTAAAAAGCATTTACTATTCAAATAGCATTTGTTTGTTTATTTGTTTAAAGACAAGAATCCTGAAACTGTGAACTAACTGCAATTAGTCTGGTACCATCAACCTGATGAAACATGTGACTGAAAATAACAGAATAGCTCAGTCCTTTAGGATGCTGTTACAATGGGCTTCTGAGAGTGAAACTTGTGGAAAACATTTAACTGTCCCCACTGCTCCTCTTCTGCAGAACAGGATCTGCACTTAAACATTAAGAGAGATAATTTTGCCTCCTAATCTTAAAACGCCAAGCTCCACTCTGGCATCCCATCCTCTGCATCCAACCCTAGATATCAAAAAATCTGCATTTTCTTCACTTAACTACTGCATATAAGATACATCTGATATTCATATATCAGTGTGAGAACTAAATATGGAAACTGTAGGTATGGTTTCAATCCAGCATGAAAACATCACAAGATTTGGAGTATTGAACATATAGATCATTTTTGTAATGATCATGTGTATGAAAATGAAAAATAAAACTAGTAACACACAAAAACTTTAATCTGTCATTACAAGATGCCAAAAAGTTTCAGGCATAGAATTAAAATACAATGTGATGTGGAAAACAGGGACTGCAGCAAATGGATCTGATACAGAGGTTGCCATAGGGGCTTCTCTGTGCTTTAGAAAGCTTCTTTGAGTCCAGCATCAAGAGAAGATGGGAAAAGCAGGACCTGTTCCCTCTCCAGAGGATGAACACAAGGACGGAGCCTGGAACAAAACCTGAACTTGCCCAGAGTGGCTGCCATCCAAATACTGCTGCTCCACTCATGCTGAGCCCCTGAATTGCCAGGTACTGATCCCAGGGCTGATGAAGGGTGCATACAGCAGAGGTGATGACAGAAGAGCTCTTCTTGCATTTGGTTCCCAGCTGACAGAACTGCACTTAAGGAACACTGAACATGCTTTTCTAAGGTAGCAAATTGCTATACAGGTCAATAGCAAGCTAAACAAAACTAAAGAGCTGAGACATTTCTATATTTAATATAAAACCCAAGTTACTGCTTTTTATGTAATGACATGTTAAGCTCAGTAATGTATGGTTCTGGATGAGCACATCTCTAATTCAGAACATTGACAGCAAAGTAGTTAAAAAGTTCTACAAAAATAACATTTGGCAAAGCATGCCAGCTGACTTAGAAAGCAAATACTGTCACCAGGGTTATGACTTGACTTTTTCATGTGCAATACATATTAATGAAGAACAATGGTCTGGAGAATTTGTTAAAAGAATAGAAATTTTTTGTTTCAAAGTAATGACAGATTCAGGTTCTTATACATGTCAACATGGAGAAGGCTTACCTCTTACAATTAAGGTCAAATGTGCAGCTATACTCATGCTACCTGATTTCTGAGAATAAATACATGTGTGAACTTGCAAAATATGACTTCTATCCAACACATCTTTTAATTTCCATGTAATAAAATATAAAGCAATATTTTAAATATATATTTTTATATAGCCGAGTACAACAATATTTAATTCCATGAATACTTAAAGGATCTAGTTGTGCTGACCATGTTATTCTGTGCAATGAGAATCATATAACGACAACAAAACTCTTGTAAGAGGGTGAAATTCAAACAGCTACACCAAGAATTAAAACTAGGATATACAAACACAAGATTAAGAATGAAAGCAGAGAGAAATTTCAGAAATATCCATGTAGTAAAACTGTTGCTTTTGAACTCCTGCATGTAGGGGTTGAGGGGAACAACTTTATAGTCTATGTATCAGATAGAAAAACAGATAAGCATTGCATAGGAATATAGTCATAAAGTCATGCAAGCCCATGGTTGTGTAACAGATTTTAAGTAACGGTCACAAGAAATGCAGGTTGGATACTTCATTTATTTATTTTTTTTTCCCCACCAAGGGTGACCTCATTTTCACACTGATATGTCTACTTTTGGATACTTAAAATTTCAGGTACGTAACACAAAATCCCTATTTCTGCTCAGGCTTTGGATAAGACTTCTGAAGGAATTTGTTTCTGGAGAGAAAATCAGGTTCTGAAATGATTAAGATAATTTAGCAACCTTTGAACAGATAACCCCCTCACCTCAATCAATGATTAACACTCTTCCTGCAAATATAACTGAGAAATCCCTTGATGTGATACTTCTGTGGGGCCAACGAACAGCTCCAAATCAAACTTCATCTACCGTGGGACAGGAGCAAATCTCTTACAAATGTGAAACTCGATAATGTTGTTGTTAGGTATTTTGAATACGGCTACCTAAGATTACATACCAGAAGGTAATTCTGCTTCTTTTTGCTATGTGCAGCACTACTGCTTCTGATTTTCAGTTTCATGAAGGGGTCTACTGATTCACTAGAACATATAATAAGTTTCAGAGGAGTTTAATCCAACCTGCAACAATATCCAAAAGTAATTTTATTTGGCTGTGGAAATACCACTTCAGAAACTGTTCTTCACTGTGATTCAGCCATTCTTTCTTCTCCTCTTGAGCCCCAAAAGCAGAAAAGGTTAATGATGGCAACTTTAGTAGATGATCATTTTCCTTTTCTTAAAGTAGTATCTGTGAAAATGATTCAGCTGCAATTACTGTCTGTGTTCTGAGCCCTGTGCACAGAATAGTTTCTAGATTTTATCTCACAGAAAGTCAGCATAAAATAACTAAGTAGTTCTGGGAGCTGGGATTGGACCAGAACTCAAACTTCCCCTACTATGGGGAAGTCACAGTTTATGAAGCATAATGAACAAGGAGGAGTGCAGCAAGTCTCTGAAAAATAAGGCTAGTGGTTAGCAGACACAGGGGAGGTAGGAAGTGCATGTTATAACTGTCTCAAGCCAAACAAAAATTTGAGCCAGACTCAGCCACTTCCTAGGCAAAAATCCTCACCAGTGAGAAATAATACATAAGAGAACTAGACACTGGTCCCTCATGGTCTTTGTTTTTTCATGAAGGATAGTGACAATTTAATATTCTGAAATAACTTTTCCAGGCTTTTCACACTGGGGACATTCAAATGGGCAGCAGTGCCTTACCTCCATAGGTATCCATTAGATACCTATGTAACATCCACAGACTGGATGTTACAGATGTGCAATAATAGCCACATAAAAGGTGAAAGAGTTTATAGCATTGAGGTCTACATGGCGTAAGAGTTGTGCTGAATCGTCTTTTGACCCGTGATATTCTAGTACTGCTTTCTGATCTAGAAGATTTTTCTATTTATACAAGTTTACAATGTGACCTTACAGTGTATTTTGTGCTCAGACTGGTCAGGATGTTTCTTTGCTTTGGGCCTTCTGTCCACTAGCAGCAAAGAAACAAGAAATAGGACAGGGAACAAAGGAAAAATAAAACCACAGATCTTCAGTAATGGGATCTATAAATGTATTTATGACGCAGGTCCCAAACAAGATTGTATGTGAACTACCACACATTTGTTTGTTTTGTCCTGCTGGTTGAAACCTTTCTTCAGGTAAATCCAGTGTAGCTGAAAGGTACCAAGTGAAAGAAGTAGGGACTCTTGCAGTTACACAAACATGGTGGCATAGCTTGCATCACCAGAATGCTGTCACGATGACAGAGGATGCAGAGAAGGTGGAGTTACTGAATGCCTTTTTTGCTTCAGTCTTTACTGCTAAGGCCACCCCTCAGGAATCCCAGGCCCTGAATGTACAAGAGAGAGTCTGGAGAAATGAAAGGTTTCTCTTGATTGAGGATGATTGGGTTAGATACCATTTAGGCAAACTTGACATGCACAAATCCATGGCCCCTAGTGGGATGCAACCATAAGTGCTGAGGGAGCTGGCAGATGGTATTGCAAAGCTACTCTTCATCACCTTTGAAAGGTCATGGAGAAAATAACAGGTGCCTGAGGATTGGAGGAAAGCCAACGCCATGCCAGTCTTCAAAAAGGTCAAGGAGGAGGACCCTGGTAGGAAAGTAAGTAGGAAAGCAGGTTGGAAGTAGGAAACTACAGGTCAGTCAACCTCACCCCCATCCCTAGAAAGACAATGGAACAGCTCATCCTAGATGTAATCTCTAAGCACCTAGAGGAAAAGGTTATCAGGAGTGGTCAACATGGATTCACCAAGGGGAAATAACGCTTGAGCAGTCTGATAGCCTTCTATGATGGCATGACTGTCTGGGTAGATGAGGGGAGAGCAGTGGACATTGTCTACCTCAACTTTAGCAAGGCTTTTGACACTGTCTCCCATAACATCCTCATATATAAGCTTAGGATGTGTGCATTAGATGAGTGGACAGTGAGGTGGATTGAAAACCGGCTGAATGGCAGAACTCAGAGGATTGTGATGACCAATGCAGAGTTTAGTTGGAGGACTATAACTAGCGCTGTTCCCCAGGGGTCAGCACTGGGTCCAGTCTTGTTTAACATATTCCTCAATGACCTGGATGAGAGGGCAGAGTGTACCATCAGCAAGTTTGCTGATGACACAAAACTGGGAGAAGCCACACCAGAAGGCTGTGCCACCACTCAGTGAGACCTGAACAGGCTGAAGAGTTGGGCAGAGAGGAACCTGATGAAATTCAACAAGGGTAAGTATAGGGTGCTGCACCTAGGGAAGAAATCCATGCACCAGTACAGGTTAGGTGTTGACCTCCTGGAGAGCAGCTCTGCAGAGAGGGACCTTAGAGTGGACAACAAGTTGACCATGAGCCAGAAATGTGTTCTTGTGACCAAGAAGGTCAGTGGTCTCCTCGGGTGAATTAAAAAGAGCATGGCCATCAGGTCAAGTGAGATTATCCTCCCCCTCTACTCTGCCCTGGTGAGACTACACCTGGAGTGGAGTCCAGTTCTGGGCTCCCCAGTTCAAGAAAGACAAAGAACTACCGGATAGTCCAGAAGAAGACTAGAAAGATGTTCAAGGGACTAGAGCATCTCTTTAATGAGGAAAGACTGAGAGAGCTGAGTTCATTTAGCCTTGGGAAGAGAAGACTGAGAGCAGATCTCATCAAAGCTTTATAAATATCTAAAGGTTGGGTATCAAGA
This sequence comes from Tringa solitaria, assembly GCA_026413425.1. Classification (NCBI taxonomy): domain Eukaryota; kingdom Metazoa; phylum Chordata; class Aves; order Charadriiformes; family Scolopacidae; genus Tringa; species Tringa solitaria. The sequence continues at coordinate 31,198,870 of JAOXJM010000023.1, read as the reverse complement.
GGATGGGGCCAGACTCTTCAGTGGTGCCCAGCAAAAGGACACAAAACAGACACAAACTGGAACACAAGAAATTCCACCTCAACATGAGGAAAAACTTCTTTACTTTGAGGGTGACAGAGCACTCAACTCTGTGCAGAACAGGCTGCACAGAGAAGTGATAGAGACTCCTTCTCTGGAGTCAAATATATATTCAAATCTGCCCGCGTGCTTTCCTGTCCAGCCTGCTATGGGGGGGCGGGTTGGACTAGGTGATCTCTGAAGGTCCTTTCCAACCCCTATCGTTCTGTCACTTTTAATTATCTGTAGAGGCTGCCATGTGAATATTGTGTATTCTCTTCTAAGATGCCTATTCTTACCTGCTGACAAATTAAGCATACAAAGGGGGGAATATCTAGGGAGAGAAAAGACACGCAGGAGCAGAATCTCAATAGGTGTAAATCAGTACTGTTCCTTTCAAACTAGAGAAAGTTTTAAGCTCATTTTGATGAAAAGTACTAATGTAATACAAAATTACATTGAACTTTTCAGGGTTTGGAATGTGCTCCTAAAAACTCAGCCATTGTTCTGTTGATGACTGTTCTGCCTGAATAGATTTTCCCTTTGGCCTTAGACACAGAGAACAGGAAGAGAGAGACCAAATTGCCTTTCCATCTAACAGCTCCTAAAGAGGTGTTGAAACAGGAAACTACATAAATAAGAAAATGAGCTGCAGCTTTTCTCTCCCTCTATTAGGCACAAGATTTAGATGAATTCAGGCCTGATGGGGAATATAAATCTATTGCACCTCAGATAAAGAGTCTGGTCTTTTTGTCTAAAAACTGGAGAATCTCCAGATGAGGTCAGCTCCCCGACAGTATAGAAGTACTTACCACACTGGAAAGAAAAATAACAGAATAGACAAAGAAAAACACACAGAAGATTGCTGCAAGATACCTTCCTCAAGGTATTGTTCTGTAAGCAAGTTATAACTTAGGGAAAAAATAAAGGATGGACAGTGAAATAAATACCATGAGACTTAGTTCTGGGATATGCCAAGTGTCTGTATACCAATTCCCAGTGCATATTACGATCAGTCATGTAGTACTCTCCCACTATTTCATTTTCCTATGGTATCCTCCAAAAGGCTCAAACAAAAATTTATTGTCATTGTGGAGTGCCCAGTCCAAAGGAAAAGTCTGCCCTAATTAGTACCCAAATTCTGTACAAAGGAAATGTAGAACAGTCTTAACTATAACCGCTGTACCTACAGATGTATGTTTCCATTTCTTAAAATTTAAAGACCTTCTAGGTCAGTGCTCACAGAAAAGCATGACAAACTCTTGTTTTCAATCTTCCACTTGGTTATTTTGCCAAATTTCCCCTGCTTGTTCAGCTATGAGTATGAAACTTGTACTCATTATTTCTCATATTTTCGTTGTAATATTTTCTCATAATTTATGATTATACAGGCCTATATCCCAGTCATTTCTTTTGCAACCTAAAGCATCCTTTTCCAACCTGAATAATGCTATCCAGTATTCAAAACATGGGAAAAGAACTCTAGAATAAGGGAATAATAGAATCTATAATGGAACAATGATGTATTCTGTTTTGCTCTCTGTTCCCTTCCTGATCATGTCCGTCTTTCCAGTTGCCTTTTCAACTGG
>JAOXJM010000023.1:31166845-31192337 GCA_026413425.1 Tringa solitaria | reverse complement strand
GGTTGATGGTTGGACTAGATGATCTTAAAGGTCCCTTCCAGCCTAGACAATTCTAATTCTATGAATTTGCCTTTTTCCAGGGAGACTAGGCAATACCTGAGTTTAGACAAGCATGTCCATGCTAAATTATCGTATACCTGTGAACTCGTAATAGACAAATAGCCCTTCTTATTGTATTGCCATTTGTACAAGGACATAGCCAAACAAAAATAAAATTATTGCTAGTCTTGTAGGCCACTCCAGACAGTCAAAGACGTGACACTCTTATTTGCTTTGCCAGGAAAAGGCTCCAGTAGCCACAAAAGCTGCATGCCCCACAATTTGAACACAGGATGTTTTAAAAAAAAACAAGTTTGAAGCATGGTAAAAGCATTTAGCTACACCAGAGACCAAAGGGGATTCAATATGAGACCCAACTGAGCCATTCTCTGCTGATAGTAAGATAAGCAATATTTCCATTTTCTTCATTTTAAAGTAGTTTGAGGGACATGTCTGTTAGATCTTTGTGATGACAGGAGAGCCATCAAGTCAGGGCTGACCCACTAGAGCTGCGTGACATCTGGGGAAGACAGCAGTAGAGGGGATTTTGCAGGTTGCATCAGCAAATCAGTTGGACACCAAAGATCAACAAAGAAAAGGTTGCTGTGAGCTCACAGCACTGCATTAACAATTTCCAGTGGATCCAAAGGGGACTGCTACTCAGATCTAAAGACATGTGGCAAAACAGCAGATGCTGATGGGTTAGTCAGCTACATTTTAGGACTAAGGTTAATTAACAAAACCATCATTACACCTGGCTGTAATGTGGCTAGTAACAACTCAGAGGCACAAGTAATACATTTGCTGAACAAAAGAGACAGAAATCCATTACAAAATGCTGACTTCTGCCTTTAGCAACTCTTGTGAGGTTGCAACTCTTCTCAAGCAAAGCATAGCTTGGCACAGTGGATCTCTTCCATTTCATGAGAAACACACTGCAGCCTCGATGCAAGAGTCTCTCACATGCAATCCCAAAGTTCTGTGTCACTCAAGCAAATATAAGTGGCAAGATACTAAAAGATAAGGATGAAACATGAAAGAAAAAAATAGTTTGTTGGTAAGTATTCAAAATGATCCAAATGTGTATCTGTGCCGTCTTAGAACACTTTAAGCCTACACTGCTGATGTTTATCATTAAGCACAATGATGATGTCATACTGAAAGTCACCAAGGTTTATGCTCACCATCTCACATTCCCCTTCTATTTTCATCTAGAGAAGTTACTTTTTACTTACTCATTTGAAAGAGGATACATTTTTTCTTTTAAGCTACAATACAGAAGTTGGAGTGGCAGAAGGTCCAGCTGGTAGATGGTTATTGTGTGACTAATCATATGTCTGCTGTAGGATCACACTAAAATAGTACAGATAGGAGAGATTAAAAAGATTGGACTAGGAATGAACAGGTCATAACTGCAACTGATGAGCTCAGTCCCCATCACTTGTTATTGCAGCAGACATGACTTGTGAATGGTGAGACATATACTAAGGCAAAGCGCAGACAAATATACTAATTGATGAAGTATATGTAAGCAAAATGAAATTTAACTTAAAGAAGCAGAGCAATACTTTACCTCCAACATGGGCATTACTTAATTTCAAAACATGGTTTACAGGTGCTGAAACCAGAAAACAGTAAAGAAATTTGATTGAACATCCAGAATACAGGATTTATTTACTAACTCCAAATTCAAGACCCTGAAACAATACAGCCTCTAGATTTCAAGAAAAGCTGAGGTGGTCTATATTGTGGTCTCTGGGTCCAGGTTCTCTTGGCCAGAGAAAGGAACAGGGTAGCTTGTAGGGAATAGGCAAAAAAGGACAATTGCCAAGGTCTCAACAGTAGGGTGTTGTGTTTTTTTTTTTTTTGTTGCCCCCCCACCCCCCGTTGTTTGCTTCTTTTTTTCCCCCATGGTGAGAATAGCTACTAAGCTCATTTCAAACATGCTTATGAAGGTAACTTATTAGCACTGAAGAAGCAAGAGGAAGAATCCATGTCCATGTTTCCTCAGTTACCACACAGGTTCCCAGTGAGGATCACAAGGGGATTAGCAGGTGCAGAACTGCCAGACAAACATAGCTGTGCATTCAAGTGTCAGAGCTCAAGAACCATTTTTCTCTATTGTGTTTTTGTTTCACTTAGTTCTTTCATGAGCTCTAGTCCTCTCCAGAATGGGAATTATCAAGTTACTACAGTAAAAGGCAATATGACTGTTACTTCCAGCCTGGCAAGATCATAATCTTCCAATTCTTGAGCTGATCCACAGGTACTCTGTACAATTTATTACCATGGTGCTACATGAAGGATTACAGAATGCCAGCTGTCATGACTCATTATGTGCTAAGTTGGATGCTAAATAAAGGCTTCCTGCCATGTTCCTGAAAGCTAGGGGAAATTACAGTAACTTAATAAAGCACAACTCTATGAGATGTTGCTGTTTACTTAATGCACAGTTGTCAGTCACGTATGTGCCACTCCAGGCATCCAGTCCCTAAAGGAACTAGAATTGCAGTAGCTTTTCAGAAAGCACTGGCAAGAAGCGACCATTTTCCCTGTGGGCTCAGGACTCATGATCAATTTGGAAGTAAAGATAGCTAGGTGCCTCTGATCAGCAAAAGAGTTTCCAGAAGGGCTCATTCAATCCAATGGTTAGGACTTCTTAAAAAAAGTGGCCAGAATGGTATCTCAAAAGGACTTGCCAAATTTCCTGCTTTAAGACCAAAAAAAAAAAGTGAATTTTAATGTAAACAACATCTGATCCTCTTAAAAATCAGGTAATGCACCTGCTGCTGCACCCTGAGTCATAATTGAGCAGGACATAAATTGCTGGACAAAATGACAAAACATTAGGTCAGTCTGATGGAGATAGCTTGAAATAAAGCAATGCAGACAAAAAAAATAATGCTGTAAAAAGTGATCAGTGAGGATCCCTGTTGGATGTTGGGTAAGAACTGACCAGGAACACTCTATAGAGGAACTTCCCTCTTTTACAGAAAGCACCTCCCTGAGCAGATATCCCTTGAAAACGTAGCTGATATCCTTTTAAGTTTCTCATATCTGAAACTGTGTCCATGACAGGTACTTTCCTCAACTGGCATTAAAGTGAACCAGCAAAAACCTTGCATTGAAGATCATGGCTACTTCTTATCTCTAGAGGCTGAGAACTTGTTCGCTGTGGTCTTAGACCCTGAGTATGAGTTTCTTTCATTCCAGCAGAATGTTATGTGGCTCCTTGGGACAACTGTTTACTACAGATATCGCGTCTAGCAGCTTGCTTACTGATGAAGAGCCGCACATACTGAGGTAGTCACAGCAGAAACAGAACCTGATTTTAGGTATGCAGTACATCTATAGTTATTAAACAGATCACGCTCATTTGCATTAGCTTGAGCCCACATCTTCCGCATTTCTTTGACTGAAATAATTCAGATTATTAATGATGATGTAGCTGGGAACCTAACTGGGTTTGGAGCTACTGCAAAGTATATTTATTTCCTCTTGAAGAGACAGTTCTCTGAAGCTGCTGTGGCCTTTGTCTGACAGTGTGAACTAGGATCATTCAAGCAGATATTGCTGAAAGAAGTGTAAATATACAACAGATGTACATGCCAACGGTCACTGCACTGCTCATGTAGCAGTGTTTTCCAGAGTTTCTCTGCTGACAGAAAGAAATGGGCACTTAACTGTAGTGTTTTTGTAGTTCTGATGGTATAAAAGGTGAGGTATGTAGTGAGGTTTTTTGTTTTGAAGTTTTTTTTTCTAGCTAGGGCTTCTGGTTTTTTTTAAAAAAAAAAACAACCACAAAAACACACTCTTTCAGAGGCAAAAGCAATTCTTTAGGTAGAATACCTTTCAACCAGCCCATCCATTTATGTCCATTTGCACCCAGACTCTTTTTAAAGAGCATGTCAGACATTCACTACCACACTTCAGCTGTTATCACTGGATCTGTGTTCTGTTTGTTATTTTTAACATTACTTTTTTTCCTCAAGGCAGATCCTGATCTTACTTGCCAGACTACTTCACATTGCTTCCTTCACCACTACACAATCTCTAGGGGAAATAGTTCTGTTGACTTGAGTGTGACTGGTGGCTGTGGCTAACCCCTGCTTGCCCTGGTCTTTCCAGACATTCCAACCTCCCCAAACCCTGCCAATTTACTTTTTTTCCCTAGGATTTTTAACTGAATTCAGCAAAGCAGCAGGTGACAGACACTGCTGAAGACCAAAGCTGTCTAGTTACCTGCTGGACAAGTGCTGTGCAGCTGGGGTAGTGGCAGAGTGCTGCAGTCCCTCCTGACAGAGGGGAGTCACCTCTAGTCAGACCAGGTTCACACATGGATCATTCAGACCTTATCAGTACAGGGCCACTAGAAGTCCTGGACCAAACACGGTAGGCTCCAGCTAGTCATCATTTAAAGAGAAGGTCATTTGTCTCCAACTGCCAGCATTTGTCTATTCTCCACTACCCAGTGGTAATGCACAGAAGCAAGTACGATTTGCGTAATGGAGACAGACAAAATCCCCCTGGTATTTCTACCCCTTTAAGACTTAGATTTATTTCTAGTAAAATGACTCGTCTTAAGCAAGTCTTTTATCTGTATTTTTAATAGTTATTTTTGGCAAGAAGTAACATTTTCTGTGAAGGTTTTTTTGAAACAATAATTTAGTATAAAGTTATTGAATGGTTAGTATTTTTATAGAAAGTATTATTGGAAATTTTTAAATAAATGTTTTCATGCAGTAACCCTGCCATATTCTGAATACTTCTACCAGAGAGCCACAGGTGCCCATGAAGGAAATAAAAGGATTGCTTTCATAACAATTTAAGTCATTCTCCATTTCTGTTTTTCCCATTGACAAATCAGTCTTGAAAGATAACATAAGTAAATCACTTTATAATCCACAAGGCCACCCTACTGTATTCTCACCTTTTTCTTACCTGTGAACATACGTGTTTTTAAATCTTGATCTCCCTATACATCACATACAAAAAAAAAAAGCAGGATGTCAATATATCCATCTATTGAGAAGATGCTGAAAATAGAAACCGCAATTTCCTCCATCCCAATTGAAAGTAACTGCATAAAGAAACAAAGATGAGGGCATGAGCTTTTAACTTTTGTCATGGATATTTATCACACAGTATATTATGCATCTCTAAGAGACACAATACTTTCTGGTAAAACACTGCTACCACTGATCACTTTATTCCTCATGTCTTTCAGACAACATAGCTTTTGTCACTTATGTTTGCTTTTACTTACTTATACTTGCAAAGTCCAGTTGTGTTTGGCTCATGATCTACAGCAGAACCCAGATCCCTCCTTTTCACTGAGCTGCTTCTTAGCCAGGGCTCCCTTCCCACCCTGATGGTTTAAAAAAGAAATTTCTTTTGAACTTAATAGTTTGGTTTGCTTTCTCCTCCCTCCACCCCCCAAAGCCCATTCACCCATACATACTTCTTTTGTAAAATCTGCTTTCCCAAGGACTTTAGCCCCCCCCCCCTTTTTTTTTTTAACTAATTTTTTCTCAGCAGAATTAGAGTTTTCTAGTTCTAGCCATTTTGACAGGTCACAGGTCTCTGTATGTCTCCAGGACTCCTCAGCCTCCCTTCCTTTCTCTTAAAGAACTACTTGTCCTATGCAGTTGCCAGTAAGTCAAACTCTTTAGCTTCCCCCATCATCCACCTTTCTTAAACATAATCACATTCCCATGGGGATTAAAGGAGGGAGGTTCACACAGTGCCACCTCTCTCTAGGTGCTGGCAGCTCTGAGGGCTTGCTAACTGCAGCCAGCTGCACACATCCCTTTTCACGCATTGCCTCATCCACTGACAGAAAAGTGCCATAGTGCACCTGATAGCCTCAGCATCTCTCTACCCACTGTACCTAGTGTTATCTGGTGGGCGCTTGGCTGCCCAGCACAGTCTTTAGTGGTATTAAACTCTGCAGCGCTCCCAGACCTTCCTGCTTCTTACACGGCTTCCAACAGCTTCACTTAATCTGCTTACCAGATATTGTCTGCAAAGTGTTTTTGAGAACTGAGAGCTGCCTAAGAGTAGAAATATTTTAAAGGGATCATCAAGATGAAAAGCTATTGGTTTGCAAAGGATAAGCCCTGTGCTGTTGCTCAGCTCCATTTTGCTATCTTCCTTGACTGCTCTGACAGGAAAAGTATTTAAACTTCACTTAGCAGGTAATATAGTTATAAAATATTTATATTTATATATAAAAAATATAAAGTATATTTATAAAATAAAACTTATTTTATAGTGAACTCATACCATGCTCTGTAGTATTAAACTTAACACAATCCAACTTCTCCTAAAGGAACACCCTGGGAGAGATTTGGAGCTCTCCTCAGGCTGAATTAATCATTCTTACTAAAAAGGACTATGTGCCTTCAGCCAGTAAACTCTTTGTGTTTTCCTTGCTCACTAGGTTCCAAATTCAGTGACTAAGCCTGCAGAAAAGATGTTCTTGTCAAATCAAGTATTGTATTGGCCAGTACAACCTAAATAGCTTTTTTCTCACCTGCAATAGGTATGGCTCTGAAGTCTATCCCATGGCAAAGCAAGTCCTTGGTGAAGCACCACACCATTGAAGAGAACTTCTCTGTGAATGATCTAATGGACACTTGATGTGTGGAATAATGGTGGTCAATGAATAGAACTGGAAGGCCAGGCTGGAACGGATTAAAACATGTGCTGTGGTCTTTGGTTGTTCCTAGCAGATAACTGTTCTCTAGAGACAAGGGTGTTATTGTGCCCCAAGGACCAAATAGACTGATGCATTTTACCCAGAAGAACATGCATTAAAGTCAATAGGACATCAGTTCAAGAGGCATAGAAACAGGTGGAAAGAGAATTCAGTGAGGTGGGTCATTTTGTTCTTAGCTGAGTGCCATGGTTTAGTCCAGATTGGCCAAAGACAGGTGCTCTCTCCTGCCTTTTGTTTCAAGGATAGGAAGGAGAAAGATAGAGATTTATGAGTGTAGAAGGCACTAAACTACTTTAATGAACTATTAATAGTAAAATTAAAAGGAAATAATGAAATAGATACGATATATATAAAACCGTATCAAGTTCCCAGGATGATGCCACCAGCAGGCACTAGGGAAGTCCCAGACTGGACCCAGCAACAGATTGGAACTGGATTCCAGATCTGGAGTCAGAAACAAATGGATTGGTATCAAGGGCAAGTGAATAGAGAGGGTCCTCCTTGGACATCAGCCATTGAAGAAAGAGACTGACCCTTTGATCCCTCAGCTTTTACACTGAGCATAGGGCAGACGGGATGGAATACCCCTGTTGGTCAGTTTTGGCTGATCTGTCCTGTCCTCCCCACAGATGTGCTTTTCCAGATGTCCTCCCTTCTATGCTTTTCTGTTTCTGACCCTTCAGTGGGAAAAATAACAAAGCTGACCTTGGTTCTTATAGCAATAAGTATAAGAAGATCCTCTCTGCATACCGTTCCTTGGCATTAACAATAAACATGGGTCTTATCACTCTGAGAGCAAATAGTTTTCTTCATAATACCCTGCAGAGTTAGAAGAGAGTTAGCTAAAGTGCAAAAAGTTACAGAACAGAAAGTTAGTTCTCCTTTACCTCAAACCTGGACAGTGAGAAAGTGAGAGACTTGGATAAATTGCTGAAGCCGAGGTGAAAAAAGCAAGATTACAGTCAGGATTTATCTAGATCACTGGGAAACAAAACAGATCTGAACAGCTTCCCCTCCCCACACCCCACCCCCCGTGGAAGGGGGTATGAGGGAAGAGTGGTGAAGAGACAGGGAATCTGAAGTTCAAGAACATAATCGTATTGACAAAGTCTATATTAATCTGAAGAGACATGTAAAATATTGGGATAACTTGTGTAACATTAACACAGCAGGAAAACTGGATGACACCCAGTTACAATACAGGAGGGAAAGGGCACTGAATCATACCAGAAAGTGGAATACTCAGCTAAACTAATGCTTTTTGCCACACTGTAATCAGAAGGCAAAATTCTCTACCCCAAGATATTACGAAGGCCTTGCACTTGGCAAGTTTCTGGGAAGGAGTTGTGGCTCATGTACAAGGAACTCCCCATAGAGTTCTATTCACAGGGAGTTCCACTTACCTTCATAGAGTTATGACATTAGGATGTCTAAATCCATAACATTCATATATGTTTGTACAGTCTTTGTCAGTAGTCAAAGTTTCAAATTCCTTCCCCCTTCTTCCTTCGCAAGATAATATAAGCGGAACCCTTTCAAATATCTTTTTAAATTAGTTACTTTTTTCATTTGAAAAGGAACAACCTTGTAATGGAATAATCAGGGGCTGTATTTTGCATAACAATGGCTTCTCTCAATATGCAAAACATGCACAAAGGATTAGTTCCTGGAAGCACCAGTACCTGCTGTGCTACTGTGTACACACAACTACTTTCGCCCTCCAGCTGCTAATGCAACCCTCATCCCAATACACTTAGTCAAACCCTGAAACAGTAAATTACATAGTGTTCATAGTACCTGGCAGAGCCAGTGTGTCAGTAGTGACTGACAAAATGCATGAGACACCAGTAATGTGTAATTTGTCATTAACGGACCCAGCTTGATAGCATTCATGGCCAGTTTAAGAAATTTAACTTAGAACAAATTCATTCATACAAATGCAACAATCAAGGAAGTCAATCTCTCACGTGCTAAGTGAAGAATAAAAAGATGATTTAAATATGAATTCCTATGAGAATATAGGTTTGGCATAAAGTGCTCAGCTCTGGAGAATAAAAACCTGTTTATCCACTGAAAAGTATCACACCAGGAGGCAGTTTTCCCAAAACTGCATTTATTTTACAAGCCCCTACAATGAACTGGAGAAAATATTTTCAGAAGAGAGAGAGAAGCTCACTGTTTTTACACTCACAATGCTGTTAAAAAAAAAAGTGCAGTTACCAAATTTTGTCATGATAGCTGGTGTCTTAGGTCCCCCATCCTTAAGAAAAATAATAATACATGCTCTGCAGAATTATAAACAGAAATAACTAAGTCCGAGAAGTGCTTAGTTATTACCACAATGATGTACCCAAACCAGAAACACTCATTTCTGCATTTCACACTTTGGGACACATTCATAACCTCAATGAGACAGTAGATCATCATTGCTGTTGGACCTATTCCTACAGAGAAAGAGTATTTTTCCAAGAGGTATTTTGTACTAAGACCATATGATAGCAGCAAGCCACCAAGCACTGCTGAATTATTTCCTTTAAAAGTAATAATATGTTTTTACTGATATACATATATTTCCCTCCAAACACCACTACTCATTTTTAGGATGACTCAGAAATAAAGAAGAGAAATAAATTATTTCTGGTGTATTTTGTCACTTTTACACATCAATAAATTGCAAAATAATTGCCTCTGTTTAGCAAAAAGGGTCACCAAATTACTTAAACATCCCATTCCTAGGTCTTCTTCCTGGTGGCAAACCATATCTTAGAGGTTGTATGTAGTACACACTGGTACTATTGAAAAGGCAAGCACATTTGCATAGTCCAATATGTGTGCAGCCATTCATTTTATGCAGGGAAATGGCAAAGGAGAGGTGCAGTAGGATTCAGAAAGTTTGCCCAGAGGTGAAGAAATACTCCCACATCTGAATTACTGTCAAAAAACATGCATCTGTTCTTGAGGCATGAGTCACCCATTTGCTTTAGGTTGAAGACATGAGGCAGCAAAATGACAATAGGTCATCTGCAAATAGCAGCTCCTAATTACTAAGTTACATGGTTGGAGGCTGATGCTGAGTGTAATTAAGACAAACCTCCTAGTTTATGCTTCCATACTAGCAGACGTTTATGTTGGCCACACAGATGCCTAAATCTGGAAGGCAGCATTGAATTTATTCACAAGGAACCCACTGGTGCAGTGCTTCTTGAAGAAGCACCAGTAAAGAACAGACAGGAAGAGATGGGAAATAGTCTTCAGCTTAAACAGTAAGCAATATGAGGCTTCAAACATGCCAGCTGAGATTTTTTTTTTTAAATAAGCCACTGACAGAGTTAATAAGCACAATAAAGTTGAAGATACGGCGAAGACACAATTTTGCATTGCATGAGATCTTATTTATAAAGGTACTGATTTAAAAATATTTCAATATATATATGAAATAGTTTGCTCATTCCCCTGCCTCATGAATTTTCAACTCACCTCTTGATTCATCTGCAAATTCCTACCTGCAATTCACAGTTTACTTTTCACTTCAATCTCTTGTTAATCACTCAGGCAACAGAGCTTCCAAATACCCAACAAGTGAAGTGAAATTTCTAACAGGCAAGAAGAGTCCAAAAATATTCATCCAAAGACTTTTGTAGATAAACATCTACATGTAGGTTATCTGTCAATGTTGATGTAGAATCAGTGGCAGACTAGGAACTCTAATTGAAAACAGGAATTCACTTGCAACAAATATGATTTAAAACTAATAGTCCAGTGAACTGGGCTCCATAGGGCAAAGGTAGATATAATAAATGACTAATTCTGTCTCCTCATTTAATCCTAAACCATTTTCCTCCATTTCCTATGCTCATCCATTCCAAAGATGACAGTGAACATACTTTCCTATACTGAAAATTGAAGTTTATTTATGTGTGCGACCTACTCAAAAACCTTACATTTAACATGTATTAAATGCGATTCTTTGAGACCCAGAAAGACAGTCACATACTGGGCCACGTCAAAACAAGCATGACCAGCAGGTTAAGGGAGGCAATTCTGTCCTCTACCCCACTCTTGTGAGACCCCACCTGGAGTACTGTGTCCAGCTCTGGGGCTCCAAACTTAAGGCCATGGACATGTTTGAGAGTCCAGAGGAGGGCCACAGAGATGATCAGAGGACTCGAGTACCTCTCCTGTGAAGACAGAGAGTTGGAGTTGTTCGGCCTGGAGAAGAGAAGGCTCTTGGTTGACCTTATAGCAGCCTTCCAGTACTTAAAGGGGGCCTACAGAAAAGGTGGAGGGGTACTTTTTATCAGGGAGCATAGCGATAGAATGAGGGGTAACAGTTTTAAACTGAAATCATATAGATTTAGGTAAGATATTAGGAGGAAATTCTTTACAGTGAGGGTGGTGAGACACTGGAACAGGTTGCCCTGGAAAGTTGTGGATGTCCCATCCCTGGAAGTGTTCAGAGCTAGGCTGGATGGAGCTTTAAGCAACCTGGTCCAGGGGAAGGTGTCGCTGCTAAGGGCAGGGGGGTTGAAACTAGATGATCTTTTAAGTCCCTTCCAACTCTAACAATTCTGTAATTACATTGTAATTCTGTATCTAGTTATATAAAATGCAAATCACACAAAACTTCTCTTGACTGCTAGTTAACCTCAGGACTACATTTCAAAGTCTTACTGTGAAGGCAGTAAAGGACTGGGAAGAAGAATTTCCAGGTCCTATTCCTGACTATTGGCATTTTACTCCATAACCTTCTGCAATTTTCTTAACCTTTGTAAGCCTTACATATCCTCCTGAAAATGAGTGCAATGAGAAGGGAAAAACAAAAAGAAGAAAAGATAGTGATGCTTGGAAATAACTTGAAGATCCTCTAGTGGAAAAGGTTCTACTGCAAATTTCTACAACAAAAATGCAGTGCAACTAGACCAAAAGCTTCCAAGTCACACAGTGATTCAGTAGAAAGAGAGAGAAAGACCTCTTAGCCTGAAGAAATAAGATATTGTCAGGTATGGATTAGGGGGTGTTGAGGAAACAGTGGGCCTGTTTTGACCACACCCTTCACCACAGCTTCCCGTCCAGCTCACATCTTACAGTAGTAGTAAGGACATAGACTTTCCAGGGGCTACCACTTGTCCAAGCTGTCTTCAGCCATGCCTTAAAAAGTCTCTTCAGCTGTATCAACACTACAAGTTTTGTAATTACACAGCCAACCTCAATTTTCACTGAGAACAAAACTGTGGAAGAAGTATTTCCCTTGCAAAAAACAGGTTGTTTACTCAGTCCCTTGAAACAAGAACAACAAAAGAAAGTGAGTGCAGTTAAACTGTTTCCTTGAGATGGGCAGCTGGGAGGAGATTCAGTCTTCTAAGGCCAAATAATTTTGATGCTGATTACGTAAACTTGTAGAAAGTGCTCAGAAGACTGGAGTGAAGGAAAGGAGTTCAGGGGACATCATGATGCAAAAGAATGGCTAGAGGGTGTTTCTGTGGAATGTAAAATGGATCTGTATCAAGAAATAAGTTGGAGGGGAGAGTTTGGCACTAAGAACAGGAAATGTTGAGTGATAAATTCTGTTATTTTACTTTGTCCTTGATTAAGTCTTAGGTTTAATGCATAAAAAAAAAAAAGCAAGCTGCAATTTCTTTCCCTTTTAACCTCTTTTATTCCTTGATCCATCCGTGTTCTATCCACCTAAATACCCTAGGAACAATTAATTAATATATAAGTTTCACCTGAATAAATAATTTCAGTTTTCAGAAAGATGTAGGAAAAATATTGACACCAGAAACCTTGTAAGCTGTTTCGTTAGCAGCAACCATTGAGAATGCAGTAGAAAGTGTAGCATGAGAGCACTTTCCCTCTCCAAGACCCATGTAACCTAAAACGGGAAAAAAACCAAACCTCAACACTGTTCTACTAAACCTACTGACACTGACTGCAAAAGCCCTTTAGCCAGTGGAGCAGTATGAAGTCCATGTGCAAGCACTGTATATGTGGTGCCTTTATCACATTTTGCCTTTTACCATCTTCTTATGTATTCCTCACATTATTCTAATATCCAAGCTTTTAATCCTTCGGAATGATAGTTACACATTTTCTCAGAACAAGAACAATAGCATTATCTTTGTAAGTATTCTTATGCTTAAGACCATGTACATTTTCTGACAACACTGAAAATTCCAGTTTCAACTACCAACAGCCCTTGTTTGTTTACCATGCTCTTCCATGCATACTACAGTTTTCTGACTAAAATTGTAGGGGGGAAGACCATAACATAAATTAATCTCTTGACTATAAGGCCAATGCTTTGTTCTTACTTATACAAAAGTGACAGCAATAAGAATATGGACATCCTGCAAGTAGACACAAGTCCTGACATGATTTCCCAAGAGGACAAGAAACAGGAGGAGGCAAAAAAATTCCTGTCAATACTTCAGAGTCAGAGCTGAAAAGCAGGTGTTCTGTTATTGCTAGATCCCAGGAAGGTCAGCTCACCACCTCCCTTCATCCCTGAGTTGTAGGGCTTGAACTGAAAAGTTTAGCAAGGATTGAAAATATTGTCCAGTACTGTTTGAGCTTCCATCTCTGACAACTTGTATTTCACACCAGTCCAACCTTACCATTTCTTTTACAACATCTGATTCCTTAGAGGTTTAACAGCTGATTGGGAGTTTCTTCATGCTCTTTCTAGATAATTTTATTCATGAAGAAAACCCAGCATCTCCAGATCTGAAGGTTAGCTTGTCTTGGCCATTTCATTTACATATGCATGGTGACACAAAGGTTCAGAAAGAGGATATTTCTTCACAGGAGGTACACAGGTACTCAAGTCTCTAACCCTCCAGCACCACTTAGAAATCAAGCGGACTGGCAAAACACAGGAACTGTAGGCAAGGAGTGGGCACAGGCAAGAAGAGCAAAATGGTTGTTCTAGTGCAGCAAGTTGCCTTCCCTGCAAGAGCTAAGGAGGTAGAGGTGGCTTTAGGTCACCTTTCAATTCCGCAGTCTTTGACTACCAAAGGAATAGGCAGTTTCCCAAAGCAGATTAAAGGAACTATACATAACCCTCTGCTAAAGTTTTCCTTGAGTTCAGCAGTTATGGAAGTAATTGCTGACTACACTCCAAATATGAGCCAAAAAACTTCTGATCTGGATCCAAGTTTCCCTGAAGCTTAAAGGTGCTTAGATCCAGCTTTCTGGGGCACATCCAATCCTACAGTCCCTTGTTTATCTCCTATACACTATTAAGTCTCCGTTAGACAAAGAATTTAGAACAGTAAGTAACAGCACAACCTTCCCTGGAGTACTGTGTGTGATAGCCATGCCATCCAAATAAGATATCTCTTAACAAGAAGAGACTCAGAATAGTGATAAAAATGAGCAATTACTTAAGAAAAAAAAATATCATCCAATAAAAAAAACCAAAAGAGACCTGCACTGTGAAATGAGGAAAGAATTTATAGAATGGTGCACAGTTTGAAGAAAAAGACTGGAAGCATCCAGTCTCCCCATCTCACAGGGTGAGAACAAAGGAAGCTGAAAGGTGGAAAAAGAGAAAGGGGCATCATTCGTTCAGTGTGAAAGCAGGTTAGGGAACTCATTGCCAACATGGCAAGACTTAGACTGGATTCAAAGGGGAAAATTATGCATAACAAAACTATCCAGAGTTATAACAGCTGCTTTTTAAAGGAAGAGGTATATGGAAGGAACAAGGGAAAGACAATTGCAAAGGACAAAACCTGTTGCTTTTAGGCTTAAGTTTATTCCTGAAAATTCAGGAGACTATAGGAAATGCAAGATTATTTCACATTTCCATGGCTTCTGGGAACTCTCCCAAAATTCCCAGTGCTGCCCAGCATCAGAGAGGATACACTAGAACACCTGGATACCACAGTCCCCTTACTGAAATGCTTCAACTGAACAGTAAGACCAGGGAAAGCAACAAGTGTTTTTCAACGTGACTTTAGAAGCTGGTTGACCACTCCAGTATAAGTGATATTTTAGCAAATTACAAGGTCTGTCCCCCCCTTGCACCTCAGTGTTATTTTTCTTTACACTGGTAGCTGCCAGGGTAGAACAGTTTATATAGCCATGGAAATCACTTGGCAACTTAATGTGCCCAGAAAGCCTTGAACACAGCTGCCTGTGAATGAACAGTCCCATCACTGGCAATAACTAGAAACTGAGTGAAATGGAAGCAGAGCCTTTCCAGCCAGTGCTTCCCAGCCAAAGGTACAGACACTGCCAAATGCCCCTGAAAGGGAAAGCCCTCTACAACTGGAGACATCCTCTGAGGAGCACACGGGGCAAGACCTCAGCCAAGAGCTACAGCCTGTTATGAACTGCTCCAAGACACACACAGGTTGCAATGAATATGGACTTTAGTTTCAAAACAAATCTCAAAGCCATCTGAGTTTTACAGGTACCACTTGCCATGGGTCTGAGACTGTGTTTGCTGAACATTTACTGAGACACCAGCTCCCAGTATATCTGTCCTCAAGTATAAGGGGCAGGATTTTACTTTTCTTTATGCTGTGTTTTCCAGTCATCTGCTTTGCTTCCTCTGCCCCACAGGTAAGCCTCAGCCTCCCCCCCTCATCCTTCCTGGCTGTCTATACAAAGGAAAGGCAGTGCAGTGAGAGAGATCAAGCAGCAGCCTACATGTAAAGGGGAAAAAAAATGCCGTCAGGTCTTGCATGCAGAAGACAGCAGTTCAGCAAGATTCAGCTCTGGAGTTGCAGACAAAACACGCAGTAGGAGACTGTCAGGCACAGATGCTGGATAAGATCTGCTGAATTCACCAGTGCTCCCCATCACTCCACTCCAATATCTTCTCCAGAATTATGAAGAGGAATTAGTGGTGACAGATGTTCATGCAAGCACATATCCTTCCAAAAGCAGCTGCCTGAGACTAAACATAACGCAGACGAATATCAGGGAAAGACCAGCTCTTCAGTGTACCCTCTCTGCTGGTGTCCTTTACATATGATGTATGTCACCTCTTACAACATGACTCCTCACAGAACGTGGATGCTTTTCAGTCCCAACACATAAAATAGTCCCAGCCTCAGTCCCAAAGCTCCACAAAAGTACTCCAGAGGCAGGGAGCACTTCTAGCACCAGCTCTAAGACCGCACATTGCCCAACCAATGAGATCCAGCATGATATAAGCAAGTCCTCGTAGTCACAAATGTAGGTATGATTAAAATGGAAGTGATGGCTGTACTATGATATTCTATTACCTATCACACACTGGGGTTCAGGAGAGTGTCCCTAAACTTGGTATTTACCTGACCTATTCAGACTCAAATTTACAACCGCATGAAATGCTTTGGCTCCAGACAGCTACCTCTGAGCTGCTCAGGCAGAATTTACATTTAGCCTGTCGACCTCAAGTCTCTTCAACTCACCTCCATATTCTACTAATCCACTGTTAGCAATAGGATTGTTTTACCTTTACTCCAATGTTATTGAGATCCCAAACTGAACAAGACAGGCATTCAAGACCTAAGTTAGCAGGTCAAGACTAATTTATAATTTGCTTCCCAGTAGAACATTGTGTTTCATGTATTTGAATGGTGTTGTTACAGATTTGCATTTAAGTTTTTATAAAATAATTACCATTTATTTGCATTTTTCACTTAAAAATACTTGTATTAAAAAAATAGCAAATTCTTAAAAAGAAAGCCCTTGGTAACCATGTTTACCTCATCTCAAAATGTTTCTTCCAACTTTATTTTCAGGTTAATGTTTTTGATTTCTTCCAGATAAATCTTTTTCCCGGATACTTGCAAAAGATTTGTGTAGTAGCAACAACAAAAATTTCTCCCAGTGGAACTGAAATTTTTCCTAAAAAGAACTTGAACAAATGAAATCAGATTCACTTCTGGAGCGGCCTCACAGATTTGCTGTGACTCCCCTTATGCTGAATCTCCATGAGTTTCCTCTGGAAGCTTGTTTCCTGGACATTTCATCAGAACTATGGCTATATTAAAACTTCTCCAGGAACAAATGTACGATGAGGCTTACAGATGCCCAAGACACTCACTGACATTTGACTCATTTCAGCTACATACCACTCAATATGAGACCTTTTTGGTCACACTAATGTAGTTTAGTTCTTTTCTCCTTTTAAATTTCCCCAGATTATTGTTGTGGTTTAGGCCAAATTGACCAATTACTTGTGACAGATGCTCTCCTCACACTTCTCACTCCAAAGAGAAGAGGAAGAGAGACAAAGAGATATACAAGTTTAGAAGGGTCTAAACTACTTTAATGAAATGTTAATAATAAAACTAGAAGGAAATAATGAAATAGATACAATCTACACAAAACTGTAACAAGCTCCCAGGATGCTGCCACCAGCAGGCACCAGGAAATTCTCAGACTGGACTCGGTAACTAATGGGAACTGGATTCCAGATCTGGAGTCAGGAACACATGGATCAGGATCAAAGGCAAATGAAGAGTCAGGGCCCTCTTCAGAGGTCAGCCATTGAAGAAAGAGAGCTGACCCTTTGATCCCTCAGCTTTTATACTGAGCATAAGGCAGATGAGATGGAGTACCCCTGCTGGTTAACTTTGGGTCACCTGTCCTGAAATCTCCTCCTTGCAGGTGTGACCTCTTTACACATTTCCAAGCCTCCAATGGGGCAAATAGCAAGATTAGCTGACCTTGGTTGTTATAGCAATAAGTATAAATAAAAGCATCTCTGCATACTATTCCCTGGAATGAAGTATAAACATTGGTCTTATCACTAAGAGCAAACAGTTTTCTGTACAATATGCTGTTAGATTTCAGAGAGTTAGAAGAGGCCTAGCTAAGAAGTAAAATTACAGAACGGAAAGTTGGTTCTGTTCTACCTCAAACCAGGACAATTATTCCAATTTATTTGCCTAAAACATTCAATCTTGATCAACTATATAGAAACAAACATTATTAATGCACTTTTGTCAAGAAGACAGTGGCCTTAGTGCACTCTCACCAGCAGCACTGATTTAAAAATATCTACTAAAAACTCAGTGGCAAAGCACAATAAAGACAGATAACAGAGATAAAGTGTCCTGTAGATAGCCCTTGGATTTCCCATGATAGTTCATTTGCTGCTGAACATTCAGAGATCATAGTTTTGATACTTGCCAGAAATAAATGTTAGAATAACCATTGTGCTGCTATACATGGGGAGCATTAGCCCAGACAATCCTAGGAATATTTATTAGAAATAGTGACTGAGGAACTGCTTGGATATAGCAATTTTTTCAACGACACCTGCCAAATATATTGGTTTCTAAACATCAGTGACATCAAGTGAACCCAGATTTATAGAGAAGTCTGTCACTCCCTCTTTTGTATTTTCTTTCTGATAGCAAGTGCATGACAAACCCTTCCAGCTAGCACTACACACTGCAGGCTCATTGGCAAACTGGACAGGTGCAATGTCACAAGGCAATATAGCACTAGGAAGCAGTGGTTGTATAATAACTTTCACCTAATATATGTGGCAGAGAGGGGAGATGGTCTACATTTTTTCAGCCAGAGATGAAAGCAAGAAGAGCCACAAGGTACAAAGACCTTTAATGAAGATATATTATCTTTTTTTTTTTTTTAAATGCCATTCTCCTACAGAATGCAGAAAGGTCCCTGGTCTTCCTCCATCCTTTACTAAGGGTCATCCTTTTCTTTAGCAGGGGTGCAATGAACTGAGCTGAGTGTTGGTACCTATCTTCTTCTTAGAGAAACATAGCTCCTTCCCATCCCCTTCACTGTTCATAGTTGGAAAGAGCAACACCTTTAACACAAAGTTTATCTTTTACAAATGTGGAAGTCCATCTTCTTCAGTTGTTGTTTGGTGCCATATGCTTAACCTCATGATAATAAGTAAAGGAGCATGACAGCTTTTGAGGGTAGTACTCCAGTGGGTACTCTCATAAGCCTAAACCTTCCTATGTAGGGCAGGAGGAAAATCAGGAATGCAAGTCCTGTACATATATACATGTATGTGAAGAGCCACTTTTATGGATATATATCATGCATACTTCTGTCTCAAGCAAATTTATGAGGAGAGTTTTGTCCTTGACCATCCTGTGCTGCAAACTGCCTCTGATCCCAAACAATCCTACCCAGTCCCAAACCAATATACCTGTCCACCTCAGTAATTTAACCATTTTGTTTCTACTTTCTCTAAGTAATGGCTCTGAGCCAAGGTAACAAAATCCAGAAGAGACTCCTAACATTTTTGGAAGTTCTCAAAACATGAGAAAGTAGCCCTTGGAGACAACAACCTTAAAGGGAGCAAAAATTGAATGTTTTGGACAACTTTCCACAGATTCTGATGTATCAACATGTAGAGATTGCCTGAAATCTCCATGCTATTCCAGATGGAAATTTAATTTCCCTTTTCCAGAGAGGCACTCTAATTCCCTGGATTTTACCTAACCCCACTGACAGTGGCAAAGTAGACCATAAAGTCCAAAAAGTCCATAGAGAGAAAGTTTTGATGCAAGAAACAATCATGTTGAAGAAACTCAACACAACAAAATCCAGTTCACAAATGGCAGGCAGCCATCTGCATGCATACAACCAACTTTTTAAATGCTATTCACACAGATCTGTGGGACCAACATATGTTTTGCAGTCTACCTTCAACACAAAAGATTTGACTACATCCTCAGTCTGTGTAAATTTTCAGTATTATCTGATATTTAGGCAGGTTTTAATGGAAGTGAGTGTTTAGAGTTTAGTTTGAATTTTGTGGGAAAATGGCCAGAGAAACCACATTATAATTTCTGAATTACACTATATATTGGAAATGTGTGAAGTCATAAATAAAATGCTCTGTAATAATTCCTTACTCTATGATCTATAACCTCACTTGTGATAAAATAGGGGGTTTGATCAAGTTTGGGCTTCAAATACTTCTGTTGTAGTTCCAGGTGTAACAGATAGGTTACAAGATGAGGGAGGTCTTCCTCTTGCTTTCTGGGCCATACTCTTTATCCTTGCACAGTGGAAATAATTCCTAAGCTGTAAAGACACAGTGCTTGCTTTCCTTCCTTGCATAGTTTTTACCATAGCATGTAGTTTTGATTTAAACTGATTTAGGTGGGTGTATGTGAGAAGATAACTGGGCCTCTATTGTTTCTAAACATAATGTCACTGCTACATTAATTTATCTAGTAGTGGTACTTCCTGGCAAATGGCTCACACTTCTGCAGGGACATTTAGGAATGACTTTGTGCCAAAAAAAAAAAAAGAAGGTTAATTATACATCTGCTCTTCCCTCTGTTTACACTGTTTTGTTGATCTGCTTTCTCATTCTTTCTGAAAGCATTGACACATACAAATAATCTAACTTCCCTTGCCTATGTTCTGCAATAACTTCCCTCCTGGTTTAGCTCCGGTTTGCTCATAGCCCAGTGCTCCTCTGCTCCTCCTTAATCCTTCCGCTTCATTTCTCTCCTTCCTTTTCATCAGTAATGTCTCATCATCCATGCATTTCTCTTGTCTCCACTCACCCAGGTAAGAAGCACGTCAGCAGCATAGAATGCTGTGTAAATGTTACTGGGCTATATAAATGTTTTGAAATAACTCCTTTGGGGGAAAAAGAAGAGGAAAAATTTCCTCCAGCTGAATTTAACAAGATGATCTTGCAAACAAGACAAGATTAATTTGTTTGAAATTATATCCCAATATTATATCGTAAATTTATTCCCAGCACTGTCATTCTTAAAGCACTACAATAACGGTGGATAACCATGATTTCACTCATTTTTTTGACAGAAGAACCATCCATCTCTGTTATGTATCCATCCCAGCTGACCCAAGCACAACCATGGGCTCACTCCTAAGCTTTGTCATGGTAAGGTATAAGCATCAAAATCTCAAATTTCAGTAGAGTGATAGTACTTGGGGACAAAGAAGTACAAGCCTGGAAACAGTCAGCCATTCTGGGCTCATTTTAATTTTCCACACTGCGGAGAAAGGAGAGTTAGGGGTGTTGTAGTCACTGCTAGTACAGAAAATGCCAAACTGTTTAAACAAGAAGAGTGCCAAAGGCTTCCTGGCACTTTCTCAGAGTTCACTGACTGGGATGTTATTCCTTGTGGGAATATGTGACAACAGACATTAGTCACTGCAGCAGATATTAACACAGCAAGCCAATCCAGAACTGCATGCACTGATTCTTCCTTTGCTTTCAGTGCAAGCCTCTGTCAATAAGCAAGACTAAATAAAAGCTAGAAGCTCAGCATTTCCCTTGGGATGGGACTGTGCTTTGTTCTCAGGTTCTCTTTGGGAAGAATGATGTTGCTTTCACCTCAAAGTGCAGCTTTGCACAGTGCATTTTTGTTTTTCAAAGGAGTTTAGCAGAACATAATCCTGCATGATACCTTCACTTCTTAAAGACATTGACCACCTCTTACCTATTATAACACCCAAGTCAATGCCGCCAGGATTTTCTGCTTTTTAAGTATCACTCAGCTCTTCCATTTCTGACTTTGTTAATGGAAACCTGCAGGGTTCAGCAAGGCTCTGGAGGTGAGAACACTGGGCTGTAGAGCTGCATTAATCTGTTAGGAGGATCCCCCACAAGACATAGTTTAAGATTTGCAAAAGGGAAGAATTTTGACAAGCAAATTCAGAAATTCTGCAATTTTCTTAGAAATTAATCTCTTTGGGGAATGACACGTCAGTGGTCTTACAGGGTTAGAGAAACAAAAATGGATCACCAGAACGAACACTGTGCACAATCACTCAGGTCTGAC
The DNA here is from genome assembly GCA_026413425.1 of Tringa solitaria. Classification (NCBI taxonomy): domain Eukaryota; kingdom Metazoa; phylum Chordata; class Aves; order Charadriiformes; family Scolopacidae; genus Tringa; species Tringa solitaria. The sequence goes on along the minus strand of JAOXJM010000023.1, from coordinate 31,170,821 downwards.
TTTCACTTTTTCCACTTAAACTAATAAAAATCAAAGGATATCTGCAAAGTTTAGATTATTGCTATCTATTGTTTGAGTACTGATCAACTTGAGGAAAGACTGAGGTATATACTTATAGCTGAAATACTGGAGCAACTGCCTAAGTAGAAGGTACAGTGGATTTCCCTACACAGGAAGACAATGTGGTTTAGCATAGACTGGAATAGTGAACTACCACAGCATTACATGTTTATATACACTTCTGGAACACACACAGTATCTCCGTAGGCCATCTACACCCAAATTCAATCCCCTGAATTTCCAGCTTCACTGTTCTGATGAATCAGATTTCACCTAGAGATTCCCATGAGATTTCAATAAGATCTTATATAAGTACTATTCTTAATAGGCATCAGTGGAGAAAAACTCTAGCCACAGGAACCTGGCTCAGACATTCGAATAGGTCAGAAAGGAGGACTTTCTTGTTCTGTTGCTGTGCTTTTCATACTACACTGAAAATTTGAGTACTTGCAAGAGGCAATAGAGGTGCCTCAGACAAGAAGCTATGCAAGCAAAGCTAGAAATTAATCCATTGCAATATCCTTTGATACCACTCTGACAAGGTGCAACTGACGACAGAAAACATAGAGTATGTGTTTCCGTAATGAAGGGAATGTGGGATATTGTTAGCTTTGTAGCACATAATGTGAGGAGAGGAATGATACTGAGGTTCAGCAGAGGACACAAGGGAAAGGAACCAAGGATTCTCTTTAGAAAGTCTCCACTATGCACAAATCCTAGTTGTTAGAGACAGCATACAGACTTGGAGAAGGCTAGACACTAGGTAAGTGTTTCATTGGCCTGAAATATTTTGTGGAGGGTTTGGCCTATCACATGTACTATTGCAAAAGGAAAGAAAGAGGAAGGATCTTCTTATACCACTTATTGAAAAAATGTCACTTTCACTTAAAGTTCATGAGTCCTAGAAAGAGACTAGGAATATTTTACTTGCTAGATAATCAGGGGCCTTGTAATCCATGAGAAACATCATAAAAAAAAAAAAACTTTTAATGCCACTCCCAACATTCTGTGATCTTCTAATTTGCTGTCTTTGAGAAAACCAACCAGTGAAGCTGTTCGCTATGCCTGGGGGCACGCTCACTAGGGTCATAAAGGAGAAGGATATACAGACCAGATTTTCCTCTTGAAGAGGAAAGTATTTTATTTGTTGTGCATATATATAACAGTAAGCAAGTCTGCTGGTCTATTGTCAGCCTGGCCAGGACGCTCACAGGGCTGCCAGAGAAAGCAATACATTAGTGCTTTCCTCCAGTCCCCAGTAGGCTGCCTTGTCTGGAGCCTGATTTAGCAAGATGTGCATTGCTACTTGCAGCTAAACAAACTGGCAGTACTGTAGGAGTTTGCTACAAGAGCTGTGGCATCCAAGAAAATAATTTTGCATGAATTATGGTTTTGGCCACCTTCAACTCCATGCCCTAGATGTTGCCTCCAGGATGGGTATTTTGCACTTGGCAGTCATCTGCCTCTCCAACTATGGCCAAGCCAAATTTATCAAGTGCAAGCTGAGAAGTGGAAAATTTATGAGCATTGTATAACCCCTTAATCAGTGCAATAGGGTTTTCTCAAAAGAGGGATTACATGATAGATGAAGTATATGGGAAGAGGAAGGCTTAGACCTTGGCATTTTCCCATGACTAATGGTGCACAATGAATTTGATAGAAAACAGATCTTGTCTGAAACAAATGCCAAGCAGAGGTCAGTGCTGAGAGATGCCACCTCCAAGCTACTCAGAATAAAGAGCAGGCAGAACTGAGGCTGGATATCACAGTAGGAGACAAGCAGGGCGCAGTTCTTGGGCAAGGCAAGAAGTGCTTCAAACCTCAAGGTGCATATTTAGAACATAAAGCAACGTAAGAAACTCACTATGAGAGCAGGCAAAAACCTAAAAAAAGCTTTGACATCCAGTGTTGCCTGCAACACTGGGTAAATTGAGGTTGTTTACTGAGCTTTTTATTTTGAGTACTACTGAGAATTAGAAGCTCATTAGGAGAAGACATGTCTCTAAAAACCCAGAAAATGTTGTATTTCTTAATGGTGGTATTTTAAAGAGATTATAGCCCCTATCCCTTAATGCTAGTACAAGTGAAGAGCACTGAAGTAACGTGGTGAAGCCTTCCTTCTGGACTCCTTGCCACATGAAGACAGTGTCTTGTCTTCACACAGCTTTAAGACAAGTCCCACAGAGCTCCTTGATAATCTTATTTCTAAATTGACTTACTTTTGGGGGCATCTCTCTCAATTTTTGCAATTGAGGTCAGACCAGACAAAGTAAAAGCTCTGGTAGCTGGAATGAGTTGTGGCTGAAGTTGCTTACAATTATATTCTGCTTGAGCAGGGAGAGAGGAAAAAGACTGAAGAACTCTAATGTTGTAACCCAACACTTTGAAAGACCTTTCATTTTGAAATAATGCTCACAACTGCAAGCTATCCATTGAGAATTTGCTGTAAACTTTTAGCAGCCTGTTTGGAAAGGCATAAAGAAACTATACTTGGATGCAGAAAAGTGAGAGACAGAGTGATTGAGTAATTGATTACTCCTAGATGAAAGCATGTTTTTCTACTCCTCTACTTCTACCTCAAAGGCATTAACGCTCTCTCCCTCTCTTATAACTTAAAGAAAGGGTCAATCTCCGAAGGTGTATCTATTTTAAGAATAATTTGGCCTCTGGCTAGCCTACTTTGGGAAGAAGACTAAAGAAAACTTCTTGTTTGGCTGGTAAAGGAGAGGTGAATGACCTAAGCACTGCTCTCTTCCCTGCATTCATCTTTATTAGGCAAATCTAAAGCTCTAAGAAAATGCCGAAATGGAAAATTTCATTATAAGCTGACCTGAAAAAAATGCCTCCCTACAATGCCCCCTTGGAAACTCTAAAGTTATTCCAGCAATTATTTGTTCACTGAACAGGCATATAGGTCATCGCAGGAGCCTGGGGCATAACAAAGGCTCTTTCAGACTGCTGCCCTGCACAGGATTCTAGTGTGACAGGTGCCATCTTTATTGGGAGCTTTGCCCGTACTTTTGATACATCTGTGAGTCTGTGACATGCTATGGAAGTCAACAGTAGTGAGGCCTCTCCCATCTGGTTTTTGGAGCTGAGAAAACCCAATTTTTTTTTAAGCTTTAAAATCACTGTAGGGCCTTTACCCTACTCCCCACCACGCCAACTCACCATTCCCTGATGAGTGTAAGTCACATAAGGGAACCGAGATAACATTTAGAAGGAGTACATTAAGTCTTGTTTCCTTAAAAAGACAAAACTTCCCATTCATAAGTCACCATTCCACATTCAGTTGGGAAGGTTAATGCTCTTCACCTCCTGTTATTAAGTTGGTTAATCTACATGATAATTTTTCTACAAAGTCTTAGAAAGTATGCTACTGCTTAATCCCTTGCTGGGAGCCTATAGCACTTCTCTAGCTAAACAAAATGCTTAGGCATACAATACCAACTGCTTCATACACCCCTACCATATGTCTTCAGACATATTTACAAGACATAAACACAAAAACATCCCTGCATCCCTTCTGACCAGTGAAACTCTCAGAAAAATTGTTACTAAAAGCACTACTTACTGACACTCTGCTTACCTGCAACATCATCTGATTGTTGCACTGCCAGACCCAACAGCTAGAAGCACACCTGAGCTGAAGGTTCATTATAGCCCCTGACATCAGTTCTCCATTGGCTGCTGCTGCTACAACTCAGCTGATTTCAGTAAAGCTGCTCTACTCACTTTCATGTGGAACTTAGCCTAATAAATTCCTGGAAAAGTGTCATTGCCCCAGAACTTCACAGAATCACAGAATTGTGGTGATTGGAAGGGACCTCAGAGATCATCGAGTCCAACCACCAAAAAAACCCACCCACCACCCAAATACACAACAACAACCAAACCAAAAACCATCACCCACCCA
>JAOXJM010000023.1:31154140-31166745 GCA_026413425.1 Tringa solitaria | reverse complement strand
ATGCCCTGAAGAACCATGTCTACACGTTTCTTAAATACCTCCAGGGATGGGGACTTTACCTAAGCCTGAACATAACTCTTATCCAATACTCCCAACAGCTACAATTGATCTTTCTTCATTTATTATCTGGTTGACCCATTATAAACTGCAGTAAACCAGACTCTAAGTGCATTGGGTTGTTTTATAGCTTCTCTGTAGAATGTCTTAATTAGTATGCCTGATATTTTTCTAACACAAGTAAAGTGATAAAAATTTTGGCAGTATTATGTCTTCTGCAATATGATCATTCATGTCCTTGTGTGTTTCTAAGGAATGTTTTTATGACTGAAAAGAAAGGAGGAGGAAGCACCTATGGCAAAAATTTCCCTGATCCTGTGTAATGAAGCTGACAAAAGGCCAGAAAATCTTCCACCTCCTGTGAATTCCTTCGGGCATCTTTGCAATATCGTCTTCTGTGTCCAACAAAAGCAACAACAAATATGTCTCAATAAGACAATGAATCATCACTCTTCTGTTTTAGACTAATACTTCTGTCACAGAGTCCTGGCCACATGAGTTCCTGCTATGGGCAAACCGTCTCTTTTTTCTCCTCAGGAGTAAAGCTTTCCAGCAAGTGATAATGGTGCTGCCTCCATCACCTTTATCTCTGTAATTCCTTCCATGGTGGCTTGACAGTGCTGTTAATATTGACAGTTTTCTGCTTTGCCAGATGGTGGAAATTCAATGTAGACTTATTTCGCTTTTCAAAAGAATATGCAAATCGTTCCACACATGCCCTGTCTTACTTTAATTAATGGGTCTGTTTAACATTACCTCTCAGGAAAAAAATAATAAACTCTCTACCTAACAGCATTGTCTAGGACTGTCCATCCTATATTAGTTCAGACAGCAGTAATTTTTAATGATCTGTGCATAATATCATGTCCATTTTTCCTCAGTAATACACTATGACTTAAAATGTAACATACAAAAACTATTGAGCAGCTTCTTAATGAATTTTGTCTCTGTCACAGCAAACTCATCTCCACATTAGCAGCTTTTTCTCCTTTATGATCAGTATGCATTTCACTGTAACCTACCACGTAAAACAGAGCCTTCATGTCCTGTGACCATGTTCCACCACAGGGAAGTGAGATCTGCAAGTGTATGTGGACAGCATGGACACCTGGGCTGTGAGCATGCCTGGTTAGTGGCTGTGCAGGTGTAACCTTGGTGAGAGTCAGCCAGAACTTTGTAGCTGCTAAGAAGAAGGGAAAGAAAATCATCAGGGATCACAAGGGAGAGATAAAACTTATTATGGATATTTGAGGGAGCTGCAAAGCTTAGTTTGGGATGCTTAGGGGATGGACAAAGGCTGGAAAGCGAAGCATCAAGGTGAACTGGGGAAGAACAAATGTGGGGAAAAAAGGAAAGGAAGTGGAATAAAAGTGACCAGGAACATGTAACCAAGTTGCCAGTCAGTGCACTCACCTGATTACAACAGTCTGTCCTGTTGTCTCTCTGCTCTGGATATGCGTAGGGCAGTATGTATGTGATTTGCTACCAAGCTTCGGCTAGATTAGCTAGTGATTCAGAAACCAGAAACTGACTGGAGCTGGGATAAATAGGTGAAATTGTAGATGGACTTAATATCTAGTTGAGAATTTGCATGTCTTTAAATTAAGAGAATGGGAGTGTCTGTATGCCCATTTGGAAAGTTCAGTCCTGGTGAGCTGGTGAGGAGTAGCAGGATTGGGGCACCCATGCTTCTGGTCTTGCTGCACGTGCTGTGTGTGCTTGTGTGGGTGCTGATAAAGGCATCTACTCTCTGCCTGCATTGGTGTGTGTGGTTGGCAGTGTGTGTATTTTGTGGTAGCTTTTCTCATTTTTAGAGTTCACGCTTAGCCTTGCTACTGGCTGGATCTGTCAAGGGGAACATCAGCAAACAAGACCAGGGAGGACAAATCCCCCAGATCTTAAGTCCACCATGTTGAGTTTCACTTAACAAGGTCTGCCTCTGGCGTGGCAGATCAATAAATATTGTGGGACACACCGCAATGTAATGTGAAAATAACTGTGAAGTTACTTGCAGTCCTGCAGGACTTTCTAGCTCCAGATTTAAGCAGCTCCTAAGGAACTGCCCCATTTCTGCATCTCAGATTCTGGAAGTGCTCCATTCTTGAAGTGCTTGTGTCAAGCAGAGGGATGGGCCCTGCACTCCTGGGCATATATGCAGCACTACACCTGAGTGCACCTGCCTTTCTGGGCAGAGGAGCTCAGAAGGCTGGAGGGTGCAATCATTCATGCAACATCTATACTGGGAAATAAAATATCCAGGGATTGTTCCTGGGAACTGAGGTCAAATGACACAGTAATGCTGGCCTCCACAAAGCATACCTCATCCCAAACACGGGTTGTCCAACTCCAAAATGCCTGTTAGAACGTTTTACTTGTCCATAGTAACCCCTACATTGTAATAAACATTATGAGGGACAATCTTCATTGGCCTGGATGCATCAAGAAGCATGCCAATGGTTGTACAGCGGAGATGATCATGAGACCTGATCATGCTCCATTTAGCTTACTAGCATAAATGAAGCCTTGAGGTGTTTGTGTGATGTCAAGCCAAAGCAAGAGATCAACTGGTGTTAGCAAGCCTTGCTGTAGATGCTCAGTCTACAAGGGACCAGCTTGGGTCCAGCAGGGAAACATGCACAAACTGATGTAAAGAAAGAGCATTTGGACATGAGCAGCTTTATTCCTGTAGTGCTCTGGCTGAGTGTGAGGCCCACTCAAGTTGAACCAGCTCTGCATATAGCCATCACAGGTATCTTTGTATCTGTGGCATAATTAATCTACAATCTAAAAATCCACCCCTCAGGGGAAAATTACCAGGACCATAGTGTCAAAGGTTATAAATAATTCCCTTTGAGCTCAAGCGGTGCTGATTGGTGCTTTGACAGGAGAATGACAGTCTAAGTCTTGCCTTTGCCCTTGCAATTAACTCCTGGAGGCTATTGTTGTACAGCTTCTTGCAACCATGAAACTCAGAGTTTATATTTTCCTTGGAGAATATATAAGCTCTGCAAAATCATTAGTTAATTACAGACATCAGTTTCAAAATTACATGTATAAATCCTTACTTGAGTTAACACCCTCGATCATTAAACCTGAAATAGGATTTTAAAAGTCTAATTTATTGCCATTTCTTCTGTCATCTCTTTTACTCCAGCTGTGAAAGGAGGACAAGAGGTTTGGCTGTCTGCTTTTCCTACTCCAGCATGGTTTTGACTTATTGAGATTGTGACATTTAAATCCTAACGAGCAATCTTCAAAATAGAGCATGGACACCTTTACAATTAATATTGGCAAAAAATTACTTGTACTGTAAGTACTTTGTGTACAGACTGACCTGTTGTTTCATCGGTGGGTTTAGGTGATATTATAATAAAAACAATAAAATATTTTTATAGCCAAATTTAAAGCTTTCTTTAAACTTGATTTCTCTCCAGCTTTGACAGAGGTGAATGAAGAGGGCTGCAGAAATTGGCGGGTTTCCCTATGTTTATTATTACGTGCTACTTCCTATCATAAGGCTTCTGAGCTGAGTTGTTACTTTTGTTGCTTTGTTTATAACTGTCTGTATTAGTTTACTGTGTAACTTTACTGTGTAACTTTTCTGTGAAGGTGTATGAATATTTGATGGGAAAACTGACTCTTGTCAATAAACACTGTAGATTTAAAGCTTTTAATACATTTAAAAGAGTGCTGACAAAAATCTATATATTTAAGTTCTTGATGTGATCTTATGTTAAGCTCACCACTACTGTCGTCATGCTGATATCAGTGGAACTGCTCGTAAGTGTTAAGCACTTGCCAGTCCTACAGATAGTCCTTTTCATTTGTAGTGCTTCCGCAATAATATTCCTATTTTACAAATGGGAAATCTTGCATCAAACAGGAAGCTGGTAGCAGAACTGCAAAAAAACCAGCAGGAGACCTGGGTTTCAATCCCAGACACACCATCCAATTACATGCAATTTTTTCGTTCCATCTCCTTCCCTTTCCCATTAGCTCTTCTAGTGTATTGCCTCAGTAAAGTACATGAGCATGCATTTTTGGGAAACAAGTGCTGGTATGCTGATAATAAGCCTCCTTTTACATTAAACTTCTAATTTGACAAAAGCGCTATTAAATGACTTCACTTCAACACTGAAAAATGAGCAATTATTAGGACAAGACTCTTATTTGAGGTACTGCAAACTATAAACAGTTATAAATGCTTATACTATTAGGGACCTTAATTTATACCTACTGAAAAAATAAGTTGCACAGCCAGTTAATCACAGAAATATATGTAGTGTATCCATTATTTTAATTCTTTACTTACGTTAGTGTTATAATTTTGTTTTGTTTTATTAAGAGTTAGTTCTCCATTCTCTTATCTACAAAATTGCAGCATTGTACTGGACCACTGCTAGGCTGCTTTTCCTATTTCTTTCATGCTTGAAATAATTTCCTGGAATATTATATTTGTATAAATGAAGAATGTAATGAGACAGAGATACTTCCCTTCGATGCTTTTAATTACCTACTTTGAAAGTGAAGAGGGGGAAGGGCACATGGAAATCTTCTTCTTATGAGGGAGCAGACTAGGTAGTTTCTAAGCTTCTTGCTGGAGTAAACTGTCTGCATGCTCAATTATCATCAATGATCCCTGGATACAATGGCCAGAGGTGCACTCAATGGCCAGAGATTCGCACACAATGAAATGTTAGGTAGAGAAACAGCTCTCCACTGGCAGTAAACAAATGCATTTTCATGTGAGGATGAAACATTGCTGTTCCCTTAGTGATAACTAGCACATTGCATGCCAGGAAAGATGCAAAGACAAAGCTCACTAAAGCTGCAGGGAATTGTCTCCATTTTGGTCAGCAAAGGTCCTTACTAACCACAGCACTCAGGCTGCCTGCCTTTGTCACTGAGCCAAGGTGTCACCCTTCCCTGTGGATCAGATGACCAAAGGATGCCAGTGGATCTGTCCTCACACCATACGGAGAGTTATGCTCAGTTTGTGGCCAAGACAGCCCACTTTGCAGCAGCCTCTTTTGGGTCCCCAAAGCCCCGGCAAGAAGCATACCCCTTGGTGCTCAGCTGCCCTTGATCTGTGACTTGTCGTGAGTAAAAGAGGGGACTATGAGATAGGGGCAGTAGAAGGGGATTTGACAGGACTTATGGAAACAAATGGTGCTGGCCATCATGGGGCAGGGTATTAAGTGTTGGCACCCTCTCATCCTAAGTGGAGTGTCAGTTTTCCTCTGTGACTGATGGGAAGAAAATGAGACCAGAAAATGATGGAAAGAAAATACTCACTTTGCTTCCTTTCCCTGCATTGGATGCTTGAAAAGAGGACTGTAGTTTACTCTTCAAAGTTAGAACTTTCTATTTAATATTTGGACTCTAGAGACACAGGGCCAAACTCCAGACACATTAACTCATAGGGTTAGCAGACTAGGAATCCAAAAGCACTCTTTCATTTGGGGAATGTCTCTCCTGCTTTTCACACCTCTTTTGTTGCTAACTCCATCTACTATTCTTTTACAAGTCACTCAGTCTTGATTACCAAACTTACAAGGGTGAATGACTGAGCAATAAAATGATAGGTGAAATATGGTGCAGACAAATGTCATCATTAACATCCAGGGAACAATACTCTGAACTTTACATGTAAAATAATGAGTATGATGCTGATAGCTGTATCTCAGGACTTGAGGGTTACAGCAGATACTTCTATGAAAACCCCAAGTCAGGTAATTGTAGCAGTCAAAAAGCACACAAAATACTAGAAAAACATTAGGGAGCAAAACAGAGAACCTTTTTTGCACAATATGATCCAAGGTTTAGTTACATGTTGAGTTTCATTTGCAATTCATGTTCTTTTGTCTCATAGGAGCACCGGAACAGTATCATCAAAGGCATTGGACAGCTTCCTCATGAGGAATCACAGAATCCTCTAGGTTGGAAGGGACCTTCAAGATCATCTTGTCCAACCATCAACCTAACTCTGACGAAAAAAAAAAAAAACAAAAAAAACCAAACCAAACTTGACTATGTTGGGACTTTTTACTCTGGAAGAGACATTGAAAGGGGAAAGCCTAACAATTTATGAGAAGTGGCACAGAGAGTGAAAAAAGGGATGAGTGCTTGCTGTCTCTAACAAATCAAAAGCTAGAGGTATCCAATGGTGCTTGTGGTAGTCAGACTCAAAACGAGCAAAAGGTTTCATATGACACATAGTGGAGCTCCAGCACTCCTCCCAAAGGATGGTCATGTGGCTTCAAGGGGAAACTGGAAAGTGTTTGGAAAAGAAATCCACTGAGGCTTAATAAATATGCAGAAACCTCATTTGTCTTAGGTCAGGAAGTCCTTTGCTGACCTGAAAAAGTTTGAGAAGAGGAGAACAGAGTGGGGGAGAATTTTATGTACTTTTTTATTCCTATTCTTATTCTTCCCCAGGCTTCTACTTTTGGTCAATGTTGGAGCACGGATACTGTACTAGGTTGATTTTTGCCCTCACCCAGTTATGTCTGCTCTTATATTCTTAACTTTTCTTACAGATGCCAAATTACTAAAATCCCCGTATTACTTCTAGCAGCACATTCTGCAATTGTAAGAGGAGAACTGCTGCCCCTCTGGCTTTGGGACTCTGCACAGCAAGCATGGCTGCTCCTGGTTCACTGGAGGCAAGTGGAAGGCAAAGGCCAGGATATGAGATGCAAGAGGACTGGATCCCATGACTGGGACGTCTACCTGACATTTATACCTGGCTTGTGAGGCTCTTAATGGAAGAGAAAACACTTGACCCAAGGACCTAAGCTAGCCATAGTCTTTCCTGCAACCAATTCAGCTCTACACTAGACACACATGTGGCAAGTTTCAAGCAGTGACTCAGTCTAAGCAGACTAGGATCTTGGACGGTGAGATGAGATAGTGATGTCTGAGTACAATGTGGCCTCACTTGGGGTTACTTCCAGATGGTCTTCAGCAGCTCCCATAGATGTACACATATGTAAGCACTAGGTCAGTTACCTGAGCTGCTGCTTCTGTTCAGGTGCAAGGAAGGAGAGATAAATCCACTTCTCTTGAAATGGCTTGGTCCATTCTCTGATGCTTTTGGCATTCATCACAGCCAGTTAAAGTGGGCTGTGGGAAAAAGCTATGCTACTGAGACTTTTTACCATCTTAAAAGACAAAGAGATTCATCAATAGGCACTTCCTGTCATTTTCACATTGTGAATTTTGACATAAAGCATTGGGATGCAAGACTAAGGACTCTCAGACTTCATCTTCTCCTTGGCATTAATTCTCCACACACCTTCTAAAACCTCTTCTATCAGCCAGTAGGATCTGACCCTGGTCATGGCTAACGGCCTTCTCATGATGAGCAGAGGTAGAAGCAAAGAAGAAAGAGCCTTTTCCACAGATCTGCTGTTTCCGCATCTAATTCCCAGGCCACTGCTATTATTATTTCTAAGTGGTCCAATTTTTTCTCCTGCTTTCCGTAACTCTCAGCTGCAAATATATTTGAAAACTCCATTATGATTACCTTAAATCAGCCATGCAATTTGACTTCTGGTATTTCATTTCACTCCTCAGATGGCACTTTTAAAACATTTCTGTTTATTCCTGTAGCTCCCCACAACACTGCTTCCTACAGGATTATTTACATTCATTTATTCATTTATTCATTTATTTAGGACATAACCAGGGAGATGATTTAGCTATGGCTAAATGCAGCTGTTTTCTTGTAGTTTCCCCACACTTATGCCTGTGACATTTTTGTCAGCACCCTTAAGTTTAACTGGATGGCTGATCACTTGAGAGAAATCTGAAAGAACTGGGGGTGGCAGTTTTGGGGATTCAGTGGGTGGCAGTCCGCCCTTTGAATTAGTACCAAACCACTGTTTCAGAGCAATGTTGTAAGCACCATGCTTCTAAAGGTGCTATCTTTTGGGAAAAAAAAAAAAAAAAAGAAGGATGATGTTGTAATGCCTTAAGATGTCATGTAAGGCAAAGCTCTTTGCTAGACTGTAGACAATAGTTTTGCTTTAATGCAAAGAAGTCTCCATATTAAAACCATCAGCTTCTTTATTGATTATTTTCTTGAAGTGGACCTTTATTATTTGTACAATATAAACTTGGAAAAACCTTTTTCACAGGTGCTGAACAAAAAGGTTTTATTGGGGTCTTTTCAATTAGTACCTACAGAAGCACTTATAAATTGATTATAGAATTTGATGGCATTCTTAAACAATATTAAGACAGCATAATAAATCACTTCAAAATCATGAAAGATTAGAATTAATCCTGCCTCCCTGTCTTCACTTGTGTATGTGAGTTCAACACCATATCATCATTCCCCAGCTTGGGCTGAAATTTCTACAGGAAGCTCTAACCAGACAGCCTGGAAGAAGTTCAGAGATGTTGCAGTTATACACACCTGGAAAGCTGGTAGGAAAAGAAATAAGGGATGTCTAGTCCTTTCCTGTCCCCATTATTGTCAGTGTGGTAAAGTGTGTCTACCAACACTGAACGGTCTCCCAGCAGCCCAGGACTCAGGAGTACTCCTTGCATCCTGGTAAGTGTGGGGTTTTTTGGAGCCACAGCACCACAAGCAAGCCCCACCAGCTAGGTGTTAGTCAGCTATGGCTGCAGCCAGGACAGCAGCATCCTCTGCCGGGTGTAGAGGTGGCCTGCGGCGAAGGGAGACAGACACCCAGTCTCTGGCCTGATGCTCGGATTGATATGCCCCTCGGTGTGACAAATATCCAAGGTGTGAGCAGCCAGCACTTGTCAGGAGTGACAAACAGAAACCCACTTGGCTGACAGCAAGTAAACAGCCCTCTGGTGCCTGATTTCGTCTCCGTGTAGAAGCTAAGCTGATTTAGGCCTTTCAGCGCTTTGGATGAGTGACCGCTGTGAATAGCTGGTAGTCTCTGTTTTGTTGCTTCTCTGTGCTTGCTCTTAATGACTTCACCTAAAGAGCTGCTTCTTTTGCACAATAGGCAGCCCTGCTGCTCTCAGATGAAAAGGTCCCCAGGTCAATTCCTTGCTGGACTTGCAAGCCTCATTTAACGCTTTCCCACTTGGTTGCTTTCCTGTATTCTCTGACGCTTGTATTTGCCTTGTCTTGATGTAGCCTTACCGGACAGCGTGCTGCTTTCAGGAAATTGTCCCGTTTTGTGGTGAGGAGAGGAACAGGGAATAAAAAGACACAGGTACTAATCTAGCTCTCACAAGATCTTATTCTATGACCTTGGGTGAATTATTAAATGCCCTTGTGCCACTGTTTTCCTTTCTAATATTAAGAGAGGACCACAAATTGCTAGCATAGAGACATTGTGAGGCTTATTACTCCAAAGATTTTTAAAGTGCTCTGAGATTGGGAAGTGGGAAAAGCATATTTAAGAACTAATTAGTGGCACCAATTTTCCTGTTGATTATTAGATTTAGTTAATAATGAGCACCCACATAAATTGAGATAGGTCAGTTCCATTTACTAGCATTAAAGAATTTAAGACATGTAATGCAGGAATATATCTCCCACAATAAAAATTTCCTTCCCACCAGCAATATATTATTAATGAAGGCAAGCTACTGTCTACCCCAAAAAGGGACGGGTGTTACTTGGTCTCTCTGTGTGTAAGAGTCTCACAGGGAATTACCAAATTCTGTGTAAATGTTAACACTAGTTTGGACTAAGAACCCTTCACATAAGGGAATGACATTATTCACTTTGCTTTATCATCAATAAAATACATAACTTTATTTGTACAAATCATTATTAAATATGATCAGCCTGCACTTGTTTGTTGCTGTTTGGGTTTTTTTTCATAAAATATATATGACAGCAAAATTGGCCAAACTTCTTCAATATAAATGCTTTTTGGGAAAAATCTGAGGATATTGGTATTAATCTGTGATTCAATCTGTTATACCAAATTCTTTATTTATGGAATGGCAAGAGGAAGAAAATCATTCAGAGGGAAAAATATTATAAGTCTGACATTATAGGAAGAATTTAAATTTAGATTTCCTCATTAAAAATAACTCTCTAGTTCATATTTTTCTTATTTTTTTATTTAAATGTGGTTTTGAATGCTTGAGATTTAAACAGATGTTTCACTTGACACCAAAGAAACACTTTTAAATTCTCTTTTGGAATTGATAGTAAACCAGGTTGTGCAGCTTTATGACAAAAAAAGATTATAGCTGAGATGACAAAGCCTTTACCTTGATAACTGCAGAATGGTACGTTTGTAAGTTTCTGAAGAATAGTACTGATGAGCTGCTTTGAGTTTCCAACAAGACCCATCCTGCCATTTCAAAAGCCTCCGCAGGGATTTCTGCAAAACAGGGGGGAGACAATTTAAAACCATACTCTACCCATATTTTTTCATACAGGTTTGATATTAGATGCTTGAAAAAATGTGCTAATGAATAGCACTTAGTGAGGAGTAGTACCTTCCCACTTTTTGGGAACAGAGATGATAAGAGAGAGAGCCTCCTACTGGGCCAGAACTGAACATGCATAGGTAGGCAAACTAGTCTTGAAAGCTAATTCATGGCTGTGCACAGCACAAGCATAATATTTACAAATCATTCAAATACTCAGTTAAGCCTTATCTCTGATACTATAAATAATCCAAAGACTTTGAGCTGATAGTCTAAAGAGGGGTGAATTTCACCCAGTGTGAATGAAGAGATCAGGATCAGCAGATGTCATATATATCTGACTAGCAATACCAAATGGAGTTTATTCTTTCCCAATGCATTTCTGAGTTCACCTATCCATTATCTGACTTCCAGCTTTACATTGTATTATCTCTTTCAAAATAAAGAGCCAGAGCAAGTTATTGGTTTCTCTTATTGCCTAGGTAAGTGTCCTCAGGGCTTTGGATCATCATGATGAATATATTGATTATCATTTTTAATCTGGTATGATTATGAATTACAAATCCCCTTGGTTCCCTCACTTGTAAGATGAGCCATGCATATGTACCCCTTCAAAGCAGGATTTCATTGAATTGATTTCTATATTAAGCATTAGATAGTCTGGGGAATTTCTCCACTAAAATGAATATACTTTAAAGAGGGTGTCTCCCTTAATCTGTACAATGGCATACAGTAAGAATCTTCCTCCCAAGCCTGCACAACAGAGCCAGGTTTATTTTACTAACCTTAGCTTGTCAGAGCCAGTTGCATCCACTCTCACCACCTAAGCTCTGTGTGCGATTGGGAACCATCTGCACCAGAGATGGTTCTGGACTGTCCCTGGATGGCTCTGGGCTTTGAACACTAGTGCCTGCTGAAGAGGGATGGACTTCCCACACAGTGGCCTATGACATGCATGCAAGAGTTCACCATGATTATTGTCACTACCATGAGTATCAAGGAAGGGCAATTAATTTGACAGTTTTTACGAAGTGCTGCCCAATTTCCATAGACTACATAAATCCAGTAGAAGGATCTGCTCATACATTTTCTCTACTCAACACTAAGCATTAACTGAGTAGACACATATTTACTCTTTGCTGAAGTTATAAAGAAAAATGGTGATTTTCTTTTATACCAGGAGGCAGCAACATGTTTGTACTTCTAAAGGAAAATGTGGCTGGACATGAAAATGGAAAGGCAGAGCCCTGTCTGGTGTAAACCAGCCTCACCATCTTGTCTCCAGGGAAGCTGCACAAGGGATCTATTCCCTGATCTCCTGCCCAGCATACAAAAACTGGCATTTCATTAGTAAATGAAAACAGATTGGGTCCTGACTCCTGAGTTTAGTAGTTTGGTTTTTTGTTTGTTTTTTTTTTTTCTTTCTGCTTTTAAAGATATCCATTAGTGATATCCTGTACTGAAGACTGAATTCAGTTTCTGGAACCCTGCTTCCCAGTCATGATCTGATCCAAGGTCTCAGTTTAACCTGTGGCTATTTCAAACTGTAGATCAAAAGTCATGTCTCAGTGGAGATTTTTGGTGATTACTGATTCCAATCGCAAACAAGTGACTTGAACTTTTGGCTTTATTTAGATGCTCTTGGAAAAGCAAGTATCTCAGTGGACAGGGTGAGTACAGGGATAATATTAGACAAGATTTAAAAAAAAAAGCAGTTGTTTTTTCTTCTTTCATATCTCAAATTATAATTTGTAATCCTTTGACCTGCTGTCATGGGGATGTGCTCCATTCATTTTGTATAGAAGCCCAGAACAATGAATATGACTTTGTCAGCAGCCTCTGGTAGACTGGCGCTCCATCAAAAAGCAGAGATAAATGAGACACACCGCTGGGGAATCAGAGACAACCATCTGGACCAGACTTAGCCATGAATTAAGTGAATGGATTGGGAGAAGCTGGGGTTAACTACCCAGCTTTGTAGTAGTGGGAAAATACAGGAAAAAATACAACCTAAAACCCATATTATGAAACAGAACAGGAAGTCATCAGAGATGACTGGCTTCAGTATTGCCCTTAAACCTCTATGCACCATCCCTAGCTCTGCCATAGATTAGGTTGTTTTTTCTTTTACTTGGTAGAGACATTTTTTTCTCTTTGCAACAATGACAATG
>JAOXJM010000023.1:31142209-31154040 GCA_026413425.1 Tringa solitaria | reverse complement strand
ATGAGAAAATAACAATAATAACTGGTGATTGTAAAAGAAATTTCCAGGCCAAATTCAGTTATGGAAAGAGCAGAACTATTTGAGTCACATAACTTTATACACTTTCACACAATATCAGCATTCTTCCAGCAGTAGAAACTCCAGCAGAAAAAGTTTGACATTTGACTCTCTGATGTGTGTGTGTGTGATCATGTGTGTGTGGTGCAGAAAGAAGGGAGAAAAAATAATTCAATAAAACATTCATTTTTCAGGAATGCATGCTTTTCTCTTCTTAAAAGAAGAGTTCCCTTCTCTATGAGCTCTGCTACAAAAAGGTGTCGGCAGAGCTGGCATGAGGTGCGTGTTCCTCACTCCAGCAGCCATCACTGGCACCCCTCACTGCCACCTGTGGGCTGCTCAGTACCCTTCACCTGGCAGCAGTGCCACCTTTGGCATCCTCCTTCAACACTCACAGAGGGACAGGCACAGGCTAGCATCCAGGCTCCATCATGCGATGAAGAAACACACACTATCTGCTGGAAGGCAATCCACAAACTCTTTTTGTCTGAAATAAATTAGTTCATTTCTACACTTGATTCTTAAGAGGCTCAAAACCCTTTTGAGGCAACTTAAATCACTTTCTCAGCCCTATTTGTTCTCTTGGTCTAACTGCCAAGCTTTCATGTTATCCATGACTTGATTTTTTCCCCAAAATGTGTCTGATGCACCACCAGAAGTGAATGTCAACTAGTTTTCAGCTTCACATAAGGAGCCTGGCATTTTTTTTTCATGAAGACTTACATCAGAGACAGAACTTAGCTCATAACAAAACCCACATCTTTTGCTTTTGTTGTTTCTTCTTCTCCAAGTGAATTCAGTGCCGGTGCAATGAGCCAGACTGCCATCCTGGAAAGCAAATCATCACAACCAGCAGGAGTTTCCTCCCAGAGCCTTCCCCCTGCTCTGCACTGATAGGCGAAAACCAGAAAGTCTGGAGCTTCCCCAGCATTGTGAGCTGAATGACGGGTAACGCTGGAGAATCTTTTGCCCCGCTAAGCGTTCCTTTACCACTGCAAAGCATAGCTGCTGTGACTGCATGGGAGTCTGGGAGGGAAGAAAATAACATGAAAAATTCTTACACTCACAAAACTTCTATTTTATGGACTCACATGCCTTGGTTTGCTGTTGTTCTCTGTTTTGTTTAAAACAAAGACGATAGTCATTTTGATATAAAATTTTGTCTTTATCCAGCGTCCAGTGGATTTCATCAGGAAGCTTGTGGCTGTATTTCCTAACCAGCTTTAGAAACCTCATCCTATGGACCAGTAGGATGTCAAAAATTGACATGGCTGTGAGAAACATGCAAATAATTTTAGAATTCCCCCTCCTAAAATGGCAGCAAGTGGGAGTGAGGAGGGAATAAAAACAACAGGCTGTTTTTAAAATTAATAACATTTTATCATTGCAAATGACAGCTCTTCCACCCACAATATTTGGTGGCCTATGGCTTTTTCTCCTAAACAAGACTGGGGTCCTTCAAGTTTAAAAAAAAATGTGGAAAAGTCAGCAACATTGTTTTAGAGGTTGGCACAGGATATACAATTCAGATCCCTTCACTGGATATTGATTCAGCTAGTACTTGTGAAAACGGCTATAGCTTCAGGTAAGCAAAGGGAATTATGTACAGATCAAACTCCAGCTCATACTACCCTATATACCGAGGGTCGCCATCTGCATGATACTCTTCATTATGCAGACAGAAGTAAATGGGGATCTTGTTAGCCGAAATCCATTACTACCACCCATCTTGTCCTCGCCTAGGCTAACAGTAAGGTATGACCATTAATTTTTAATATCTTGATCACTGCTTCAGTAGAATGATGCCCATGCTTTACAATTAACTTGTCCACCTCCTTTTGGCAGCCCCTCGCTCAGCAAAGCCCTGGTCCCTTCTGGGGACCAGCAAAACCAGTGACAGGGTGCACTGACGGAGAGGAAAGGGGGAATGGCTCTGTACTTGGCTGTCTGGGTCTAGTGTTTTGGTTCAAACAGTTCCCAGCAATGACATGATCAAAATGACAAAACGCCTAGGAAATGTCATGTTATGGCTGACACTCCACATACTGCCTGCTGCCACACAAGCACATACTGTCATTAGAGACATGAACTCAGGAGCAAGTGTAGGGGAAAGGCATTTGGAATCTCCTGGCTTTTGTCAGTTTGCATCAAATCTTTTGTTTCACTCCCAATGTTTAAATGAAATTTAGATTTATCTATTTTTGAACTGAATTTCTTGCTGGTTCCCAAAGCAAAATCAAACCATCCATGGAAGGTTATGAAACATGCAATGTTTTCCCAGGAGGCATTCGATTCTCTCTAGGAATATCTTGTTTTGGCTCCTGCAAATGCATATTTTAGATCCACTTATACATGTATTTATGCATTTTTTAAAAGCTTCCTTTTTGGTCTATTAAACACATTTTCTGGGTCAGGCTGTGTCTTTGTAGCCCCACTCTGCACCAATCAGGTAGGATCTCAAGTAGCATTTTATTCCTATATCTGTGTCTCCTAGCAAACTGTAATACCAAACGTTCAGCTTTGAGATGTCACAGCAGGATTGAGTCAACATTTGTTTAAAGCCACTGGAAGTAGTTCTGACAATTAGTAGAAATAGCAAAAGAAATTCACTCAGGCACACACAGAGCCAGCAAGCAGGAAGCATACAGTACATTTGTCATGCAAGCATGGTGAACTTTAAAGCATTTCCCACTGTGAAAGCTCTGTCTTCTTTAGTCAGACTAGAGAGAATCAGCTGGACACTTTGATTAATATGAAGAAGAAGGGGCTTTAAAACAATTAGCAACTCTGCACTTCAGTCCACCTCTTGCATTCAAGGTTCTCGGAGAGCTTCAGGAAGAGTCATTCATGTCTGGCAGTGATGCTGCTACCAGTTCATCCTCCCCTGGAGAGTTGAAGCACAATGGATGTGATGTGACCAAGGTTGCAGAAGCCTTGGAGATCTGCTAAGGGACCCAGGGATAGGTTGCTAACAGGTTATTGCTCTTCAGACTCATTGCAACCGATACTTTTTTCATCCAATATAGTTTGTGAATAGGACTATTCATTTTAGGAATCAGAATAATTCTCCTTCTATCATTATTTGTGCAGATGGTGTCAGGGAGCTGCACTTCTTTGCCCATTGTCCTTCATCTATTGAATGAGAATAAAGGCACTTGGCCTTCCTTTAAAATTGTCTGTTGTTACATCTGAAAAATTAGAGTTCAACACACCAGCAGGATTGCATTTTTGCTTTTCTCCATCATAAAGATATGTTAGAATTTATTTAAAATTAGTGTTATGGCATTCCTTTGTAATGGCAAAGGGCTCATATAGTGTCACCCTCACAAACAGAGCTGAGGATGGGGAGTGATGATATTACACTGCCAAAATGTCTCATTCTCTTCAGTATTTCATGAGGCCACAGAGCCTTTTGTACTCTCTTTCATGATACTTTTCCAGCATGGGATGCAGCAGCTGTATTTACATAATGCCTGAACAAGAACTTCAATTTTCCTTCAGAAAAGAAGAGGCAGAGGAAGAAACAGAGGAGGCGTAGACCTGAAGGAGCACAGCTCTTGCTATGAGGAAAGTAAACCTAGTGTCCTCCCTCCACACTGCCCCAGGGACGCAACTATCATATCCTCTTCTAGCTTCTAGCCCGGCATGCAGCAAAAGCAGTCTTTTTCTTAGTTTGCCAGCAGTACCACTTACAGCCAGGTGTGGGAAACACAGAGGGATCTGCAGCAGAGGCTGTAGCACCTCAGCATGGATGACCACTGACCTTTAGGAACAAGAGGGCTAGCGCAGTGCCCACTGAACAGCCAGTCCTCAAGGGCACTCAGGGAGGATGTGAAGGCACAAAAAATGGGCTTAGCTGCTGTGATATCTGGCTCATAGGGTTGGGTTTTTTTTCTTTGTATGGTACCCTGAGATCACTAAAGTACCTGCTGGCAGCCATTTCCTCCTCTGTACCTCACAGAGAAAACATGCTGCTCTTCTGTGGTGACTTAGCTTTTGTTTGTGCTTGGCTTTTGTGTTCTCCAAATCAAAAGTAAAAGCCTGTCTTATTCTTAATTAACCACCTTATTCTTTCCTTATTGAGGATCTTATTACAAGCAGAAGAAATTCTTCAGGAATTGGTTAAAAGCATCCTGGCAGTGAAATACAGCTTTGTTTTGCTTAGCTTTCTTCAGACAAAGTGTTTGCAGTTTTGTGTGTTACACCTTCCAGATACAAATAAAGATAAAGACCATCCTGTAAAATTACAACAGGGATTTGAAGTTTTATACTACTCATGGGTATTGGAATCCTACATGAGGATGTCTGAAGAGGAGAAAGTAAACAGAGAAGGGAAATGCATGGTTACAATATTGATTAGCATCCTACATCTGTAAGTTATCCTACTGAAATTGCAGCAAAGTGCTCTTCAATAGGAGTAAGGCTAGGGAAATCTGCCCTGAATGAGTGCTGGGAGGGCGCAGAGAAAGACACAGAGTCATCTGGAGTTGATCAATGGGTAGTAGCTGTGAAATGGACCCCCAGAAAGAAAAGGTATTGTTGAACTTCTTGTCACAATACGTCTAAAGACTGTCTTCCTATCCTTGTAAATGAGTGGTCAGTATTGGTGGTCAAATCTTTCATTTTTAGAGATAGTTCCTGTCTGCTGTGTCAAGAAAAAGACTACCTTGTTACACAGTGACTATCTTGTTATCATTTTCCCATGATGTTAACTTTAGCTTGTGGCAGTGTTTTGGAAGCCTTGGGATCATATCTGCTCTGCCTCAGGAAGACACATGACAACAGATAACACAAGCATGTAGTACAGAGCTCACCAATCTCTGTGTGACTTCCAGATCAGAGGGGAATAGGTATCTCAGGAGAATACCAATCAAACTTGAAGCGTATATCTTCTGAGATCCACTGCCTGCTGCCCCTTTCAAAGATTAGCTGAAAGCTTCAGCCTGACATGCAGGTGCAAGGAAAATGCTGTTTACACTTCTTGCTCCATCTTGCCACTTCATCAGACTGAATCGGCAATGACCTTCCCCACTGCAGTCCTGCCCAAAGTGACCACCTTCTCCCATCTCTTTCTCCCTTAGTGGTGGACTCAGAAAAAAATATTTTATAAGGCCTCATTTTCCTCACTGTCTGTAGGCTAATGTGAGTAATCTGACATGCACATAAAGCTCAGCAGGGTTATTCATCAGGGTGCTCACAAGTATGTGGTGTGGGAGAATCCTATGCAGTGCTGTCCTTCCGTCTCCAATTTTGACCCATTTTGTTGTTTCTCTTTAGGATCGAGAAACATACCCTCTGTGATTTTCTGTCCTCTCTCTCCCCATCTATTCAACTCATCAGCATGTGCATTAGAAGCAAATCTAGAAATACCCTGCTTTTGTGTCGGTAAGGAATCATGCTGCTCATGCTTCTCCAGCCACCCCCAGGAGCTGGATTTGTAGTATTTGAGCGGTAGCTGCCATATTTGCCAATGCCACAGTATTTACATGTTCAATGAGAGCCCATCTCCTGGAGTTAGACAAACTGACCCACACCATAATCTGAGAGGTCCCAGAATCAGAGACAGGTCCCAGAGCCCTGTGGCTTTTCACAGGAAAACTCTGCTGAGGCTGGGGTGTTCACTTTAGAATCTGTGTATTTTTCAGTAGAATCACCAGTCAGTGGGAAGAGTGGCCTAGACTTTTGGCTTCATTTGCGTTTTTTCAATAAAGTACTTCAAATGCTACTGCAACAGAGCTTTGCTGTATTTATTTAATTCCTTTTAAGGCAAAAAGCCTCAGTGCTCATCTCTCATTGCTGCTGAATAGAATCCAGAGCTGTTACAAGTCCTTGAAAGGCATTTTCCCATGTAAATAATTCAACACAGATCTTGTGCGTGGTGTCTATGCTCACAGAGAGGGAATCTTATGTTTGTCGTCTGTAGGACTATTCATGCTTCTTCAAAATGTGTGTCTATATATTTGTTCTGAAATCACTGTCATGTCTTCTAAATCTTTTCAGGTGAGAGGACCAAAATGAGAGGCTGCTATTGGTTTGCTCGGGGAACCAGAGGAGAAGTGCTGATATGTTGTTTATCTCATATGCTGCCTGGGTTTCAAGCATGCCTTGGATACCCAGAAACCTCTATCAAATGAAGTAGGGGTTTGCAGGACTGTTTCTCGTGGGGCTGACTGCCATGCTAACATGTGCTGTCCTCAGATCTGACCCTTCCAGTTGGCAGCTTCAAGCACTGTCTATGAACCGTGGAGACCATATGCTTTTTTATGACCCAGATATTTTTTTCCTAGTGTCATGCTCAAGTTCACCAGAGAAAGTCAGTGCAGGGTTAGCTGATCTCCATCCACATTTTCAGGTCCGGAAAGCAGGTGTACATCTTCAAAGCCTTTCAATTACCAGTTTATGTATCAAGCCAGCTCATGCATACAGTTTGCTGACTTTTTTTAAGAGCAGTACATTGTCCAAATTCTCTGCCTGTCAATCCTTACTAGACCTTTCATTTCTTTATGTCTTTCAACCCTGTTCTTTTTTTTTTTTTTCCATTTTTTCAATTCTCTGCCTAGGTCCTGTGATTCTGCAATTCCTTAAGGATACTTTTCCCATGCTCTTGGTTCCTTTAGCAGCTTTTATCTGAGAAGCATCTGATACTTTTAACATCCTCCTTGAGTTCTCTCTTACCAAAACATAAGCAACCTTCTAGTGGAAGGTCAAATATGATGGCAATGTTCAGTGGCACCAAAACAAAGAATTTATTGAAAGGAAAAAAGAAAGCAAAATTAAATCTTTCCATAAGAAATGTATGTCTCTTAAAACACACTATATCATTGCTGTACATTGACTAGATAGCAAAGCAGAGGGAACTTTAGTCCTTCTTTCAAAAGCAAATCATTCCTTTCTTGTGACAAAATTACATTTTCTCCTAATCATATGGTTTTGTTTTAAGCAGAAATAGAAGCAACAGTAAACATCTATCAAAATAAAGTTTAATTAAAATGTTAAATACCCTTCCATAGAGAAATCTTCTTTCCCAGCAATAAAACCTCACTACAGAGTTAATTATTTAAAGTAATGTATTTGCTTCTCTGTGTCTGTATATAAGAGATTAACATATTAATGGGAATGTAATTATGTTATAAAACTCCTTTTTATTTGCGCTGGGTTTCAAGATGCAATGTTTCAATGACATCTGATATCTTTCCTCCTTTGTAACCTCAAGTGTACAGGGCACATTTTTTAATGATGATTATTATTATTATCATGGTAAAATAGAGTTTTGAGTGTCACAAAAATAAAATTTTCCTATTCCTTCCTTTTTTCTAAAGGTCTTGAGTTCATCTTTTTGAATACTTACAGTATGCTTTCTTGTGGGTCTTCCTCCATAAATATTTGTTTACTGGCAAACTAGCTGAATATGAGATCATGTAGCTTTTCCCTTTCCTATTACAGGTGTAAAGCTTGTTCCTCCCTTTGCTCATAAGAAGCTGCTAGAGGGTGTGCCATGAGTTTTGTGATCTCAGCTCACCCCACTCAAGCTATGTGTCCACACCTCTGAAACCAACCCACACAGGCACATGCCTTAGGGCTCATGTCACAGCCACACAAAAATTGGTTCCTATTGACTTAATAACCTGTTGATCAATAATGATAATATCCCTGAAGCACAGTGAAAAGGTTAGTGTGTAGCTTTCACTGCTGCTGCACCCCTTCCGTGGTCAGACAAGAGAGTCAATGAACTGCTAGTTCCCTTCAGCATGGTCGTGCAGGGGAGTTGTTCACATCACCAACACACTCAGACTTGGGCTTGCAATTTGGTTCTGGATTTTCATCTCATGTGGAAGCCAGAAACCACTGATCAACAAACCATTGGTACTTTGACTCTATGGAGGAGCTGCTGCTGATTGCCTGATGGCATGAACTCCTGGCTTGCCCAGAGGTAAGAAGTTGCTAATTAGAAGTATCTTTTCTATGTGCAGAAGTACTTGATCATGGTTGCCACAGAGTCCTCAGTTGGGCTCAGCTGGATCAGGGAGCTGGACTGTCTCTGACAAAGGTAAATTATTTTGTTTCCAAGAGCAGCAGTGGTTCCCATTCCTGCATGTTGTGTAGGATCTGAAGAAATCTGGTGGATGCTCTCGACCCGGTGCCATGCCAGGCCTCTGGAGATGACACCAAGAGGTTTACTTATTTGGAAGCCCATGGCTCCAACTATCCCAGGCTGTAAGTCTGCAGTATTGACCACATCCACAAGAAGTTGTCTACGTCTACAGATGATTTTCAGTAGGAAGAGTCTTTCATTCTTTTCATTGGATTTCAGGTGGCTAGGTGTAGAGAACAGAATACTATACTGAGTTTGATAGTTATAATGATAGTAAATTTACCTATTTAAAACTCCATATTTTCAGCTATCAACTGTTATTTTGCATCTCCACTCAGTAAAAGCAGAAATGAAAGTTCAAACGGAACTTCAGTGGTAACGTAAGAGCACAGGTAAATCTTAACATATGTCTGAATATTTTGGAGGACAGATTCCTCTTCACTTATTGAAATTTTAGGTGAAGTCTCACCTAACAAAGCCCTGATCTTTTTCTTCTTCCCTTCCTGTTATTTTCCCTCTGTAAATATTCCACTTTTTTTTAGATATGGAGCAATATGTTCTCTTGTAAAGGTCCTGTCTCTACTTGTGCATCCTCCTTTTCATGCCTGGAAAACCCCTTAGAGTGTGTTATTCCTGCAAAGACAGAAGAATTGAACAA
Source organism: Tringa solitaria (assembly GCA_026413425.1). NCBI lineage: Eukaryota > Metazoa > Chordata > Aves > Charadriiformes > Scolopacidae > Tringa > Tringa solitaria. The sequence continues at coordinate 31,145,233 of JAOXJM010000023.1, read as the reverse complement.
TAATATATTCTTCTGCAATGCAGGTATGAAAAGGACATTTTTTCTCTGCTCTGCGAATGTGAAGACAGATTTTCCTTTTTCCCACTCTAAGAAAATTTTCAGAGCCTAAGTGCCTCAGGAAGGGTCAAATCCATTGGAAAAAAACACAGAAAGCTATCACTGCTGTATGCAAGATTTCTTTCTCCTACCCACCCACCCACTGGTCCCTCCAGTCTAGATTTGATCCACTCATCCCATTTATTCTGAAATGATTTCTTGAATCATTCAACAATTTCCAGGAATTTCATTAGTAATTTTCCTCAGTGATCTTGCATTATTTCTGCATACCTTCTCTTTCTCATGTCAGAAGGACCACTCTCTCATCTGTTTAAAATCCTTTCTTATGAAAACTGAATTAATTTTTTTCTCTCAGGAGTCCCAGGGAAGCCTGTCCCTCTCCCTTGAGATGAATTGAACTCCAAATGAAGAAAGAGCATTCTGGATGGATTCAGCTGCAGGACTAGCCTGGGAGCCACTTGCACACCACATGAGTGGGTCTGCATGCCTGGCAGAGGGCAATATCAAATCAGCAGGACTGAGTGGTGAGTGAAAGGCAACAGCCTTTGGCACAATAAACCTAAGCTTTCTTGACAAACATATTTTAAACACAAATCCTTGTAAGTTGTGGGAAATCCTGTCAAAGTGTCTAAAATTGTTTTTACATAGAAAGAGAGCAGCAGTTTAAATAGCTAGAAGAAAAGGATCAGGGGGATGAGCAAATAAGTGCATAACACATTGGTATATCACATTGAACAAGCCATGGATCTGGGCAAAAGGCAAGCAGGAGGAAAATGTGAGAAGCATATGCACTCTCTCAGTCAAAACTTCATCTCAGTCAATACTCCATCTCAGTCAATAGGAAAAACAGTTCCTCTGATGCAAGACAGCTTTGGAGCTGGTCCAAGCCCTCTCAAATGTAAGTTTGGCAGGGCAAAAAAAAGATGGAAAATAGAAGATAGATTAGTGTGAAGGGACTGACATGAAACAGGGTGTGCCATGCAAACTATTCCCTCTGGCCTGGCAAAGACCTCCTCTGTATCCACAGTGGGGAAGAAGCCTTAAAGGCAAACACTGAGTTTCCACCATCCCATAATTCAGATCTTTTCTTGTAATTGTATCTTCAAGCAAAATGGTTACTGTAAGCACTCTGCTGGGTGCCATAATATCTCATATCTCCCCATCAGAAGCAAGAGCACTGAAGCGTCCCTCCATAACACTGACGGATAAAGGCTGTAGCATTCAGCCTTCCCCAGAAGACCATCACTTCTCATATTTGGCCCCTCTTTTTCCTCAGAGAATGCAAATGGATAAAGATTTCCCATCCTGCAGGGATCCTGGATCCAGCTCTCTGCTTCAGCTCTTTTAGGCCTTGCTTGCCCTATGTGAGAAATTCCTCAGCATTGCTACCTTTGCTTCAGTGGAGGAGAAACTGGTGCTGGGACAGAGATGCTGGACAAGGAGGAGCCCCTGTAGTTTGCTTCATCTTCAGCACCACATTGCCCAGGGTCTTCACAATTTTAGAGGCAGTCAAAATAATATCCGTCACTGGGGCCCAACCTTTTGTTTTGGCTAACTTTGGCTCAGAGGGGAATTCATCAAGAGTGGAGAGAGCACAGCTAGGAAGTCCTAGGGAAGGTGGAGGCAATCATGCAACTGTGAACTAAATTCAGATATCAGATGACTTTGGTGTCATGCAGAAGCAGTGCATTAGACCTGTTGGTCAGGAACATACTTACTTGAATGTTTAGGAGATAGAGGGAGCCATTGGCAGCACAGGAGAAGTCTTGCTTTTCAAAATGAACTCTCTTCAGGAAAAATGGTCATTCTAAGCCCCCTATTGCGTGCAATAATGTCTCATTTCTCTCTCCTAGAAACAGTCATACTAATGTAAATCATTATGGAATTGAGCATTCAAAATTCTTTACTGAGTTATCACTTCTTTAAGCTGTTTTATTAGTTTAAGGTTGGGGTTTTTTATTAAAAAACATTTTTAAACTCTGTGTACAGACAGCCTTCACATAATTAAACTAATTTTTACTGTGTATTTTTTTTTAAATCTTCTTGGATTTGGGGAAGGGGTTTTATTTATTTGTATTTTTTGCCTATAATTCAGTGTGATACAAACACTTTTTTTCTCTCATGGCATCTTCTTTGAACTACCAGGCTCTCTTTGCAGGTTTCCTCCAGGCACCAAAGACCAGTCGGTCCTTGAACCCATGTCAAATGATAGTTGCATCTTAGATCTTAAGGGTGTGCTATCTATGGGGAGACAACCAGGCTCCTCTGAGATGCAGGGCTCACTGGTCACGTCTACTCCCTCTGTCTTTCATGAGGAGTTTGGGGAACGTGTGTTAGATGGTGTCCTTGAGGACCAATTACAACCCCCATCAAGGTTCTCTTTCTTCCCACCTCCAACTTCAAATCACCCAGTCATCAAAAGCCTTTCTACACAAACTGTCCTGGGGAACAGAGAGGGTGGCACTAGGAAGCTCCCCCTTCTGCTCTGAGAAACTTTTTTCATTTCCCTTTGATGTTACAGCCAAACCTGTACTGTTCTTCACTACAAAATTGTTCTGGCAACAAACAAAGCAATGACAATAAATAGTTGCAGGCCCTACAGTGAACAATTAGTATTCCAAACATGAAATTAATTTGTCCTGAGAATATAGGAACCTTGTAATTTGGTTCACTTTTATTTTATTGTCAGATACGATTCATTTTCTACATGATTTTATGGTTGGATAGGATTCATTAGAAATTTTCCCCAAACTACCTCTATTAAATGAAAGAGTGGGGGCAAGATCCTTTCTATTCTTTTCACTGCAAATATTGTGCTGGCTTTTCTCCTGCAAATGAGCCTTAACTCTAATCTATCCACACACAATGCTCGGCTCTGGAGCCTTGGATTTTTTTTCTTAAGTTTCATTTTAATTTTCACTGCCAAAGAAGATATTTCTCTAAAGATATTCAAATAAAGACTTTTAA
>JAOXJM010000023.1:31117316-31136426 GCA_026413425.1 Tringa solitaria | reverse complement strand
GGAAGGGGCCATCTGTCGTTCTGGTTGGTCAATTTGGTCAAAACCACGACACAAATGCTCAGACCAATGAACAAACAAGCCATCTATCATCCCTCTCCCTCAGCTCTGGAGCCATTATGTGTCATTTGGGCATCTGAGCCAGCAGAGATTTCTCTTCACCCCCAGTGGCCAGGCCAGCACTCTCACATCTCTCCTTCCCTCCTCAACTCCAAGACAATGTCTATGGGCCACCAGCCCAACATGGCATCTCTGATCTCTTACCATTTTTCCATGGGTCAGCAGCAACATCCCTGTAAAATATAAAAACAGCAATGATTTCATAATGGCTGTTGATAAAAACTAATGAACTGTTGCAGGTACTCAACCACTATAGGTACAGGATATCAATGAGCTGTTTAAATCAATTGGATTGCTAGCTACTTAAAATGCATCTTTGTGCATTCTGGCCCACACGCAGTCTGCCTAAACTAATTTCACTACCTACAGTTGTTACGCAGCCAGACATCATGTGAATGTTTTTGTATATTAGCCCTGTGTTTGTTTTTGATCAGCTAACGTGGCAAAGAAAACCAAGTCAGGATGTTTTGAGTCTGTTTACCCAGTTTTCATCTACTGTTGGTGGTACACTGAATTGATTGGAATTTGAACAAAGAGATTATGCAAAGAAAGCAGAGTGGCCGATGTTTGTGCTGATTTTCCATTTCCTAGCATATCTGAGATGATTTTTCACCTCCTTCCCTCAAACAACACCATGAAGAGCAAAGATGAGCCATGGACTTGGGATTCAGCACCTGGGCCTTGTGGGGAAGAGAAGCAGAATCATGGACATCAAGGGCAAACCAGACAGGGGCATCTCAAAGGATCAGCCTGAGCACTGGGGAAGTATGTTATTTGTTGTCAGTTCCAAGGTGTTGGTTTTTTCGTCCATCTTTTTAATATTGGGGTGGTCTCCATGGGAAATGAGCAGCAATGACAAATCCACAAGCAGACTAACTGAAGATTCTAGGCTTCCCTTTTTAGGACCCAAGTAGAGTTTAAGGTTAGGTTCTCTGCTATTAGATGGAAAAAGAGCCAGTTAGATTTTGGGACTGGAAAAGTTATTTCTATTGGGGGAAAAAAGAAATCCTATAAAGAACTTCCTATTAAATTAAAAATATCTGCTTCAGATAGAAGACATTTCTAAAGTAAACATTTATTTTATTTCAAAATATTTCTTGCAAATATCAAAATAAAAGAATTTAGAAAACCTGACTTGGTTTTCATCCTTCCTGTTCTTGTCTTAGTGAAGACAGCAAAAATAAAGGTTGAAGTTATTTTCTCTCTTCCATAACTTAATTGAAACCTTTCATTATGCTTTTTTTTCCTGTGGACAAAATGAAAAATGAGATAATCTAAGGAGAAGGTTTGCAAATTAGATTTATTTCCAGAGGCCAATGTGATCTTCAGAGCATAGCTTGAACAAAGTCAGTGCACCCCGATCTGTGTCTGCTTCTGGACCTGTAAATTGGAGCTAGCACTGTTTTCCTCAAGGAGGTGGCTAGAATATGAAGGGGAGCTTGTGTCATAGCACCAGGATGCAAAGGGCTAACCTGTCATTTTTAATATATGTCTTTTAAATGATCTCTTTTTTTTTTTCCCTTCTACCTCTGTTGGGTGGAAATCAGTCTGGGGAGAATGGTGTGTGTGGGTAAGACAGAGAGAGATTGCTGTGCTCTGCTGGCCAAAATTGAATTTTTTTCAGGATGTGTGTCTGTGGCTCACAAGCTCCAACTGTTAGGAAGGGTTTTCCTCCCATTGAGAAGCCTGGGACTAGGCACAGGCAGCTGGGGACAACTGGACCTTTTTCACTGCCAGTCTAATGACAGCTCTAAAAGCCCTGCCTGGCAAGAGAACTGTTACACACTGCATAGCTCCAGGACACGTTATGGGCTCTTATTCCACATTTGTCACCCTTTTGCAAACTGCCCTTGACCTTTTTAAGCCTCTGACATCATGGGTTTAGGTCTTTGGATGCTGTTCCACCATAAGCAATTCATCTCCATTAGCGTCACCCTTGCCCATTCTTGTGATCCCTGCAAACCTTCTTCAGGCCTCCTCGAACCCAAGAAAAATCAGCCCTTGAATGGCAGAGAGCTTTCAGGGGGATATTTTTTGATTAATTTGGAAAAATATTGAGGCTTGCATGATCTTGGTGGCTTTTGAACAGCCATCAATCTCCTGCCCTCCACACAACATAATCATTTCCCTGTGTTAAATGCTTAGCCTACCATTTGTGAGGTTTTGATTAATTGAAGGTGAAGCATTCACACTGAATTTTTAAAAAAATGAACGAAGAGTGAAGGGAAACATGCAGCTGATGGTAAGAGGGATCACTACCTTCCTTGGTGGTTGAAATGGTCACACACCTTTGCATTTATGCTTGTTAGTGACTTAAAATTAGGAAATAGACACAAGATTTTTAGGCAGCAGTCGCATCTCTCTTTAAAGGTCTAGGTCCTGAAGGACTTACTGGAATTTTATTAAATGAAAAAAATATCAAGTAACTACTCTGGGCCCCACTTTGCACAGGAAAGGACAGAGAGGGGCCAAGCACCCCAACAGGCTGCACCACTCCATGGCAGTGCAGCTCTAGCAGCCACTGCATGGTGCTAGGTGAGTCTGGTTTTACCTCCTGCTCATCTCCCTTCCTCACCTTTTTGAGAAGCAAATGCAAACCCCTGCAAGTCTCATGGTAGAAGGACTTTCAGAGAGGTAACATAATCACTCAACATAGTTAATATCATGTGGAAAACAGATGCTCATGATGAACTTCTCGGTCATTTGGAGAAAATCGTTAGAAGACCCAGTGACTGTAAAGGATCAAATCCAGCTCTGAAAAAGGATAAAATTTCCTAGCAGCAAAGTTAGTTAAACACTGAGGGAGTATACAAGAGAAAGGGACTTGAAGTCACTTGAAGTCTTTAGGAAGACAGTAGGTATCCTTAAATAAAATGTGCTTGACTTCAGAATCCTGGGAAAAAACAGTCAGACAGAATCATCTGGTTTGTATAGACCTGGAAAAAATGACAATCTCTGCAGTACCTCTGGTTTAAAGGTACTTTAAGCTTTAATCTCAAACTGGACTGGCTCAATCTGGGTTGGCTGAGAAAGGGTCTGGCTGAGAAAGGGTCTCACATCCCCGCAGCCCCTGTGCAGCTCCCTGTGCTGCCCAGAGACTGAGTGGAAAACCTCCTTGGTTTTGACTTCTCTCAATAAGATAGAAGTTGTCTATACTTTTCTTTCCCCCTCACCCCCTGAGTCACAATCCCTGAAGTTGCTTTAGCAGAACACATAACCCAGAATCTGGCAGCAGATGGATGCTGACAAGGTATGTGTGCCCTTGGGGAGGGGTACTTGAACAGAACAGAGCATTTTATTTTTTCCCCACAAAGAATAAAATAGTAAATCAAGCATCAATTCAATGAAAACAAAAAAGATCATAAAAACAGTCTGGATGCCATCAATTTGAAAAATGTCTAACTATTTCTTTTTGGAATTTGTCAAAAGAAATTTCTCAACTTTTCAATTCAGAGGGCTATTTTAAAAAAAATAGAAGAACACTAAGAAAGAATGAAAGATTAACTAAAAAGGCTAAATAGCTCCAAAAAGAGGGGTTGAAGGGGGAAGCATAATATATGGTTTTAAAAAATCATATTAAGGAAAAGAAAAACAAACCGAACCATGTTTTCATTTTACCTCTACTATGTCTTCCCCTGTTATGTTTTTTTCCTGTTCAAACATCCAAAGAAAATAAAAACACAAGCACTGTACTTTCTGTCTGGTTGTGACTAGAGCCTCTCTTCCTGTTAATTATTTGTCCTTGGATCTGTTCTTCCCACCATCATCAGGATTCTCTGCATCTTGTTTATCCAAGACTCTCAAAACACATTCTTTATCTAATCTATTTTAAACATGTTGAAGAACCCTTCATGGTAGCATCTCAGCACTGAAATCTAATCTAATCCATCAACCAGGAGTCTAGTTGCTTTATAAACGCTAATGGCCAAATGCTGTTACCCTTTCCTCAGACTGAAATCGATTGCACTACTCAATTCTGAATAAAAGTGTCAGAATCTGTCCCTCAACTCATAGTATCTAATTCTTATCATCATTTCACAGCTGGGGAAACTGAGATACTGTGAAGTAAAGCTGTCCAGGATCACGCAGCAATTCATCCTAAAATAAGCAACCAGAAGTTCAAAGTCTCAGTCCCCAGTCCTCACCAGCGACTACGATCAGTCAAATTGCTGCTCAAGGAATTGGCTTGTGTTTAATGCATGAAATGCATTCAGACTCGTGCCTTTGGTAATAAAGACTTAACTGTGAAATAAAAGTCCACAACTATCCTGTTTACTTGTACTTGACTGTTGGCTGCTAGGTGAATAGAAATTGCTTTCTTCAGGTCGCCAAAAACTAATAATAAAAACAATGACAGCTGATCAGGTTTGTCCTCACCCTGCAGTTACAAGGAGAATGAGGTTATAAACGAGATTTCAGGCTGCACTGGGCTCTCTGAATACTCTGAGCTACATCTCCTGTCCAAGATGGCCATAGGACAAGGTGTCGCTCTAGGAAAATAATTGCAGTCAGTTTAAGAAGAAAAAGAAATACTAATGATGAAAATAATTGATTCTCTAAGAAGTCCTTGAATAACTTTCATTTGAAGGAATTTTTCTGGCATACATCATGTTTTCTGGGGTTTTCTCCTCAATTTAAACATAACATGGGTATATGAAACTTTAATATTCCTAGGGACATTTGCATGCAATCAAAATTCTTCTTAAATTGCCTGCTTCTCTCCTTATTCCCAACCTGCTGTTTTAACCTTATGTATATGAGTTGTAGAGGGAAACAGAGGAAAACATGGCAGTTTTGAACTTCATATATTGCAGCTACATGACACCACACATTTAAGGAAGTTAAAGAAAACCCCAACATTACACCAGCAGATTAAATTTATTATTTTGGTTTTTAGAGTTTGGGGAAAATGGTATTCAGATAGCAGGAAGAACTTAAATTTTTCCACTAGTCACAAAATGCTCCCCTGATTCTGTACAGTTATGTACCTTTCATCCTCATGAGAAGACAAGCTTGCAGCTGATGTTCTCTAAACAGAAAGCATACCCCAGAGAACAGGATGGATGGATGGGAAAGTTGAACCACAACTGCCATGAAGCATCATTAGGGCAGCATTTCAGAATGGAAATAGAGAGCAAAAAGAAAAACAACACACTTTCAGAACAGCAATACTTACAAAACCTAAGACCTAATAAAATGGAGGAGACAAACAAACACAAAAAATCCTGCAAAAAATCCTGCAAAAAATCCTGATGAGCCAAAGATAAAAAATATTGCCATAATCACATTAATGAGCATCATGTCTGCAGTGTTACCAAGAACACAAATACTGCAAGTAGAGAAACTGCCCTTTTCCCATGTTTTGAATATGCTAGGTTTCAGCCAGTTTCAGCCAAAGGTCAGAAAAGCTGTATTAGGATAATTCCTAAATTTCACCTGCTACGCCCTGTTGAACAAGCTCAAGGGCAAGTGTCACAGCAGCATGATTGTCTTATTTTTTCATGGTACGTGGCTTCTTTCTGACCTGCCCAGACCACAAGGAGATCTCCTTCACCCTCCCCTTGCACATCCCTCTAAAGTATACCCTAAGGCAAGAACTGATAAGGGCTCTCAGTCTCATACTTTGGGGTAGGAGCTTGGAGAACACTGGGAAACTGTCTCATTGACATGATATGGCAGGGGTATTTTCTTTTGCTCTGTACCATTGGAATACTTAAAAGTAGACCCTAGTAAGAATTTACTGGTGTCAGAATCTGATTTTTCTTCTGATATGAAGCTGTTCACCTGGAAAAAACCCAGCTGTGTCAGGCCTTAGCACGGGATTCCTAAATGATATTCAGAAAAAGAAGAGAGAAAAAGTGGAAGTGGTGTCGCACTGCAAAACACCTAGTACAGAGCCCACTGTAATACATGGATACCCTTCCATGGGCTTCAATTATATTTTTTTTAAATTACAAATTGGTGCATTTAAAGGCAAGAAGACACAATTTGACCTTCTTGTCTGTCTTCTGACAGCTAGATAATTTCACCTAGCATACCTTGAATCAAATCTCTTTTGGAGAAAGGTTTTCTGACTGACTCTTTGAAGAAAGTCTTTACACACACGAGTGGATCTTGTGAAGTCTGTTCTTACTTGTATTCTCCGCCACTATCCAAATGAGTCTGAGGATAATAACCTGTTGTGAGCAGTTTTCACCATCAATAAGCTCAGGTTTTACAGGAGACAGAGCTATATAAAGGGGTGTACTTAAAATGCATTTAATACAAGGAATGCCATCGTCTAGTATAAAATGTGCCATTGTTCATACATTCATAGATTCAATAATACTGTAATTGTTATGCACTGCAAATAAGCTTCTTGAATTCAGTTCATAGCACAGCTGAACTTATGCTCAAGACAATTTTTCTGCAAGCATAGACAACACTACACCATTAGGAATCATGGTTAAAATCTCTTTGGGGTAATACAGAAAAACTAGAAGGAAAAAGAGGAGGGAGAAATAAGATATGGATCTGTAATTACAACTGGCAGAAGAACATGGTTTAATTCATTGGACAGCAATAATACCAGAGATCTGTAGAGTGCCTTGTCTGTAAACATCGTCTGAATTAATCACAAGGAGAGACACTGTAATAATTGTATTTTATTAAAGTCGAACAAAAGACTAAGATATTGTTCTGAATAAATGAGCTAACTGTAATATGACCCACTTCCCTAAAACCTCAGCCACAGCCAAAGCGTCTGATAAATTGTGCTGGAGAAAGAGGCATAGGAAAGGGGAAACTGCAGAGCCACCGCATAACTGTGCTGGTTTTGGCTGGGGTAGTGTTGACTATAGTAGCTAGTACGGGGCTGTGTTTTGGATTTGTGCTGGAAACAATGTTGATAATACAGGGATGTTTTCGATACTGCTGAGCAGTGCTTACACAGAGTCAAGGTCTTTTCTGCTCCTTATACCACTCTACCAGCAAGTAGGCTGGGGGTGCACAAGAAGTTGGGAGAGCTGACCCCAGCTGACAAAAGGAACATTCCATGCCATTTGATGTCATGCTCAGTATATAAAGCTGGGGGGATAAAGGGAGGGACATTTGGAGTTATGGCATTTGTCTTCACAAGTAGCCATTAAACATGGTGGAACCCTGCTTTCCTGGAGATGGCTGAACACCTGCCTGCCTATGGGAAGTAGTGAATAAATTTCCTTGTTTCACTTTGCTTGTGCATGTGGCCTTTGCTTTACCTATTAAACTGTCTTCATCTCAACCCATGAGTTTTCTCATTTTTACTCTTCTAATTCTGTCCCCCATCCCACCAGGAGGGAGTGAACGAGTGGCTGTGTGATGCTTAGTTACCAGCTGAGGTTAAACCACGACAATAACCTACTTAGAGAAATGGGTCTTGAGTAGGAACAGTACTTAAACTAGCAGGCCTAGTCCACCCGTTTGATTTTTACTTTCTTTTAGAGTAGTCCATGAATAAAGATTGTTTATTTGCTTAGGGTTGCAGCATCTTTTCAGATTGCCCATAAGAAATAAAACCTCCTGTCATGTTACAAATGTAACGTCTTATTACACAGAAAAGTAAAATACTGCAAGAATTTGAGGAATCATTTTAATAAATGATCAAAAGGGAACAAGTGCTCCTATCTTTTGAATCAATGAATGTAAAGCATGGGAAATGCTGTTTATGTGAACAAATAAAGCACAAGACTGACAGATTTCCAAGATGTTTAATTCCTTTTTAGGGACATTGTGAGAAAATAGGCTATTTACCTGGGGATAGTGGCTATATGGCAGAGTAACTATAGATATATACGGATATAGGCAGAAATATCAATATTCTGAGTGTGTGCACATGCCTATGTCTGTGTGTAGAACACAGGAATTTACTGAGTTTTTGTCTGAAACCAGTTCAAAAAATGGCGTGTCTTCCTGAAGCAAGTGTTTCTCTACCCTGTTGCTCTGTACCACCCAGGCTATTCAAACACTGCATCTCCAAACATCTCTCCCAAAAACAGTCCTCAGAAACACCAGCCTCTGACATTATAGTCTTAGTTTTCAGGCATATTGCTTCTGAAGGTCTGTAACCCTTTCCTTATACAACACTTCCTTTTTGAGCCATTTTAAGGACTGTAAAGCATTAGATTTAACATCTTATTTCTTCAGCAACACTTTACCTTGTGAAACTCATAGCAGGCCAAAGCTGTCAAAGCATAGCTCTCTCTGCCTTTTATAAAAGGCTGTGCCAACAGACTGAAGCCCATTAAGGGCAAAAACACATTTTCTGTCACGTATACAAGTAGTTTGGGTTGTAATCTATGCTGTGGAGCTCTTATCCAAGAGCTTTTCCTTTTTTTTCCATTAGATCTAAAAAAGAAGCAGCAATCTGCTCTCATGCTGCAGACAGGACATTGATACTTTTCAACCACAAGCACTTAGGGGTCTGTTTCCGTTTGGCATGTTGTTTGCGCCTGCTGTATAGGTTTGCTGGGCTGTCCACATTATACATTTGATAATAGATGATTAATTTGTCTGATTTTATCCAACTAACTGCCTCCTGCATTCGTCTTTTTTTTTTCTCTTCTAAATGATTGTGTAAAGTGGTATGTATCAACGGACTATGCAGGCTATATACCTTAATTAACATGGTGTGTCCATCTACCATATAGTGTTCTACAGAGACATATAAGGTTTACAAATGCTATGGGATCCATCTCAAGAAGTAATCTGTATGGATGCCAAGTCTTTCTAATAACACATCCTCCTGACTCAGCCTTCCTTGTGTTATAGCTCCAGCAGTAAGAAAGATCCTGTCTTTCTGTGAAAGTGAGACTGATAAGTGTAGTGGTCAGCATAAATAAATATAAGAAACAATATTGTGTCTGATTCACTTTCAGTGACATTGGGCTAAATGAGAAATAAATAGGCTGATATTTATAGAATTGCCTGAGGGAATAAAGCTTATGCAGTGGGAATAGGTTGCAAGTATTCACTGACTCTTATCTGAAGTTTTGTATGAAATATTGTGCCATTATATTTAATTTGCATGTGTTGTCATCTAGGCTATTAAAGAGTGAGATAGAAAATACTGCAAGATGATCATGATGACTATGGGGATACAGACTGGGAATAAATTATGGTATAAACAGTATAAAGAAAAACAAATCTGTCCAAATAGTCAGTAGATTTGACTTAAATAAGTAGCCAAAGCTCCATGCCATAGGTCCATTCCTTCCCACACCCTTTCTTCACATGACTCTTTGACAATGATCCCGTGGTCTTTTGCAGGGTGGTGCTCACACTGCTCTGCATGGAACAAATGCAGGCTGACAATGACTTCTGACACCTCTAGCCATCAGCGTGGTAAACTAAAGACCTAAGCCATGCTGTTGAAATAGATTTGTTCTGCTTCTTACTGCAGAGAGATTGCACAAGAACATGTTGGGAGGGGAAAGATATGCTGTACATGCTAGATCTCAGAAAATTTCCAGGGGTGCTTGCCAGTATCACTCTATATGCTAAATTTGTACAAACACAGCAGTTAAGAAGTTGTACTCCAGTTAAAGTGTTGTTTGACAAGATGAACGTATTTTGCTGTCTCCTCTTATCTTGTGAATGCTTTATCTCTGAAGGAGAAGAGCAGATATTCTCTGCAGATCCAGCCCTTGTGTTAGAGTTAGCATTTGGAGTACATCAGAACCAAGGAGACAATGTGAGTCCCCTTTCTCTGAGAACTTCAAAATAGTGAGAAGACAAGGTCCCGTCAATCTCCAGAGTTTAGGATAGTTAATAATTCTGAATTTAATGTGTGAAAAATATTTTTTTGGTCTTATATATAATCCTAGTTGCACCTAAGAGCAATGGAAAAATGACCCAGACCTTACCAACACTTTCCTGTTCATAAATGGCCTTTCTCCCAATTTTTCTTTTTTAAGTCCTTCAATATGTATCAGGACAACACAGCAACTCTGCAAACTCAGCCCTAACCTTTTCCCTAAAACAGCAACAGGGCTTTTTAAAGTTCAGGAGCTAAATGAAGGAAATGCAAAGTGTTTGTCATCATTTGCATCCTGGAAAATCAATGTCACTGGAAGTGTGGCCTCTCAACAGGAACATCTGATGGTTACATGGTTTCAGATGCTTTGTCATCCAACAAATTGGATTATTTTACTTGTCTAGTATTTTGATTACATCCACCCTTCTATTTGTCTCTCTCTTTTCATGTCCCTGATAAAATATCCGTCACAGATCTTTGTGTTTTGACTTTTTTGGGACTGATATGAAATCAAATGGGATATTAAAGAAATCAAGAGAGAACCCTGTCACTCTGTCAGTGACAGAAACTTCTTCATTAATAACTTTTCTGCAACACCATCAGTAATAACAATAGTTATAATCCTCAGCATCTTCCTGCAATAACTGCTTAAGTTTAGGATTTCTGAAAACATTGATCACTGCTGTGAAGTGTCTTCTTTCTAAAGACTGAATTTTTTTTAAAAAGTACCTAATCCAAATTGATTTTAACAGAATTTAGTGCTAAATCCTTCTGGGAATCTGAATCTAAATGCCTAGGAATAGCCAGTGGTTGTTCACTGATCCTGAACAAATATTCCACTGCTTCCTTTGTTTTTTTTGTCTCTGTGAATCAGTATATTGGGAACTAATCTGAGGCTTTGGTAGTACTATTGCTAAGCAGCTCCTGAACAACAGCTGTTAACATTTTGAGGTACAAGAAGGGAACATGGCACCTAAGGGGAAGGAGTACAGAGACATCAGTGGCTGCATTTAGCATGGGAAGGAAATAGAAATTTTGCTAACAGGCTGCCAGAGGCATGCTCGGTACCAGCAACAGCACTTATTACAAGACAATCTGCAACTTCCTTTGCAACTTCCAAGGCCTTTCGCCTACACATTGCAAAGAGAGCACATGACAAGGGTAGGATATGGGGCAAGGATTTCAAAAGAGTCCAAACTTTAACTTGACTAGGAAAAACTATCGCAATTTGTAGCTCCTTTCAGCTGCTAGCAGTCCTTGGCGCCCTCCAGATATCATGCACTGCTTAACTAGCTACTGTTTTAGAGAGTTTAGACTAAGGGTAAATTACTGATTGAAGGGTGCCAGACTGGTAGATTCCACTAGTGAATCTTTGTGTCATCTCTTTGCTCATTCCCTTGCGTCATTGTATAAACTCCTCTCCACAGGCCCTACTAAAGATGCCAATCCATACGTTTCATTTGTCACTTTCTCATTCCTTTTGGAAGATCACTGCAAATGTTTAGAAAAGATATCTCATCCCAGAGACAAAGGATAAAACGCATTCAGTTGAGCAGTCCCACCAAGCTGATACAGGCTGCCCTCTGAGCTCTGCAGATGCAGTGGTCTTTTTGAAATGACCTTTCCTAACAAACCTGCAGCCATGAAGCAGCACCATAATCCCACAAGATGGACATTAAGCATCTACTTTTTTCAGGATGGATTCAAAGAGTGATGTCTACATAGTTTTGCATTTGTTACTCCAGGGCAACTGACTGAAAATATTTTTGTTGTCACATTCTGATTTGTCAACCTTGTATTTTTTAGCTGGGTTTCTTCAAATAGATAATTGATTCTACCATGGGCAATTTTATATTTGATAATTTGAGGTAAGAAGTTCACTTTTTGGTGCTTGTGCTAGAGAAGGATGAAGACAGACCATGAAGAATCTTTGACTTCTCCCCAAGGGATCAAATACCCTCCTAATTTGATGCAAGGATGTTTTCAAGGTTGTATAACACTGGGTCACTGAAAAGTAATTTTGTGTACTGAGTTTCTAAATACTCTCTCTCCCTCTTCAGTGTCACAAGAGGTTCAGTTTAGGAGTCGTAACACACTCATCTCACACTCACATAGCAATGTGGCCGTGTCATTTTGAGTGAAGGGCAGATTAGAGGGCAGGATCAACCACTTACTGTGGGAGAAGAGTGAGGGATAGAGTTTTTTGGAAAGAATTATGAAGCACAGAAGAAGCTCTCCACACCTTGCCCCTGGCATGGACATTTGGGAAGCAATGCCCTGGCTATATTCCCTGTGATCCCTGCAGGTTAGCACAGGGAGATGAGAATTGAAATTGCCATGATCTGTGGCAATTGCGGTCAGTTACAGCAGTACCAACAACACTCACCTGAAACTGATCTTGTCCAAGTTGTGCTGAGCTCATATAACGTGGTGGGATCTTTTTGCATACCCTGAACCTGTGCTGTGGGGGAGCAGAACACATCAGTGCATCAGCTCATACCGCTGATTTGTTCAGGTTCATTTCTAGTCCTTCTCTTTGATATTGAAACTCCAGCTGTGTGATATATGTCAATCGACTGTACACATACTTCCCAAAAGTGGCTAAGTGCAAAAAAAGTTGTTTGGGCCACATATTAATGTCTTATTACAACTCAGTATGGACAGAAAAAGAATACCCATGTGTGGCCTTTGCATTTGACTTCTCTGCTCATTGGTTCCCTGGAAAGTGAACCCAGCATCTGGGATTATCAAGGACAAGGATGAGAATGAATGCTACAGATCTTTGCTCACTTACACACAGTAAATTCAGAAAAAGGTCAGTGATGTTACACTTGCATGAAACCAAAGGGCCATGAAAAGTAGGCCCACTACGTACCACCAGGACTACATTTTCATGACAAATAACATTTTAATTCAGAAAAGACCTATTGATTTCAGGGGAATTAATGGCAAAGTAAAGTATTGATTTTGGTTAAAATCAATGGAAGACCTCCTTCTCCCTTTGATGAAAAGGAAGGCCAATTCTGTTAAAAAAAAGCAACTAGAAAACATCAGACGTAATTCCCAAGTGAAATGGTACAGGTACACTCTCATGGCTAGAGAGAGGATTAAATAATTTCTTACTTGAAAGTTAATTCATTTTCCAGGTGAAAAACAAAACAAAGTTCAGTGTGAAAAATCTCCACAGATTTTTGCAGCCCTTGCACTGACCCTAAATTACTATTTTTTATATATATCTTTATCATTAGCAAAGCTACAATTAAAGGAGTAGCCTACAGTAAAGCATTCCTGACTACCCATGTGCCCACTTGGTATTGCAAACGATGTTTTATTTTCTCACTTGCAATCTCCATTCATGATACCACATGACTTCTGGCAGCTGTACACAGGATGAGAAGAATCAGGTTTAAATTGCAGGGAGGATGAATTAAGTCTCAATATTAGGGAAAATTCTAAAATGTAAAATCTAAGCAAGACCTCAAACAAACTATATAACAAGAAAACAGTGTCTGTATCCCCCAACATTTTAAGAATAGCCTAGACGAACACCTGTCAGGAACACTTTAAGTAGATATTAATCTATCCTCAGGAAAGCAGGACAGACTAGAGGACCTTTTGTTATCTTTTCCAGCTTTACTTTTTATGGCTTTATAAATTTCCTTCCAACATGACAGAATTAGCAGTTTTAGCTGACAGTTCTGTGGCTTAATGCATCCTCAAGTCTTGGAGAAAGCTGTGTTTATAGTAGAGTTGATGGACTGTGCCTCATTGAAGCAGTTTATTATTTTCATCTTCTTCAGGGGCAACAGAAGAAGAGAGCACATATGTAGTGTGATGAGTTAAGTCAGTGTTATAACCTAAACCAGAGCTTGGCTCATGTGGCTCTGACTAGAGTTTGCTTGCTGTTGCAAGCATTCTGCCATGAACTCCTACATTAATCCTTCTCTCTCACCAGGATTAAACAAGCTGTTTAATTCAGATGACAGCAAAACACTCAAGTGGACCAAATCAATTATAAGAGCTTTGGAATAAAAAAATCTGAATTAATACAAGAACCTCAAGCCACCTGTCCCCAGTCCACATCTTGTAATAAACCCCCAGCCAATAATTTCTCACTTGCTGCTAGTCATTTAAGAAAAAGACAGACAAGTGACAAAGGATCACTGCGAAAAAGACACCATTCCTTATTCTCACTTATCAAACTATCATCTTTTTCTTAAGCAATAATGGACTGGATTTTTTTCATGAGTTAATACCATAGCTCAATGCCACATTAAAAACATTAGAAGAAACTAGTATGTGTACTCAGTGGTAAGTTAATTCCAACGCTAGCAGCACCTCAGGCAGACAGCGCATGCAAAATATACTGCCAAAAAGCAATCTATAGCTCTTTCAGTAGGATGGATTTATCTTCTTTGATACCAGGCAGTTCAGGTAATAACTGAGGAGGAGAAAGAATGTGTTTTGAGGGCAACTGTATGAGTTCTGCTTATAAATATCACAAACCTATTGAGCCATCTCAGGAATGGCCTAAGTCATATACTCGAGAAGTCTGTATGAGTGAAAGACAACTCTCCATTTACCCATCAGCAATATAGTTGCAAGTAGGTGGAACAATATTCTGGGTTTTTGGTGGGATATGAGGCCATTCACACGTTTTCTGTGTTTAGTCTGAGGTGAGGCGGCGAGGTTCCAGACGGAATTGTTTTCCAGCGGGCTGCCTTAGGCTTAAAGTACTCAGCCCAAGCTGAGATCTTACAGGCTGAGCATCTTCACTCTGGGTACATTCATTTGACCATCCAGTGCTACTGCTTCTCTCATCTTTTCTCTGTCAGTTAGAAAAATTACCTTGTGTTATCACACATCTCATTCCAAATACACACACATATATTTTAGACCAAGAGGAACGCCTGTGCCTGTTTAGTTAATATAAATATCCCTCAGTAATTGCCGTAAAGTGAACTAGCCTTCCTCACTGTAGAAATGAATGATGTCAAACTCATTTATTTGCATTGAAATGTTGTTTAGAGATTCCAGAAAAAAGTCAAGGCTTGCTTGTGCTAGGCATTGTACACATTAAATAAAAGGCAGTCCCTACAGCAAACAGCTCACAATCAGTAGAGACAAGAGAGGTAAAAGATGGAAGAAAATACGCTTTTATCAAATTCCAGCTTTCAAATGCAATATCCGTTTGGAGTCACCACCTGAATGAAATTTAAGATCTAAAAGGCTACCTTTATTACTTGTATCCATAAATATTTATGGCAATTTAACCTCAAAATTCCCATATACTCAGGGCCTTAAATATGCAATGGGAATTCAGCATGCATATCTGACAGCGTAATGGTTTGAGTAATCAATTCAGTGTTCCCCTCAAAGAGCTAGAGCTCTACTCAATTGAATCCTCTGCTTTGTATGAAAATACTAGTAATGTATACAGGGACATATAGCCAGCACATCTTGAAAGATGCTGGCCATGCCAGTTTTAAACATGCCTGTTGTAGCCCGTGCTTTCCTCCAGGCTGTAAAATACCATCTGCCATTCCAGACTCGTGACAGCTGTGACAATCCTGATGGAATTTTAAAAATAATATTGCATATTATTTTGAAATGTATGAAATTCTATATATTAGGATGTAAACAAAATATGTTTGAGTCTTTCATTTTGCCTTCTGCTGCTTGACATATTACAGTTTATAGTCTCCAACTCCTCTATTCCCCAAACTCAAGGAAAATAAATTTTCTCTTTATCCATGATAACTGTGAAGTTTGTGTCATACCACGACTCCAGGAACTGACACTTTCAAGGGCAAATGTAAATTATCAAGAAACTTAAAAAAGAATTGTCCTAACTGTATCATCCAGCAAGTTACATCTGAAGGGTTTCTTTATAGCTAGCAGTACAGTTATCATCTCACAGTTTTGTTTCAATTTTTCAAGACAGTTACTAAGAACTGATTTAATTTCTGAGTTTGTTCTATAATTCAAACATTTTCAAAGAAAGACCAGCTTGGACTAGTGAACCCTTTTAAACCTTTAATAGAAATGTAAACTCCCACTCACCAATCTATGTCATTATCTGTGCCAAATCTGCTGTATGTAATTGGCTGGGGCAGGATAGCTTATAAAACTGCTATTCCTTGTTAGTGTCTTGTTAACAAAACCTTGTTTAAATGTAGCCCTCTTTAATACAATATGAGCGTTCTGGTAACTTGCAGGAATACAGCATCTTGCCATCTATCTTGTATTCCCATTCCAGATAAAAAGAGAAAACAACTATTTTCTTTACATAGGCTAATGCCAGTAGAATAAAGAAAATAAATCTCTAATCCCGATGGATCACTCTTTTGCTCTAGATACTGTTTTGTACGTTTAGACACAAGGGTGGGCAAAAAAACAGTGAACTTATCATGGGTAACTACTATGTGTTAGCCAGAAGGGGTTTAGTTATATTTTTTCATATAGTGTTAGTGATTGTATATGACTAGTGGGATCCAGGAGCAGTATTTCTATCACTGAAGTCAGTTAGTCAGTAAGTGACAAAGGAAGTAACCAAAGAAGATTTTTCAACACATTGATATCCTCCATATTTGAAATCAGTGAAAGTGTTGCTTAAATGCTGATTCTGTTACATGGTTTAGAAACAAGGAGTTAAAACCATAGCTACAAGAAACACAAGAATGATAGCTGTTTTAAAAGTAGAATTCATAAATCAGAAAATTATTACACTTAGGATTTTTTTTTTCTGGAGTGGACACTGAAGATTTGAAATGCTAGACTTTCATATAGACTAGAATATTCCTTAAGGCTTCTGTTTGAAATGGTTTCCTCTAAAATTTTCAGCTGAAATAGGATTATTCAAAATTTTCAGATGGCAAAATCAATTTTTCCAAACCAAATGTACTGTTTAGAAATACACAATTTTCCATAAAAAGGAGAAAACACTTTAATAAAAATTCCTGTGTTGTAACAAGCTGATTTTAGATCACCAGAATATGTGGTCTTAAATTCTATTTAACGTGTAGAGTAAACAATTAATTATTCAGGAACACTGAGATTCAGGAGCACTTGGGGATACCATAATTGCTTGCTGTGCCTGTAGTGAGCTGGGGGAACATTTTTTTAAGAACCTAAATAAAATAGCCTAAGTTGATTGGAAAATGAGTCATACTATCAAAAATCACTTCATTGTCTTTGACAATAAGACCAGTGGGTTTTCTGTGAATTATACAGTCTCTCAGATGTCACCATCTCTCAGGGACTGGGACTTCACTCAAGCTGGGCCAGTGGTAATGTCTGAATATCTATGGCAAAGATTAAATATCTAGTGAGTGCCAGAAGAAAGCACATAACACTGAACCACCAACTCATCATTCAATAAATCTGCTCTTGTTCTATACTAGTTTGGTTTTGCTGAGTTCTGTGGATTTTATTTCCAAAGAAATACATCAGCAGCTGTAATGGAAAAATATACCTGTTCCTTCCAAGGAGACAGGAAAGGTAGGAAGGATGAATAGATGGACAGACAGATCTACTACCATCTTTTATTCACTTTCTTTTAGTCTCTGATCCCCAGAGCTGAAAAGTTTATGTGACTGATATCAATTACCTTACTAGCTTCTGGGTATTTTTTAATAATAATAATCTAATTACAGATGGCATGTTAATTGTCTGCAAGGTACCAAGCACCTGGGCCATGAAAATGGAATTAAGCTTCTGACTTAAGTACAAAGGTGAGCTCAAGGCAGAACAAAAAAAAAAATAATAAAGTATTGTGTGGCAGTTTGAAATAAGAGAAGAAGAAAGATTCTCATACCCAATCCTCATTAGTGGTGTAAATTATTGACCAACATAGTTGACTACCGACCAAAGGCTTTATTCCCCTTGGGGATAATAGAGGAACGGATTTGTTTAAAAGTGGGGCCTGGGCTGTTTTGCAAAACCCTAGTAAGATGTGTGTTACTGTAAAAGCCATTTTACTTTTGACATCACCTCTTTTTCCTTCACCTGCTTCGTATTTGCTTTGACTTTGCAGACTGTGAGCTGTTTGCAGCAAGAATAGCCTATTCCCTTTAGTTTTTGCAGTTTACAACACAGGGAATCCCTGATTCTGATTGGGACACTTCAGGCTCTGCAGAGGCAGAAACACAAGAATTTAAAAGAATTGGTTTTTTGCTTCTGTAAGTGCATGCAACAGTGTTAATTTATCCCTCCCTTCCGCTCCCATGGCCCCCATACATTTGCCGCATCTTACTACACCTTGAAATGCTGACATAAACTCTTCAAAGCAGGGACAACTTATTAGCAGTTTGCCTGTACAACACTGTACACTGTACACACTGTACAACAACATTAGAAGCCCAGTCTTTGATTTGTGTGACTGTGTGCAGCTGAGCAGATATTAAAACAAGAACACATCGACTACGGCAAAGCGCTGCTCATTTGTTCCAGTGGAAGCCAAAGAGGAGGAACAGGATGAGAAGTCACATATCCAAATCCCTTCTCCTCTCAGCTCCATGGAGGACCATCTTCCTCTGAAAGCTCTGCAGCAAGATTAATGAGAGGGGCAGAGTGCAAGCATAGAGGACAATATAGTTTTCTCACAACAATGAGAACTTTAACAGCCCTGCTGGGCCACACAATCAGGCCTTTTCAGGAAGGAATGTGATTTATAATAAATGATGTCCATAAACCAAATGAATTTGCTACTTCAGATGTTCCCACTGATTTACATTTGGAACCTCAGTGGTAACTAGTGAGCCTGGCAGGTTAACAAAGTGGCGTATTTTGGAAGAGCAGCAGTCACACTCACGGTGCCTATGGGAAGCATAGCTGTCATGGCAATAAAGTGATTAGTATACAGAGGAACAGAAGGGCACTCACTAGCCTGTTTTTAATCTTTCAAGTAATTCCAGCTTGTGAAGGTTAAAGGGATTGGCAGCATGAGATGCTAGAGCTTTATAGACATCCAGTTCCCTTTCCTTTTCTGATTTTTATTCCTTACTCTCCTGATAAGATCTTGGCAAAAGGCAGTGAGAAACAGCTTTACTATAATCTCAGTAGGTCTGGTCATTTAAGGAGGTTACCAATTGTTATGAAGGGAAATGACAAGGCTAGACAGAGATTCAAAAGCAACCTTGACAATTCTCTCCAAGGAGAGCTGGTAGCAAACAAATATATCCATTTGTAGACTATGCCCAACTTGTTGCTGACTCAAGGCC
>JAOXJM010000023.1:31103742-31115550 GCA_026413425.1 Tringa solitaria | reverse complement strand
CATGAAGATTGATTTACTGTATTTGTGAGTACAAACAAAGTCTTCTTCCTTAGGAAAAAGTAGCAGCTGGTTACAAAGTGAATTAACTTAAAATTCTAAAAAAACTTAAAATTAACTTAAAAAATGAGGTATAAGCTTCATCTGCATCTTTTACTGTGGTTTGTCCTTTTAAAATGGATTTCCTTTCCAAGAATTTCATTGCAGATATAAATTATTCCAAAAGTATCCCAATGTACAGAGAATTAATATATTTCATAAAGTCCCAGCCAATCTTCAGATGAGAACATTATTGAAATTCATTTGGCAGGGAAGAGCTTATGTTGATTATTCTGGTCAGCAGTGGGTTTACAGTGCTCTTGTATCTAGGACTGAAAAGATATCCAGAGTCGTATCCATCTGGATATTTAAAACTTAGCTGATGACTCCAGGGGACTTTTATGGCCGAAGGAGAGAGGCAGGCAATTCTAGGACACAATTCATCTTGCTCTAAATAGAAAACTAAAATACATCAGAAGAATCACACCTCTTGCTTTCTTCCATGGTCTCTAAAGCAATCTTGAGATGAATACCAAACAGTAGACAGTGCCATCATAAAATCATTAGTTTTGACATCCTCAAATCTAGAATGGACCCTGTGCTCAAAACAAGGAAAGCAGTTTCATGAAGGTACATGTACCTGGAAAACAGAAAACCCAGGTTCATGTCTTTGTTTCAGATTCAGTATAATTTTGCATTTAAGTTTCCCAAAGACAAAGGGCACAGGCTAACTTGAGGTGGCCAATTTAGTTCCCTTTACCTCGTCCACATTTTCAAAAATAAACTAAAAGGTCCAACTTTTAGTTGGTCCTATAGTATCAATAGGAATGGCAATGTTTGCAGTGTAGCTGAATTATTGTTGACACTAGAAGTTCTTGAAGAAATGCACAAAAGATTCATAGAATAGGTAGTTTTTATCCGCTGGTGAAATTAAACTGTCTCTGAGAGAAACATGAGAACTGTTTAACAATCCTCAGAAACAATTCAGAATAATGCAGAACAAGTCCTAAGAAGTGCATGTTTCAGCAGCATAAATTTATGTCCCCATATGTGATTCTCCAGGTTCTTGGATTTCTACCTGAGTTCTTACAAAAAAACCCCAGAGGTCTTTAGTTACAATAAGTAATCAGTTGCCTTCCAGTTGTACCACATCACTTAATACAGTCTTCAGAGGCCTTGATTTTTCAGTACTCACTCAGAGAGAAGGAGCCTGTATAAAATATGTAGATGTGAATCAAGTAAGGCCTATTTGTCCCAGCAAACTTGGGAACGCATTCCGGAGCACAGCTTATGGTCTCAAATTCTGATAACTCTGGCTCATCAACCAGCAGCCTCAGCAAGCATTTCAAACAGCAATGTTCAAATAACTAGTGTCAACAAATCACATTCATAAATAATTATTGGGGTGATAAGGTTTGATTATTTAACGAGGAATTTATCCAACACAAACCAGCCAGAAACAATATTTATAAGCGCCTGTGATCTTTCTCATCTCCAACTTTCTTTTTTTCTTTAACCAGCTATGAATTGGTCTAACAAGGAAAGACCTACACAGATATATAAACACAGAAGCAGGTTAATTTGGTATTTACTTGAACTGAATATGGTGGTGAGGTTCAAACTCTCTGGTCATATACTGCCTCAACAAAATGCATTTTAATGACAAAAAAAAGAGTAAAGATAGTGGAACCACCCTTCTTTCTCTCTTAGGCATGGATAAGGTCCCCGACAATTTTTTATTACGTCACTGAAGAAAAATGATGGGCTGGAGAGTGTTCACAGGGGTGCAGGAAGTACAGCCAGAGGCTTAACAATCATGGTCTATGGGAAGCACTGAATGACCCAAGCCCTGTTGAAACTGAGATGAGCAGACTGAGGGGAGACATGCTAAAAGTCTGGCACAGAGAGGAAACCAATAATCCTTTTTCAATCACAGATAGAAGATAAGTAAAGATCTCGGACTGCAACAAGGGACTGCCAAATTAAAAATTTTAAAAGTAAAGATAATAAACTGTTGAAATAAATAGATTATCTGGGGATATTGTGGAGTATCCATTGGTCCTTGAAGAACAGGCTGGGTAAACATCTGTCAGAAGTCATTTAGGTAGAGCTCATCATTATATGTCCCCATGGGGACATATAATATTTCTGAATAGTAACTTTCTACTTTAAATCATAAAAGAACACTTTCCAGCTTCTTGCATCTGTTTTAACATTTTTCTTCCACCAGAAGCTTAGGAACAATGGGGCTTGCTGTGACAATCAGCAGTTTGGATGGACATAATGTGGCTACTCAAAGAAACTAAGTTCTGGAGACTTCTACAGTCAGCCCTGTTTTAATGACCCTTGTCCTCAGTCTCTCTTGGCCATGCCAATGAGGAACCCCTCAGAACTGAACCATGGAACTCCCAGAACCTCAGAACCTGTTCACACACCCATGTGCAGGCACAGTCAGTCTACCAGAACAGATTTAATTGAAATGGAGCTTTATTACCATCACTCTCTGATTAATTCAGAAATTTGAAAGTAAATAAGGATGTTGGGCCTGATTTTCATTTACACTAACAGCTTTGATAATGCTTTTCTTCTAAAAGGGAGCCTTAAGAAGTGTGTAAGAGAATTCACTATCTTTTCATATTGATAAAGTAGGGGAAATTGTCCATAATGCAAATATGAATTGAGACTATTGAGTACTTGGACTCGGTTCTTATTTTCACAGTAATGCCTTTCTACTGCTCTGGTGCTGTAAGGGGCTTTAAGGTGAGTATTAATGAAGTATAATTGCACTTCTACCCACACAAAGAGGTCTTAAAGGAATCTCAGTGTAAATGAGAATCTTGCTAATTATAGCTAGACTGCGTTGGCTTAATTGTAATGTGGTTATTCAGAAACATTTTAATCTTATAAAAAAATGTAGAGGTATTTATAGCTAAAATTGGATTTTAATCTGTTCTTAGCAGTAGGGTAGAAACAGTGTTGGATGAAGAGTCCCTACACTGGAAGCCTCCAATTTCTGGGATTTGCAGCTTGCTGGTGAATGTCTATTACTGAATCTTTCTCCCACCACCACCATGTTCAGCCTTTAGGGAGGAAAGATGGTTCTAGCATTAGCTACTGTGCTTTGACTGAAATTGCCACAATCTGTTTCTTGAGATCTCCAGTTTGATCCCAGGTTATTCTGGTAGTTCTAACACTTGTTATGCTTAAAATGCCTCATTCAGAGGCAAAGTTGGAAAATTATTAATATGATTATCATTTAAGGAAAAGACTCGCCTGCTATGCCCCAGCTAGGGAACTGTGCATGTGCAAGGGAAGCAACCTTCCTATCAAGGCTGCAGAGAGGAAATGAATCCTAAGGAATGGGAGAAATAGTGGTTTGTGTCATCATAGATAACCTGGGGTTGCTTCTTCTCTCTGAATCTGCAAGCCAATGCACAATTACTGTCTTATTTCTATATCCCCATGATAGGGATTTCTTATCCAGGCTTTGGACTCAGCCCAAAATTTGAATTGTACAGTGCTAGATGAATTTTAAGGAATTCAATTCAAAAATGTAAACCGTTTGTTGTCCTTCTGTTTTCCTGCAGAACTGAGTATCTCTGGATTCAAATGAGAGCTCTGTCTCCTCATTTTGAACTTCTTGCTTCTTTGGCTGCTTGGTCTCTTTGCAAAGTAACCTTCCTCTAACAGATCAGTGCTATGACAGGATGAAATGGGACACAAGGTGGCTCAGGTATCTGCTGGAAGTGGATACGGGGAATGAAATTAAAAGAAAACAACTGAAATGAAAATAGACTGAGATCTGAGATCTGATATTTTCAGTAATTTCTTCTCTATATAGGAGACTTTCGCTAATGCTTCTACATCATTAGTTAGAGAAGGACATTTGCTAGTATGGATATGCAACCACAATTATAAATGGATACCGATCTTTCTATCTTGAAATGGTGAATTATACAAAGTGTACTGACTGATAATGGAAAAGGAGATAAATCACACACCAGCCTCCACAGACATGAACAGCTCTTTGCTTCAAATTCGAAAATCCTAATTTACTTTCACTCTTTTCTTATGGGGGTATATATCAACCAACTCAGCTGGTTTCTGGATTTGGCCCTAAAGGAGAAGGGTAACAAAACCAGAGCAGAGCATTTACTGGCTAGCCCTAGAGAAAGTTCATCCTGGGAAGTCAAAAAAAAACTCTGTGCATCTGATTCTCAGTGATTCTTGAAAGTGTTTTACAATCTAAAAAGTGTGGGGGACATGTTCAAAGGCATAAACACCTATCAGGCACCCACCTGCTATTCAGAGTCATCAGGAGTCAGATATCTGGCTACCATTTGTGCCTTTGAAAATCTTTTCCTGCATCAATTACACTTATTCCCACTTCAGAGCTGCAGCACAGAGTCAGAGTAGTATAAAACATCCTAAAGAAAATGAGTATCAGCCTGTGGAGGGAAAAGGAGAACAAGCAGTGATCTATGGAGCTCATGCAGCCAGAAATTTCCTACCTAACAGGGTGCAGTCTGGGAACCAGCAGTAGGTACATGGGAAGGAGAAAGCCACGTGCAGAAATGGAGTGAAGGTAATGAAGAGAAAACTGAACCAGAAAGTCTTTTGAGTTGGAAATGGGGTGGCAGCAAGGAGAAGAGGTGCTGTTAGTGGGAAGAACAGATGGGTCATTCCAAATGGCTGCAAATGTCGCAAGGAGAATCACAAAACTCTTGCTGGAGATGGGGCACATCAGGAAGGACTTGCTTGTGGGCACACCATGAGAACTAGGTGTTGGTCCCAAGCCTCAGAAACATGATCAGAAGCTGGCTCCAGCTGCTAGACATAGAGCAGGGTGCTGGGTGAGGAAATGCTGCTCAGTGTGGAGCACTCTTTCCAAGCTCAGTCCCCCAACACTGTACTTTGAACCCTGAGACCCAAACCATCCCTTTCTTTTTCTTTCCTTTTCATTTATTCTACTGTCTTTACTATCTTCCTTTTTTTTTTCAATTGTGTTGCAAAATCGGCAGTTAGTAATCAGATGTCTTTTGTTCCACAAAGAGTCTGACAAGTCTTCCCATGGTACCAGAGTGACTCTGTTAAGTGTGACAGCCACACAAGGCTGATGCCTTACCCAACTGCAATAATGTTTACCTTCAAAATAAGATTATATGTAGGAAGACAGAGAGGAAAGTGGGGGTTCAGATTAAGAGAGAAAAGAGGATGAAAAAGAGGAAGACTGGCAAAAGAAGAGCAGAGAGGGAGGGAGGCTGATCTCATCACAGAATTCCCAGTCCGGTGTTTTACCTGCACCTCCTTGCACACAGCATTTTAATCACCTGTTCTTATTTGACAATTCCAAAACCATTTTAGGCTTACTGAATTCTGAGAGAAAAAGGCATTTTCCAGAGATGCCAGTCCCAGGAATTCTGCAGAAAGTCAAAAGGGCATTACCTCAAAATACTGAGGCTGCAAGAGACGGATCAAACAACACAGGTTTATTGCAAAGAAGGAGGAGCACATAAGTTGGATCTTCTATAAGCAGAGGATTTCTGTAATTCAAGAAGGGTTTTTCCAAAGGAAAAGCCCAGTATATCAGTGTCCTTTTTACCTAGGAATCCATATGCAGAGTATAGCCCCCAAAGAAATTTATTTTTCATAACGCTAATGTAAAACTGGAACAATTCAGACAATCAATCAAATTAAAATAACAAATCTCTCTGGACTCAAGGCTGGCAAAATAATTGTGCCATGTTTCCCTTCTGGTGATACTTTCCCTTTCAACATAATGAAGCCCTAATTATGTAGTAATACTTATTTTATCACAATAAGGCATACCTGTGATAGCATTCCAGCTGTGATCAGAGTCCAGTGCAGAGAATGAGGCAGCCTCTGTATTTAGGCTAAGTCTGTATACATGAAAGTAGAGGAAAGATAACCTCCCATTCTTTGTGTATAATATCATTCCCTATATGTATTGTGCCTACACACAGAGAACTTTCATGATTTTACTTTCTTTGTATTTCTCACATAAGGACGGCATCATCAACTGCATCCTCTATTATGGGATAATCATATGTAATAGAGCAAGTGGATCAAAACCAAGGCAGAATGGCAATACATTTTCAGTTGAGATTTGAGTAAAAAAGGTATCTGAGGGATGACATTCAATACCTCTGTGACTATACTAAAAAATGTGGTGTTAAGATAACAAGTAAGGGCTGCTGAGTAACAAGAAGGCTGTGTCAAAAAGGAGGCAGCACTTAGGTCATTGGTGTTCAGACTGTGAGATAAGAGGAATGAGATGAGCAGAGAGCAACTCAGAACTTGTTATAGACATCACATAATAAATGCTCCTGTGATCAAAACCTCAGACCAAAGCCACCACTTCAAAATATGTCTACAGTTATTTTGCAAACAAGGCAAACAAATGTGGAAATGAAGGTCTAACCAGATGAGAAATTCCTGTACTGCAGTGGAACAAATTTTTCAGGGGACATTTTTTTCTGTGTGCTTTTGGAGAAACAGCTGGATTGAATGCAGAGCAGGTTCTCTTTTTCTTTTTTTTTTTTTTTTATTCCTTCCCCTCCCCTTCCCCCCCAAAAGGAGGGATATATGAAACAGTAGAGAGTGCAATAGTATAGGCTGGATGAAGAAAGGGTTAGGGCTACATCCGGTCCAGTAAAATATCTGGAATGAGTTACTGAACCACTAGTCAAAGAGGGCATCTAAAAGGACTTTCCAAGTCATATGAGTGTGTGGAGGTAATTACGAGACTGGTTACTGTAGCAGGACCCTGCATCTCTCCCCTAACAATTAGCAACAGAGTATGTGATAAAAAAATTCTTAAAATACTGTAACTGCAATGTTCAAAACTGTAATACATCATGTTCTGTGTAACAAGGGATGCCTATCTAACTGAAATATAGCAGTACATTCTGTGATATTTTCAGAAAAAATATTCTCTCATTGTTAAGCCACCAATTTGCTCGACAGTTCTAAAATGCCCATGTATTTTCCTCTAGCACTGAGTAAACCTTAGATATTGTCCCACCACTTGCAACACACCTAGAGGACACTACACATTTTCTGTGGGATCTTACATCTGAAGTGCTTGAAACCACTGATTTCACATCTTTTTTATGCAAAGCCACATATAAACTTCTTTTTAATTTAAAATCTTGGCTCAGATTTAATCAAAGCTTGCAACAACTAACTACTCAAACCATAGGTACTATGCTAGATGGAATAAAATGTCCTTTCATCTTTGTAGGTACTGTTGAAATCTTTAAATAAATAATTGGTAAGGATTCTCCTCTCTCTTCCTCACTGTATGTTGAAGATTTCAGGAAAGTGCATGCATTTTTGTCATAGTTTCTAACCAGACACTTGCACATAGTTGTTACAGACTTGCAGTAACTGTTTATGTAAGGCAGAGGTCCAGCAATATTTTAGAAGTAGTAGATGCAAATTAAACCCACTGCAATACAAGAGTGCAACCTTTTGAGGTTATGGTTCCAAGCATAAAAGCATTTTGGAAACTAGTATTACATTATAAATCATTTATATGGGAACTTTTAATAATATGAAGACTGAAGCACAAGAAAGAGGGACATATTTCAGAAAGACTCTAATCTGGTTTTACATTAGAGGTACAAGAACATAAAGACAATAACCATCTATCTCAAAAACAGAAATGGTAGCACATTGTTTACCATGCTAGGAGACATAAGCTTGATATGAACGTAGTTGTTCAAAGGACTTGCTTATTTATTTATTTATTTATAGACTAAAGTTAACAGATGCTATTAGGTAAAGTTACAGCTGAAAAGGTCTGGGAATCACTGTTTGAGACATGTCATACAATAGAGGCTCTTGAAATGCTTAACTAAGATCTCTTTTTAACTCCTCTACCTGCCCCAACATGTTTTGGTACCAATTAAGCTGTGTAATTTGCTGGAAATTAGCTGCATCCCTCAGGTTCCTCAGAAGTTGCTCATAGGCAGCATTTAAGTACCCCAGAAATAAGAGTGACACAATGACCAGTGGGTTTTCAAATGTACACAAACAGCTCTTTCCCCAGGGTGACTATGCGGGCTGACATAGCTCCTCCATCACACAAAGCAAACTGGGCAGGGCTGGAAGGGATCCCATTTCTTTCATTTCAGCTGGCAGCCCTTACTGAAATCAGCCTTGACATCAGCCCCTCATGCCTCTTGGAAAGAGAGTGGCACCAGCTGAGGGTACACACAGAAATGTTCCTCCAAGTATGTAATACTGGACCTAGAATTAACCTACGTTTGTGTGATACCTTCTTAAGGAGGACTCCTACTCCTTTTGCCCACTGTTAAGTTTCTCCTTTCCCTCGCAGACAGGCTTCAAAAGACTGAGATGCTATGACAAGACTAATATTCCAACAAAACTTGATGTTTTAAAAGGGTAACTCAGGGGGAATCCATTCTCTATGTAAATTCCATTTTGGCTGCTTGCCCAGCCAGCTTAGCCTAATTATCTGAGGGTATGAAAAACAATAGATTGTCTACACAACTAAATCAGTCTACAGTTATCTCCGCTTTGAGGAATCACCATATGAGAGAGATATTTTATATGCCAACATGATAGCAACCCCATAGCCAGTTTGATGAGACCTGTCAGCACCCCAGCACTCAGCAGAAGATGGAATTTGATGCCCTTTTGCAGCAAAAGAGAAATAATCTTGAGGGGCTGGGTGGACACTGCCATCCAGGGAGAAAAAAAAAACTGGCTCAGAATAGCTGTCTCATCTAAAACATTAATAAGTAAATCTCAAATATCCACTCTGTCGATTCAGACATAGACATTCTCTGTAGCTCTTTTCTCATGTGTCATGTAGGGATGAGAAAACAGGGTCAAGTCAGATTTAAGGCTGAGGTACATTTACAGCATCTTAAACTCCTCTGCCCTTTTCAGTTATTCACATGAAACATTTCAGATCCCACACAGAGCTTCTGGGATCCAGATAAGTGAGGGAGACAGTTAATCAACAATTATGCTTAACAAAGAATGGGTGTGAGAGATTGAAGGTGCACAGTGGCTTCATGAGTATCACTGTGTGCCAAGTTCCTGACATTATCATCGTTGTTCTTGACTTCACCTTTGCCTGGTTATTCAAGTGTGCTACTTGGGACAGGTTTGTGATACGATGCAGCTAACATGTGGGGCACTCCAAAAAAATGTCTGGTTTCACCATGATTATTTCAGACATTACCAAGAACTTGATTTGGCATGGAATTCAGGCCTATTTCCAACATATGTTGGTGGACATCTGAATATCTGCTCCCCCTCCCTCCCACATGCACTCATGGAAGACAATTAGAGAGCACTACTTGAAGCAAGCAAACAAGGAGGGTGGTCAAGGGAGCAGAACCTCATCTGGAACATGAAAGAGCACTCTGAAATAGCAGAAATGTCCAGTGTTGTGTTTTTATACACTCTGGGATGATAAGACTGACAGAGCTGTGATGACCTAACACTTGCTGATATTTACTGGAAATATTTTTTCCTGGTTTCAAAGTTGTATCACGCCAGTAGGATCCTGATTAACAAGATGTGATATGACTGTGACTGATTGTGGCGTATTTATCCTGTGATGCACTAATGCATTAAACAACTTCTGGTTTCCTGCTCCTTTCATGGAATGAAATCTGACCTGTTGGCAGAAATCTTGTTTACTTTGGCCATGCTGTGACTGTCTTCACCTCGAAGTGAAGTTCAATTTCCATTACTCCAGCCTGCCAGCTCACCCACTTTCCTCTTCAGGCTGAAGTTTATTTGAACACTGGTTAACTAATTAGCCAGATATAATTAGCCAGAACAAACTTTTGGGGTGCAAGTCTTTTAGACTGGTACTAAGGCAGATCTCTGATGAGCTTTCCAGCTTGTTAGTTCTTTTTTATGGATCACATGCTGTTGCCTACATTTTAACCTGTTCTTACCAAGCTCAAGATTTGTACTGAATTCTTGTCTTCTCCAGTTTTCTTGTGACTCCTTAACAAATGCCAGATTAATTATTTGCACAATATTTTCTTTCTTTCTTTAGAGAATCAATTACTTTAAGAAAAATTATACTTTTAGCCCTATATCATTTTTTCTCCCATTTCCATGTTTGTACTCATATTTAATTATCTTTCCATTTTAAAATTATCCTTAGAGCTTTTCATACTATTGAGCTCAGATTAAGAGTCCATCATTCCTGGATCACCTTATCCTCTTTCCTAAATTCAGGCACCACATCTCCTGTTGTCCAAGAACATAGTATTATCTGAGGATAGCGATTAACTAGAGTCTTACTTTTAATTCTTTCAGTACTCATAAGAAATTGTCCTTACGCATAATTACTGCTGGAGCAAACTTCCAATGTGAGCTCATAACAATATTCGAAGCATTCCGCTGTGTAGGCTGAATAAGTGTTTCCCACACTTATTCCCATGAGTCTCATTATTTTCCCCATTTTACATTGCACTCCCTTTTGGGCATGCAGTATTGCCATATTCTCATCACATATCTTCAAGAGCCATTTGCACGAAACCCAAGGAAATCAGTAGACAGAATCTTAATATCCCAGGTTGATATGATAATGTTCCTGGATTGATACCTGCTGATTTTTCTGTTCTTTAATTTCACAGAGATATCAGCTGCACAACACAGAGAACTTAAGCCATTCATAGAATAGACAATGCTCATCCAGTGGCTTTGGAAACTCCTGTCTTGCAAGAAGGCTGCCCGAAACAAGCAATGATTTTGCTAGGAACTTCATATAAAATATGGAAAGCCAATTCTGTGGTACGTATTTATTTTTATGGAAAGCCCAACCACTACTTTGTTCCACTGCAACCTCATAGGAATTGAAGAATATGAAGACTAACTGTTCAAATATTTCTTGATATATTTTGCAGGGGATTTATCAGATATCCTTACATTTCAACATTCACCCATGTTAGAATAGTAAACAGACAGACACTGCACATTTAGAAAATTTGATAAAAACTAACTGAATCTCATACTTTTAGAGATTATTTTTCATTTTTTTCACTGTCTTTTGTCATTTGATGCCTTTTTCCATTACGTATATGTCCATCGTCTGCTTATTTCTTTTTTGATATTATGGATCCTACTTAACCAGCTGCCCTCTCTCATTTTTTGTAAGGTATGCCAGCTGTGAAGTGGGTGGACCTTTGGCCCCCACTATGTCCTTCAATAAGTCTGAATGACCTCTTTTCTATTCAGGTTAGTGTGACCTAATTCCAAGTGAGTGAAACAGACTTTTAGCCCAGGTTTCGTCTCCAAGATTGAGAGAGATTGTTTCCTCCCCTTCTCCCTTTCTTGCTTTTACTGCTCTTCCCAATAGTGTCTTCATTGCAATAAACAGGCTAAGCAAAGAAAGAAATAATATCTGTATGGTCTAAAAAGCATCATTAGACCTCTGGTGAACTATATAATTGTGTCATTATTACCCAGGTAGCTTGTTACTGCAAGGACTCTGGCTATCTTAATAATTCTCCTGAGTTTCTTTAACTTCAGAGCTCCCCAAAAGACTGGAAAAGGAGTATATAAATATGAAAGGAAAACAGTCTTCAACTTTCTAGCTAGTTTTTTTTCCTAAAAACATAAAAGGCTGAAGTACCTATGATACAGGCCTATACTGATACCACTTTAACTGTCTTTATAAAGACTCAGAAAAATAAGATAATGTCTTCCTTCCTTCCTTCCTTCCTTCCTTCCTTCCTTCCTTCCTTCCTTCCT
>JAOXJM010000023.1:31069510-31093009 GCA_026413425.1 Tringa solitaria | reverse complement strand
CCCCCAAAAAAAAAAAAACCAAAAAAAAACCAAAAAGCAAAACAACCCCAACCCAGAAACTTTGTCCTTCCAAAATATGCAGATCAGCAGGGTCTGCAGCAGGGTCTGCATGTTTAAACATTCTCCCATTGGGAACCATTTTTGCCAAATGTTAAAAGCAGAGGCAAAGCAAATCCAAACCACTTCCTGTTCCCTCTTAGTCCTGAAAAACATGGCTAAGTGGTTGGAGCAGTCTTCTGGAAAGTTGCAAACTGTCAGACTCTAAGACTTCCCCTAGAATTATTACTGACATGTCATTCATTTGAGGATTTCCAGTGCTTTCACATTGAATTAAACATAGCGGGAGATAAGGGCAGCCAACAACTGTCTGAAGAAAACCTCAATGGTTAGGAGCTATGGGTTACATTTACAAAGGTCTCTAGTTGCCTTACAATGCTGGTAGACACTTGGCCAGAAGCAAGTAGGCACTCAGCCCCTCCGGATGTGCAGGAAACTCCTCACTGGGTGCCTGTGTGTCAGTTAAAGATGAAAGCTAAAAATCTATTTCCTGCCATGGCAACACCTTAATTTATGCTTCCCTGTGACACAGGTATACTTTTCCCCGATGGTAAGCAATGATTGAGGGACTCTGCCTGCAAGGTACTGGGTACCCCTGCTTCCCAGAAAATTCTCCAATACCAGGGAGAGGAAAACTCACAGACCAGACTTGTTAGAAAATACCAAATTCTAAAAGCACCTGGAGTCAGTGGGAGTTTGCCTGGAAGGAAAGATTCACTAACTGATTTATAAATGCAAAGCATTATTTACTACAAGTTCTATTTACACCTGGCAGTGAGAAATCATTAGTGGGTAGAAGAATAGAGTCATCTGGCAGTAGCTTTTATCTTTGCTAGGTCTTTTTGACCCAAATACTGCCAAAATACCCAGTCCTTTTGCTTGATTGATAGTGTTTGCAAAATGAGTCAGATGTTTCATTACATCCACAGGTTTTTGCCTTTTCCACTTCTAATATTCATTGTGAGAATTTGATCTAATCCCTTTTTTTTTCAGATTTTTCCCTTTCTCTTTCCAGACATCAGCATTAGATCCTGCTATTCTTGTCCTTATGCAAAAAGGTAAGACTTTCTCTTCTGCAACATTTCTTATGCCCTTTGAGCTGGTATAAACAATGCGAGAAAGAGCAAAGGAAAGGGGAACTCTCAAATGCCTGCTGCACCAATTGACACCACAAATGATTTTTAAATATCCTTACAAGGCCTTCCTCAGGAGCACAGTGTGTGTGAAGTGGTGAAGACCACAAGACCTTAGGGACTTTCCTTTGCAGAACTGCCTGACTGCCCTGCAACCCCATCAGTTTCAGGAGCTGCAGCTCCTGGCCAAGACTTCACCATCCCTTCTGGGAGAGGAATGCCAGATATGGTGCAGCAAGGGCACCACAGTTATCAGGTCTTAAAGAGAGCTGTGTTTGGGTAGGGAAATGCTCCTTCACACTCTGCCCCTGCTCAAGCATATGCAATCTCTCCCAGCAAGGAGTAGAACCATGCGTGAACATGCAGAGAGATGAGTGTGGTTAAACAGAGCTTCTTTTTAAACTCTTCCATCTTCTGAAGTGCTGAGACTTACACAAAACCATTGTCTGCTAAATGTCTCCTGGAATGAGTCTCCTAAAAGACAGAAAATTACTTGACACATGTCCAGCTAGAATGAAATAGAAACACAACAGCACTAGTTACAGAGAAAAATGCATGTCCAATATATTAATTCAGCAGAATAATCATTGGTAGTGCTGAAGAAGGAAAGGAATTTGTTGCAACTACCATTGTCAGGGATTTCCAAAGATGTAATTGTCAGTTAAAGACCCAATTCTTATCGTTAGACCATAAACTACATATGTCTTTCCCAATCCTCTCTTCCATTCATTGTTATTTTTATCCGGACAATGTTTGTTTTAAATGAAAACAGTATTAAAATTTTAATATTTGTAGTTAATAGTCATCCTCTTGCTCACAAGTGAGGTGCTGAGAAGACTGAGGGAGAGATTCAAGAATGGTACAGCCTGTGGAGCAAGCACTGTGTTGCAGACAGGAGTGGAAAAGATCAGTTCTGACAATGGTTTCAGTCCCAACTAATTATTTTTTCCTCTCCCTTTTGTTCCCTCTAAATGATGCAAAGAAAGTGTGTCTCAGACACAGTCCCTTAAAATGTGAGGTAATCAAAGTAAAGCTAAGATATGTCAAACAAGAAGAGAATGCAGGAGTCCATTGCAAACACTAGGAAAAAGGGACAGGCACCATTGAAAAATCTCCTGTTTACTGCATGTTTGCTTTTGTAAAAATATCATCTTAAAAAATGTATCTTTCTTAGTTTTTTTCACCTACATTTACCGCAATGTTGTTTTCTATTCAAAGTCTTTTTTTCACATTATATAGGTCTGGCACATCATGTAATATACATGTTACACGCACACACACAAAGATTGTGAGGCCAAAGGAATCAAAATGCCAGGAAATACTGTTTAGGGTTGCCTTCCCAATTCTAACATGGAGCCCTGGGCATATGAATTAAGCCGTATTTCCAGTTGAATTTCCACACATTATCTACAGCTTTACTCATCCAGTTTCTGTCTTCTTTGCCTTCCCTTACTACTTCTACTTTTCATTTTTCTTTTATTCTTAACATATATTTGGTATTTACATGACCTGTACCTTGTTTCAGAAGTCCCATTAGTATCTTTGTCACCCTCTTCTAAATCTACCTTTAACTTATCTTCCAAAGAACATGCATATTTTCTTGTTTCTCAGTCATGTGATCATGTCTGTAGTTAATCCATCCATGTAGTTGATAACAAAAACACAAAAAGAGAGGGAAAAAAACCCCAAGAATAACATATTCTCTTGCATTTTCCCTCAAACTGAAAATTATTTTACTCAATTGAAAGAAAAAAAAAGGAAGGATGCTCTTGGCACTCTGAAACAAATTTCAGGAAAGTTATGGTTTGAATGAAGAGAGATTTGAGGATGGAAACTACCCAGAGATATTAGTTTTAGTATTTTTGACCAGCATTTCTTTTGTAAGACACTCAGCTCACATCTGAAACTGATTTGAATGTAAGAAGCTAGAGATTATCAAATGGATTAAGATATTTTGGAAGTGAATTTAAAATAGGATATTTGGGGCATATCTGTACTGCATTTAGACACATTAATAATACAGTCTCTCTGTCTTGGGAAAATATCTTTCCATTCTGTTATATAAAGACTCCTAACCCTCATAATATTGTATTTTATTTCAAAGGTAAATGTTCCCACCCCTTTGAATGAGGCTGGTTTTGAGACCTAGGCTGTGTTAGTCCTTATCCACGCAGTATATAAAGGTAGTATAAAGCCTGTACATGTGCCAGTAGTAAGAAATATGCCTCAGATGGGATGGTCTTCACCTCCTGTGAATAATCTTTTCGCAACTGTTGTGAAAAGTCTGTGGGCAAGCCCCTCTAACTGGACTTTTTAAATAACCAGCCAGTTTCTTGAAATCCCCCATTTTCCAAGAGTATTCTTTTCTCTTTTCAAAGAATAGGCTATATTCAAAGAGAAGGCGATGCAAGTGAGAGGAGCAATACTGGCAGGCCTATATACTGCCACCCTCTGTTCATCTCCAAAGTCGGATCACCACATTGGAAGATGTCCTTGTACTGTATATCCCCAGGCATCTCACTCCTTATCAGAGGAAGCCAGCACCACGTGGCTCAAAAGGAAAGACATTCCACAGACTATTCTCCCCTTGTTCTCTGTGAGGACTTTCTACTGAAAACAGAATAAAATTACAATGGACTTTGTGATGAAGCTCTTTGTTATTTGCTTGGCTTATGGCAGCATTCAGTAGCTGAAATATGTACTTGAAGTTCAAAAGAAATGCCTGCCTTGGAAAGGTTAAGTACATATGACAAGAATATGGAAAAAAGAAGAACGGTCCTATTTCATGGGTAAGTGGCTTGGGTTGAATAAATTCAGACTTTTTAAGGGGTCTTTAACATCTAAAAACACATGAAGATTGTCAAAATTTAATGGTTTGACAAAATCCCTTTAAGCGTCTGCATACATTTACAGCTTCTATACACAAGTTTGCGTTCATTTCCCCTATTTTACCCATCTAGAAATGAGGTGTGCAGAATGTGTTCTCTGCCTAGATAAGTTGTAGGGACAAACAGGTATCTTCAGCAGCTGACTTAGTCAATGGTATGTTCAGCAGAAAGTGACTTGTGGTTTCCATTAACTATAGAGGTTTGTCAAGCATGAAGTAATGGATCACACATGTGATCCATTGTAATGGATCCCACAAATTCCAAATGATTGACTCATTTCATAAAGAAATTAAGTAGTCAACATATAGCCCTCCTCCAGACATGGTAGTATGGCGACTCCATGCTTTGAACCATACAGATAGGCAAAAAAATTGGTTATAACAACTCAGACTCCAAACTTTATAAATCACTAGGCTTGAGGGACAAGGAATTTGTGGGGTCTAAGCTCATGTGGAGACAAAAGCATGAACCAGGCATAGGTTGCACATGCAAAGAAGAAAGCAATCATTACTACAGTGAAACATTTGGCTTTGATTCCAGTAGTGATGCTGCCATGCATTTAGTTAGAAATTATATCTTTCAGCTGTCACATACTCCTGGCAAGAGGGTCGGAGGGTTACCAAATAATCTTTTCAGAACTTCATCTGTGATCCCTTGAAAAAAAAACATGTCTTTTCTCCATGAGTCATGATCAAAGCCTTAATCTACATGTAGCTGCCGAATTGCTCCAGTTTGGGTTTGGGTTTAGCTCCCAGCCCAGGCACTGGGGCTCCTGTTGAGGGCTGGCTGCTCAGTGACATGGCTTCCTCCAGCAGCAGCCCCCTCTCAGCAGAAACAGTGGCTAATTTTTATTCTCATTGCTGCTGCACATTTACTTTCTGTGAGGAATGAGGCATTTGTTTTAACCTAAGTCAGTTCAAAAGCAGGCACTGTTTAATTGCATTTGAAAATGTATCACGCAAAGAGTCTGGAATTCTTGACCTGCATCACCAAAAAAGCCCTTCTCCTTAAAGATAACTTAAGGCATATCACCAATAACCAGGTTATCGGTGGACAAGCTCAACATGAGCCAGCAATGTGCGCTGGCAGCCCCAAAAGCCAACTGCATCCTGGCCTACATCAAAGGAAGTGTGGCCAGTAGGTCAAGGGAGATGATTCTGCCCCTCTACTCTGCTCTGGTGAGACCCCACCTGGAGTATTGTGTCCAGGTCTGGAGTCCTCAACACATGAAAGACATGGACCTGTTGGAACAGGTCCAGCGGAGGGCCATAAAGATGTTCAGAGGGCTGGAGCACCTCTCCTGTGAATGCAGGCTGAGAGAGTTGGAGCTGTTGAGCCTGGAGAAGAGAAGGCTCTGGGAGACCTTATAGTGGCCTTCTACTACCTAAAGGGGGCTACAGGACAGATGAGAAGGGACCCTTTATGAGGGATTGTAGCAATAGGATAAGGGGTAATGGTTTTAAATTGAAAGAGGGGAGATTTAGATTAGATACAAGGAAAAAATTCTTTACTGTGAGGACGATGAGTCGCTGGAACAGGTTGCCCAGAGAAGTTGTGGATGTCCCGTCCCTGGGAGTCCAAGGTCAGGTTGGCTGGGGCTTTGAGCAACCTGGTCTAGTGGGAGGTATCCCTGCCCAGAGCAGGGGGGTTGGAATAAGATGATCTTTAAGGTCCCTTCCAACACTAACCATTCTATGATTCTATGATCCTATGGTTGATTCTGGCTCTTTCTAGTTCTTTTGGCTCACTAGGTTTAGGATGGAAAGGTTTTCTATCCTGGCAAGTGCCATTCGCATGATGGCAACAATTTTTGAAGCAGAAGGCTTGTTAGGCATGTCCTCAAGATTTTTAGAGCTTGGATTTACCTGACTTTTTCTAAGATTATTCCCCAGCTGAATCCTATCCACTGAGAGCTCCCACCATTTAAGTATCTCTAAACTTTTAAACACCCTTAAACTGCCTAGCAGTTTCAGATTTGTTCTGTTTTAATGGACAGATTAGCATTCAGGGTCAGTTTTAGTTTTTATGTACCAGTTTGTTAATCTCCCATGAGAAAAGTGAGTTCTGTCTGAACCTCAGGGAAGGGGGAAGAGAATGCAGAATTAACAATAAGAATAATAAGAATCAGCAAAAATCTTAGGTAATGAATCATAAACAACCTGCCAGTTGTAACAACTATAGAAAGTTACTAAAATTACAGAAGAGAAAAAAGTACAGTTCTGATGCACATTAAAAATTCCAATTCCAGTAACAATCTTGACACTCAAACTTGTCTAACCTCTTTAAGTGATCCTCTAAGTCTGTCACCTTCTATACTTAAAAAAAAACCAATAGGAACTAGAAGATGGGAAAGGCATACTCTGCTACACAGTCCTTTTCCTTGATCGCGTTCAAGGGATGGCTGTCGGGCCCCATATAGAAAGTTTGAAAGGCTCAGGGATGTGTTTTGTCTTCAGTAATGTTAACTGGAAACATGCCCTATATTCTTTCCCCAGCCGCTTGAATACTATGACTTGGAGCTTTGTTATTCACGCATATAAAAATGATATCTCAAAAAGTAGCTTGACATGTACTGCTACTAAAGAAGAGGCAGTTTTCACTCTCTGCTTTACTTCCCAATGTCAAACTTGATCCATGATTTAAAGTAGAGTAATGGCAGCAGAATTATCTTCCTTACATATTTATGCTTGCTTTTAGGAAGAACTTAAAAATGCTGGATGCTGTACTTGCTCTTGCTCTTTCAATTCAATTTTGCTGTGCTGGTGACAGTTGAAGCAGGGTACTCTAACACAATGTACAAACTTCAGACTGTGAGTTCACTTAGGCACAAAAACATGCCTAGGGAGAAATCTCTCTTCTTCCCCTTTTCTGTGGATGGGGAAGCAGGAGCAGATGGGTCTGAAAAGAGGGCAAAGGATGAAATTTTCTGGGTCCTGCTCTCTGCGTGTAGGTGAGAGGGTGACTAAGGAGCTCGAGCTCATCCCAGTCTTTGGCTGCAGCACATGCCACCATGTCCTTACCTCTGTATTCTGTAGCTTGCCCTGATCTAGGATGGTCTTTTGTCAACGTCTCCTTGCATATTCATAGGCAAGTTATATAAATGCAGTCCCTATTGTACTACTGTAAGATAGGAGTCAAATCAATGTTCTTTGAGTTAAGTTTGAATCCATTTGCAACTAAAACATTTCCATTTAATTGCATTTTGAGGTCCACAAAGCTATCCAGAATAGTTAAGGTTCACTCCCACTTCACGAAAAGTCAACAGTTAGAATCAGTTTACTTTGAGGCTAATCAATAACTTTTTAACAATGGTTTTGGTTCAGGTCCTGTTTGAGAAGTTAATCATATTTCAGAGCTTCCTTGAGAGATGGGGTTACCACATACTCTGGCTATTAAGCAATACTCATGCATTATTACAGATCCGTTCTAGAAAATTCTGATTAGTAGTCCTCTGTCATATTGGAGGGTGTCTCAAGAGTGGCTTCAGAAAGTTGGGTACTATCCGGTTGTCCATATTTCCATTCATAGACCCAGTGCTGGAATAAAGCATACTTTCTAAATTTCCAGATGATATAAAGCTGAGGGGGGCTGCAGCACTCCAGATAACACTGACAGAATACAAAGTAATCTTTGCAGAAAGGAAAATCAGTCTGGAATTAAAACGGTATCATTCAATAAGATCAAGTGTAAGACAGTTTAGTCAGATAGGGTACTCCAGACAGGACAGAGAACAACTGGACTAGTGTTCACTCTGCAAGAAATGTTCTTAAGATCACAATAGGTCACACAGTTAATTTTAATCAATTGTGGCACATTATGTAAAACAA
Source organism: Tringa solitaria (assembly GCA_026413425.1). Taxonomy (NCBI): domain Eukaryota; kingdom Metazoa; phylum Chordata; class Aves; order Charadriiformes; family Scolopacidae; genus Tringa; species Tringa solitaria. The sequence continues at coordinate 31,085,104 of JAOXJM010000023.1, read as the reverse complement.
AAAGGTTCACAGACTCTAAAGTTATCCATAGGTGTATGAACAAGGATATAACCTATGGCACTAAAAATAACTCTTCTATCCATAAAACCTTAGCTGGGATACTGAGTCTGATTTCAGGCATCGAATTTCATGAAAAGCATGGATCATTCCCTCTAAAGAAGACTAATAAGAATCAGACGACTAGGGATCTAAAAATACAGGAAAAAAGGAATGATCCAGCTCAGAGAAAAGATGTCAGGAAAACATAATGCAGAATGCAAAAATATCTTGCAAAGAATAAGGGATTAATCTGTCTGTGCACCTGGTGGATAGGACAAGAGGTAATGCATTAGGAAGTAAGGGAAATTTTTGAGCAGTAAGGTTAGTGAAGGAAGTCTCTAGTAGGAAGCAGTGCTATCTTTTCACTGAAGTTCTTGAAGAACAGTTAAAACAAATGCCTGTCAGGGATGCTTTGGGTATAGCTGATTCTGCTTTGGAGTAAAAAGAGGGGTTAAGATGATCTCTTGAGATGGCTTCCAGCTCCCTCTTAGCTCTAGTCTTTGTTCATTCCACCATTTCTATGTACCTACAGCAATATATCTGAAGGCAGTCAAAAACATTAAAAAGTACAGTTCCTATTTTTCACCTCCTAAAACTAGCAAATTAATGATACTAATAAAAATGGTTTGCTCACCAAGCTCCCTTAGTATGCTCTAATTACAACACTCTGAAATATTTGTGCTTCATATGGGAGCTCTGCTTACCGTTGAGATCCAAACTTGTGTCATCTGCTTTTTCATAGCTAAATCTGCAGGCAGCAGTAGGCACAGAACCCAGTTCAATCTTAGTGAGACCAACAGCAAAGGAAATGTGAGCTCAGCCATTAGTTATCTTGGCATAAATAAGTATATACCTTTTCTGGACTAGCAAAAGCAATCGTGGATACATGGTACACCATCAAAGCCATTAGTCTGCCTACCCTTAGCTTGCATTGCCCTTTAAGAAGTGTCACCGAGCACATTAGCCAAAACTCATCTTTCCTGACATTTCCCAGTGCATCTCTAGCAGGTAATGCCCGTGTTAAATCAGGTTCTTTCACTGGAAATGTCTTCTGGGTGCCTAAATTACAGCAATCGTGGAGTATCCTCGAGCCTGGTTGCTGGGACTCCAGCCCCCGCAGAGTCTCAGCCAGCGCAAGCTGTTTGGCTGCTGATTACAGGTTTTGTCATCTCAGCTATGCAGCAACTGCTCCCACGTTGGTTGGATCTGACTCTGGCACACATGCACAGGCTTTTCCTGGTTATACTTGCAAAACGCTCCAGGATGATGCCTAAATAGAGTCAAGTTATTAATGCAGAGCACATGATTAAAACAGCATGGATGTCAGAGCAGCCCTCAGGATGTTTGTACAACAAGGGGCATCCTTGATCAGAGGCAAAACCTTGTTTGCTCTGCCCCAAACTGTGCTCTGCACACAGGGCCATTCCTGGCTTCTTACCTCCTGCTCATACAGCAGCTTCATGTTGCTGGGTATCTTTGTGCACTTGTCTCTGCATTTGGTTTCTCTTAGGCAATGACCTTCCCAGAAGCCCAGCAGGTATATCACCCTCAACACACCAGCTTCAGGTAGGTATTAGTTACCTTGTTGTTTGCGTGGAAGAGAGAGATGAGGGTCTTTCATGTGACCAGCCAACGAACGGTCCGAGTTCTGTGGCCAGCTCACAGGGTCCTGCTCCTGTCATCCAGAGCCCTGCTCCTTTCATGTAGACATTGTTTTGGCTTATTTACTGGGGATAGCAGCAATAATTTTCCAGCCCAAATGAAACCAATGCCTATAGTGTACTCGTAATACTGAGTACTACCAGGACCTAGAACAGGACTGTAACACAGCAGTCTTCCTAAACCTCTTACAGTTAACTGCTCACATACTTTCAGGAAACAAAATACCTTTCTGGACTATTACCTTACAGTTTTACTCTATATCCAGTACACTGCCTGGCCAAGAATAACAAATAAAAAGAGAGGATGTACCAATCTTTTATATCTGGAAGGAGAAATAGAAGAAATAAAAAGAAAATAAAAGGAACTGTTAACTATTCCAGCCCTTCTGGCAGCAAAAATGCAGAGTAAATTTTGGGAGGGCATGCCTCAGAAGTCTAGTCTTTTATATGGAAATATGGAATGTGCTGTTAAGACTAGATTAACTAGTCTGAATTAATAAAACACAAAACCTGAACATTTATTCAAAATTGAGGCCAAACTTCAAGCTGCTTTGAGGTTTACAAACAAAAACAAAGGCTTGTAATACCTCCCCTTTACTTTTTTTTTTTTTTTGGTTTTACTCAGCACTGAAATACTTCTGTCTAAGCAAAACCCAGTCACACTGGAATGCCACCAGAAAATCCTCACATATCCATCCAAATTTTGCACTCTTGGGAGATTCAGGTAAATGGGATAAGCTTTCAGATTCTTTCACCTTTCAGAAGCTTTCTTGTCTTCAGTAATTTTTCATTTTCTGAATATTTCCCTAGTTCTGCACAGAGAGCAAATGCTAAGGATGTGCCATACATATTAACCACTAGTGAAACTAGGTTGAAAGAGAAAGCTTTTATCGATTGATTTTCAAGGGGCATTAAGAGAAGACAGCTCCTTTTAATCAGGGGAAGGAAAGAAGATTGTTCTTCCTTTCTGAACATCAGTATTTTAATACTGATAGTAAACCTCCCAAGACCATGGAGAATTATTAGCCCATAGCACTCATCAGCCAATGGTATCATTCTTGGTCTAAGAGAAGCGAAATAGATTCATAGTATTCTCTTTTTCCAAAGACTATTAATACAATGTCTTATAGGGAATGCATCAGGCTATCCACTACCCATTTAGGAAGATGAATTCTCTTGAAACATCCTCTCCTTTTCTATACGCACTCTCCCATGGGAAAAGCAAGCACACTCATCTTTAACAGAGTCCTGAATCAGCAGCAGGAGAAATGTATGAACACCGTGAGTGGGGACACTGGATGTGAGAGATTGTATCAGAAGGAAGAAATCACAGAGAATTTTCTTTTACATTTAAATATAATACTACTATTATACTAACATACACTTTACCAACATGGATCACAATTAAAATACTGTTTAGGATAATGAATGATTATATTTACTAATTTTACTACTTTTAAAAGCCTAATATGTGACACTTTATAGGAAAATTGAAAGCCAAAGAGAGAGAACTTAAAATAATTTCTGTGCTTTTCTAAATGAGACTGACAGGGGTTCATGAAACTGAGATTTGTTACAGTAATTGACTGTGGAGGAAAGTTTCTGACTGCAGTATGAGAAAACTAAGTATTGTCCTTTAGGTCACAATTTACACTCAGTGCTTTAATTTTAAAAGATACTGGGAAACAAAGTAAACTAAAACATAAACCACCACCTGCTGTATCTTTTTCTCATGTGGCACAGAAGACAAATGGTTCATCTTGTGTGTCATTGAGGATTTTCATCAATGAAAAGCTTCATCTCAGCTCTTGTCACCTCCTCAACACTTTGACTCCATGGAATATCTTAATATACTCAAACTAGTATTGACCAGGGAATCTGCAGAGGGCATGGACAAAACATCCTCACTTGTCAGTTTGCTCCTTCCCTTATTTCACAGTTGCCAGTGCACTGGCATATGAATTTATACCAAAAACAATGGTAGATGCTGTGTGTTTGAACGCCAAGGACATTGTACCAAAGAGACTGTGCTAAATCAGTGAATGGTTTGCCCACCCTAAGAATGCTGCATAAAGTCACAAGCCTCTTAGAGCCTGAAAGATGCCAGTAAATTGGAAAAGACTTAGAGAAACACAACAACAAATGATTAAGAGACAGATGGACTCCTGTAAAAATATTAAAAAAACTGAATATTCAGGATAAAAGGAGGTCACGCAAGGCAAAGACTGTAAATAACAAGGATAAAATATATTATTTAAGACTGTAAAAAGAAATATAATCCACTGTCACTGAATAATATTGAGTGGAAGAAAATTTAGTCAGCAAATCTGGAAAAAAAATGTTTCTTTTCTGATCCAGTAAGTTGAAGAATAACCTCCCAAAGGACATGATGGATACTTTATGGCCTGCAGAAATTTAAACTTAGAATCACAAAAATCCAGACGATAACAGCAGGGGTGGAAAATTAGTCTAGTAATAATGAACAAGTTATATGTGCTAACAGACTTCCCTATTTGTCATTTCTCTTTTATATATCTTTATTGTGGCAGCAGTGGGGAAGATCATATATATATGTTTTATTGGTACTATTATTTGGTCTATGTCTTAAGAACTTAACCTGCCAGCTAAATATTTATTAATAACTTGTGTTTCCCTCAGAAACATTTGTATTGTAATGATACTCTTTCAAATATTTTGAAGTCAGGGATTGATTACAAACATTTTGAAGTTCAACCTGAATATCTTAGAAAGGTTAGTGATTCGTTTTCCTTGATTGGGTGATCACTTGCAATGCAAATATTAGTATGTGAGGATTTAAGTTTCTGAACTTTGGAAAAATGTATGCATGTAGCTTTGAAATTTGCCTTTCAAGTTTGTGCCAGTTGCACAGCAATCAGGTGGCAGCACCAAGTGAATACACAACAGAGCTGCACTTAATAGAAATACACTGATTAAACATGTTTATTCACAGAAACTTTCTTGCAGTGTTTGCCTTGTTCTAATTTAATTACAAACACTCTCATTTCTGCTGAACAATAAAGATTGCTGCAATTTTTCAATAGACATACAATGAAGTAGGATGTTCAGCATTGATTTGGGGGGGAATTCGGGAGTAGGCCCTGTGGCCACAGCTCAGGAAAGCATTTAAATCTATGACTTTTCAAGGCAGCAAAACCCAAATATTTTCTCAGAACAAGAGACACTTTTAATTGCATTCTGAACAAAGGGCTTAGGACTGTAAATTGTTACATGTGGGCAAATGGGCCCTATGAATGCTTGATTCTACCATCATACCCTAATATAATAATTATACAATTAAATATAATAATAATAATAATGATGATAACGATGGTATGTTGTTAAAACCTTCTTCATGGGAAAGGCACTTAAGGAAAGTGCATCTCCCAAGGAAGCAGAACAAGGTTTGTCGCTGTAGATTTTGTGCAAAATGTTTTGGAGGATGGCGGCAGGGGGTAATATCACACAGAACCACTTCTTATCCTCATGACCACAAATATGCTCCCTATAATTTCTCATCTGTATCCCACAGTTCGAAATAACACAGCCACTTTCCTGAACCAGGGTGTGAGCCTGCACTAGACAACAGTGTGCTCAACAGTAAAGGAACAAAGGATACAGAAACAGTTTTCTGTAAGAACTGGAAAGGTATATTTACGCTCTACCTACTACATTAGCTAAGATAAGATGGACAGCTTGATGCTGGTCATTTTAACGAAAGAGGGTTTAAAAGGTAACATTAAAATCTTATTTGAAAGAATTATTTTCTCGGCTCAGGCCTGGAGTCCATTGTTTGGTTGTCACCTCTAAGATTATTATATCCCACATGGACAAGTTTCACGCTTTGGAATCATACGTTTCATTTTAAGTGTAAAGCATATTGCTAGGTGTAATATGGAAATGACTTGTCAGCATAGCCTCCCTGTTCCCTTAAATTAGCCTGTTTAAAGTATTCTTTAACTTTCCACTTAGGCAGCAAAAAGCCACTTTATGTTCTCATTTGTCTTAGAGTAAAGTAAGAATTACTCCAGCAACTTTAACAGAGTTAGTCCTGATTTCCATCACTGAAACTGGAGGTAGGATTTGGTTCTCGAAAATCAGATACTGTTTTCATAGAAAGGAGTCTACTACGTCTACAACACTAAGGAAGAAGAGAAATAATTTATGCTATAAATAAAAGCAATAATGTAATAATGAGGTGCCTATAGCTAGATTTGGTATATAGAACTTTCAATACAAGTACCTCAAATACTCACAGACTTAGATAAAGGGCCTCTTCATCATTGCTGGGGCAGATAAGCAGAAAGAAGTGAAATTGAATCTAAATGGCTTGGTTTTCTCTTTTCAGGTGAATGCCTACAGTTAAGTCAATGAGAAATAGAATTGCACATCATCTGTACAAACCAGCCCAGATATTTAAATCCCTAATTTATATTGTTTCAGAATTTGGAATACATGACTTGCCTAGGGTTATGGAATGGATGAAAACCCCAAGCAAGGAAGTTCCATTTTGGGCATATACTAATTAGCTCTGTGAAAACTGTTGTTTCTACAGAGCCTTGAGCATCACAGCCCATGTTAGTCCAGGCTTGGAATTAGTATAGTCTTTTCAGCATGACCCTCCATGCAGGCTAAATCAGTCCAGCTTTTTGCTTCAAGCACAGCTGACAACACATGCAGGGCTGCACTGTGCTCTAGACCCACAATGGTTCATTTAGAGACAGATCAAAAACCCGTGCAAGTGTTGTTTTGCTCAGCATAACCCATGTAGAGTGCCTCATCTTGGAACTGGGAAGCTAGGAACTAAACTCAGCTGCCCTCAATCATAGACCAGTAGTTCAGGAGTGGACAGCTTAGTTATTTCCTTCTTTTATTCAGTCAATTATTTTGAACAGCTAGCTGCTCTTTGCAAAGCTACAAGTGGGGATGGGTAATTTCAGCTCTGCAAGGCTGAAATGCCTGTAGCTTGATATGAAGCATACTCTCGGTGTGTATGTGTGACTGTATGCAAAGGCAGGGAAATGAGAAACATATTCTGCAGGAGCCATTTAATGGCCAAAGCAACATTGTGTTCAAACAGCACAAAACCCCAATTTATCTCACTGTGGCTTGATATTAGGGTAAGGACTGACTGACAAGGAAGACAGCATCCGACTGAGTCATAAGCAGCGCTCTCTGCATGAGTCTCACAAAAGCTGGGCTTCCAAAGACTGAGAAGTACCCATGTCATTCATCTCAATCATGACTGTGACAGCTTTTCCCTTCGTTGATTATAGTTAACGGTGACTGAGCAAACCAGAGGAAGAGAATAACTGGTTCACAGCAGGAAGATGATTGACCTTGTTTGTAAAGGTAATAGCAAAACTGGTGGCCACAGAAAAAGGCACCAGAAAAACACAGTATCTTCTTTAATAAGGCAAATGCTATGCAGAGGAAGAGGTGTCTCCAAAAGAAAACGGCACATGCTTGTCTCAAGTGTCCCTCGTCCCTCCCCACCACCAGAACCTGAATTGTCCATCTCTCTCTTCTACCTATGAACTAACATGCATTCACCTTCACTTGCTGCTAATTTTTTATGAGTGGCAGAAAGGACTCTCCAAACGTTCACTTTCCTAGAGCTTGTTAGATGATGAACAGATGGCAAGGGCACAGCGCCACTTATCCTTCCACATATAGGACTGCAGCCTAGTCATGTTAAAGCCCTCAGGACTGAGAAGCCAAGTGAATGAACAGATGAGATGAGATGAGATCACTGTAAAAGAGCCATCCACTGCCTACTATGTGCTGCTCCTGTGTAGGATAAGATATGTGAAACAATCAAGATGGTTAGCTTTTCTCCCCAGGCAGTAATGGATTAAAAAGCGTGACATATAAAGAAAAGCCTTTGAGATTATTACATTGTTTTAATCACTGAAAAAGGGATCTTCTTCATTTAAGACTTCTGTGATCCATTGCCATCCTTGTTTCTCTGCATATCCAGAGCTGTCTTGAACACTGAGGGAAAGGTCCATCTTCAGGAACACGTGCTGTGCCCTGTGATTCTAGTTGCCAATTTGAAGGCTTGTTAGTTACCTGTCCAAAAAGAGCTAGCTGTGTTTTGTAATGCAGTCAGCAGCAGTGTTTCAAGAGAAAGGCATCACCTACATGGCAAAGGAGATGGTATGGTGGGATGGCAGGAAAAGTGATAAAGAGCTATGAATGGCTGTGTCTGGACTGCAGTCGTAAATTAATCTTCTTTTACCTCCAGCTTGGCTGAGCTTTCATCTTGCTGATAACAGGGTAGTTCCACAACCTTATATGTTCAGCTCCTCCTTGATGTATTTCCTAATAGGAAGATGAGATTGGTTTGGCACTGAGCCACAGAAGTTAGAACCATCTTTGATGCGCAGAGATGGAGGTATGATAAAGGTGTGAATCAAGCTGGAAAGTTTAGCCTCACAGGGAGATCTAGATAGCTTGAAAATTAAGATGAAGTTAAATAATCCTCTAAAATCTAAGGATAAAATCATAAACAAATACTATGCTTTGGAGGGGGAAGGAGAAGCGTAGGGGAAATAATCTAAAAATCTCTTCCCTGTTAACATGACTTCAGAAGAAACTTCAAAAATAGCACTCACTTACAAGGAAGGAGTAAAAGAAGACCCAGCTTTCTGTGTCTTTGAGAGCTAATGGACTCAGAGAAGTGACAGGCAGAGGCAGTTTAGAAGCTGTATTTTACTTGATATTTTATTTAAATTTTTTTTTTTTAGTGTGAAACATCTATCTATAGAATGCCCTTTCGTATAAGGCCATGCCTATCCGCCAGATAAAGCAGCACGCAGGAATGAGAAAAATGCTTTGAAGCCTCCTAGGAGAAAACAGTTCTACCTTAATGAAGTCCATTATGGAGCTCTGCTTTCAGTACAGGAAGGCACTTTCAAAACACGCCTAGCAATGAAAATGAGACTCTCTCATGAAGTGTAAAAGTTGTGACAAGCCAGTTACAGATGGAAATGACAGGGTTTTGCTTGCTACAGACAGCTCAGAAAACATTCTAAAGTGTACTGGAGCCACAAGGAGTTACTGGATTTCAATCAGCGCTCAGTGAAATCAAGTGCAACTGAAAATGCATTAGCTGCGCCATGCATGTATTTACAAGGTAAGAAATACATGAGGATGATATTTTCTTGGCCTTATCCTTTCAAATGTAAGGGATGCAACTACCGTACTGAGACTGGAAGGTTATTTCTGTAGTTAGGTGGAGGTATAAGACTCAGGAAACCAGGTTTGCTTTGCAGCCTTGTGCTGCCCGATTCCTGCACATTTTTTGGGGTATGCTTCTGATCCCTCTCTGTAAAGTGAAGACAAAACTGTTTTACTTATTTATGGGCTTATTCTTGTATATCATGGTGTTTCCTTTTAGTACAACGGAAAATTGGTTTTATCTTGAGATTTCCAGGTTGATAAAGTGGGGAAGAGTAAAAACATAGTTAAATAATATTCAGAGTTAATTCAAGATGATACCCTCTGTTGTCTTTATTAACTCTGCTGTTGTTTGGAACAGAGTGAAATCACCCTCAGCTGACAGTTTTACTTTGACATTTGAAGCCACAGTTGTTGAAACCTATTATAAATAAAGTCAAGCTGATCTAGTTTAAACAAGACACCCATAAAACTGAATCTTTTGGCAATACTAGGCCTTAGTAGATTTGCAAATCTATCCATCATATCTCTTATGCCCACAACATTTCTAGGTCCTAGTGGGACCAGTAGGCAAGGAACTGAAATCACCCATGGAAAACCCCTCAGTCCAATGCACAGAGGGCAAGCACTCTCTCACTTGGAGGGCCATACTGATGAGATTTCAAATGCACTGTTGCATGTTTTACAGATTTGGAGCAGGTTCAAACAACCAAACCTAAACTCCAGTTTGATTTTTCCATTATGATAGAACAAGTGGTGTGAACCTGCCATGGAAAGGGAGGATCCTCACGTTCTTGCACCTGTCCAGTATGACTCTGTACACATGATTAGTATTCTTTTTTTCTCATCTGTAAAAAGGTGATAAGAGTTTTGTACTGGGCTCCTATGCAGCATAAATGAGTATTTTGAGATGCCTTCTACTATCATAACCTAGCAATGCCTTGCTTCCAGAAAAATGAAATCTGCTCTGTAAATCTGCTCTGAAGTTCATACATTGACCTCAGATACCAATGCAAAAAATGACTGTGACTTTTATCTGTGATGAAGATCCCAAGGCTTCCCCTGAGAGACACTTCTGTATCCGAAAACCAAAGGAAAACAGAAAAAAGTTATCTTTCTGGCAGCTGCAGAATGGCCTCTTCAGTTTATTCATAACCTATAACCCTGACAGTGCAAAGAATGACTGATTTGGGACATTAGAATAGCAATTGTATGCTTCTAGAAATGGTTTACATGGTAATTCATCTTTGTTCATGCTGTTTTTGCAAGCAGAACTTATCCTCGTAATTTCTATGAACTCTCTCCTTCCCTCTCCCATATATTATCTTCATCTTTCAGACCTCTAAACCCAAGTCATTTTATTATTGATGAACAGCATTTGTATAATGCTTGTCAAGAGATCTGTCTGAAGGATCATAAACTTCATGTCATAATTTTTTCAGCCAATACTGATATGCAGTTCTCTCCAGGGTGGAACAGAGGAGTGGCCTTGAAGATTAAGGGTGAAAGAGAAGAAGCTTGCAATGGAAAGTGACCATGAAAATTAGTGCTGTGCAAAAATGTGATTATTTATTCAGATCCCAAGTTCAGCAGTTTAACTAAAATACCCTGAGTTTTTCATAAAGTACCAAGGACTTCTATCCAATTATAAAAAGTGTATAATGTTTATTCTGTGGACCACATGGCAGTGAATTCCCACAGCACCCAGGCAGCGCACAGCACAGAGACAACCATCCAGAGGTGGGAGGGGAACTCTCCTCATCACTGCTCATGGCCAGACTGCAAGGCTTCTCTCCACGGCATGATTCCCATAGCTTTGGTGGGACGTTTGAACCGAGACAAATACCTGAACATATCTAAACTTTGTGTCACTCACCAGTTGACACTGAAAAGATGATAGGGAATTTAATTGGGGTAGGAAGAAAACACAATTCCTAGAGTAACTTGAGCTCACAGCATTCATTTCTTTCACCTGGACCTCCTTTCCTCTCAAACCAACTGGCTCTTGCACTTACCAGTGAGGTCTGAGGCAGAGCATCCTATTGAGTAGAAGTCCCCAGATTGTTTTGGAGGCAGCATACATACAAGAATTGACAAGACCTCCTCCTACTGAGACTCTTTAAATCCCTACAGCTAAATACAGAAGGGCTAGGGAGAAAGTGAAGCCATTAAATTGCTGTGAAATCACCCTCTATAAGTGGTAGCATGGTGCCCTGAGATCAGTTTGACCCAGTAACACTCTCCAAAATGATAGCAAGGCATGGGCTCCAGGGCTAGCACAAGGGCCAGGAGGGAGCACGGAGCCCAGGTGACAAAGAGTATCGGGGACAGTATCTCCTGTAATGACTATATACAGTTATGTCTCCCATCTACCTACAAAATCTTCTGACATTGTCCCAGCTGGTTTTGGCCCTTATAGGGCCAAAACTTGCCTCCACCCAGAGCTAAGATCTATGAAGTATAATGCAGCCAGTTTGTGCCATTGCCCTTCAGGCCAAAAAATGGTCCCTGGAGATTTTATTTAGCAGTAAACATGCAGACTCAGAATTCCAGCAAGATCACAGCGTGGTAGGTGTAGGAACTGACAACATCTTTACCTTAGACTTTTTCAAATCAAGCGAGTCAGAATTCATTTTTCTTCCTTGCTGTCATGTTTGAGAGATGATCTCAGCTGATGGTGGATTTTCAGTTGGATTTAGGAGATTTACTTTTGTTATGATAAAGGGATAATCTCACTTAAAGATTCCCCCACCTCATTCGCTGCTCATTCTCTTTACATAGCGAGGGGAAAAAATAGAAACTAAACTCACAAGAAAATGGCAGTAGTAATAACAACAACAGCGATAACCAAACAAGCTGGGAGCAGCAGGGAAGTAAAATGGCTCATGTTTAGTTTTGATCTTCACATCAATAAAGAACAAAACAAACAAGAAATGGTGGAGTTATTTTAAACCATGTGTCCATATGCAACAGAAGAGAAAAGTCACTCTGAAATCTGGGTTAACCAGAAATTTATTGTGTCAGGAAATATTGGATCTAAGACCTAGTGCTCATGTCAATCAATTTAATTTTTTTCACATACATCAGAAAATATGTCTTTCCCAGCATGCACTATTTAATTAGACCTTCATGAGATTTTAAAGCAGGCTCCAAGGATTTTTATAACTCCATCGTCTTGTGAGTTCACATGCCAAATTTACATAAATGGAGACAAAGAGATTAAAAAAGCAGGGAATGCAATGAAAAATGCTGTCATCTAAGACCTTAAGAGTAACAAAAAGGATAAGAGGAAAAGATTCGTAAAAAAAATATATGAAAAAAAAAGAATTAATAAAAGAAATGTGCATGAAAAAGATTTAAAGAAGAACCCATACCTTCTGAATGGTTAACAAAAAAAATAGATCTTTTAATCTGCATATCTTGTACTTCAAAGAGTAAAGAAAAGTTCATTATTGTAATTTTCCTAAAAGGGGGAAGCTGAGGTATCAGTTTTAGTCGGCCCAATGAGGACTGTGATTTACTCAATGACAAAATCAGTGTCAGCTGTACATAAAGAATGATCTTTCTGATCTCCCAAGTATCACATCTATTTCCTGCTGCCTGCACATCTGTGCTGTCTGCAGACTTCTGTCTCACTGAATTGCTTTTCTTGGTGGTTGATTGCAAAAGACTCCAGATAATGTACCTTGCATAAATATATATATATGTAGGCTATCCAGAAATGGTCTACCTCATATTCATTTAATCCTAAACTTAGGTTCTCTTTTAATTATGAGATCCCTCAGAGTTAAACTCTTTCTCAGGCCAAAGCTGGGACTGCCAAGAGACATCATCATTTTTCTGACCTGGCAGGTTGCTTTCAAGTGAATTAGCACATTTAGTCTTCAATGAAGAATGAAGTCAGTGAGAAGCAGCAGTAAAAGATGAACAAAACCCTGGTGTGTTGATATCAACTGAGACCCTGTCCTAACTTGGTGCTGCAAGAGCAGAAAACATATTTTGCCTCGCTGCCTTATACTTCCTGGTGCCAACTGGTTCCCTCATCTTCATGCTTCTCTTCACAAAAACAAATTCTAACTACCAACTTCTTTTAACACTGTCTCCAGAGGAGAGATCACTGTTAAAAACTGACGTCCAGCTGATGACTTTCCCCACTGTCTCCCACAAGAAACTTTCCTTGGGTACACAGCTCAGCTCACTTCTGGTATACAGTTCCCAAAAAAGATTTTAGACCATTTGCTCACTCCCCTCTAAACATAAAAGGAGGTATGCGCCATAGCTATAAAACATGGCATGATATTTTCATGTTTTCCCTGCCACACAGGGATTTTTCCTCGACTTGAACAAAGAGGTTTTCTATGGCTTTCTTAGTTCAGGAACAGCAAAAGAACATGCCTCATTTGGATCTCCCCTCCCACTGGCTCATGCTGGGATCAAATATGTATAAAACCAAATCCAGCTCTTTAGAGAATGCTCTCACTAGGCTGAGTTCTTGAAAGTAATTTTATGCTTCTCTTCAGGGTGCTCTCAGCAACTGAGTCATCACTGAGGAAAAAGATAGGGGAAGCAAAGGAGAGAAACCTGCAAAAAGATTACAGAACATATCATAAAAGATATGTTGTTTTATTTATAAAAATAGACTTGAGGGGTAATCACTGTCATTACGTACACTGGAGGACAGAGGCTGAGTTCATGGAAGAAAGTGTGAAGCAATGAGTAAATAGTGGAGTTCAAAGCAAGAAGAGGAGTGGATGAGAGATAGCATTTGAGCAGGACCATACTCTGGAGAGTTAGAAGGTAGGATCTAGGTGTGTTGCAACTCTAAATACTCTGCCACCCTCCTGCTCCCCTTATCCCTCTCTCTTGGTATCTCAGCTGTAACAGGGATTTATGTTGCTGAACACCATGAAGCAGTAGTTCATGAAAGAGTGTCAAGGAACAATCAAAATGATTTTCACAACAGCACTTTGCATTGCCTGATATGGTCCGAGGCAACAACAAAAATGACACCAGTCAAGGTGAGAAGCATTAAGAGCTGTTAAAAAGTTAAAAGAAACATTAGCAGTGATGTAATAAGGAAAACCAAGGCAATTTTTTAATTAATGATTGAAAAAGAAAATGAAATTGTCTTGAGGAAGAAAAAGGTGCCTACAGACCTGTTCACCTAAGTATGATCAGTACAGTAAGGAAGTAAAAAAACAGCTTTTCTTCAGCCTGAGTAGACCTTGATTAACAGCACAAACAACAGAGTGGGAGGAAGATCCAGATTTTATAAGTCATTATAATAATATCTCCCATAGCATGTCCTCACTTACCTTCCCAAGGTGGGGAACTGGAAGACAGGCCACCTCTCTTCCCTGAGAGAACTGGACAACAGGCAAGTTGCCACTGCATTTCTTCCTATTTTGTGAAGGTAGCAAAGTGCCACAGAGTTTCTCAGCCATCCTGGTACTTGTCCTGACCACTGGTGTATGAATGAAAAAAAAGGATAGGTAAGATGGAACTACGTTCCATCTGAACATAAGGAAAACCTTCTTTACTGTGAGGGTCACTGAGGAGTGGCACAACTTGCCCAGAGAGGTTGCAGAGTCACCATCCCTGGAGATACTGACAAGACATCTGGACATGATCCTGAGCATCCTGCTGCAAGTGGCGCTGCTTGAGCAGAGGGCCTGGACCAGAAGACCTCCAGAAGTCCCTTCTGACCTCAACCCCTCTGTGATTCTGTGAAAAAAGTTCATGAGTGTATGGAGGCTTTTCACTTATGTCCCAGCTTTTCTTATGGCTTATTTTGAGTTTTGGCAAGTCATTTCACCCCTTAATGTTTCACTTTCCTCATCTGCAAATGGGGGTTTAATTATACCTACTTCCCAGAGAGGTAAATTTCATTAGGAGAGCAATCCACCCATGCACAGAAAATCTTTGCACCATTTAAATCCCTAAGTGGAATGTAAGTGATGTCCAGACCTTGTGGTTAGCCCAAAGAGTTGGGATAAATGTCACTCTCCTTTTGCAAAGCCCACGGGATCATGAAATTGGAAGAAGTATTAACAGTGCAAAACATTACCCTTGTTCTCCATGTGGGCTGGGGAATGCTGCAGCTACCAACACTATGATTCCAAGACATTAAAATTTGTCTGTTGTCATAATCCGTACGCTTGGGTTGTTATTTTGTGTAGTTAAAATCCGAACATGCCTCTCCGCTGCAGCTAATTAGTGATATGCACATGGGAGATGTTACAGCTCGTAGGCTAGTCTTTGCTGTGACAGAGTTGACAGTGATGGCAATGCAGTCTGTTCCAAAGAGGGGGAGGGGAACAGTGTTATCTGGAATTGATTTTTGTCTTCATTAAAGTCTACACTTATTCACTATTTTCCCCTAAGCATACCTACTTCCAAGATTTATTTGAAAGTATAAAATTAACTTATACTGGTTCTGTTTTATTGGAGGGTTTTTTATGTATTTTAATATACTCACTACTCAAATTGAAGCCTTTGTGAAAGCTAACTCTACAATCATCTTTTGATGCTGTCAGAGTAAACAATATACAAGGAGTTTCATGGAATCACAGAATTGTCAGAGTTGGAAGGGGCCTCTAGAGGTCATCTAGTCCAACTCCCCTCCTGAAGCATGGTTGGCCAGAGCACATTACTCAGGACTGCATCAAGGCGGGTCTTGAAAATCTCCAGAGAA
>JAOXJM010000023.1:31046323-31069410 GCA_026413425.1 Tringa solitaria | reverse complement strand
CCCCCTTGTCTCCAGGGTCTGGGATTCATGAGGGGCAGCTTTGGCAGTGAAGACCAAAGCAAAGAAGGCATTCAGCAACTAATTTGCATTCATGAATTAAATTTGGTGTTTACTTCTGGATGCCAAGGGCTAAATATTCTAAAAGTTGTTTGGTATCAGTATGCATAATCTTTGGGTTACAACAGCTTATATGGACAGTTAAATCAGAAAGTTGTAGAAATAGACACAATAGTTTGGGTGATTCAGTGAAAATGGAGAGTGAAGGTGTGATAAAGGTTTTTTGTGATGATGGTGCCATTATGCTGCTAAGAATCTACTTCAGCCTTCCAATCCAGTCCTATCTCTTTTCTCTTTCTTTCTAAACTATCAAAAACACAGTTCCATTCATATATTTCTTTAAGAATAAGGTAGTCAAACTTCAAACTTCGAGATCTGTTTCTGAGACTCTAAGAGAACTACAGGAGAGCCAGATGGTTTCATTAAGAACACCTTTTTTTATTACAGCTGCTGTACTCTGCCTTCATTTTCCAGCTTCCAGGAGGACAAATCACAAATCAAAATGTATATGGGCATTTATGAAATGTTCCACGCACCAAACAGTGAAGATTTTGGATGCCTTTTGACTTCTGTAGGTCAGGGAAGTCAAGATTTGCATTGTATGAACTTTGGTACCCATGTCATACACATTTAACCAGAGAAGAATATTTTAATGGTCCATTCACACACACTTTATGCCCAGCCAACCAAGTCCATTTTATCACTTTGATCTGGTATGTCGATCAGTGATGACATTTGCAAACAAGAAAATAAACCTGATACACCTGTCATGTGACTGATTAAGCCACTTTGAGTGTTCCCATCCACAGAACAAAAGTGTGATTGGCTAATTTTTCAAGGAAAGTCTATAAACACCGCCATACCCAGTGCCCCTCTCTGTATTGTGGTAGGTATACAGAGAAGGTCTCCATCTCCCAGCCTGCCAGATCCATCACAGCTCTCATACCTTGCAATATGCCGTGTACTGTACCCTGAAAAGGAATGGATCCTTCTGTCCTCACTGATTCTCCCTAGAAATCATGACAGGTTTACTTTGCTGCCACTGTAATTCACTTTCCAGTTCCTAAAAGGATTAACCCCTGTATTTGCAAGCAAAAATAGTGTTTCCCTTAAAACCTGAAGTTCAGGTCTTGGAATAAATGACCGCTGATATCCAGAGCCTTGTCATTGCACATTGCACAGCAGTAATCATGATTCAGCTGTAGTTCATAGCTATGGATCACGGGTGTCTATCACCTGTGCTTGATGACTTCACAGAGAAGCATCTTCCTCATCAACTCTTTCCTTGCTTTTGTAGTCCATTTTTACGTGCACCGAAAGTTTTCTGTATAATTTTTATTCCATCTCTAACTATAACTCTATTGACAAAGGTTTTCTTGCTCAAAACTCACTCAAAATACACTATCTACTTGCAAAAATCCTTTTCCATGCTCCATGAGGTCTTGGATAAATGAACAAAACCACATCACTCATTCTTATTTTTCCAGTATAGTTATCTGTGGTACATGACTGAGACACTATGAAACTGCTGCCCTCTTAAGCTGCACAAAGTACTAACTGAAGCAATACCCTGTCATACCTAAGTATTACCAGTGATGTCCAGCCATGTAAAATCCAAAGGATATAATTACTAGCAGAAGAAATTATACATGGATTAATCACAGATATTAGCATCCAAGACTTCAGAACTAATTGCTCGAAGCAGTAAGAAAAGTTGATCAAGGTATAGTAGCTGTACTTCTTTTCCTTGTCAACATTGTACGTGATACCACAGCACAGGATCAGTGCTAGCACTAGAAGATCACCTCTTATGATGAGAGGCTTGACAAAGCACATAGTAGGATGTATGGTACGAGTACAAATTCAGGGGACCCAAGGACCGACAGCAAGTTTTAGAGCTCTGTGTCTTGGTCTATGTAGGCATAGATGGCAAGGTTGATTAAAAACAGCACAGAACTAATACATCATTTTTCTTTCAAATCCAAGTTTCTGGCTGCAGGTCCTACTTCTGAATGTTGAGAGATCACACATTTCTGTAACTGTTCCTTAGAAGAGTTTTGAGAAAATGGTTTTCCTTGTTCAGAAGAAGAATGTATATTAGAACAAAATATATGTCCCTTATATATTAACATAATATAAGGGACATATATTTTGGGAAATGACTACCACTAGAACAGAGCAAGAGAAGAGAAAGAGAGGGAAGAAAGAGATGTCAAAGAATGTGAGCAGAAAAACAGAAAAAAACCTGAAGATTTATAAAAGTGCATAGGGAGAGGGAATATTTTTGTGTAAGGTTCATGCTCATCCTTTCATTCAAACAAAGATGTAGTTTCATAAGTGGAATTTTACTTTTGCATAGACTCTTTTTCAAGGGAGCGAAGTCAAGAGGGAATGCAGGTGTTTTCGTTGAGGCATTGGGGTTTCTTCTCTCCTGTTCTGGATAGAAGAAACATTAGACATGCGCAAAATGGCACCTCATGAGCAAAAGTACAGCCGATTGTGTTGTGACCACACAGAAGTCCACATGAAATTGTAACTCTCAATAACCAGGGTTGTAAAATGGAGAAAAGGTTTGTGGAGGAGAGGAAGTATGAAAAAAAAAAGGGAAAAGACAAAAGCGAGAGCAAATTTTGCTCTTTCTTAAAGTCACACAGAAAGTCTGAGCATCACTGGTTTAAAATGAAGCAAAAATCCCTGTCCTGAAATTCTGGGGAAAGAGGATACCTCCCGTTTCATTTTGCCTTACATTTGCCTTTTAAATTCGTTCATACCACTAGAAACATTGCAAACACAGAGCCAGGGAACAGGCATGAACCAGCTTTATGGTGAAGTGAAGTAGAAAACAGGTGAGGATGGCTTTTTCCCTAGCTCTTCCCAGCTTTGTAATAAAAGGTTTTCAGAGCTCTAATTATAAATCAAAGCTCAAGTTCTTCTGTGAATCTGCCTTTGAAGGAGCTGCAATTTTTCCCTTTAAAGCATATCCTCAGCCAGACAGTTAGATGGGGGAAGGGAGATTTTCCATGTTTTATAAGGCGGGTAGAGGAGGACAGCCAGCTGCAGAGAATAAGGTAGCATGGATGCCACACATTGAAGAGAGGCATGAACAAGCTTGTGAATAGCTCAGCCAGGCAGATTTATTTTCCTCCTCACCTAACAGCTGTCGTTTAGCACCACAGCTGAGAGCAGATTTGCCCTGTGCCCCAGACGGGGTGTCAAGTGAACAACTTGACAAAAATCAAAGAAGAAAACCAGTCCCTATGAGACAGGTAATCAAACTCCATGCTATTATCCTTTACAAAAACTCAAATATTATTGATAGTGGTTCGTGTGTGCAGCCTTATATCAGCTATGATGGCGTGGATTCATGTAAACATCAAGGGATGCTTCTGAGTTACTACATCTGAGAAGCATTATGAGAAACAGAGCAGTGATTGATGTCTCTGCTTTAACCAGGTAATTTCAAATTTTTTAACTTTTTCCCTAATTGCTTTTCTAGACCTCACAAGCTTTCCTCATCATAGGAACCTTGGGAAGAACTGCCCCACTGGGACAGGTTTCTGCCCTGTGGACGGTGCTTGTTCTCATAACTGTTCCCAACTGTTGGCAGTCTTTCTTTATAGCAGGAAGGGAGAAAAAAAAAAAAAAAAGCTTCCTGGTATATACCATTCGTAAGCTTCATAAGGATCCCTCAGGAAAATACTTGGGGAAGAAAACACATTGTCATTGGTACAATTTGAGGAGCAGAATGATTGTATGAAAATCATACTCATTCCTTCCATGGAGACAAGCTTTGGCAGGCTTAACAGCCTAGACTCTAATATGTCTCTCATCTGAAAATGATAATTTCATTCAAGGGGATAAGTCAATAGAAAAAAAAAACTGTTATAAAATTGATTAGAGGAAGGGCAATGCATGTCTCTGCTTTAGCAGGGTTTATTTTTCTCTCAAAAAATTAAATTAATACCAGAGTCTTTATTTAGACTAAATTACAAAGAGGGGAAAATTAAAAATGTGATGCAGCAGTTAGAAAAGCTAAACAGAAAATTGCTTGATGTGCATTGCATATTGAATGTTAATATTTGCACCATGTGAAGAGGAATCAGTCCTGCAAGCAACAGAGAACAGGGCAGTTCAGATGGCTTCAGCTGTTAGTTTCAAGCTGATGCAGAAGTCTCTGATTTACTTAGTGGTATAAACCACTTTTTTTCCAACATATTAGGGTCTAATCAGTACCATTGGATCATAGCAAATGTAATCCCATTGTGCTGGAGAATACGAGCAATTTGATTTCATAACAGCTAGAGATTGTAAAATAAATCTTAATGAAAATTTCTTCTGATTCATAGAGACTCATTTTTAAAATATGTTGTTCATACTTTCTATTTGCAGTTCTTTAATATGTGATTTATGTGTACGTACTCTACACTATGGACAGTATAGCTTGTTTGATATGAGGTATACTGACTCTTGCAGAGGTGTATATGTATGTGTTCCTGTCACATGCCACCTTAGAAGAATATGCCACTTAAGAAGAATATGACATCTTTTAAAATAGAGTGGTTGAGCAGACCTCCTTGTCAGTATAAGCTGTGCTTAAAGCAACAGGGCAGAAAGACAAATGTTGTTGTCCTACAGACAATAAGCTATTCATATCATCATGATTCATGATAAGGATTGGCCCCTGACTTACAGAGAAACAATAGCTAGATGACACTTTTTTTGGAGGAGGAGGAAAGGACCGGGGATACCAGTATAATAGTAGCCGTGAAACTTAAGAGCCCAATATTTCTGTAAAAACTACTTCCTGGAGGAAGTCCATCTGAAATCTGCAGTTGCCAGAATCTGCAAGGCCACTGGTTTCCTCAAACCTTCAATAGCACGAAATCATGCTTATATTCATTTTAGCATAAAAGCAGTGCTTCAGCACAGGGCATTTGGAATTTCAAAGTGTAAACAGCAACTGTATAAGGAGGGACAGCCAGCGGGCAAGATCTGTTCCTGAAACACTCATGTCGCCCTGAGAGGCCCCTTTCATCCCCAGCTTCTTATGTTACACACACGTGTTCCTCAGAATAAGGTGCTTATAGAGCACAGCAGACAATCCTGTTTCATCTCCAAGGCATGGGAACCGCCACAAGGACAGAAGCTGGGCAGCATCAGCACTGGTGTCTCTTTCCTCTTTCTGCTTTCAGCAACCATCCCCTGCTGCCCCTGCTGTACAGCCCCTCCTCTCCCCCCACCCCACCCCCCCCCAAATCCACTGCTCATCACACAGAAACAGAAGCATCCAGTACTTTGCCATCACATCACTTCATGTTGGACTAGGCTGGCAAATCTCTTTCCTGTGCACCACTACAAGAAAGTACTGCATCCCCAAGCGTTGTGAAAAGGAACTGATTTCTTCTCATTCACACTTAAATGAATGATCCTTTTTTTTTAATTGTTTAAAATAATTTTTAAAATGCATTGTTCCGTTAAGTAGTTAATTCTTCTTTCACTAATGACCTTATTATGTGACAATAGTTTTAAAAAATTACTTGCAGTTGTTAAGGAAATTTTAATTTCCACTTTAGAAAAAGGCCGAATTATTTATTAAAATTAAGTGCCTGTAACTTTTAACCAGACAAACATTGGGTTTAAATTCATTTATTGCACCAATACAATGTAACAGAGTAATTGTGGAAATTGTAATACATTTCTCACTCTTGAAAGTAATTATTTTACCTGGAACAAATTGGGAGAAGAAACTTCTCCCTACCCCCTTCAGTTATGCAGACTTCAAGGTGTATCTCCAAAATGTGAACATCTTCTATTTCATGTTGTTTACTTTGAAGAGGAATAATAAAATCCTAGATTTACATGACAACTTTCATCTAGAACAGTATAAAAAGCTTTTTATAATGTTAGTGCAGATTATGACATTGTTGAGAGAGAGACATGCAGATCTGTATGGATACATATACAAAAGCATACATTTAGAAATGCATCCAGGTATATACATCATGCTATGCAATGCTAATAGACAGTTACATTTGTAATAGACATCATGCAATGTGATACTAATAGACATTTATATTTGTAATAGAGTGGGCAAAGGCTTTTAAAATCAATCTATATGAAGAAGTAAAACAATCAAGTAATTTATCTTCTTTTTGTAGCATGCATAGTCAGTGCATGGGTGTGTCCCCTGTACGGGTGAATTTCAGTAGAGTTCAAAAGAATTAATAAAAGCCTGCAGGAAAGGTCAATGAGCACCTTTCTTCTCTTTACCTTGTATCCTCTCCCCTCAAACTTTTCCACTGCTCTCCTCCCCAGAGGCTCCTGCAGCACTCTTTCTGTCTTTCAGCACTTGGCCCTTCTGGCAACTTGCCCTTGCTGTAGGAGACGCTACAAGCTCTTCAAGGAAAGACCCGAAAAGCTCTCCCCTGGAGCCGGACTCTCTGTAATTACATTAGGACATTCATACTGGCATTGTAGATGACATTTCTATACGGCATCATCTTTGCACAGAACAAGCATGCCCACGCTTGCAGTGATTGCTCATGGATCTTTATAAGGGCACAGAAAGAAGCGCTTTTCCACAGTCCCGCCGGAAGAGAAAGTGTTGATCCCGTTCTTTGTCTCCCCACACCCTGCAGGGATCCTGCTCTACCACCCCTTTCAGATTCTGTATGTTCCTCTCCAGTTCTCCAGCACACCAGAAGACTTTGCTTTCCCACGTTTCTTACTCCTCCTCAAGGAAACCTTCAATCCCGCAAGTCTCTTTTAGACCGTGTCTGGAAGAAATTTGAAGACTTGCTGAAAATCAGAGATAATGAGCATAAGCAGGAAGACCAACTGTGGAGAAAGAAAGTAGAACTGGAGGCAAGCTCATTTATGCAAATCCATTGCAAAATATTCTCTCACAGCTGGGCTGAAGTTGCCTGCGTTCAAGATGTCCCAGTTCTAGATAAAACTAGATTTAGAGCCCAGCCTCAAAAAAAAAATAAAAATAACAATCACAGAATCATAGAATGGTTAGAGTTGGAAGGGAACTTAAAGATCATTGAGTTCCAATGCCCCTGCCATAGGCAGGGACACCTCCCACTAGACCAGGTTGCTCAAAACCCCAGCCAACCTGACCTTGAATGCTTTCAGAGAAGGAGCATCCACTGGGCAACCTGTTCCAGTGTCTTACCACCCTCACAATAAAGAATTTCTTTCTAGTATCTAATCTAAATCTCCCCTCTTTCAATTTAAAGCCATTGCCCCTTGTCCTATCATTGCATTCCCTGATAAAGAGTCCCTCCCCATCTCTCTCCAGGTACTAGAAAGCCATTATAAGGTCTTCCCAAAGCCTTCTCTTCTCCAGGCTGAACAACCCCAGCTCTCTCAGCCTGTCTTCATAGGAGAGGTGCTCCATCCTTCTGATCATTTTCGTGGCCCTCCACTGGCCCCATTCAAACAGCTCCATGTCCTTCCTGTGTTGAGGAAATGTCACGTATGTGAGGCCCTTGTGCCACATGTCAAAGCAGCTAGGAACAACAATAGATGTAAGGTGTTCTAACAGTTAGCAAAAAATAAATCCATTGTGATAGGTCTTCACAGCTTTTTTTCTTAAAATTAAAAGTTTTGGGGTTTACTTTTGGAGATTGTTTTTTTGCATCAAGTATGAACCTGCTTATGATTTTTCCGACTTTCTTTCTTGAAAATATATTCTTCTCTAGGAACTGTAAAATCCATTGGATAAAGTAAAAACAAGCCAAACCTACAAAGGCAAGCTGAACCCAAACTTAATCAAGGTGAAAAACCACTGGTTTTAGCAACAGATCCAGACCTGCTATGAAAACACATGCAAATCCTGTTAAATGGAAACAAGTATACCCCAAAAGCAAATCTCCAAACTCCATAGAAGCCACCAAAGCTCAAGTGAGTCTCTGATCCTGACCTTGCTGTCAGACCAAACTCTTTGACCACTGACAGTGCCTCAATGTTAGAAACTGGGCCCATAAGCAAACTAGGGAATTGTGTTCTCAAGTGAATGCAAAACTGCAGTTAGAAAAGTTGGCTCCTGGTCAAACTGGAGAGGATTTTTAAGCATTATGCCACAAGCTTCGGTTTTATTAGTGATTTTAATTGACCAGAAGAAGGATGTTTACAAAAACAGTGTAAAAATCAAGCTGGACAAGATTGCAAGCTCCTTGGAAGACAGGATCGAAAATAAAATGTACTGAAAAATTGGAAAGTCACTCTGAAGTCCGTAAGATGGCATTCAATAGGCACAAGGCCAAAGTAAACCAAATGACTAACCTGACTGCACAGAGGAGAACCAGTGACTGCAACACACCAAAACCTGCATATAATAAAAATGAGAGGAAGCTGCTGCAGAAATGTGGTCTTATACTGGACCATATTACGCAGGAGCACTGGGCAGAAGAAACCACAGACACGTTCATGTTCAGCTCATGCTGGTACCAAGGCACAAATGACTATTGCGAGTTTTGGATGACACATTTTCAAAAGATAAAAAATAAAAGCAACAAGAAAGATAAGAAGATGAACAGAACATAATCTATGAGGAAAAGCTAAAGGAAACCAAACTGTTTAGGCTAAGAAGAGAAGACTAAGGGAAGACATGGTAACATTCTTCCATTTTACAATTAGTTGCTACAAAAAGAAAAAGCAATCTCTCTCTAGAGCCAGTAAGGATAGAAAACAAATGAAGGAGGAGTTTGTAGGAATTGTATGTGGTTTAAAAAAAACCTGGTTCTTCCATTTAGATATTAAGAAAAATCTAAACCAGAGTAAAGCATGAGAATAGACTCTGTAGGGATTGCTGCAAGAGATATTTCCCTGGAGCTTTATAAGAATAGGTTGTACAAATATCCAGTAGGTATGTTCACAGTGTATTTAATGTGAGGTAAAGCAGAGAGCCATTTTGGCCTCTTGAGGTCTTTTCCCATTCTGTGTTTCTGTGATTCAATGTTCACAGGTATTTGGAAGATTATTTTTAATGAACAAATTTCAGCTTGTGGATTTCTTTGAAAATATTCATTGTTTTAAACAATATATATTGGTCATCTCCTGTAGTACATAAATCCTATGGTATTATTTTTTTCCAAATATTTCAATGTTCTCAAGTATTGTACAGTAAGATTCTGCTAGAAATGTATTTCTGCTGTGAGTTTGAAATTAATTTTTTCTGAGAGCTGATCAAAGTGGTGAGCATTATTTTATGTAAATATTTCTATTAAGATTTTAAAGTTCTGAGAAATTATAAGCATCTCCATAAATTTTTTGAAAATTATCATAGTTGCTTATCAAAGTCTTATGTTTTTCATAAATATTCGGTGCATTTTTAATGAAAAAATATCAACATGATCATACTTTTCTTTTTAAGTGAAAAAATGTCAGCTCTACTTCATGTAAACATAACACTTCTCATGCAAATGTTTATCAAGAGCAAATACAAATTGCTACAGGCATGGCAAAAGCAGAATATGACTTTCTCCAGATGCTTCTAGTCCATTTCTCCCCATATTAATCCACATTCCTTCACAGCAGAAACAAAAGCAAAAAAAAAAGTAGAAAGAGAAACAAACATAAAAATGCCACTGCCTGGAGGAATCAAGGCTTCCCTTACTTACAGTTTTGTAATGGCATTTTAGTAAGCTGTATTGCTATTTCAAAGCCAACCCCAAGAGTGTATTATTTTTAGCACATGGAAAAGTGTTCCCACAGAAGTGTATATACCTTTGTAACAGCACAAATGCCTATTATGATAGAAAAAAGCACAGGTTTGCTAGGATCACTAGGATGAATGTTAGTATATCTAAATCTGCCTGGGATTTCTCTTTTTCCCAGCTCAGATCTACACAGCTGTGCTAGTATAAACCTGAGGTGTTGATTTGGTTTCAGACATTCTGCAGTAGGCACCTGACTCGTGGTCTGGAAGTACCTATTTGTCTCAATAGCCTCTAAAGGAAGCTCAGTACAACTGGATTGGAGTCATATAGCAATTTTTTAGATGTACAAATGAAATTGCACTCTTTTCCCCAGTCCAAAATGGAACAGGAATTGCTGTCACTTTCTTAATATCAAACCTTACAAAATGACTGTAAAATCAGAACAAAGCCTGGAGGACTCTTAGAAATGTGACCAGTGGAGTTGTGTTTCTTGGTGAGGACTGCAATCATTTACTTCATATAGTTAGAATGAAATAAGAAAAGGCATAACTCCATTAAAGTACTTGAATGCTCATTTGCATAGATAATGACAATCCCCTGAAATAATAAAAAATGTTTTGCAATGAAGATTCTGTATCCGTTTCTTAGTAACAACAGCAGAAAATGTCCGAGGCCACCAAAAGTACTTAGAGCAGAGTGTCCTATGGCCACGAAGTCGGTGACTGCACTGCCAGAGAGGACAGGATTGTCTCATTTTGCCTACGCCTACCAAGCCGCATCTGTAGAGAGGTATCTCCCCATTGTACAGCAAAAACAGAATACTGGGCTTGCAAGAAGTGACCCCTCTCCATTCATTTTATTTCACAGTGTCTTAAACTAAACTCATATGAAACCACTTCAAGATTCTGACTGGTGATGAAGACAGCTTCAGGAAATCAGCCTGTCTCAATGAGGGTTCCTAATGTGAACATTGCATATGCTGGTTGAGTGCAATGAGTTATTTAACATGAAAGGCTGGAGTGCACTGAGAATTGATTTGTTCTAAAAGCAATACAAAAGAGCATGTCAAACAGAATGCTGGAGAGCAGGAGAAAGCTGACACTCCGCACCTTCACACTCTTCATTCCTCCACACTGTAAATGTCTGCTCTATCAAAAGCCTGACCTGCCTGGTGTGCCTGCCGGCTTGTGTGCTTTGAGATCTCTGTCAGAAAAGTTTGATCCTGGGGATTTAAATCAGAAAGCCTGCCATGTTTTGTGACAGGTGAAATTGACTTATTTTGAAGCCTGGTCAATTTATCAAGTTGTTGGAATGGCAAGATTGTCACTTGCTATTATCAATGACATACAGTTCAGAGCAAAGCTGGCCATCAAGTTATCTGCAGGCAAATTCACTGGGACGCCAGCTGCAATACAAACAAAAAACCACCACCCCATTAATTGAGGTACTGAAATGTAAGTGACTTCTGGCTGACAGCATGAAAAAATTCATAAAGCTCAGGCAGTTGAGGAAGAGAAGGTGAAGGAAATTGTGACAAGCTAGTTTTAGGCAGTGTTTACTGTCTCTCTCTATTGCATCTTGCTCAAAAAACATGAGTTATGACAGAGGACATCAGTGCTAGACAAGGTTGTGCGTTCCCCTTGTGTTATTCCACCTGTATCTCTCTGCAGTACCAGAAATGTCAACGAAGTTGCACCAGCTCAAGGCAGTGAAGAACCAGGCCAAGAAGTTGCATGTGAGTTTTATTTTGGCGCACTTAAAAGGCTCTCACTTTTGAAACTTTCATAATTAAAGCAGCTTTCTGCATTTAAGAACTAAATAATGACCTGTAGAACTAGGTACTTGTGTACAATGAGCATGGGGGTATATTCATTTTGGAGTCTGTTTTATCTGAAGGTAATACATTCCTGTGAATACTTCACCTGTAACGGATGCAAGTTAATGGAAAATTAGCTCTAAATAGCCCTGGTTTTTTGAAATGTAAGTTAACCTGATATTTCAGTTGTCAAAGAGCATAGTTGCCTTACTGTTAGCTAATTCCAGTCCTAGGCGTTAGTGACTGGTTGTGAAGCATAGGAAGCCTATTACCTCCTAAGGAAAAAAACGTGCTTTTAAAAATGGCCCAATTCTGCTTCACTTTTCTCTGACAGAGACAATAAATTACTGCATTAAAAAAGGCTAATGAAGTTTACCCATGTATCTTTTAAGGTGCTTTCAATTTCTTGGGTAGAAAGACAAAGCTTTGTTATTGCTGAAGTGAATGAAGATACGTGAGAGCAGATAACCAGCAAGTTAAGCAGAGAACGTTTCCTGGGTTAAGAGGGAAAAAGACCAACCGTCCCTCATGAAGGCCTCAAAATACTCTGTTCAACTAAGGTCTCATTATAGGAAGCTTAATAATACTGCATTGGTAGGACTGGATAACTTACTATTCCTTTTATGTTAAAGATAGTATAGAAAAGGAAAAGCGTGATCCTGAATTATACACATAATTTTCCAGGAAGATAGGGGAGCAGGGCTATACCTGAGACAGGTGCTAGACATTTTGCTTACTGCAGCTTTACTACGATGCTAGAACTTGATGAGCAGGGAAAAGGAGTGTGACATGCTTATAAATATGTAAAGAGCTGGAGTAAAGAGGATGGGGACAGAATATTTTTAGTGGTGCCCAACAAAACGACAAGGGACAATGAGCACAAACTGGAACACAAGAAATTCCATTTTAACGTAAGGGAAAATATTCTTTACTTTGAGTGTCACAGAGCACTGGAACAGGCTACCCAGAGAGGTGGTAGAGTCTCCTTCTCTGGAGATTCAAAGCCTGCCTGGATGCGTTCCTGTCCAACCGGCTCTAGGTGAACCTGCTTTGACAGGGGAGTTGGAATGGATGATTTCTGAAGGTCCTTTCCAACCCCTACTATTCTGTGATTCTGTGATTTTGTGATATGAAAAGGAGATATTTAAAATTCTTGTAGGTTGAACTCATCCCTCAGAAAATGAAACCATGCAAATAAGGAGATATAGATGGGCACACCTTTTTGAATAGAAACCAAACAAAACCCACAACATTTCTGTGCTGGTTTCAAAATTAAGTCAGGATTGCTCATTATTCTTTGTTTTTTTCCCCTGTTTCCCTTTTCCCCAAGTGCAACCTCATAGGAAATAAAACAGTAAGTTGCTGCTGTGTATTTCTCTATTTCTTTGGGTTACATTGTGTGAATTACACTGGAGAAAATCAGTAGGATTTTTCCATCTCTACTCCTTTTTAAGCCCTCATTTTAAAGGCAAAGTTATGTCCAGAGGCCAGTTCGTTAAGCATTTCCTCCCCATTCCCCCCTCCTGTTGTTGCCTGTCATCCCCTCTCCTCTTGACATTCTCAACTTTTCCTTTTGTTTGACATCTGCGTCAGCTTGTAAAGGCCATTACCATGCGGCTGGACTCTAATCAGAAGAGACATTGCCAAGGTGAGATGGATAAGCATCAATTTCATCAAAGGTGAGAAATCGCAGCCTGTTTTGCTGCAAAACCACCAGGGTTTTCCTGTACTAATATGTCCTCTCTTTCCTCGTCAAGCTACCATAAGAGCAAGAAAACAGCTTGGCAAAGAGAAATCAATCTGAACCCAATCCACAAAAAAATATATTAAAAAAAAACCCCAAACCTCAGCAGCCTTCCCTTGCTACAGCTGGAACATCTGGTTGACATTTTCATTGGTTTCTTGTTTTCTTTCACACGTTGCTGCATGCCATTAATTACAAATGCCACCCAGATTCATTGCAATGTGTGTCATTCCCAGCCCCATGTGATTCTGTAGGTGCTGTGCTCACCATCAGAAGAAATCCTTGTGAAGCATGAGAGGGAATATGTCCTAATATGTCATCATATGGTTGTGCTCTGAGGCTCAGATCTGTTTCACACCCCTTAGCTATTCAAACTGCAAGTGTTTATGGTCAGCATGTCAAGGAATTCTTTCTTATAACCCTTACCTTACTTGTAGAGAAATCCTTCTACCACTCTTCCTGACCACCCCTGCACTGAATTTTTTTTTTTTGGTTTGTGAGGAAAAGTTACACTGAACTTTGATCAAGACCCTATTCACAGCATCATTGTCCCAGGTTGCCAGGGCTCCCACCTCTGGGACTACAGAGCAGAATCCCTCTCTGCTGCCTGACTGCAGCTCACTCCTAACAGAAGCCAAAGATTAACTATCCATTTCAGAGGCTTTTTTCTTGTCACCAGCCTTCAGATCATATTGAGAATTCATCTGTTTCAGGCTGCTGAAGATGCAAACATTGTTCTGTGGCTACGTACTCACAAGGTAAGGAATTGTTTTTCCTCCCTGACTGTTTGTGCAGAATTATTATGGACTCTGTATTTTGCTCATACTTGTCAGTGCAGCTGTCTCATGCTTTTTAGCAAAAGGAGAAAGCTTATAGCTGTTTATGGCACTTGGGCTCTTATTCTCAAAAGAAGGCAAAAATCACTGACTCTTTCATATTGAAGAGTCCAGAAAGAATGCATCAGTGAAGTTAAATATAAATTTTTCAAAGGAAAAAGCTTCTGTATTACATAAGCATAGTAGCTAAAACACAGACTGGTATATAGATCAACAAAACCCATTTTTCTTTCATTATGAAAAAAAAGGGCAATCTCCACTGTTGGTTTGAGCATGGATCATGTGTAGAGAGAAGCTCATTCTTGAACAGAGAATGGTTTTAATAGATCTGCTCAAACCCAACAACAACCACACTTGTTAACAAACTTGCTCTTTCTGTAAACAGGAAAAAACTGCAAATTTTGAGGGAATCCTTGTTTCTTCCGAGCAGCTCCATCTTGAGTTATAGAGGACACACAGGCAACATTAAGACAGTTTATTTTGTAGCATAAAGGGTTAGTGATTTTTCTTGGGATACATGGCTGCAAACACCTTCTGTCAATAGAGGCTGGTGGAAAGGTCAGGGACAGATTCTTTCAAGCATGCAGTTTGTCTTCCAGTTGTTGTTCTCCTGAAGCACATAAAGTAGGACTGAGTGCTAATCCAGATGTAGGTCAAGAATGACACCCAGTGGACAGACCATGTGGTACTCACAGATTATTTCTATGGGTGTCTACCCAATTCTCTTTTCCTGATTTAATATACTCCCAGGTAACAAGCCACATTAGGGTATTAAACAGTGTCCTACTCTATATTTCCACTAACATGCCATGACAAGAAACCTCCTGAAAACATTTCCTAGGCCTTTTATACATCAATAGGTTGGGGTACAGAGACAAAAAGATGTCCTTGAAGACTCAAGCATCCTTTTTTTTTTCCTCTCCAAAATTTGAATCCCCACTTAGGTATTTCAGAGGATTTTCTCTCCTCTGCCTCTCTCAGTTGATTTTAATACTTACAATATGGAGAGCTTCCCATAATATCCCACATCCGTGTGGAGTTGGATTAACTTCTCTGTCATATGAAGAAACCGACATGTCCAAAGGGGTTTTCTAACCATAATAAAATAGGTTCATAATAAATGTTTTTGTTGCTTTGGTAGAATGCTCAAATTATTTTCCTTTGTCAAGACACTTTTGAAAAAAAAAGGACAACAAGCAAAACAGCCATGCATTGAATCTGGTCTGATTCAATTTCATTATTCTGACACAACAAGGGTTCGTTTGTACCTCATAAAACAGAGGTACCATGCTCATACTGCCCAAAGGACAGACACTTGGCAAATGCTCCCGCTCTGCACTGGGGGAGGACCAAGGGACTGGGATTAGACCCAAATGCACAGCAAGGGGGAGGATGATGGAGAGAAATGTGAGGAAGATAGGAGAACTGATTTCTGAGTATCAGGCTGGATAACTGGGAGAAAGGGTGACCTCATGAGCAAAGGAGAGATGTTACAGGAAGAGAAGCAGGGGTTTCTGGAGGCAGCTTGGTACAGCCAAACATGCTAAATTGCCTGAACTGCTTTTAGCAGAGCCTGAACTCCAGAACCCCATGGTGTCCACCCACACAGTACCGACATCATTACTGTTCCTTTAGGTAGGATTTCCTTCTACTTATATGTTCATTGCACAAAGAATGAGCGCAAACCAGAATCCTTAGCTTTTTTTTTTTTTAAATACCACAATATGTTAAAAAATATCCCCCCAGAGAGCAGCGCACACTCACCTCTAGCAAGGGTTTTGGTACTATGCCCTTCTTACTGACACTGCACTGCTAATCTGAACAAACACACTCCTCATTATGGCAAGACATGTGAACTGCTTAGTGCCAAGAACGGCCTTAAGG
The DNA here is from genome assembly GCA_026413425.1 of Tringa solitaria. Taxonomy (NCBI): domain Eukaryota; kingdom Metazoa; phylum Chordata; class Aves; order Charadriiformes; family Scolopacidae; genus Tringa; species Tringa solitaria. The sequence continues at coordinate 31,053,408 of JAOXJM010000023.1, read as the reverse complement.
CGTCAAAGTTTGTGCTTTCATATGCACGTGGAGTAGCACTTTTGGCAGCAGCAGTGGAAGTGATTTCTTCCTGTCTCACCCTCACTCAAGGTGGTACAGAGTAAGCATGATGAAACTCAGAGCAAATGCATCTCACTCCCACTTTGTTTGTCCTTACTACACAGATAATGCCTTCTCTGAGCAAGTAATATTTTTTTATACTAATGCCTACATCTATTTGGGTGTGTTTCCCTCATTATTAATATTTGCAACCTGCAAAGGAAATAAACTGTAGAACTTGCCTCTGAATTCAGCATTAATCTCCAATGAGCTCACACCTCCTGATCTTGTTAACCTCAGATTTGAGCATCTAAAAGAAAATCTTACCTAGCAGACCGTTTCAACTGGGTGCTTAATCCAGGAGATCTCTCAGGTCAAAGGCTTAGCTTTAGCTGAGGACCTGCTACGCACATCTGAAACACTCTGCCCAGGTAAAGAGCTTTGGAAACCTGCAAAAAAAAAAAGGTCATAGGCAGAGTTTATAGAGCAATATTTTTTTCAGATTCTTCTCCAGGTGTCTTTAAACGAAGATCTATTGCAAAGATTTATCTTAACGGCACTCTGCTCCATGCAGCCAGGCCCAGCAGGACACTTACTCGTAACAAGTGCTGGTGTCAGTAAACCATCAGCTGACCTAACACAGTAGCCCTTCCTCAGCCTGAGGGTAGGTGCTCTTCTACCACCTTCTCATCTCAGCCTCCTCATGCTTTCTTCTCCTTAAAGAAACTTTTCTAATACCTGGCTTTCGTGACTTTTTTTTTGTTTGTTTGTGTTTTGGGGATCAGGGATTTGGGTTTTTTCTTTGTTTGTGTTTTTATTTTTAAATCCACTGACATTTCTATTTAATTACCTTCAACAGCAAATTGCTGTGTCTGCCATATTTTCTACACAGCTACAGCTATACTAAAGATTTCCTCCATTAAAGATGAGAGACTCAGAAACATCTCCTCACACACACTGTTCCTCACTGGGACAGTAGAAACAAAAAGCCTGGAAATGTTGAGCTTTCTTATTTCAAGATTGTAAGTTTTAGGAGTCTGCTACAAAAGCAACTAACACCATTCATTATTCCTTACCTCGAGTTCCTCACTATGCTGATTTTTCTATTATTGCTAATAGGAACAAGCCAACAATTCTGCTACACATGCTTCTAAATAACCAAATCTTTTCCACTGTTATCCACCTTTTGTAGAAGTAGAGATGCTTATTAATTCTCTACACCTGATAGAAATCAAATTTCTATCAACCACAGTGGGATAATGTCTGGGACTGGTGTTTCATTTCATATTCTATCTTCTATCTAATTTTTTTTTCCTTTTCTTTTAATTGATAAAACTCATGCATTGACAGAATCAAATTTAAATGTTCAGGAGTTTGTCATCATTAAAGGTAAACTGTCTCTTTTTGCCCATGTGTCTTAAGGGATCATCTGAAGTCAGAGAGAGTGCTTTTTCAATGGGAAGAGAGAGTGAAAGAGGAAAATGAATACAATATTAGGGAAAGTTTTTCCTTTTGAAGGTTTGGCAAACAGCAGCAGAGAGCCTAGACAGGCAGATACCCATGCAAGCAATCATTGCAGAAGTTCCCTTTTGCAGCATATTCTCTCTCACATTTAGTGATGTTTGCTGGTAGTGAGTGGTCAAAGGTGTCCTGCTCATGAGATGAAGGTGAGAAGATAACATCAAAGTATATAAACTTATTCCCACAATAGGAAGAACGGCTTATTCATGCAATGCAAGGATAGTCCTTAATGACATTTAAAGGCATCAGATTTACAATGGACAAAAAGGGCATTATTTTCCAACACAGCAATCAGTAAAATTAATCTGCTTATGATGCAACTCTCAGTTCTACAGTGTTATTTCTCTCAATAAGGCAGAAAGCTTTGTTAATTTGAAGAAAGGATTTGGTAGGTATATGCACGAGATTAGCATCTGCTGTCAGTTATCCAGGAAAATATTGCAAGAGAAAATATCACCATTCTCATGCTTCAGGACACAAGACCGTCTGTCTTTGGAGGTCAAGGAGATTTTCCCTTAAACTCTTACAGAATTACACAGTTTTACTACAGTGGCCTTTTATGAGGACAGGTCACATATTTTCAAAATGTACAATCTTGATAACATATCCAAGCAAACTGTTAACTTCAAAAAATAAACATTGTTGTGAAGACTATTTTCTGTTCTTAGAACATTTGCCACATTTGCCTATATTTCACGTTTACAGTGGGCTTTATAACATTTCTGGACATTGACACAGAAATTGAAGATGGATGTCTTACTTTCCCTATTTTGCTTTCACTAGTGAATGCTCTCACAAAGCTTTGGAGATGGGTTGGCCACACAGTGACTCTTTCAGATAGGCTTCCTTATTCTGTGTTTTTCAGGAGTGTGCCTCCCTGCCTCTAAAACCTGTCTGCGTACCTCATGCGTATCTGCATATTCTGTGGTAAACATAACAGTGCAAGAAGTAACCTAGGGCTTGGCTATACATGTATGATTAAAAGCTTTATCCGTTAACCTTAGTGACCAGTTATGTTTATTATTTATATATCATTATTTTATAGTAATAAAGTGTATGTTCTGCAGAATCTCAAAGAAAACTGAGAAAGAGAAAAAGCCAGTGGGGAAAAAAAAACAAAAACAAACCACACCAAAAAAACAACTGGTACATGAGCACTTCCCCCATCTTTTTTTCTGCATTCTTCACTTGTGGTTATTTCTGGTTGTGGTTATATATATCTGGTTATATATATCTGATTTCTAGAGGCCGGACACACTGAAATTTTACTGTGAAAGAAAATTCAGCTTTAAAAAAATTTATTTTCTCTTGATCTCAAACAAAATAGTCTTATATTCACATTTTTGACAGCTACATAAATTTCTAAGGTTTTTGGAAATATCAAAATGTTTCATTTTGGTACTGTCAAATTATTTTGGTTTGCTGATGCTGAAATGTTTCATTTAATTATATCAAAATACTTTACTCTATTAATGTGAAAACATTATAACATAATCTTCAATCTTCAGTACAATATACCATTTAAAATCTCATATAAATTCAATATAAAAAATTAATATGTATATAAAAAATCAGTTAATGAAAATGGTGCAGTCAAAATGATATGGTTTTACTCTATCAAAACAAAATGTTTTGACATTACGAAAATAAAATAAGACAGTTCAAGTGATTTGTTTCCGTGCATTTCCAATGGAAATTTCATCAAAATTGACATATTTTCCAGGAACATTTTGACGCTGATGAAACAACATGTCATAATGAAACACGGTTCTATTTAGAATGTTCTTTCTGCCCTTAATTTTAGGAAAAGGAGAAAATAAATCCAAAGGCCTGGCCAACATGACACAGCAGATTTTGCAGCCATACATTTACAGGTGCCTGGAGGTACTAACAATTAAAGTATTTCTGGCCACTTACATCTTTAATTCTCCTTCCAAAAATAATCCAATAAGTTTCTTAAATTGTTCCTTGGTTGAAGATGACTCTAAAAAGGTTTGTCATTCTCCATTCTTTGCTGTAGAGAGCACAGGAATAGCTCTAAGCATTTCATGACATGTCTCTCTTCTTGTCTTCTTCATTTTATGATTGGGGGTGATTTTCCCTCCTGCACACTTACCCTTCATGCCCCTTCTTCTTCTCATTTCCACGGTACAAAAGCTTGAGCAAGCTCCCTTTTACCTTCTCCATGAGTATTCATAGGTCTAATTAAGTTAAATTCAGCTTGTCTGATTTGAGAAGTCCTATCAGGAATACTTAACCTGTGCAAATAATATGCATAGACTGAAGTATTCCTTCTGAATGCTAATTAACTATCATACAAGACTTCATACATAATCAAATGTCCAAATGCACCAGGAGCCTTACAGAGAAAGAAAAGAAAAGAAAAAAAATGCTTTAGAAAAGGTAACAAACAAAAATACTACACTAGCAATTCAGATCAGCCAAAAACCCTGAGCACCTTTCCTGATTGATATTGTGACACTGCCTTCTAATTTTAACTGAGAAAAGATGGAGCTCAGCCTTTCCTCTAACTGGCCTGCAAAGACTGAAAGATAGTGAAGAAGGGATAAAAAAAGCTAGGAGGGTCATTCAGCCTTCTTCATTTTTCAGGACTATATTTTTAAACTGAATCTTCCAGAAAGCAAATGGTAATTTATTCTGTTTAGCTCTTTTTTGAGTGACTACATTCACACCTATATGTTCCCTTCAGTCTTTTCTGGTTCTTTTCTTCTAGAGCTTCTTACCTTAGATTACAATGATCTCAGACCATGGACCTATCCTTTCACAGACTAGTCCTCCTAATATTCAGAAAGGAGTCCAACCAGCCACATTCAGACCCAAGTAGGAGCCTGCCATGAACCTGAAGATGACTAAAAAAGGACCTCAGGGGACCTAATCCCTGAAATCAGGGAAGATAATTTCCTCATCAGCTTTACTAGCTGGACCATGCTGTGTCATAGGGTACCAACTCCATACCATCCACGTCAGGACCAGGAACGAGTATGCCAGGGCTCTCTGTGTCCCTCTGCCTGAGGTTTCCTTTGAAAAGGATGAAAGAGATGTGCGTATGAAAGGCCTGGTGCCCACTGGACTACGCCCAAATACAAAGTCAGTAAGTTGGTGGTACAGCTCTTTTGGACCCCCACAGACTCGCATATCCTGATGCATGAAAACCCGGGGCACCAAGAGCTACAAAGAGCTCCAATCGGTGCACCTAAAACACCCAAAGCCTTCTTCCTACATTCATTTCTCATTATTGTCCAATTTCTTTTACTGTTAAGTAGGTCGATTCTTCCTCTCTCTTAACACTCCATCTAATTCCAGTGGCTTTGTACCGTAAGAATTCAATTTAAGAATCTTTTGCTGCTATCAACCTTAATTTTTCCCTTACAAGTTTCCAACCATTTCTTATTATCCCTTCATCTTCTGATACAGTGAATTAGTTTTTCCCTTCTATCGTTTATATTGCTATTATGATTGCATCAGGCTATGATCAATTCCTTTTCACCTTCCAATCTTGTCATAATTTCTTTTGTCTAAATCTGTATTTTCTTTATTTTTTCCAACCATTTCTTATTTCTCAAACTCAACATGGAAAAAAAAATGAACTGCTTTTCAAGACTACACAGGTCACTGTTATCTCTACAGTTTTGCATGAGATCCTAAAAATGTTTAATCAAAACTATGTAGTCGAGCCAGACCCTTCTGTGTTCTGTTATGTCCTCCCCATTCTCAGGCAGAAATTATCCAGTTGTCTTTTTTGATCTTTTTCCATCAACAGAAATTTCTTTTATTGTAATCTTCCACTGTATGGAGGCATGGGTTTCCATTACATCATAGGACAAATGGACATGTGAAGTTTTATATTTGTGTAAATTCTGCTTTTGTTTTGTTCTGCTGCAAAGTGGTTTGTTCAGAGTCAAAGTCCAAAAAATTATGGTAAGAACATGGTATGGGAAGACCTACCATTGCATATTGAGCAGGGAATGGATGTCTTTTTGTTCACTTCTTGTTGCAATAAGCACTTCTATTTCGACACTTAAAAAAAAATCTGTCCTTCTGGCTTTTTGTCTGCCCTTAGATCAGGGAATATTCTAATATTCAATGCTGTTAATCATGGAGAAATGCACATAACTATGAGTAGTGTGTAAAGATAAAATAGTCTATGCAAGAACACCAGTATATTAAGAGGGAGTATATTAACTGGATAAAGCATACAGAAAAAAGTGACTGATAGAAACACTGATGGAAAGAATTTGACTGATGGCTATATGTGAATGACTAATACATGGATGTATTAAATTGATGAACTGGAAGGACAGATGGATGCAATAAATCAACAGACAGATGAATTGACGAATGGAGTGTACCTGTATTGAAGGGAAAGACAGATAATAGGAATATTAGAGACAGAGAAAGAGTGAAAGTATCCTTGTGGAATTTCTTCTGCCAGAATGAGCCCTGATAGATCTCTTTGGGAATCAGCTGGTTAAATGCAGCTCCCTCTTAGCAGCAAAACTGGGTTCAATCCACAGAAGTGCAAGGAAGATGAGAACAGCCTTTGAACAGAGGGAATCAGAATTTCGAACTGAAAGCACAGAAAGGTATTAATGAGAGGAACACTAGGACAGGATTAAATCCTAGCAGATAGCTTAGCGATATAACAAGGAAAAACTTAGAATAAGGTTTCAGGTAAAATGAAATCCCTTATTTATATTCTTTTCCAGTGAAACCCATAACTTGAATGTAGCTCTCATTTCATCTCTGTTTTCCTAAGCCCATGCATATTTTTTAAAGGTCAGGATCTCACATTTTGGACCTTCATGACATTGAAGCTCAACAAGAGCTGGTCCTTCCATGTACAAATGTGATGCAGTGATCTATCTGTAGTAACACCAAGGGTGGAGTATGATAATATGCAGTTATTCCCCATGATGCTAGCATTTGCTGCCAAGAGTTTCCCTTAGCAGAACTAGGTACCTCAAGAAGTGCAAATATGAAAAGCTTCTCCTCTAAACCTCTACTTTAAATCTCCCCAGGTTGGCAGCACTGTACATTTATTAATTCATCCCATTTTGTTTTTCAATACCATTGTACAGTGCTCTGCGTATGCACATTGTACAAATATTTGTGGGACTTTAGCTTCTAGGTGACAAATCCTAAATTTCTCCTACTCAAGCCTCCACGTGAAATAACCAGAAGCTACCACTCCTTAGAACCAGAAGCTTTCCCTGTATAGTGCCCTGCTTGCAGGTCTTCACCAATCCGCTGGTTCATTTATGCTGGAGATAAGGCACAGCTTCAGCATTTAGTAGTCAGCTACTGGTTGAACTCGTTGCATATAACTTTTCAGAAGAGATCAGAATAATTGACAAAAATGCACAACAGGCTTTCACATACTTGAATTAAAAATTATTTCTACTGAAGCACGTGTATTCTTTGGCTGGTGTTCACCAGAAAACAGATATGTTTTGAATTGGCTAGGCAACTCACAGCAACAGAAGTTAGAAGACAAGATTCTTTCT
>JAOXJM010000023.1:31016950-31028914 GCA_026413425.1 Tringa solitaria | reverse complement strand
GGAAAGGGAAAGGGAAAGGGAAAGGGAAAGGGAAAGGGAAAGGGAAAGGGAAAAGAAAAACTTGTGGGTTGAAATGTAGACAGTTTAATCGAAAAATAACAGAAAAGGAAAATAACAGTAATAACAATAATAACAATAACAGCAACAGCAACAACAATGCTAATAGTAATAATGATGATGACAGAAGTCACTCTCGCCAGCTGGTAAATTGGTACCTTCCTGAGCAGTGATGGCAGGTTCCCCCCACTGCCAGATGCCATTTATATACTGAGCATGAAATTTATCATAGGGGATAGACAATTGGCCATTCCATTTTTCTGTCTATGCTCCTTCTCAGCTTCTATGGGAAGCTGAAACGAGTCCTTGAAAAGTATAAACATTACTTAACAACAACTAAAACAATATGCATTGTTGACATTCCTTTCACAGCAATCACTAGAAGGAAAATTAACTCTTTCCCAGCTGAAAGCACAGCACACTTACATAAGCAACAACTATCTATTTATATAGGTTTAAAAATCTTGTCTTGTTGAATCGCAGACAGCACTTAGCAAAATCTTTCAAGGCATTAAAAACAATAAAATGATAATAATCCTCCAATAATAAAAACAGTCAGTAATCTAGGATCTGGGGATTTTTGTTTCAACATCTGTATGTCCTAGAAAAATAATAATAATAAAGAAACGAAAAACAAAGAAACAAAAAACATAAGAAAAACATGTGATTAAAATCAGCAGCCCTGCCATCAATTTCAGTAAAGTCACTCTGGTTTTTAACACTTTAGGGTGTACCACCGAGCTTCAGAGAGAACAGCAACATCTTAGACCAGCTGCCTCTAGGTCTGAAACCTTTCCATCAAATCTGAATCCATTTTACTTCTCAGAAACAAAACGCCCAAAAAATTAGTAAGAGGGGATTGAAATGCTAGCAATGTCTCCACAGAAGCCAAGACTAGTGCCCTTTGATTCTGCTGGGGGCATTGATACAGAAATTCACAGGAAACTGTCTAATCAGAAGTAAATGCTCTTTCTGTAGAGCATTCTTTTTATTTCTCTAAGCCATGTGTTCATGGAAGGATGACTGCCTAGTGCTAAAGATTAAACCCAGGGGGATTCAACCTCTTCATTTCTGTGCTCATACAAATGTCTCAGAGCAGGAGGAGACTCCTTTAGAAAGTTCACATACAGAGATTGCTGCAAGCACGCGTGGATCTTTACACAGACCCCATAGAATTATGAGCACCTTATTGAAAAGCACTCAAATGGGGGATGTTTTTTATATTTTTCAGGTGACATAAGCTTGTTTTCCCCCTGTTATGAGGGAAAGGAACTCTCTTGAGCTATATGTGATCCTTGCTGGCATCTCTGTGACTGCAGCAAGTGCAGAGCCAAGCATCAGCTAGCAAACCCCATTGGGTATCTGTGGATCTGGGACATACCTAGCACTGTGTTCAGACATGGGGTCCTGGCTGATTCAAAGTGTGGGCAGACCAAGCCAATGTCTGTCTGCAGAATATCAGGTCATCTATTTCCTTCATCACATCCTTCACTATCTGGTTTCCACTTTGGCTTCAGCTAGTACTTTTTTCACCTGCCTGTCAGCTGAGTCCTGCAATTAGATGTTCACAGCAGCCTCACCACCACTATGTTCCTGGCACATGGCACCGTTCTCTGCATGACACTGGAGGCACCTTCAGATGGAAATTTGTTCCAACTGAGGTAAGATTTATCTTTCGGTTTGAGATCTCTCTCAACAAGACTGCAGGTTCTTTATGGGAGAAATGGTTTTCTTGGCAAGGCTTAGCCCATTGGGTCCTCACCTAAGACAATGTTGTTTCGTGCTCTAGGGATGGTAACCAAGACCTGGATCCTCTCCCTGCATGGGCCACAAGTTTGGATGCTTCTCTAGAGATATCTTCTGTAGAATATGGTTTATTTAGATAAAAGTTCATCTATATTTTCCCCTTCCTAAATTATATAAGATTAATTTTATCGTATGTAGGACTGGGACTGGCAGGTTTAACTTGAGAATGACTTTGTGATGATCAAACACTGATGTTTGGGAATATAGGACATAGAAATTATGACAGACACATGTAATGAACTTGTCCTGGCAAGGCAATAATAACATTAATTTATGTCTTCCAGTCATTTGCTCTGAAAAAGAAAAAAACCACAGGAACCTTGTGTAGGATATGGCTGAGGATTTTTTTTTTCTTTTTTTTTTTTTTTGTTTATTAGCATTAGCCAGGCTACCAATCCGTATATGATTAGCATACTGCATTGAAGCAATAGAAGGCCGAAGAACATATGGCAATGAAAAGAAACACTACAAGAATCTGAGCACCTTGGCAATTGGGATGAACCAGTTTAGTTTGCTCATACTACAGAAATGTTTCTGAAAATGTTGCTGCAGGTAGCTTGTGGGTCAAAATACAGCTAAGGAGAAGGGACTGGTCAGGACCAAATTATAAATGGGATCCTTTTGGGCCAAATTCCAGCAAACACTGTCAGACACAGGAAATTAGGCTGCCAAACTAGAGCTCAGCTTCTGTGATTACAGCATGCCAATATCCTCTGATTGTTAGTGGGAACAGCTTACACCAACACCTGAAGAGAATACTTGTCACTATTGGAAACCACAGGAGTTCGCCATTCCCTCAGTGCACTGACAAATGTAAATTTATCCTGTGACTTTCCCTGCTCTCTTTTTCATACACACACACACAAAAATAAACAAGTTAAGTAAGGCACATAATTACCTCAGCTTTTGGAAATAAACTATATGATAATATTGGGTAGAAATGGCTTCTGATGAAGGCTGTCTTTAACAGCACAGCTGGTAAGAGCAAAGAATTGCTCTGTGCTCAGGGACCATTAAGCCACAAGAAGGTGTTCGTGTGAGTGGGACTGGGCAAACTTACACATTTGGAAAGACAAATATGTGCAGGCTGGCTTCAAGGGAAAAGAAAAGAAAGCATGCCCTGGAAATATAATGTGAAAACTTCCTATTGGTCCTTCAGGCTGCATAGCCCAGGAGACCATGGTTGCCATAGTGTACGATGGCATTGCAGCTTTCACAGGTAACGATTTAGATGAGCTCCAATCTAGATACTAACCCTTGAGTTACTGTTTATTGTCACAGCATCAGTGCCTTAACCAGTCCTCCCACTCATGCTTTATAGATTGCACAAGAACAGGATTGTATCAGTCTGTTTCAAACCCCTGAACAGTTAATCTAACTGAGGTTTTTAAGGTTTTAGCAGGTCCTTCTAATAGCTGCTGTGGTAGTGTGCAGTTAACCTTTATTGCCGTGGGGGCCCTATTAAGAATGAGTTATGTTCATCCCCTTTAAGGAAGGAAGGATTATGCTTCCAGATGTGTTGATACACTTGACATATGCCCTGTGATTGCAGGGACTCTCAGGCACCAAAACACCGCTGTTTTCATAAAGCTGTAATTTTTGTTTATACAATATATGCACATGCTTGTAATGGTAATTTGTGCATGGCACTCAGAAACTGAGCCATGAAACTACATAGCGAGAGATTGAGTGAGGCAGTAAGACTGCATACTGAAAACCCATCCTCACAAGCACAGCCTATGTAAAACTAGTTTCCTTTTGCTTGTTCCAATTAGAATATCCATAAACATTTTTAGTTGTTGCTATCATCACATCAGTTTGAACACATAGAATAGCTTGATTTGTAAGTATATGCAATTATATTTGTGAATGAAAGCATCGAATTTGGTTCATTTAGACTAGTAGATGCACATTGTGTCTTGCTGTTCACCATTCAGAAAGCAACAAGAGAATTGTGCGACTGTTGATGTTGCAGTTGTTACCACTAATAATTACTCATCCAGAAATCCATACCCAAACCAAGGGATTTTTTTTACCCTGCTCTTTTTCAAAAATTTTCCCATCCCCTGCTCTGTGAGTGGAAGACGTATGATGGTTACATCTACGCTGTTGGTTGAGTCTGGGAGTGATTTTAACCCCAGAGAGCTGACAGCTCATTTCCATTTTTCTTATAAGAACAGGAAACACGAACAAAATAGTCTAAGGGGGTTTACTTGAAATACTATTTTTACTTTTCCACTTTACGTCCCACCTTCAAGCTCTACCATTCTTGTCTCACCGCATCACTTGGGAGAATATTCACATGTCAATGCAAAATCTGTTGCTGTAGCATAGGGCAAAAATCCACTACCTTCCTGCACCTAAGCTGACAGCCCCCAACAGGCAAACTGGAAAAGGCTGAATAACATAATTCACAGACAGCAAGTTCTGACTATTTTATGAACAGAAAAGATAGCTCAAAATTAACACAAGTCTCATAAACATAAAGTCTCTGATTTGTATGAGGAATAGCTACTCATCTAATACCAGAATGTTTTTGAGAGAGAAAGTACCAGCTTAGGTGTCAAGTCAACAAGAGGAATCCAAAGCTATTAAATAACTGAAATAATTTTCTGAAATCAATGCAAAATCCCCTTCTGGTTCACTTTATTTCAAAGTAGCTCAAACCTGGGGATTTCAGCAGTTCTGTCATCTTCCCGTCATACACAGATATGTCTCAGGGGTACATACCTCTGCTGACCAGCAGCCACTACACTGAGAGGGATGGAAGGCTGGATCTCATTCCAGCAGGGGGCAGGAGTACTTTGAAGAGTCCAAGGAAATATTCACACAAAAAGTCAATCAAGGGTTAGTGATTCTGTAACAAATCAATGGAATGTCAGAGGTATTTGACTATTTTATGACTGATTGATCAATGGATTACATATACTGCTCACAAATGGTCTAAGGAATCTCTCTGCTGATTATAAGACAGCTGCAAATGATCTAGAAAAATATTAGAGAACATGAGATCACAAATGTTATTTTTGCTTCCGCTCTAGCCCAGCTCAAATTGGCATGACAACACTGAGTCATATCCTTTGCTTTCTTTTAAACCTTGTGAGATTTGTGCGGTTTTCCTTGTTGCCTGATGCATGGAGGACAAGATCTGCATAAATAAAAACTCAACCAATCAGATTCTTAACATGTTGTCAAATGACCCTGTTTGCTCAAGAAGTCCCTGAGACAGTAAGGCTGTGACCCTACTCCACATTCACCCTTTTCTACATCTGCCCTATATACCTCAAAGTGTCTACTGATGTAGATATTTAGCTAAAAAGACTTTTGTTCTGACCAAACTCTACCTTCTGGTGGGAGCTTTTGTTGGCTCTGTTCCTCTGAAAACCCAGACACACATTTAAGTCTTGCTGAACAGATTTTGGATCTTGATTTTAAATGCTGACTTTTAAGAATGTGCCCGTTCTTAATCTGTAGCACCACCACTGTCCTTCCCTGAACTCTGTTCACATGTCGGACTTCTTCCATGTGCTTTCCAGGGAGAATGGGTTAAGGTGCATGCTGATAAAAGACTTGTTCTAAAACAACACAGGGAGGCATATATGTATTCTGTACATTTGGCTCTAGCTGTTTTTTTTTTTTTTTACCGCTTATTCTTTGTTTTAAGTCCTAGAACAAAAAACAACTGTCCTACATACTTGCAGTGTGTGTAGCTGAACACATCCGCTACACTTTGTGACCTAATCCTGAGTGAGCACCCCAGAAAAATCAATAACATAAATATCAAATAAATATGAACATTAATAATTCAATTAATTTCAGTCCAGCCATTCTTCAGCAGGCTCTGAAGTGTCTAATGTTACAATGAACACAAGCTATTTGCTGAAGAGAAATGTGTTTAAAGCATATATCTTCATGTACTGATGAGTAATGGCCATCACAAGTATTTCAGATTAGATCAAAGGATTTTCTGACCCACTCCCACCCCCTCACCCCCAGTTTGGTTGCGGAACAAAAGGAAAAGAAGAAAAATAAGTTGAAGATCCTCAGAGGCATTGGTTAATTTAAAGTATAACCCTCAGAGTTTTAAGTTGAATATACTACAAATACCTTTTTCACTTCAGTGCAAAATATTTTGTTTTGTTATTGGGTAAATGTCTCTTTCTAATAATTTTTATTTAATTTAGACTTTTGTTTAAAATGAAAGATGACATCCAAAGTAAAAAGGAAAAAAAATCATTTAGAAAATGACAAAATGAAGTGTCTTAATATTTCTATACTTGGTTTTTAATCACTAAATTTGATGCAGAACAGCAAAACATTTTGGTTTCCATGAAATCTGCCTGAATATTTTGGCAAATTTACTATACAACAAAGCTTTTCAAGTGTTCTTTTAATGATTCATTGTATTTGTCCTTCTTGAACATTAACACAAGAACACTTGAAAAAGAAAGCTAGAGTGTCGTAGAAATGTACTACTTATGTGGGAGCCACCATCATGAACGTTGCTTGGGACCAAATCAAGTAGCATGCAGTAAAAATGCAATGTGACTGCAGTGATCATTCACCAAACAGGGACTAGCTGCTGAGAAATATGCTGCTGAAACCTCTGCAATTCAACCATTGATTTCTCCATTTCAAACAACATGAAAAGCCTGTCTGTAAACACACACTAAAAAGAGTGCCTAATCCATTAAATAAATTGCTTTTTGCAGATGTTCCCCCCAGCTCTATCTATAGGAGTGCAAATAAAAATAGATGACCATACAAACATGGCATGGAGACCATGGAGACCTATTGGGTTATCTTGTCTACCAGTTTATCTCCAGTCAGGGAGCCCCAAAATCCAGAAGTGAGCCAGAAGTGCCTATAGACATCTGATTGTCTCTGGAGAGGTTTAACTTCTATCTGTTCTGCAGGAGTTTTTCTTATCCTGAGGGGTCTAGTACTTACTTGCAGCCTCAGGATTTGCCGCATGAAACGATAGAGAGCCAGAAAAATTAAAAGAATGTTTTTTAAGATTGCAGTTTCAAAGAACCAAAACAAACAAACAAAAAAAGGCAGGCTCCGGAAATGACACCGTTTCACTTGCTGACAACAAACTATGAAACAATACTGTCAGGTGCTATTCTTAAGAGACAGAAAGCTAAAGAATCTAAGCCAAAGAACCACTTCAGGAAGCCATTACATGTTGTGCTTCAGGTTGCCTGTGAACACAAACCCCACGGAGATGAGAACAGAACACAAGCCTAGCAATAAACCTTAACAAGGTCTTCTGTGCTAATCACAGCGCAATTTTGTGCACCTCCTCATACTGAAGTCAAATGGAAGTGGACAAAGAAGATGAAAGAGAAAGCAATAAGGAATATGGTGGGAAGGTTTAAAAGCAGATTGGTTTTGTGCTGTTATCATCTGTGCACTGTCATGGTTGGTACTGAATTCAGCATCTCTAGAGCTCACTGTGCTAGCTATGCTCTGAACACCCAGGAGCCATCAAGGAAACGGCTACAGGCATCAAAAATTTTAGATCCAGGCTCACTGTGCCTAAATAGTAAAGCTCAAGGCCCTCACTGAAGAGCAATAGACATAGCTCTGGACAGGGTGCTCCAGCATACCTAAAGACTGAAACTTGTGCCAGAGGTTCCCTTGTTTCTCTGTCTATAGTCCAGCAGAGCAACAAGGTTCTCGGTGCATACCATGAGGAAAAATGCTGCACATGGCTTGAAACAGACTAATTAATCTGGGGGGGTCAGCCTTGCTGACTCCACAGCACAAGGCACTTGTTGCCTTGCTGATGTGTGAAGAGGGGCTCCAGACAGGCTGTCCATGACTGACTAAATGAAAAAGACTCAGGGGGAACCAGGCAGTGCAACACATCTACCAGTGAAACAAGCGTGCAGGCTGAGGACACGGTTCAGAAAAGGTCTGGTCCTCAGTGCCAAACAGCCACCCTGAACAAGAGTTCCTATTTCCATCTACACCCAGCATAATGCATGCATCTTTCTCTCCCTGTTGTGACCATGCCACAATTATCCAGGACAGAGGATTAAGTTACTTTAATGCTCTCTCCATGCAGCTACACCTCCAAAATATTCAGTCTGAAGCCAGCACAGCATGCTGCAGCCTGACAGGCTGAACGCTGGGAGCAATTTAAACCTTGCTCCGTGCATTTCTCTGACCTCTACTAAGCTCCCAGGTGGAATTCAAGGTGATGGTTTTAACCTACAAAGCCATCATTGCTCTGAGACCTTTTTAGCTTAGAAATCCCTCCTTCTCTCCCTATCAGATGCTGGTGCTGTCTCTCAGGGGACCTTTACCCACGTGGTATGTCAGACCCCTGTTTTTGTTATCATTCTGTGCAAACCATCAATTTTCTTCTTTCTCTACAGCTACGCTGAGCAGCAGTGAATCTGTTCCCAGGTACACCCCTTATTTAGCCTGTGACTTGTAACTGATTGTTAAGGTGCCTGAGGCACAGAATGAGTACCTACAAGTACATTCTAAAAAGAGCAAAAAATGAATAAAAGAACAGTTGTCTTCTGCATTTGCAGTTAATTATCCACAAGCTTGCTTTCCTCTCCCCCTCCCCAGCACCCACTAAAGGACTGAACTCATATGTAAGATGCCAGGCATTTGTGCACAGTGTGGCACTGAGGAGGTTCAGCAACACGTGTTCACCACTTGACTGTACTCCCTTCATCTACCACTCATCATGCTCAAAAATTTAACATTAAGCAACTAATGAGGCAGAGAGACACTGACTCCTCCAACTGCCTTCTTAAATATCCCCAAGCATGGTCTTTCTGTTCATCTGCTCTGCATATGATTTTCTGTCACTTACCAAACTAGATCCCTCCTCAGTACTTGTTCAGAGGTCTCCTATGGGCCTTACCACTTCCTTTTTTTTTTGCCTGAGAGTTTTATAGTGCCTCTGCCCCCAGCCTGCCCCAGCTCTCTCTCAATATAAGCAGCATGACAGGCATGGAGCTGGAAGTTACAGAGAGAAACCCACAAAGCCAAACTATTTGCACACACCTTGATTTGTGATGCTGTGCTAGGACCAGACTGCTTCAGTGTTATGTGGACTGATGCCTTTTGAAAGAATGAGGAGTGGATTTAAGCCAGCAATTTAAATACTAAACTGATAGGTGTTTTAGAAATGAGATAGAGAGCGAATGTGCTCTTTTATAGCTGTTGTAAAGCCCAGCTCTCTGAATATTTTGGGTTCATAAGAACGACAGGTTGATAGCTCCCTTTCCATGCATTCAGAAGTGTGGGCAGAGCTGGCAGATGCCTTGCCTGTACATTAAGATACAGTGCACTGACTTTCCTGTAGATCTTACCAGAACAATCAGTAGCCTGGAGACCTCCAACCAGCTGGTTATGCAGCTGTCTAATAACTGTCATATGGCTTCCTGCTAGAGGAGAAAGGGAGCTGAGGAAGATGGAGTGAGACTAATTAAAAAGGAAAACTTTGAATGTGTTGCTTTAAACTTCCCTCAGCCTGATAATTCGACTTCCTAATTTAGCACAAGATAATGAAAAAATCCGAAAACTGACTGGAGGCAGTCAGTGAAATGGCATCAAAAATCTATCCACTGTCCATCTCTTCCACATCTTTCATTACAGTTATTAACATTATTATTGTATTTTCAATCCTTCATGAAGTCAGTTCTCCAAAAATAGGTAAGCGGCAGTGAAAAAAATAAACAGAAAGAGCTGCTGTCTTCTCAAAGGTCCCCAAAATGCTACACACAATAGAGAGAAAGATTACATTAGAGTGGAGAATGCATTGGAGTGAAGAGAGGAGCACTTTATTACCACTTCAGGTTTGGAAGGGGAGGAATTACATTTAAGGACATGGGGAGGTGCCAAGTTTTGATGTGTGGCTGAAATACAAAGCATTTAATGGCAACCACATTCTTTTTTTGAAGGTTGAAATTATTAGCACATTTGGGGTTCAATAGTATATTTTGTCCAAAGTGAAAATAAAGCATTTTGAAATGTGTTTGATTAAACAGAGGAGTATATTCAGGAAGTGAATGAAAAGTAGGGAGTGCAGTATAGCATGGTTGCTATGCCACTGCACTTGATTGGGGTTGAGGTCTCCTCGAACAATGTTCATACCAATGATTTAAACCAAAGACTCCTACACACAGGAGCTTGTTTTAACCACTCAACTGAACGATAGTTGAAGACACGCCTATCTCACTCTTGTCCTTTGAAGCTGATGTAGCAGTTCTTTAAATATTCACTGGCACAGAGACCAGAAACCATATAAATAACTCTAACCTCCTGGCTAAATCAGTTTTTCACTTTGTGTCTGTGAATATTTAAGGCAGATACAAAGTGGTTCTACTTTGAGCTTCAAAAGGACAGTCAATTCAGAATACACAATAGGTAGCAGTTGGGCCACTCTCCTGAGGGAGAGAAGACTTACTTAGAGTCCATACATTCTCAGAGAAGGAGAGAACAGTGTGAACAACTCTTAAAAGCCCAACAGCCTACCCAGTTATCTTGCAAGGGGACAAAAGAAGAGTTTCTCTTACCTTACTTTTGTGAATGACAAATCCACAAAATGTTTGTTTGCCAAAAATTATATGGTGAATTTGTTAATAATTTTAAATAGAATTAAATACTGTTGGTTTGTTTTTTTAAATAAAGCCTCTTTGTGTGTATGTTTGTGTTTGTTTGTGTGTATGCACCCCACTCATATTTATCCATCTACAACTATATTGAAATCCCCAGATACAAGTTAGATCAGATACAGATTGTATTCAAAAGTGGAAAAGCCAATTCAGGCATAATTAAATGTCAGGATAATATCTGCTCCCAGGAGATTTCAGACCATGAGGTAAGAACTAGATACTTATAAACTCTAGCAATAAGTACAGCAAAAAACCCCAAACAAACAAACAAACAAACAAAACCCCACAACAAACCCAGAAAGATAGAGGAGAGAGAAAGTGCAATTGACTTCTTTCAAAATCAGTTAATCTCAGAAAACATCTTGCAAAACCACTGCTTGGGAAAATTCAGCAGACTAAAATCTAGCCCAAACTCTTGGTCTACTGCAGTCTCAGACTCCATTTCAAGCAGACACAACAGTCATAGCTGAACTCTCTGTGTAAATCCTCTTCCACAAAAGATACTAGGGCATGCAGGCAGCTTGGTAGGTCTTCACATTAAGACAGCTCATTTGCCAGTTATTTGACAAGTGGAATCCAGGGCCAAAGAGAAAATATGGAGTGTAGAGAGGTGACAAAGAGCTATGATTCCCTTTGAAAAGGTAAAATTACTGTGCAGTGTATTAATGCATTTTGTGACAAAGTGAGAGACACTGAATTTTTCCTATGGTTGACCACACATAGAATATCATGGGTCTGGCATTTCCCTCATTCTCACGTCCTTTAAAGCAACTTGCTTTACCAGCCATTGGTCCCTCTACTTCAATATCTATAGCACTGAGCCAACTATTGCAAAGTTGCTCAGAACCAAATATGCTCCACAAAGGTCTGTGCTAAAAGCTACAGCAGAATATAAAGTAGGAGATGGAAAAGAGGTTTGTCACCTGTGCTGGAAAGGTGTAGAGAAACCCCTTTTTTGTCATTCTGGGGTCTTCAGGGATGCCAAGAGGAAGAAAGGTGTCTGGAGAATGGGTGCAGGAGCAAGAGAAGTGAACTGGCTGGGCTGAAGCCATCTTTACTTACATTCTTCTTCTCAGGACTTTGCAGAGGAAAATACTTCCAGGACTTGAGGTATAGGAGCTAATGCTACTTGAAGCCTTGGAAAGCAGGATTTTAAATACTTGGCAATATTTCAGCCCTGAACAGTCAGGCATCATAAGTGAGAACACAGAGAAGTAATAAGATTTTAAATATCTTTTAAAATAGGCTTTTTCCTGATTTCCCCCCCTACTTTTGGGACATACAAACTTGGATTACATTTTCCAGATTTCCTCTGCAAATGTGAACTCTAAGGAATCATTTATTGAGTTATTTATTCTTAACTGAGGACTGGTATTTATGCAGCAGCCCCACCTCCATTTCCTGCTCCCCTCCGCATTTACTATACTACCAAATACCATGACTTTAAGATTTGCTT
>JAOXJM010000023.1:30996871-31010301 GCA_026413425.1 Tringa solitaria | reverse complement strand
CAGGGACAGGACAAGAGGAAATGGGCACAAACTTGAACATAAGAAGTTCCACCTAGACATGAGGAGGAACTTCTTTACTTTGAGGGCAGCAGAGCACTGGAAAAGACTGCCCAGAGAGCTGGTGGAGTCTCTGTCCCTGGAGATATTCAGAACCTGCCTGGACATGTTCCTGAGCAACCTGCTTTAGGTGGACCTGCTTTGGCAGGGGGGTTGGAGCAGATGATCTCCAGAGTTCCCTTCCAACCCCATATCATTCTGTGATTCTCTGATTCTGTGATTTACTGTCACACAATAGATGAAAATATTGAATAGAACTGCATTTAATTTTGATCCTTCTTTTACCCGAACTAGAAATATCTTCATTCAATGATGATTCTTTGCTGACACCTAGCATTTGAAATTGTTAGATAGTTAGTTTTTATCTATTCAAGGTTAACTTTATGATATTGCATAACACATTTGTTAAAATAATTTCATGGTCAACTGCCATACAAATGTCTATTATGTCTATGCAGTTTCTCTCATCAACTAAACTTATAATCTCATCAGAGAATGAAATTAGGTTTTCTTGACAAGATCTATTTTCCATTAAAAAAAAAAAGACTAGTATTAATTCTATTACCACACTTAGTCTTGCATCAACTGATTTCTGCATCAATTTCTTAATTTTTTGTCAAGGAACCTTATCAGGATAATTGTATTATGTTTATCTTAGTTATCACACTTGCCGTTTCAAAACACTGGGATGATGTTAACAAACATCCACACTTTATGAATTTTAGTAACATTCTTGTATTCAGAAAAAAGAAGAGCCAAAAATTTCTTTGGCCAGTTCCTCCAGGATTCTTTGGTAGAAATTATCACCATTTCTGTTTCTGAAGTTACTCTTACACGTACTGTCTTCACCCTTCCTTAGATATCCACACAAGTAGATGTGAATAGTTACATTACAGTGATAGCATGATTCAGTCTCAATAGCATCCCTTATTGCAAGTTGACTGGACAAAATCAGCTTGGCTATTTAATAAAGTGCAGTAAGAATAGTGTACATTTTTTCTGTGACTCACATAGTGGCATGCTCAGAAACACCAGGAGCAGAAACCTGTGAGACTCCTCACATAGACAGAGACACATTACACTGGTAGCCAGACTGGCAGAATGAAGCCTGTACTTGGAGGGAACCCGAGAAACCCATGAACTGTCACCCCTTTCCCTCTAAAGACTTTGTTTGTCCAAGTTTGACAACAAGCAAACAGACAGGGCTGCAAACATCACCTAGGATAATGTGGGATGAATGCTTAACCAAAATTCCACTCAATCACAAGTGTGTGTCACTACTTACCTCCCTCTTGCCTTTCTCTCCTTTTCAATAACTTTCTGTGGTACAAACCCTCCTGGCACTGCAGAGCAAGGACAGATTAACAAAAGACATGTTTCCTAGCTGATTTTTTTTTTTTAAATGAACAGTCAATAGACAGATTCCAAGCAGTCTTTCCTCAGAACAGAAATTGAACTTGTCTTCATCGAGATCTGTGTCCCAGCCATGACACCTCTGGGGTAGCTCACTGCAGAGGCATACAATACCAACTTTCTTCCCCCTCAAGTTTTTTAAAGTAGCTCCAGTTGATGGACTGAAATATTTTCAGATACAAGTTGGTGTGATAATCCACGTCTGTCGCCTAAAGGAGCAGGGTTCTACATCATCTGCTTCTCTCCTTGCAATCCAGCAACAACAAGCAGCCTCTGAGACGCCCAGAGAGTGCTCTGCACAGGCCACAATCACAGCTTCAGGGCTACTGCTCTCTCTGCAAATTCTGCACATCTTTGGATTCGTAGATTCTGTGACACCTGAATTCATTAAGATATCAAGTTCTTGGATGTACGGACAAATTAAACTGTGTTGTCAGTTATCTCTGTTCCCAAACTTGTGCAGGAAGATGGAGGTGCAACTGAAATCTAAGTCACAGAACATGAACACAGAGACCCATAGAAATGACATATATAACACTTTCTATACCAAATAACAAACATCCAGTCTACACAAGTAATTTTCATCACCCCAGCACTGCACAAAGTCACCGAAGTCCTCATTAAGATGAGGAATAAGAATTTGATTTTACAGATAAGGAAGTAAAATGTAGAAAGTATTTGTGATTTCTATGATGTCACATAAAAAATTTTGTTCAGAGTTCAGATTTTGATTTCCTCACCTGTGAAACACAGGACTTAGAAGCTCTTGTCTTTGTCCACCTGCAGGTCCTCTGCAAACTGGGGAAGCTGTGACAATATATCCATGTTCACATCAGTATATCAAGTCTTTCCCACGTCAGGAGTGCTCAGATGTAGTGATCAGATTTAAGCCTTTCTGAAGAGAAGAATTTCCTATTAAATTCAGGTCTGGATTTAAGTGGGAATTTCAATTCTGAAGTATGTATCTGCCTGAGTGTTTAGTGCACAAATAACTCATACCATACAATAAGACAACTGTGTCTTCATCTTAACAAAACACAACCAGAACTGAAAAGAGAGATTGCAACTGAAAAGAAGGATGAATTATTTTTGTTCCTAAAACTTGCAGTGGACTCAATTTCTTCTCCTCTAACACGACAGCAGAACTGAATGTCTAACTGATCAGGGAAGATTTACTTTTTTTCTTCCCCTGTTCTCTCAGGCTTTCAGAAAACAGCAGGCTCAGGATGGAAGTAAGTTGGATTTTATCTACAATCTTACAACTGGGTCATGTTTGAGCACTCAAAAACTCTGTAACCATTCATTTGTCATTTGGTTTCAGTCTTTTCTTATGATCAGCACCTGTATGTTCCTCAGTTCAGCGGCTTCCTTCTCTGATTTCATGACTCAAGCAAGATATCACTGTATTATAAAAGGTTGTGGGTTTTTTTAAAGTGAGGTAAAGATGACATAATGCCATTTTCTGCTTTAAAATTATCTGTGGGCAACTAGAGAGAAAAGGTTTATTGCAGCTCTATTAAAATATATTAAATAAATTGAAAATGTGTTATCCAGCCAGCTGATTGAGGCAGAGACTCCCTGTAGATATTTTGGTTGTGCATTAAGAAAGTTGTCACAAGTAATTTGAACTGGCGCATGGAGTTATAGACTGCCAAATGTTGATTAATTAAGCCTATGTTTGGATTAGTTCTGCTAGATTGTTTCATTAGGGAAAATTACTGAAAATATGGAATAAAGCAACCAGGGTTAACCCAGGAAGAATTTACATGGAAGTGAGAGTTCCAGCAAAGAGCAGGAGCTAGGACTGAACTGTATGTGCCCCATAATGTTGTATCACTCCTCCATGCCTGGGGCAGAAATAGGCACCAGGAAAGCTGACTTGTGTTTTTGTGGCAGTGACTGATTTCACTAGAGTAACTCTTGACAGTGGAGGAATGAAGCTCTTTCCTTGTGTGATGTTTCAACTTTAAAGCAAGTGTCATCTTACTTTACATGCATAATATCAACCTATAGGCGAGAAGGACTATATGATCATAAAAGTAATGATTGCCCAATTGTTGTTTATTTTAATTCCAGATTTGCCTCCATATGGTTTTCTCCTATAGTGTTGTGGAAGAAAACTTCTTGATGAGGAGACCTCCTGCATTGGGAAATCCTTTTCTTATTTTCTTAGGCTCCTGTAATTGGCTTGTAAATGCACTGCCATGAGACTTCACTGAATTTAGCTGCATTCCAAAAGTAGTGAGATAGTAGATTAAAGAAAATCTAATATGCCAAATGAAATTAAAAGAAAAAAACCTCTGTGCGTTTCAGAACTGAAACAAACTGTTACCTATCTGAAGTAAATAAAGTCTCACTCTCCTAGCAGCCCATTAAAACAAAAGCATCTTCCTCCAGCCCATTTATCTTTAAGTATAACGGAGAGAGAGGTGGACACCTGCATTGCCACAGGTAGAAATTTGGCCCAACTTGACAACTCTCAGGAGGGCAGAGATAGCACCTGCCAGAAGACAGACACCAAACTCAAATTTCAGGGAAGAAGAAAAGCAAGTGAGGCAATAGTTGAATGTAAGTGTGTCTCAGCTGGAGAAAGTGATACTGCAGGTGCCCAGTACACACTGCCCACAGAACTATGAGATCTTGAAATAGAGCATCACATTGCTGAGCTGCTGGCACCATAGTAGGAAACTGGTTCTTGTACTGCATAAGTGATGTTATAATACAGAAAGTGAACTCATCACGCTTGTCATGATTCATAACATAAATCATTCTGCCTGTTTCTAAATACATTTCACAGCAGTTGTGCTCCTGCTCAGCCATGAGAGACGCAGCCACAGCTGCAAGTAGGGTGTAGGATAAACTCCAGTCTCATCACCAAGCAACCAGAAGTCAGGACACCCAAATTCTGGCTGGCCCCATACCATCATCTACAGGCCTCATTGCTGGGTGGGATATATCAAACGTTCTCAAAAGTTTTAACCTTGTGAGAAAGTAAGACAAAATAAATAAATGGGCTATTTGGTTATTTTTCATTAAAACGAAGGAAAAGAAGTAAGACTTGTAAGCTATTCATGCTCCAAAAACCCCAGCTCTTTTCAGGTAGTGAGTTTAGACACCCAAAGTCCTTAGTTACTCCGGAGAGTATAGGTCCCATTTGTCTTCCTTACAAGCTTCTTTTTGCTGCAGTTTAGAAGATCTGGACATTGAAAAATTAAAAGATGTTTTTGACCCTAGTCTTACATAGTGTCATCTCTATATATCAAACTCCCCACTTAGACTACGGCAGGATAATAGGACTTTCACCTCATTAAGCCCATTGTCAGGTGCATTGTCATCCATCAGTCTTGCATGGAGAAGAATCACATGAAGCTCAGTAGTGTTCACAGAGGTTGGAAAAGGAAAACAAAACCACCTGCATCCTCACCTCTGAGAAGAGAAATGTGAGATTGAAACCAGCAAAACAAACCACCAGACTGTTACTCTTTTTCTTGGCTAACGTAAATTCCTTCCATTTAGCACATGTGGAAAATCAAAGTGAATGGACAGAGAAATTTTTCAACACACTCATTTGCTCTGCTTGCACATCACACTGCTCCTATGCTGGACATAACCCTCTGATGTTATTCTTGCATAAATTTATCACAAAGATATTTATCTCTGAGGTTACTTGAGGAGAAGTACCCCTAGTCAGTAAAATTATACTAACAATTAACTAGGCTAATTCAGCTCAGCCCCTAGGTAAAAATATGTTAAGGTTTCAGAAGTAACAAAAAGTATTGCATGTCTCTCTATTAATTGCTCATCCCCCTGGTCACCTCTGTCCCTGTCATGTCCTACTTCTCTGATTATCCCTGCTCCTGTCCCCCCTTCTCCCAGCTTTTGGCCCTAGGCCACCTCATCTTCTCCACCTCCCTCCAGACTGGACTCTTCTCACTTACTTTTCATTATAGCAAGTCAGCAGAAGGGGGTTAAGGACTGTTATAGGAGGTGGTCTTACATGCCAAGTGACATAATTGCTCAACCTTTCTGATTTCATTCAGCACCAGGTAGCAACATAGAGGCTTTTCTACAGTTTTATTACTGTATTATTAAAAACTCATATTACTTAAGTCTCATATATTTCCATAAGTTGTATCTTCTTACCTATGTGGGTTAAGATTTAGTACCTGGTATCATAAATCCTTTGTCTCTATTTTTCCTCTCTCCCTAAAGTCCTTTTGTGCCATGCATGTGAAGGATGCTATTTATACAGCTAACTAATACTGTATTTATCCATCTTTTAAATAACAATAATAAAAAGCTAGTGAAAATTGCCAAATTTTTGTATTTATAGCTACCTTTTTTCTTAATATGTGCTGTCACAGAAAAAATCATCTGCACAGTTATGTACTTATAAACTGACAGTTTCCTATAAATACTGAAATTCTGTAATTATCACTCATGCTACTCATCAGAATTTGAAAATATGTAAAACAATGAAAAAGAGCAGAATTTAATGTTTAATCCTACCCATTTCAAAATACCCATCAAACACTTCTTACAATGCACCAACCACTCTGTAAGGTGCCTTATAGCAAAGCTGCTATATTTGTGCCAATAACAGAAACATAGTAAGAAGCACGTTATTTTTAGTCAAAAACATAACCTGACAACATGCAACAGAATCTGAATCCAAAGCATTAGCTATATATCAGAAAAATCGAATTATTCTGAATCATTTTCAAATATGTTAATGCATCTTATGTTAACTTGTATAACATATCATATTTTCTAACACATCATAAATTTGACCTACTTGCCTCCTTACTGGTCAAATTGGAGATACAGCAGCGTACATAATCTCTGAGAAAAGAGGCAGAAAGTGTGAAGGGCACAGCAAGGACAAACTGCTACTGACTGCAAAAGACAGAACTGCACTTTCCAAGTGACGCCTTCTCCTATCACAATGAATGGCATACCCACACCCTGAACATATGCCTTTGGGTATGGAAAGTTGCAGTTTACTTTTGAAATTATGGATCTCTTCTGATCAGGGATGGATTCAGCAAAGTGTTTAAAAATGGTCAGTCCAGCTACTTTTTCAGTTAATACTAGCCAAGGCCTTCTGTTGACCAACCTTCTGTTGCATTTACATCATCCATTCAACCTCAGGAATTCTAAAGTTCCAAATAGTCTTATATATAGACACAGTCAGTTTTGAGGAGGAGGATCCTGAAAGAGAGTGAGCCTTACAGGTCTCCTGCCTCTTTATCTCTTCTTTTGCCCATGCTAGTATTTTATTAACTGCAGCAATAAAAGCTGCTTAGAAGGATAAAGAATGGTCATAAACGTCTCTCCCTCCCTACCTCCCAGTGTTACCGCGGGGACCCACTCCAGTGGTGCTTTAGTACATGACATTGACGTGTAGTGATGGAGAATGTCAGGGGGAAAGAGCACTAGAGAAGGCAGGAATTGCTTCTAGGGCTTATAATGTACAGGAATGAGTACAGGGAAACCAAAGCTGGACGTCTATGCATGTTTCCTAATGGGGAGCGGCAAGAACTTACATGCCTGGTGCTATTCAGGAGAACTCATCTGCAGGGCTTGCAGTCTCTTGCAGTGCAAGCAGCCCATTAAAATGTCTGTGCTGGAGCTGGCTCTTAGGGAGAGTAACAGATGACCCATTACTGGGATCCTTAAAAACAGAATGAACTAAACACTGAAAATAATACCATGGAGGCCCCCTCCTGCTCCAGCCCAGAGTAAAGCAGAATTGAAGAAAACTCAGGGGACCTTTTTTATTCTATCTCTAGATTTCAAACAAGAACAATCACACATAAACATAAAATTACATTCTTTCTACATTCAAGAGCTGTGTAACCATGAACTATGTGTTGCAGATCTATTTCTATGGATTTGGAAGTATCTTGCCCCTGAAACAAGTGCTGGTAGCAGTGAAAGACAATGTTAGAGCATGCTAACATTAGCAAGAGACAAAGGTAAAATATGACATGTAATGCTAGTAAAACAAACAATTGAGAATGAAGCCTGAAGTGATGAAATGATAAATAATTTATGCATTTAGTCAGAGTAAATTTTTCTTCATCTTATTTCAGCATATTACATTTCTGGGGACAGCTAGAAGGGAATTAGCACCTTTTTGTCAATCACACGATTATCCCTCTCAACTAAGTATAGTCAAGAGATGCTTTATATGAGAAATGAGTCAGGAGCAGGGAGGGACATGGGAGATTTTCTTCCATGCAGATTAACTTTTATTACAAATAACTTAAGGTTTCAGTGTTGGGTTGTTCACTCACTCAGTACCATGGACTCATAGTACTCCAAAAGTCTGTGATGGAAATATCATGCAGAAAACTGCATATGCCATCTAGTCATGGTGGTTGATTTCTGATACTGTTGGGCAGATTCTTGCTTTTTCCTGTTTTCTTTAAGTCCCAAAACATCAGGGAAATCACTTTGCTAAGTCCGAGATATGCGTGCATTTTTCCATTAAACTTTAAAGTTGATCTAAGAAACTTATCAATGGCTGTACCAAGGCAATGTTTTAATTCGTTTTAGAGATAGTTTTAAACATTAAAGGAAAGATGTAGAAGATAATATTAACTAATGTTATTCTAAATGCAAACATTGGAAAGTTTCATTTTTAAACTGTCAAAACAAATATCAAACGTTTTGATTTTTTCAGAAAGGAGAAGCAAATGTTCCTATTGATACAGCAAAAATTAAGTAAAGCAAATAGGGAAAACTTTGCTTTAAAATAAATATATTTGACTGGGAAAAAAAAAGTATTCCCAGAAACAAATGTCATCAAGCATCAATTTGATTCTCTAGCAACTGCCAAGACTCAAAAGCACAGAAATCCCATTTATTCGGAAAGCCTCGTTTTATTCTCAGAAAACTGCAAATTCTACTGCCAAAGATAGAGTAAATGTCAGACTGGCACCATCTGTATCTGAAACCTGGGGATAAGGTACTTCAAACTTACAAGGACAAACCCTTGCTCCAGTAACCTGCACTCTCAGTATTTATGCAACAAGTAATGAACTAAGTCTGGTGAAGTGTGAGTACTAGGAACAGGAAAGCTACCTGGTTACAGTCATTTTGACCAAAACAATATAATTGTTATTATGACTGTTACAAAATCTACCTTGTGTCAAGGATATAGATATGTGTAATTTGGGCTGTCTTGAGTGTCATTTCCAGGATTCAGAAACTCATAAATGGCATTCCTGCCCAGTCTTGCCCTCACATGTTTAAGGTCACCACTTGCATTATCAAACTCATTTTAAGGGGCTGAATTTAGCACAGCAGATGGCAAAGCACTCTGCTGCGTAATGTGCTGCGGTGCCGAGCCAGGGATACGGGGGCACCCCAGAGACCATGCCCTCTGACTTGTGGCTTGTGTGGGGAGGGGTGCAGCAGTTGTACTGACCTCTGAGGGTCCCTGGAAAAGGACTGTTGCCTCACTGCACAAACCTTCCTGTCTGTGCCTGGGAAAAGCTTGGCTCTCTCCTTCCTTACTAATGACAGACATTTTGGCTGACTGCTGCACACTCTCGTCAACAAACCCCAGAGGGACCGTAGGCTTTGGCCCGGAGGATTACTGAGGTGAAAAATCCTCCCAGATGGGGTTACAGTAGTGCATTTGCTACTGCTGTTCTCCTGCCTCAGCAAAAATCATAGCAATCTGTGTCTGGGACTCTGGCTTCTTATTCCCAAAGAATTAACTGCTCTGCAGCTCTGTCTGCAACCATCTTCATTTTGGCATAATTACTTCCTAGCCCCCTGAATTCCCATGTGTTTTCAGTAGAAGTTATTCTTTTCTCCCTATAACAGTTTTGTTGCTTCATTATGCCCCAGAGATGAGGATATGTCACCGGTGGCTGAGTGATTCCATTATAGACAATCTGCAAAGAGCTTAGGGTCCCTTCAAGATGAAAGATCCCATCTAAATATAAGTTATATATTTTAGTAATATGCACTAAAGTGTAAATTCTGTTTTGCAAGAAACACTTAAGGTCTCCAGGAAGCTACATGGAGTTAATAAATTGACAGTCAGAAGTGGCAATCTCATACCATGCTTATTTCAGAGCCTCCAACTTCTCCCAGGAAACTGTAGTTTATCAGACAAAAAGCCTTGCTTGCTGCAGTGCCTCACTGTTATTGTAATGCTATTGACATCTAGCCTCTCTTGTCGCACTCAAACCTTATTATCAGCAGTGTATTTTTAACTTCTCCCTACTGCAGCAGGGAAAATTAGCCCTTGTTTGCAAATTGATCATTCCTTCAGAGGTGGACACCACCACTGCCACCACATTGGTCTGTGGGAAAGAGGTTCACAAGCAGAAACCTTCATAATATATTTAACTACTTGCAGTAATCCAAACAGTGAGCTTTTGTTTCTTTGCTTTGTAGCCTTCTTCTCAGTATTTGGAAGCAAAAGACCTCCTGACCTGACGAGGAAACCAAGGGCTTTGTGCTAATAATCCCATGGTGAGGCAATAGCTCTGGAGGATCCCTAAGATGGCTCATTCTCCTTCTTGCCCTGCCTCTCTTTTGTCAGTGTCTTACCCTTGCCTTTCTGTTCAGAGACCTGGGCTACTTCCAAAGCCTATTTAGAAGTATGGTCCACACCAGTAGGATAAAAGCTGACTGCTGCCGGTCCCTGAATAGTAAAATTCAAAGCTGGAGGAAAACAAAACCACTTCCTCCTCCCAAGCCAGGTGGCTGCTTGGTCAGCATACATGGAGGTGGTTTCTTGGCTGAGTAGCAAACTTAACTTCTCTGTTGCCAAAATTATAGAGCAGAAGAAATCCCAGTGCTTGTGGTAGCAAGGGAGATCCATTCTAATCCCATGGTGTGATCTGGAGATGGCCATTAGTGATTTAGCGGCCAGGCAAAGGCACTGGGCAGATGGTGAGTTCATTTCAGGCAAAGAGTAGTTTGTTGGAGAATTATATGCACAGCTGGGAATAGCAGAAGGTTAGGACATGTTTGGGTTTTTTCATGTAATTATTGTTTTTACTGAATTTAACTGTAAGGTATTTAATCCTCACCTGAGAATCACACTTTCCTCAATGTGTCTTATGTCAGGCTACAGTTTTTCATTATTTTTTAATCTTTTTTTCAGGGATTTTTAGAGCACAGGGAGAGGACAGCTCATTTTGCTTTCTTTGCATGTATTTTAACACATACTTCTCAACACAACAGCAAACTCACTGCTCCCTGCTGTAACTACACACAGACCTTGTAACTGTGCATCAGTTTTTGTGTAAGTTTGGGCTGAAACATACCCGTTGGAGGTACAGAAGAATTTTTTTTCACCAACCAGCACTAAGCAGAGTGTAACACTTTTATCTTAGCAGCTCTGCTTCCTCAAGCAGGGCCAGTGGATCGTTGCAGCCACAGCACTAGTGAACACTGTCAATTGCCCTGGGTATCTTTTGGTGCAAAACAACACAGACTGCAAGTCAAATGAAACCTTTCTGGTAAGCACAGCTAATGGTCAGTTTTCAGATTAAGGGTACCCGTAGCCAAAACATATGTCTTAAAACTCCTCTAGCAGCACAGTGACTGCTGAACGTGCTTTGCTGGGCTGCTGAGGAGCCCATCAAAATTGCTCATTGAATTTAGTGTCAGTGACTTCACTGGTTTCAGTGCCTTTGGACTAAGCCCTGGCTTGATACTGACTCATGTACTGGGCAGCTCAGTGAGCTTCACACTGCATCAATATCACCAAACCCTATGTATGACTATCCTAATTGCTTTATGGGAATTGCTTCTGGAACGGTCCGTAATTAGCCTGAGAAGGGAAGCAGGGTACCTACTAGGGCACCCTTCTCCAGCTGAAAGTCTTGAAACTGTGACTGTTTGCCATCTTGTGGTGAACGATTTCTCAGCTCTCATTTAGTTTTCCCCTGCAATGCCGCATTGGTATTAAAGTATCAAGCAAGTTTTCCTCATATCATCCTCCTCCTTCTTTTATGGAATCCCCACCTGTTCTCATGTCTTTGTTCTAGGGACTTTTCTGGGGGCTTTATTCTAGGGCCTCAGTGATTTAATAATGTCCTTTAACTCTTCTACAAGTCCAGGCTTAATGAGACAGTCCTTCTGTTCATTCACCAGTGTGAGCTAGCAGGCCTTTCACCCAAGTGCATGGTCAGCAGTATGAAGTGTGGTAGTGCATCTGTTATTGCCTCAGCTTAGGCTCATTTATATTGGCTCCCAAAATAATTTTCCTCCCTGAATCTTATTTTCCTCTTGCACAACTTAGGGTATTTTTCAAGGGTACTAAGGGTGCCTGCCTTGATTTAGATGGCTGAAAATGAAAAGGAAAAAAGTCACAGCCTCTCTCTTGAGAGAAGGAATTCCTATAACGTTTTGCTGGACTGCTTTCCTTTAACTGCTCCTCCAAATCCTTGTTTTCTACATTGTTAGGCCAGCCTTGGTTTTCTAACAGTAGTGTAACAGAGATGTTTGCAGTCACGAGCTGCCACTTTCATTGTTAAAGGCTTTTTAGCAAGCTTCTGTCTAGCTGTCAAGCCCAGACACAGAGGTACATTGGAATGGTACTACGTGCAGCCAGAGAGAATATGGGTGCATGCATATAAGCATGTGTGTTCAGGCATTTCCTTCATCTCTGAGCTGATGGAGTCATGCAACCACTGTGATATTTCTGAAATAACTTAAAAACTAACCTTTCTTCTGCATGAGCAGGAATAAACAGCAGATAAAAATATCAGCACAACCCAGCCCTCATATACTGCAATCAGAAGAAAAGGAAGCTCATCTTCCTCTTGTATTTCCAAAATTTTGACAACAGTTTAAGGCAGCAGGTATGTCCATACTGCTAAATTAAGCAGTCCTGAGGCCACATAACAAAGACTGGCTGTGTGTATGTATCCACACTTCATTGCACTTGGCCTTGGGTCTCTTAAGGCTGCAGAGCACCACATGGGACCCATAAGATACATTTATTCCTTCATTTCCTTTTTTTTTTTTTTCTAGTTCAAAGTGTCTGAAATACAGGGAAGTTTGTGTTGCAGCCCATCCAAAGACCTGAGTATAATAATTTTTCTTATAGTAGAAAATAAGGGGTATGTTTTACACGCCACATGGTGGCATGAGGGCATGTACAGGGGTCTGAAGGCACAGAGCCTCCGGGGATTGGACTGGAAGTCTGCTGAGGGTGGAAGAATCCAAAGCTGACAGCGCTGTGGCCACTCTGTTGAAATGGCTCTTGGCACAAAGCAAAGTATGCCTGGGCATTATTATGGACGCTGCAAGTCAGTACAAGCCAAAACTTCTAGGGCATGTATTAGCAGTGAAACAGAAAACCTACACGTCCAACACTCAAGTGCTCCTTGCTTAAAAAATAAAAAAAAATAAAATAAAGAGCCAAAGCATACTAATGAATAAACTTCTTAAGAATCCCCAGCATGTTTCACTGATCACTGTCTCACCCTACTTGGGACTTGTTTATTACCCAGTGGCTAATGAAAGATGAAAATAATACTTTTCTGCAGCTTGCCTTGCCCTTGCCTGAAAATATCCATCCAGCACTCCAGGCAAATGGACCTTAAGGGACCATAACTGACTGGACTCACTCAGAGGAGCCACCACTGTTTTAAAGTCTCCAGAATCTTTTCCAGTTAGAAGAAAATGTAGTAAGAAAATGAATTCCTATCCTAGCACAGTTCACCTTTGCTTGGTTTTCATGCTGCCCTTCTCTGCCCTGTTTCTACCTGTTCCTTATAGAACTTGTATTATGCCTCCCCTTCCACTTCTCCCTGTCCTAGTTCTTCCCTCTTTGGCAAATATAGTCTAAGGCTGGGTATTTCAGCTGATCCTTCAGCTGAAAACTGTTCAACAGAGATTGCAGTTAAGCAGTGAAAAAACGGGCCCAGCATTAGTTACTAATCAAATGCAGAAATAAACAGCTAGAGTGGCATTCATTC